>JAWWTY010000035.1:14113613-14735696 GCA_035222235.1 Margarornis squamiger | reverse complement strand
CTGTCACACTGCTCCCTGTCACACTGCTCCCTGTCACACTATTCCCTGTCACAGGGATCCCTGTCACACTGCTCCCTGTCACACTGCTCCCTGTCACACTATTCCCTGTCACAGGGATCCCTGTCACACTGCTCCCTATCACAGGAATCCCTGCCACACTGCTCCCTGTCACACTGCTCCCTGTCACACTGCTCCCTGTGTCTCCCTCTCCCACACGCCTTCTGCCTGTGCCAGTGTCAAGCATGGGCTCCTCCTGTTCCTCTTTCCCTCGGGTTTTCATGACTGGAGGGATCCTTGTGCTCCTGTCTCATGCAGCAAGTTTTACCCGCAGCGATGCACTTCGTGGGAAGCTGAGTACAACAGGGGCCCTTATCAGGCACAGCATCTGTACCTCCCCAAAAGCCAAATGCACCTGGAATTGTATTGCTGTGCTCCAAGCTCCAGTGCTCCATAGGATGGACCTATCCAGAGAGGACACGGGTTCCTCAGCACGCTGCGAGATTAGCGTAGGAGAGCTCCATTGATCCATTCAAGATGGAACATGGAAGGGTTGACGCTTCCAGGCAGGACAGATTATCAAACACAGGCTTGTTACTTTGGCTAATAAGGGGAAGAAATGCAGCACGTCCTTTTTTGAACTGACACTTCTGAGATATTTCAGGAGTGGGATGGGGCAAAGGGAAGATTTATCACAGGGTCCCAGCTGCACTTTGTTTGGAGAAGTGATAAAAGATGGCCTGTCACAGCGCAGCACTGCTGCCAAGGGAAACAGGAGTACAAACTCTTCTATCACTGCAACCAGGGTGTCTGAATCTTTTTTTGCCTTATTTCCTTAGGAAGCGACGCTTATGCAATCATGCTGCCTGTCCACCACATCGCTTCCTCCTCCCTCCCTGCTCTGATTTCTGAATTTGGCTCATTTCAGCTAAATTTGAGAGAGGGAAGAAGACCCCAGATGACACAAAAAACAATGACACAAAAAACAGTTATGAGACAGGAGAAAGACTTGCATGGATATCCCATGAGGGAAAAAGCTTTGTTATCCCAGCTCCTTACCTGTTCCAGAAGCAGCCAAGAAGCTTCAGAACAGGCAGCACAGGCTCTGCTCTCAACCTGCCCTGGCATGTCCTGCCTCTTCCTTTTTAACTTATCTGTTGTATCTGTAAGCATCTATATATAATTTGTCTATTTTACCTTGCTACCAAAGTCAAGGAGAAATCAAAGTGACTCACCAGAGTTGCTGGTGTGTTCTGTGGGAGTCAGGCAGACCCTCAGGGATGTGTATCTCAAGAGAAAAGGCAGTGGAGACAGGGCTGGAGTTTCTGGTGTGGAGCAGAAGGTCCCAATGCCGATTTCCCTTTGGGCTCTACAAAGCAGGTGCACTCCTTTGATTTGATTTGTGATGCGCAGTGAGCATCCAACATCTTCAGAAATTAAACTAACAAGAGGGTTCATTCCTCTCTCGCAAGCAAACCAAGCTTTAAATTGGAAATTGGTACAAAGAATTTGGAAAGCTCCCTGCTGCTTATGTGAGGAGCAGAACTTTTAATACGTTCAAGTACAGGATGGCACATCTGCTTGGCTCAAGTGGGAGTGCTGCCATCGAGTTTGCTCAGCAGTGAAATCAGCCTCGTCAGAGCTCTCTATGTACCAACCAGTGCATCTGGGGGCTCACAGACAATTAACCTTTGTCGAACGAGGAGCAGAATGGCTAAAGGACAGGAGTTCGGGCATCGTCATGCTTTGAGCAGTTAATTTAATCTTCATAAACAATGTCAATGCCACTCCTCACGCCAAACCGTGCGGGGTGCCCGGGCGGTGGCCGCCTGCAGATGGGGCTCTGGCAACACGGACGGCCGTCTCCTGCCTTGTCCTGGGAACATCCACAGCGCTGGCTCCACAGCTGCTCCCTGCCTTGTCCTGGGAACACCCACAGCGCTGGCTCCACAGCTGCTCCCTGCCAGGGCACCTCTGGCACGCAGCTCCCACTCCTCCCAGCCCGGGGACACTCCGGGCTGTCCCCCTCTTGCTGGCAGAGCAGCTGGATGTGCCCTCCCTGAGCAGCCTGTTCCCTGCTCCGATGCAGCAATGCGACCCCAGCAACTTTCTCGTCCTCCTCCCCAAGGCCTGCTTTGAAAAATGACATATATATTTCAAGAGGAGTTGCTTTAAATTCACAGAGAAATATAATTTGTTTTAAATCAATAAATAAAAAAAAAAGCTATGAGGGAACATTTTGTTTTGAAGGACACTTTCTTCCAAATGTGTTCTGTTAGAGGGAAGAAAAAAACTGCTAAACTGATCTTTAAAGAGTTTAAGGACTTTGCTGTACAGCACTAGAACTTCAGGAGATACAAAACGTTGTAGTTAAAAGCCATTTACCTCTGTGTTGGGAACTTGAGACAAGCTGCACTGCAAGGGACAAGGAGCATCTTAGTCTGCAGCTCCCCAGCAGTTGTGTGTTGGGCATTAGGTGGAAACAAGCACACAGGAGAATACAAGGGGAAGGCACTGTGAACTCTTTCATCTGTGGAGAATGTTCCTGTTTGAGACCAGGTCAAGTGTTCTTTCCTCCACCAGATGCTCCCAGTGTAACACAGGGCAGTCCTTTCTCACTTGGAAGTGACTGCACTGCCTAAACAAGATCTGAATTGGGAGTTTAGCACCATTTCACTTGTGTTTAAAGGTTACTACAGCAGGAACCCAAACACACTTGTAATTCCCCACCACAGTGTATTCATGATCCCTCTGTTGATGTAAGTGAACATTTACCCACAGCAGATGCTGAGAAGCTGAAACCACAAACCCCGTGTGCTCTAGGTCTGCAGTGTGTTACCTCATGCTCTGGACTTTGGAATAACTTTTTGGGAGCTGACTTTTCTTGCTTTGGATCTGAGCTGTGCTGTGGGCACAACCAGGAATGTTTTACATGAGCAGTGACTGGGTCCAGCTCCCAGGGATCTCTAGTAGTAGTGCCTGGGTGTCAGCAGGTCCTCCTGAAGGACAACTGTGCACATCTGGTCTGTCCATGGTAAGGACAGAAACCTGTGTTTGACACTTGCTTAGGCTCCTTCTTAGAAATACACTGTTTAACGTGTTTTCTGAAAGCAGTCAAATCCCTTGCCAGGTTTCAGCTCCCAGGAGGGGGGTGGTTCTCACTCTATTGTCCCTAAAAATGCTGTTTTTAGAAAGAAACGTCCCAGGGAAGTTTGTATCCCCACGCTACGTGCCATTCCTCACCCAGGGAATGGCACCCATCCTCGGCGCTACATTTATGGTAATAAATTTAAATAACTCCAACCGCTAGCATTTGTCTGGAGAACCCTGGCTCGTGTCCTGCAGAGCTATGGCAGTGTGTTGTCTCCCTGCACACAGCCCTTCCCCTCCTTCAGCAAAACCCCTCCAGCCATTACACTTCCCAGGACCACTCACCTGCTCGGCACCCCAGAGCGTGCTGTGACCAGGCACAGCGTGCCACTGCAGAGGAGGAGCGTCAAGTTAAACACCACAGAGCTCAAACGTGCTGTGAAGGAGTTAACTCCTCATGAAATAAAGCTTTGAAAGAGCTGGAAGTGCAATACTTGATCTTTGTATCGCCTTGGTTCAACACACACCCACTCGTTTCTACTTCCTTGATGTCACCAAGTCACCTCTGATCTTTCAGAGTTGAACGAGCGTGTTTTCACTGACGTACTTACCCAACAACTAAATATAAAATATGGGAATGGAGCCAAATGCCCTGGAAGAATTGCTCGGGTTTGTTTTCTCCTAAAATCAACAGCAGCACCACGTCACAGTCAACATCTAGAAAGCTGTGCAATTTTCACTGGTGCTTTTGAACAGTTCAGGCCCCATGGCTTTTAGGAGAGTGTTTATTTCTGTTGTTTAAGTCTTCCCAGCTAGCACTTTCCCCCCTTTGCTCTGCTGCCTGTGAAAGAGTCTATGGATTCAGCAGAGTATTCTCTATCCACACGGGCATGTGACACACAGTAGTCCATCTTTCATTTGGCTACAGTGTTTTCACCTGAGCCTTTAAAATTCTTCATGACCAGCTCCAAAAGAAGCCCCTTCCTTTAACCTCAGCATCAGAAACTTTTATATATCTATATGTGTATGTATTGATATATATACATGTATATTTCTCTATATATACATGCATATATATATATGTGTGTATATATACACACATGTATATATATTTTTCTTTACCACAATCCCACGCTACAGGGAACAAACACACACAATGTTTTTCCACAAAAAGGAGCTTTACATGTTAAAAAAAACCCACAAACAAAAAACCTGCCACCAAACTCCCCAAAAAAGCAAAGACCTGAGTGTGCTGAGTTGTCAAACTTCAAGCAACACCAGCATTTGTAATTATTTAGCTCTGACCAGCTTTCCCAGGGCTGCTATGGGGTCTTGCCCAGGTTGTACCACCACGTTTGCACCACACAGAAGTGCAATTTCTCAGAGCTGTCCCCAGCACTAATGCCACTGCAGCGTGGGGCAGCTGTGCAGGGAGAGGGGGCTGAATGTCCCTGTGTGAGTCAGGGTCAACAAGTGCCCAGAGCCGGGCACTTCCAGGCAGGACTGTTCTCACAGTGTGATTCCCTAGGGTGGGAAAGGCAGGGGCAGGAAACAAGAGGTTATAAACAGGGCAGAGCAAGAAAAAACAATTCCAGCTCAGGGTAAATTATGATTCTGACATAAGGTCTTTCCTTACAAAAACACAACACTGTCCAGTAACTGTATGGGGTGATGCCGCGTCACCCAGGGGCTGGTGGGCAGGACTCTCCTCAGCGATGCTCAAGGCCAACAATAACACACATAGTCCAGAAAGTGGGGTTTTGGGAAGTGTTCAGTGGAATTATTGTATTTGGCTCTTGGAAGGACTGGACTGATTGATTCAGCACCATTCACACATCCCAGATGCTGGGCTTAGCTTTTCAACCTGAGTATTCCGATCCAGACGGAGCAGGGACTGCATCCCCACTGTCCCTTCTGCCACGTTCACTGACTTTTTGCAAAGCTACATGGGCAACAGAAAACTAAGCCAGGCACCTACTCTGTTCAAATAACAAATTGCAATGAGTACAAACACAGCAGCAAAATATTTTATCGTGATTAAAAATATCTAAATCTTATCACTATATTAACACTTTCCCACTCTTTAAGCACCTCTCTTGTACAGCAACAAGCCTCCTGACTCTATTGATTAAAAAAAATAGAGTTTAAAGTAATACACAACTATTAGGTCTTGTAACAACATCACCACAAACCTACACTCCATCCTCGTCCTTCACACAGCCATCAGACAGCCCTGCCCCATGCTCTGCACAGGGGCATGAAGTATAAATATTTCTGACTATTTATAGTATCCTGCAAATACTGAAACATGGGCAAAATTTAAGCCTCTGGCTGGGGAGGGGTCTGCTATCGACTCTTGAGAGTTTCCAACCACTGCAGGAGGAGAGCACAGTCAGGTAATAAGGACAGACAAATCAGCAACTACAGCTCACACCCAGAAAGTGGCTTTTAACTCTTCCAAAATCAAAGGCTTCAAAAGTGTGGCTTCAAGCAAAGTGGATATTCTGCCACAAGTTTCACCTGCTGTGAAAAGGGGGCAACAGCCCTGTTTTGCCCAAAAGTCAAGGCTAGTAGAACCAAACACATTACAGACCTTGCTCAGATACTACACTAACTGGAAATATAAAGCGCTGGAAACAGGCCACTAACAATTTCAAATCAATTTTATTTTCTTAAATTGGTGTTGTACAATTTAAAGCCAAAAAAAAGTCACACAAAACACAAATAAAAAATGTTGACAAAGTATCAAGCATTACCTTATAAAGAACATCATCATACGCTCTCACAAACCTGAAGGTACGTGTTTTATTAGACTGAGGTTTCTTGAAATCTATTAAAGACGCCAGACACAAACGCTGCAACAGCAACAAAGCCATGACAATAGCAGGTGGACTACACTAGCAACTTCAACGATGGGTGGGGGTTGGTTTTTGGGGTGTTTTATTTCTTTTTTTTCTTTTTTTTTTTTTTGCATACCTTATTGTCTACAAAGCAATAAATATTTTTCACCAAAAAAGTTGGTTTCACGCTACATGCAGTTAGATAAAAAAGAAAGTCACCAAAGTGATGGCAAAATAAATCACCTGTCAGATTAGTTTTTCTATTTTTCTTTTTTTTTTTGTCTCCCCTATTTTGGGGTTATTTTCTGTGGGTTTTTGTGTGGTTTTTTTTTCATTCAAGCACAGTGGCTAAGTTTCAAGTATTGAGAGAAAACATATATATACACGTTTGTGTTTGTGTGTGTATCTCTACCCATGCACACACATACACACACACAGCCTTGTATGTATATACACAAACACATACATATATATTGGGTGTAGGTCTGTAAACCACAAATTTTTTGGAGCAATATATACTTGTATACATTGAATGTGGACAATTTTGATACATTCAAGTAATTAAGTACAGCTGGAAGGTTAGTGCTGAGCTTGCCACACACACGGATCACTACGGCGCGGCAGGGACGTGGATCCTGGGATGTGCCTCTCCTTGGCAGGAGCCCCTGGGGGCTTTGCCAGGAGGGTCTGGGTGCGCAGCAGGTGTTGGTATTGCAGAGTCAGTCCCGGTTTGGTGCTGCCTCCCAGTGCTCCCACCTGCAGCGTAGCCCTTTGCAGATCTGGTCAAAGCCTTTCAGCAGCAGTCTGGGTCTCCTTGGCATTTCTGTCCACAGGCTGGGGGCTGGTTGGTTGGTTTTGTCTTTTTTTTTTCATTTTCTTTTTTTCCCAGGCACAAGCACAAACGGCCACAGAAGCAGCAGGCTGTGAACTTACGGTGTAACAGCAGCCAAATACTGAAGCATTTGTGAAAGCTACACTTAAACTTCCCTGGTCAGGGCAATTGGAAATATTTTTAAATTTCTTTATTGGCATTTCTGCTCTGAAAACAGAAACACCCATGTTGCAATTGGAAATATTTTTAAATTTCCTTATTGGCATTTCTGCTCTGAAAACAGAAACACCCATGTTGCCAAACACAGCGCCAGCTCCAAAATCAGTGAAGCTGCTCCTGAAACCCTTGTAAAGTATCACAATGAATGTGCCAATATGGAGAGGAAAAAAAGCAATGAGGACCTAACCACCGTGTGCAAAATAATTTCAGATCCCCAAAAACTAAGCCTGAGGTTTCGAGTTGCTTTCAAAGATACTTTTCTGCCCAGTGCTAACAAAATACTGCCACGACTCAGGTATGACACACTCATGCTCTCACAGACATGGGAGGCAGGCAGCTCTCCTCTCACACACATGCTCACAGCACCCGAAGCCTCAACCAGAACTCGAGCCACTCGCACCCACAGTCTCATTTGGCTACAGAGTCTCCTTGAAAGAAATGCTGAACATAAAACTGAACTCTACAAGACTTCTTTATAAAAAAAACCAACCCAAAAACAAGGAAGCAGCAAATAAAACTTCTTAAAAAATGCATTTCCAAGTGTAAGTGTGTGGGATCTTAACGCCTGTTCTTCAGCTCTTAAAAAGCATGGAACTTTGTATCGACTGTCCTTAAAAGAACATTTAAATAAAAAACAAAACAAATCTTGGTACTGCCAGACTGCAAGTCAGCTTTGCCTGGTGTGGAGGAGGAACAGCACAGACTCTGCAGTGCTCTTTGCCTCACACTCACGAGATACAGTACAGTTAAATACGTACAGTTACACACAAACCATATCAATATCAATATATATTCACTCTCAGGAATACATATTAATATACGCACACACGTAGTGCAATAAAACAACCAGGAAGCAAGGAAAGGAATAAAAAGAACAGCATTCCTAACAGTCGTGATGTTCCTGGGTTGTTGTGTGATGCAAAGTCAACTTCTCGAAGTTCCCATAGTGTGTAAAGTGCTCCTTTGATTCACAAAGCTAGTGTTTTCAGTTTGGGGGGCTCCAGGAAGGGTTTACTGAGCCAACAGCTGAAAGCAGGACAGCGCTAGTGCTTCCTCCTGGTAGGAACGTGCTGACAGGCCGAGCTCAACAGCCAAGAGTCTTTCACATCGATCCCGCTGGGCTTGGGGACCGAGGGAGGAACAGATTCATTTTGGCTTCTTACAAACACAGGAGCATTTATGCTTTCGTCGTCCTTCCTGCACAGACCCTTTCCCTGTGTCGTTTGCTCATCCAGGCAGGCAGAGAGGGAGCCCACAGAGCAGCCATGGGATTTGCAAGCTTCCCAGCAGCAGCACATCCTCTGCCTTGCTCAGCAAGTCTGTAGAGGTGAGAGCTACTTGGGCAATGCTCAGGTGAAAGGGGAGCCGATTCCCTCCTCTCTGCCATGCAGTAAGCACTCCAAGGCATGAACACAATGAGAAGGGGCAAAGGAGAGAATGGAGGGGAGCCTCTCGTTGCCAGGAAGCTTGAAGATGCCTGGCTCTCATCTGGGAAGGGGAAAGTACACAAACTGGCCTTTATTTCTGAATGACACCCTCCAACATTAACTGAAGCCAGCAGTTTCAGCACATCCATTGCCTGCAATGGACACAGCACTGGAATACCCTGTTCTTAAGCAAGAGGGATAGGCAGCAGTCTCATCCTTCAAAGTGCTGGGAAGAAGCAGACTTCTATTCTTCATCCCCTCTGATAACGAGGGAGACCTTTCCACATTGGCTATGTCTTCACCCAGGCCCTGGGCAGGGAAGTATTTGTGCTTGCTGCCATCACACGTCCCCACAAAGGAATCCGAGTCTGTGGAACAACTTCCCGAAATGTCCAAATATGAAACAGTGAGCAGTTCATTCTCCAGGTCTCCTACTGCCAAAATCATTTCCCACCACAGCAGCAGGCTGTTGGGAACAAAGCAATCAGCTGGGGCGAGGTGCATGAGGAACACCACCACTGAAATCAGGCACAGAACCCCGACAGCAGCGCTGACAGCCTGCGCTCGATGCACAGCTTACCTGGGGAGAAGAAACAACAGCAATGAACTTCTCATTTTCCTGGCAACATAAAGACCACCAAACCATGCTGGAGATGGAACAACAAAGGAAAAACAAACAGCAGAATTTCAGCAAATCTAAGCAGCACTTTGAGAATCGTTGCCAGGCACTGATTAGGCCAATGAAGACCTGACCACAAGCACCCTGCTAGGAAGGGACAGGTCAAAGGGTAGAACACTCAAGAGATCCAACAGTGAAAGCTGGGAGGCAGCAGTTCTGACAGAGGTATTAAGATGTTACAAAGAACCACCATCTGCCAGGAACAATTTATTCACTTCTAGTTATTGGAGCAGCTTTTGCCAGCAGGCAACATGACTCAGGGTCTTCAACGCCATTTGCCAATGCCTACACTGAGAGATGGGTTCTCATCATCCGAGCCCAAGACCCTTTCAGAATGTTGCATGGAATTCATGCTTTCTAGGTTCATCATTTTATGTTTCAGAAATAAGTAATCATATACCTGAGATCTAAAATGAAATGCACACCTACTACTGCCTACTAGAGAACGGCTCAATTAGGAACCTGGAACATTGGGTAAAACAGGGAATATCAAGATTACAACTGGGAAAAGAAATCTATTAGATTCATTAACAGTATCTCTGGATCAAAAGATGTGATTTAGGTTTGGTAAGAAACAGTACAATAGAAACTACTTCATATTCCCTATTCACTCAGCCCTCCAGTACCACACACCACCTGCCCATTTCCCTTTGCTCTCCTTCAGTGAGCCTCATGTCAGCTGTGAAAGTTGGTGATAATTAACTGACTGATTGCCTGTGAGCCAGAAATCTCTTCTCTCATTACCCATCTGAGCGCTCTGCCTCCACGGACCACGGAGCCGCCGGGCAGAGCTCTGGATGCCGGCTGAGGCGGGCTGTGGGTGGGCAGCAGGGGACAGGCACATGGTCTGCCAGCTGTGGCCTCCCCCTGCAGCCACAGGGACACTGTTGGGGCTGCTGCAGGTGGGCTGGGGTGGAGCAGAGCCCAGGCTGAGCCAAGCTGCTCCCAGAGATGACATCCCAGCTATCCCCCATTGCCTCTGCCCGCCTTCCCCAAGAAAGAGACAACAGGTGATTAAACCCCAGCCACAAAGGCAGGGGAAGTGTGCTCAGAGCAGTGGGGTTAGTCCTTTCTCCTCCACATGGAGAGCAGTGTTAAAGTAACACCTCTCAGGACACAGGGGGAACAGGAGAGAAGGGACAGCTCGGAGCAGCAGACTCTCTGGGGAAGGAATCCCAGTGAGAGCACACAGGTAAAAGCACAGCTTTCACTGTTACAGCAAGCACTTGCTGATGAGAAAAGTATGTCTGCTGGTTTATCAGCCTGGCCTGGGGAACCAGACAGGTGAGCAGATTCAAAGATGTGCTGGAAGGAGCCCTCGCTGTGCTGACCATCCCTCTCTGCCCGACAGCCACTGCAGTTTCACGTTCCCAAGTGCTCTGTGCACTCAGAGGGAGGGTTCTGGCTGAGAACCAAACCCAGGCCCCTGCTGTTGCCAAACCACTTCCTTCAGAGAGTTTTTCACACATCAAAAGTTCCAACAAAGCGCTGGCAATCGCTCTGCATGAGAAGCTCTCAAAATATGGCTCAGAACAGGGGCCTGCACTTCTAACAGTTTTCCTGCTGCAAAAGCAGGAAGCCAGGCTATGAGGAGCTGTAACAAGTCAAGAGATCACTGCTATGTCCACCAAGATGTAGCCAAAGAACAAAAAGGGGTGCAGGGAACTGAAATTTCTGATCTACACAGCTAAAAACCCCACATATTCTAGTTGGAGAAAACAAAAAAAAGTCACTGAGCACTCACATTTACTGATGTTTTCTATGTCTCCCTGTTCAGTGATGATGTTCAGGAGCCCCTCCATCAGCAGTAGAGCCTTGTGGTACCTCTGTGCACAGTCCTCTCTGTGGTGGAACATCTCATCCAGGGCTGCAGACTGCACCTGCAGGTGATAACCCAGCACTGAGAGGTTACTTACTCCCAGAGCAGACCCAGCCTTCCCAGCATGATCCCTCAGCTGTGTGAACATCCCCTTGCCCAGCGTCCAGAGGCTGCACACAGCATCATGAGGGAAACCACCTGCTATGACCACAAGCAGGAACCCTTAATGCCCAACAATGCTCCATGCCAACCCCATCCCCAGGCACGGTGTGGTTACTACCATTTGCACAGCGTAGGTGAAGATGAGCTTCTCTGCAGTGATGCTGTTGATCCGATCCATAAGCTTCTGTTTGTCCAAGAAGAACCTCTGGAGTCTCATGTTGAGACAGTGGCAGGATGATACACTGGATTTATAAAGCTCATTCAGCTTCTTCACAACTGGAGTAAAGGAAAGAATTGCTTTAGGCACTACTTCCAGTTCTCCCTGTGCTTTCCCATCTCCACACACAGGACCTCGAATGATTAACTTAGACACAAGGGGGTTATGTTAAAGCCAAGAGACTGGCAGGGAAGTTCTGCACCAAGAGGTTCTTTTCCCTGTCCTGTCACCTTCACCAGTTATAGGCCTGCACATGGTAACACCTACACATGTCTAGTTCACCTGAGGCCAGGCCTATTTTTGTTTCCTTCAGCTGTCACAAGGCAGGGAGCAGTTTGCACCACGCAAGATGTCTCACGCACCACCAGCAGCAGCAGACGTGCAAATACAAAGCTTCTGCCACTTGATGGGTGATGACATGCTGTGAAGGAGTACATGACTCGCATGTTGTAGCAGAGTGTGGTTGAGCAGCACTGACTAAGCAAGGGAATCTCTCTTGGGACTCTGCTGTCCCAGAAAGAAAAGACACTGATGCCTGAGAAAGGCTACTTCTGTTCCTGAACCACGGCAGCTTGTACAGGAAGGTTACACAACAGAGACTCAGGACTCAAATATGATTCTGAGCAATTAAATAACAATCCAAAGCAGCAAGTGATGCCACAGTCTGAGTCTCCCTGGCTGCATGGCATGATCTACACCGAGTACTGAACACAAACTCCCACCAACATCTGATGAGTACTAACTCCTACGCTGCACATTTGCAAATCCCCACACTGCACGAAACAGGACAAGCCAGCCTTGCCCAATTCCTACACAGTGAAGGACAAATTCCATTACAAGTCTAGAAGCTGCAATCTGCTCTGAAAAGGAGAGATTTATTTGGGTTATGACAACTTCCCTGTTATTCTGAACTTGTGGAAGATGTGCAGCTAAACCTGGTGTGTCCTCCTCCACACTGCCTGCTACAACGTATTTGTGCTTATTGTATTTAACTTCCATTTTTTTACACCCCATCCCAAGGCAGCACAAATACTTTCATAAACTAAGCTCTTGGGGAAGGTGGCTGATGAGTCAAGTACTTCAAGTGCTTCAGAAAGGTTCCTCAGTAATATTACAATAGGAGTTTTAAAATTATTTTTTCTAATCACCAAATCACAACCAGCTCTCACCACAGCCAAGCATATGCAAATTTAAGGCCATAACACCAGCAAAGAAGTGATTCTAGCATTACCAGTACTTCCTGTGTTTTTGTTTCACTGGAAAAATTGTCACTGCCAGGACAGGTCTTAATATGCCAAGCAAGCACTTCCTAGGACATGCACTGTGTAATTAAGTTAGGCTTACGTCAAGTACAAATAAGTACCTGAGACAGAGATATGAGGGATCAGATAAGATACAACCCCCCCTCACTAATTAGTGCTGAAGATTCTCACAGGGTCATGATGAGAGGTCCGAGACAAAAAGTCAATGTGAAGAGAGGAACGTTCTCAGTGTGAATAAAGGAGATCTGGCTGCCCAAGGGGACAATCACAAATGAGCCCCCCCATACCAGTGGGAGGTTCACGCTCACTCCACCTCCTCCACATCCTCTGTGATACTTCAAGTAGTTCCACTCCAGGTGAGTCCTTTGCACTGTGAGCCCAGGGCCCCTTACCTTGCTTGACAGTGGAGGAGAGGCACAGCTTGCCAGCTTTGATCTGCTCTATGGCCATCTGCAGCCCCGAGGACAGAAGCTCTGCCACTTTCAGATACAGCACGAGCTGCTCTGCATAGCTGCAAAGAAAGCACATAGCAATGCAGATATGCTGGGACAGCAGCCAGTGTCCCCAAGAACTGGTGGTATAAGATGTGGAGTGGGAGGGAGAGACAGAGGGTCTGGGAGCTGGGCAGCTCTCTGCCCATTCTTACCTCCACTCCCGGCTGAGGAGGCTGATCTGGTCGGCCACCACACTCTCCTGGAGCTGGTACTCAGAGGTCACTGAGCTGCTCATCTCACTGGAGCTGCCCTTCAGGGCAGCAATTTCCATCACGTAGTGCACAAAGGCCAGTGTGAAGCGGAGGCTGCGCAGGATGTCCGTGTGCTCTTGCTGTTGAAGGAATGCCAAGGTGGGGGTTAGAGGGAAAGCTTGCACGCCAGGGAGGGCTGGTCACCTGAGCTGTGCCAGCAACTCATCCCAGCTTACAGAAACAACACCTGATGCCCAAACCCTGCTACAACTCTGCTTTGGGCAGGGACAGCCAAACTCAGCCTCGCAAACTCAAACTGCACCACACTGGCTCCTCTTCCGCAGTAACAGCAGCCAATGACAGCCCCAGGCCAGAAATTTCTAGGCAGCTCCCTGGAGAAGGTGGTGAGACTTGCTCTAAAATTACAAGCCAACATCCCAAGGAGGATCCCAGCTCTGGAATTCTCTCAGTATTCAGCCAGGAGGGGCAAGAGACCATCTGCACCACAGGCTCAGCTCTTCTTCCCACCGCAGCAACGCCAGTGCAGATTTCATGGGAGTGACAACCTCTCGTGCCACAAAAAACTGCAAAGTGTCTCCCACTTTACATCCCAGCCCTCACTTTGCCCTGGCCTTCATACCCTCGCAGTTCAGAGCAGTGAGCACTGGGTGAAGTCCTTTGAGGAGACGGCAAGGACAACCTTTTATTTGCAACTGCTGTCCAGCTAGTGAGGGAAGTGCTCACACCAAGTGCTATGGTCACTTCAGAGTAGTTTTTCCTCTGCTATTACAGATCAAAGGGGATTATCCCATTTCTGGGAAGCTGCATTGCTTAAGCCACTGCAAGCATTTCTGGAAAGCTAGCATTTGTGGAAAAACTGAATGCTTGTGGGTCTGCAAAGTGAATTGCTGCCAGGATCAGATGCAACTCCATTGTTCATCCTCTTTGTTGAGAAGTGGGTAACCTGCTTGAGCTTCAAAGATTCACTGGCTTAATTCTCTCAAAGGGGACTGGTAAGGATGTTTCCCAAATGAATTTATCAGAAAACCCTCATGCTCAAGTTCTGAGAGATTTTGTTTTTCATTTACTGGCTCAGGGACTTGGCTGCTAAGGCAGCTTTGATTATCTGCAATATGAATCTCTCCTCCCACTACCTTGCTACCTGGACAGTCCAGTATGGTAAGGAAGTGTTATCTCCATCTTCCTCTATTTTCTTTAAAAGCAGAGGAGGAACTTGGAGATTAAGTAATTACCAAGTCATACAAGAAGTTTGTGGCAGAGCAGGAAACTGCTGAGATCTTGCAGGTCTCAGCCTCCTATCTCTAACCATCGCACAGTCCTTCCTCTCTGCCTGTAGAGTCAGCTTCTGTTAACTAGCCTGGCACTCATGGCCTTCTCTGGCATCACAAGTCTTCCCTTCTGTAGCCATCTCTGTATTGTGTTTTAAACTAAACCCCAGCTTTCAATTTGCCTTGTCTGCACCTGAAGAAACTTTTACAAAAGATGGAAGAACCACCGATCTGAATGCAACAGCTCTGCTCAAGATAAACAAGGGTGCTTAAACAGTGCCCTGAAAAATCAGCAGAAATCAGAAAATCTGCCAGGTTTGCATTCTGGCCAACTCCACAGTGCACCAAAGGATCCTGAAATCTGCTGTAAAGGCTTTGTGACATGCAAACGGATTACTGTGCTCAGCAGAAATGACAACTGAAGCCAAATGACTCACTGCAGACAGAGAAGCTGAGTGCTATTCCAAGATCAAGTTGATACTTCCTTAGGACAGTTCTCTTCAGACCAGTGTCCAAAGTGGTGGCAGCTGGAAGGGCCCCAAAAGTCTGGGACCCCACACAAGTAGGATGCTCAGTTAAATTCACTACTGTTTGTGAACACATCACTGCTGGAAGCCTTAGCCCTGTGGCTTTACAGGTAATGAAGCAAACAAATGCAATTCAATGCATAATTGACAGAAAAAAAATCAGCTAAATAAAATTTGAAGTAGAAGAGCAAACCCACATCCTTCAAACAATGTATGCGTATCTCTGTGGGTATCTAGGGGTTTGCAGCAACACCAGCAAGCGTCAGACACAAAGAGCCTTCCCCAGTCCCAGACAGCCCAAGGAGGTATCACGAGCAGAACCCAAAGCGTGAGGGAATCTGCCTCCCACCTCCACTGCGAACGGGCAGCCTGACCTACATTTCAAATATATCTCAGCTATAACAGCATTTGCTCCGCTTCAGCCTGCAGAGAAGGGAAGCCTGGCAGCCTTTCAGCTCCACAATCTGGTTCAGCTGTTCTGGTGCAGAACACAGTGTCCCTCCCACCCCCATTAGGAACAGAAGTGTCAGGTTTACTTTGCTTTCAGATCCTTTCAGCAGAGACCATATCACTGCCCAACTCCTCAAGTGCACCAGGAAGGCTCCTGATACACTAAGCCACTCACGTTCTCAGATCAGCTATTAGTGATGTTGAGCCTTTAAAAAGGAAAAGGCCCAAAGTAGGCAGATTTGCCTCAGAAGCCCTTAATACAGAACACATCAGATAACCGATGCTTCCAATCTGCAATTTCAGCTTGGAAATAGTGAATTTTAACTCCAGTCATGGGCTGTCTCATGGACTGAACAGCTTGGTAGTAGGCTGAAAGGCTCCTGTGCTAAATATGCCCTGGGCTTTTGGAGCACTGCACTGGCCTTGCTCTCTTGAAGCCAGTTTGGCCCACCTTTGGAAGCAACCACTTTGGCTGTGAGAACATGGAATCTTGTGGATTTGCTTTGCTTTTATTCCCCTGTCCTTTGCCCCTTAGCAGTCCCTGGGATATACCCACCTCCATGAGTGTCTCTTCGGGCAACTCTGGTGCCTCAAATGTAACAGCACCTTCCAGGTTGGCGGTGATGGGATCAGCAAATGTGTACCGGAGACTCGAGGGGCCTTCCAGAGCCTCCCCACCAGCTCCCACTGCCAAGTGCCTGCCGCTGAAGGAGCCTCCGGAACTGAGGGAGCTGGAAGACCCCACTGGGAAGAAAAATAGACAAAAGAATTACTGTAGGCAGGTGAGTAGTAGGGCAGGTAGGTATTCCTCACCCAGAAGAGAGGATAATTCTGTAGGATTCAGGATCCTGGATCTGATAGAAGCCAGCAAGAGGTACTTTGGAGGAAGATGCAAAGACTCTTGGATCTCAGATGCAGAATAACCACTCCCCACCATAAGCTCCTTAGTGACTCAGCAGACCAGTGTACAAGCTCAAGCAGATTTAAAGCACCTTCCAGAACGACAGTCATTTATGGAGACAATTCAGAACTCTTTTTCTTTTTCTGTCTAAACCCTTTCTGAATCCTGCCACAGTAACTTGGGCTAATTTTTATCATACACTGCCATAACCAACGTCCCCATCACGGAGCAGGACAGTCTGAACCCTGGTTTCCTGGCTTTTTGCTCTCACTGTCACTGAATGAGCATCTCTGATTAGTGGTGGTTTTAGAACATTCTGCATGCAAGCCAGGAGGGCCTTCCATTACATGCCCTGCCCTTTTGCTTCTCCCTCTTTACAAATAGGAGGCTGGACAGACAATCAGTGACTCAGCTGAGTCAAGACCCTAACCTCAGCGTTCAGGAGATCCTGTAAGTGCAGTGTCCATCACACAATTCCATCACCATCAGATTTTCCCCTTCTTGACCACTGAATCCACCCTAAGAGCACAAAGGGGTTTTTGTCTCAGAGTATTTGTAACACACTCACTACTTACAGAGGGCTTCCCACTCCTGACACACTGACACAGAGGGAAATACTCTGTCTCATAGGGGGATGCCAATACTACCTCCAATACTCTGCTCATTCTACCAAGGTGATATTTTCCACTGTCACTGATACTTTGGAGGAAGACGTTTCTCTTCTTCCCATGAATTTAATTTATGCCTTACGCTGCCTTCAAAAGGCCCAGCAATACAATAATGCACAACTGCTCTGCAGAGAGGCACAGCCTCTCTGTGTTGGCAGTGACGCTTCAAAGCTAAGTGGATCATCAAAGACGGGCAGACTATTTCCAGATCTCTCAGAGAGAGCAGAGAACCTACAATATCACATTCTGGATGCCCTGTAATTCCAAGAGGCTGTTTGCAGAAATTGTTATGATGATTCACAGAAAGGCTCTGCCTTTAGAACTGTCAGGAGATCTTACTCATGGCTTGTCCAAGCACTTGGGGTGAAGAGTTTCAGCTTGCAAACCTCCCCCTTCCACCATTAACTCTGTGCATTAACTATAACATAAGGAGTTACTGCACAGGCCTAATTAACAAAGCTTGTTCAACAGCATTGCTTTGACTGCCTTAACCTAATGCTGCGTATGTGTTGTAGGCTCACTGTTCAACAGCCTTCTCTTCCAGGCATCCCATCTGAGATCCCAACTGTTGGGCAGACCCTTAAGCATTCAAGTATCAACCTGCTAAAAACTGGTGCTTGGATCTACATCCAGATTGCTATTAACCCTGCTAAAGCAGTTCAGGAAGTCTGAATCCTCTGTCTCTAACACTGCAGTAGTAGCTGGAGGCTGTAGCCAGGATAGTAACCCCATTGTGCTACAGACCCCTCACACACTTTTTTAAGAGTCTCAAAGCTCACCCTCCAAACAGATGACACAAAGAAAAGATCATGGTCCCAGCTTTCCAGGCAATCAGATGTGAGTGGTTTTAATTAGGATGGAAAAGCAAGTTATACACCGGAACTGAGCCCACATGTCCCCCCATCCCAGTCAAGCAGCTCATTTGTGGTCACATCCAAACCTTCCCTGGAGTAATTGAGAACAACAGAATCAACTACATTCAAATGAGGAACGGCCAAAACAAGAACCCAAACAAGCCAAATATGCAAATAAAAGTGTCCAAATATTTTCTTAAACTGAACATAGACTCCAACTCCCAGACACACTATCCCAAAAGGGCCAATTACCACAGCCTCAAATGCTGGCTGACGAGGCCAGAGTACTGGCGTCTTACAAGAAGCATCTGTCAAACAGAAGTGCATTTCCCCATCTCCTAACTAAACAGCTCACAGTATGAGTAACACCACTAATAATTTTACACACAGAGCCATCCTGGCTCTTTCCTAACAGTACTCGTGCACTGAAATTGGGCATGGATAGTCACACTCATCTTTTTTAACTCATCCAAAACCTACAGGGAAAACAATAAGAACACAACACAATCTTTACATTTGTTGACCTCTCAGCAACAGTGGGTCTATGAACAGCTGCAGCGTTATTCTTGAAGCAAAGAGCAATAAAATAAATTTGTCTGTTTCTTACAGTACTGGAAAACCACCATCTGGCACGAATGCCAGTGGAAACAATTACCAGCAATAACAGGTTGGCAGGAGCCAGCACAAGAACCTCAAAGGTACTGAGACCAGCTGAGCTCTACAGACTGCTCTGAGCAGCCCTCTGCCATCACTAGTGCCCAGCAGCAAGGAATTGAACACATCTCTCTGCCCCCAGGCATTCCCACTGGAACAGGCAGGTAGGTATCAGCCCTTTACCTGAAAACATCCTGGTCCTCGTGGTCTGTGGGGGGGTTGTTCCACTGGGAGGGGATCCGACAGTAAAAATCACTGGGGATGGGCTGGCAGAGCCCCCAGCTCGGGCACCAGAGTGCAGGGTCCCTCCGTAAGCACCTGAGGGAGCTGGGGAGACAGTTGAAAGGTGCAGACTGGCATTACAGGAAAGTTACTCAGAGCACAGTGTGCCTCACCCAGCGGTTTGTGTTCCTGCAGACTCTCTTGGGAGACAGTGGTCACCAGCACAGGCCAGTGGTCCCCTGGAGGCATCCCTGAGAACAGGAGCTGGGCTGGCACGGACCACAGGACAGGAGCCTGGGCAGTGTCACACACTGCTGCAGCTGCTCTCCCCTCCTTGCTGCCTGACCTGCACACTCAGGAACACCCACTGCTGCAGAGCCATTCATACTCGAGCTGCCTGGCAGAAAGTCCCCACTTCTACATGTTATCACATTCAGAAAGGGCCAAAAGAGGAAGCCCTGCCTATAAAAATCACACCACTAAGCCAGCAATTACTCAGCACGCACAGCCCACAGACCTTCGAGCGCTCCGCAGAAGAAAGCAAACACCACTGCACTCCTCACACACGGCACTCACTTCCCGTGCCAAGAGCCACCAGCAAAGCAGCCTCCCATGTGTAGGAGGCATGGAGGCAAACTGTGCACCCCAGCCCAGGACATTTTGCCAGATGTGCCTGGCCACCCCACCTACCTGCAATTTCCATTGGCTTCTCATTGTTCAGGCTGTCGTTGCTGCCAGCTTCCGAGATCTGTGCCCCGAAGGCTGCCTTCAGAAGCAGGTCAGTGAGCCTGCCTGTGCTCAGAGATCTAAAAAGAAGACATACAACATGATGCAGAAAGTCAACAGGTGCAAGATTTCAGCTAACTTCCACTTCTCTGTGCCATTCCTGGTCCACAGCCACTTAACACTACAAACAGTCTGGAGTCTCTTCCTCTTTCAACAGAGCACTGAAGCATCTCCTGCTACAACTGCTGTGACTAACTGCAGTAATTCAAGTCCTCACTACAAGATTATTAGAACACAATTTGTTTTTGATAGAAGATACAAAAATTAATATCAGACGACTCCATCAGATCACTGGAGACTGCTGCAGTGTCCAGGAGGCATGTAAGACATCTCAGTGACTGTGTATCCTGCAGTGCTCCTGACAGTCAGCACGTGGCTTTAAAACGGATCTCTCTTCTGAAGACCCATGCCCTGTGTAGGGTGTAGGATGGACAAGGAACACCCAGAACAGCCTCTCCTCCATGACAGGCCCAGGCTCCACAGAGAGCATGGCAAGCATGTGAGTAATTGCAGGGCTCTGGTTGGTAACAAAATCCTGCAGGCAGTTTCTCATTTTAAAAAATCCAGGCCATGTCTGTTCCTGTAGGGGAAGACTTTTAAAATCTCCATCATATCTGCTTGCAATCCAAGGGTGCTAGCAGATAACTACAGAATGTTTACAGATGCTTCACTACAACTTCAACATTATCTGGGGTTTGAGATTTGCCCCATCTGTCCTGTGTTAGGGAGTGAAGCACCACTGTATGAAGTGAAGGAGACTACAGCTCACCTGCCCTTGATCTCTTCCACAGGCCTCAATCCCAACCCTGTTTGCTGGCAGTGGAAATGACCCATCTCCTTCAGATCTGGCAAGGTCTTGTTCCGTGTTGGAGTCATCATGACCCCCTGATGGGCCAAGAGGGTGAGGAGATTCTGGGAACTTGGGGTTTTGGGAAACTCAAATGGGGACACAGCCTAAGAAGTACAGAAAAAATAGACATCTGTCTTTAAAATGAAGGTGGAAGGTTCCCCTTATCCCCCTCATTTGTTTATCAAAATTAAATTGTATGTTTAACAACCTGCCTGAAACAAAGGTAGAAATGCCACCCCAAACATTTATTAATCCCTAATTCCAGAAAAACTAAAGGACAACGAACTGCTGAAAATTTGTAGAAGCCCAACGTGAGCAGAGAAAACACTGTCACAGTGCCAGCTTTGTGTGAGGCACAGGGCTGTCACCTGCTCACCCGTTTGTGGCTCTGCTGGGGATTCCTGCCGGACACTCGCTGGCGTCAGAGCTGGGTCACGGTGTCCAAACCAGCCCAGACACTGCTGGCACTAACGTGCTCTGGCTCATCAGGACAGCTCCTTCCCACTGCCTGCCCTAAACCCCGGGCTCTGCTCAGCTGGTGAGCACTGCTGCCAAGTGAGAGCTGTCCACTGAGAACTAGGACACCACCCCATTTCGCACAGATCACTAAACAGCCCTCAAAGGATAGTGAACGAGTGGTGATAAATCCAGGTCAGAGTTATCTGATCATGCAGCAGTTCTTCCCCAAATAACCCAGAAGATCAAGCTGTGAGAAGCCCAAAAGCAGACTCCTGGGCATACCTTTGTAGGGGAGCCCATTATCGTTGGCAAAGGGCTTCTCTGCATGAACTCGGAGAGCTTCGGTGAGGATCGGAGCTGCCGGCAGTGCTGCAAGCCATGAATCTGCAGAGGCTGGCTGACTGGGGTATGACCAAAGTGAGCAACAAGAGGATCAGAGTGCTGCTTCGTTATCTTCTGCCTGCAGGAATGCAAATCTGACAGGTTGGGAGCACTGTGGAGCCGGGAGCCCATCCCTCGAGGAGACTGTTCAGGCGCCGAGGAACCTGGAGGGCCTAGAGTGACAAACCACATCAGTGTCTGGTTCTAACACAGAAAGCCAGACTGATCCCAGCATCCACAGCTCAGACATCTACAGATCAAAACCTTCAGTGGATGGCTGAGGATGGCACTGAGCAGTGCCACAGCAATGCCAAGCCTGATAAGGTTCTGAGTCTACAGGAGGATGAGATATGAACAACAGGGAAATAAAAGTGCAGCTTCTTTCCTTCACCGCCACCTTTACAGGGACAGGGACCCTGACTGTCAGAGCTCAGCAGCAAGGAAACTCCACATCAAGCAGGCCCCTTGGCAGCAGGGGGATTGGGGGTTTTCAGATGCTTTTCCTTCATTCAATCCATTGACTTTCGAGTCCAAAATTTAAGTTTTTGTGACACGGGGTCTCTCAGCACTGGAAGATCCTGGCTGACAGGATGCGAATGGATCAACCCCAACTCCTACCAGCAGAGAGAAATCCTGGCTGGCCAAGCATCCAGAGAAGCCGCTGAAGCAACATACCCAACACTGAATGCCCTGAGACTACAGTTCTGGCCTTATGCATCAGAGTAAGTAAGGAAGGTAAGGACCAACGCACCGGCAACAGGAATACGGCTTCTCACTTCTGCTCCAAGGGAAGATGGGATAACAGTCTGGCTGGGCTGCTCTGGGATGGTTCCAACTGTGAGAGAACACAATAAAAAAAAAGTTCATTCAGTATTAAGCTTCCATAGGCAAGAACAGCACTATGCACCACCTGTTTATACAAAGATGCCAGTTCTCTCTTCCATCTTCTCAGCCCTAGCTGTGTAGTGAAAAGATCCTTAACTCCTGTAAAAGTCTTGCAGTGATATTAATTTCAGAGGAACAGAATATGAATATTCTGCATTTCCCCAGAAGCACAAACTAATAAATACAGGATTGCAGACACTAGGGATATAGAATAGCTCATTGTATCGGTCTATTCTTTTATAGAAAACAGCAAACTGCATCAGTTGCACACTGGGGTTTTTCTGATCCCTTTCCACTTGTATTGCTTCTCAGCATCTGGATCAGGCTACCAGTCAGTCAGTCAGAACTTTTCAGTCTGAACAGTGAAGTTCAAGCCCTTCCAGCACTGGTCAGAATTTTGCTTTGACAATAATTGGCTGACATATTCTCTCACCCCAACACGAGCCAGTAAAAAGATACTTTGCACTTAGAGAAGCCCTCTTCTGAGGGCAGCAAAATGCTTGATGCAGGCACCAAAGTAAATCTTGCCTCTCCTGGGGCTAACAGGTATTTTTCCTTCCATTTTACTGAGGCCAAGACACTTGCCAAATAATCTGTTGAGAAGAACCACAGGAGAACACACCAATCTGAACTCCTTATTACCTGGCAGCTACAGCTGGTTAAAACCCCCACTCTGTACAGGAAAGAGGCACGTGATTTTATTAGGATAGTAATGTGCCAGTTGACATCTTACCTTGTGGTGATGGCATAAAGGGCTTGGCACCGCCAAAGGAGAGCTTTTTAGAGCTGGGCATGGAACCATGCTCTCCAGGATAAGGAGGGGAAGCACCAGTCTTGGGAAAACCAAGAGGACTTGTACTGCTAGACCTCCGGACTGTACCAGACCTTACAGGAAACAAGAGCAGCACACACATCACTCCAGAATGCCAGTACAGCAAAGTAAGGAGAACAGCATCACCAAACACACACACAGGTACTTCCACAAAGCAGAGCTACATGACTGTTTATCCTGGATCAAAATCTCACTGTTCTGGGACTACACCAATACAGATTAAGATGATAATCTTTGCTCTCAAGAATTTAAATCCAAATAAATGAAGAGAAACAATGAGGTTAGCTTAGCTGGAAGCAGGAAAGGCAGTAATTTTCAAAGTCACTTCTAGGTGCTTTCGGATGTCTACACTGATCCTGAACATGACAGTTTCCTACCTTGTCATGTCCAAGATATTAATTTTAGGCAGTGTCTTCAGAACACTGTGAGAGGGCTTTATTCACGTGTCCCTCCTGTGCTGAGCCACTCACCCTTCAGTCAGAGCAGCCTTTAGGCAGAAAGCTCCGTGAGCACCAGCTGCACAATGCCAAGGTAAACTGTGCCAAGGCCCTGCTCTGCAACAGAGCTTGGACTCAAATCAGAAGCTACAGAGCAAAACAGGGCAGTGTGTGGCTGTTAGATCTGAAACATTTCTGAACCACCCAGAGGAATTAGTTTTTCAGGCTGGACAGTCAGAATTGCCTGGACTCCAAACGCCTCTAACTCCTTGCCTCACCTTAGGGAGTTAATTTGTACAGCCCACACATGCAGGAACCTTGAGTATTACTCAGCTGCTAAAATGAAACACGAGAGGAAACACAAGTGGGAAAGTGAGTACTGCCACACCATCAGTCTGGAGAGAGATGGGATTATTGCATATTAATTAATTATTTCTCAATATGTTAATGTTTTCACCATCATTAGAACACACAACCAAAACTGAAATGCCATTCTGCCTCCACAGGATTCTTCATCAAAATTCCCATTACACTTCTCTGTATGAGAACACAGCCTTTTCATCAAATCCTTCATTCTACTCTCAATTTGGAAACATTTTTTCCTCTTGTTAAAAGAACATTAGTCTCAGCCAGTAGCTGGTTTTCTGGACAGGAATCAATGAATATGCTGAATAAAACCTTCTATACTCAAGCCACTGCAAGATCCTATCACCAGAGTATCCTGCCTCCTCTCAAGGGATCCTGCATTTAGCTGTCCGTAAGTACCTGAACAGAGGAACAAAGGCACATGGGTTTCAGCAGTGCCAGCAGGGTTACACTACCCAGGAATGGCAGAGTCATCCTGATGACCTGTCAGTACATCTACTCAACAACATACCTAGATGTGTATTTCACTTTATGCCGTATTTCAGAAAATAAATAAATTACATATAATCCCCCCCCATTTCAGTAGCTGAGATATAAGAATTTGATCTGCCACTCCCCTGCCTCTATTCAATGTGTTATCACATTTTGCATCCAGGTGAGTCCATGCTATATTCACATGCTTGGAAAAAAGGAAATACTTTAAAATTTTAACCTAAAAATCACTCCTCTTCAGGTTGCTCCAGATTCAGAGGCCTAATGCTCATCAAGTGCCTGGCCCTGAAGCAAAATGAATACACAAAAAGGAAAGGGGAAAGATACCAAGATATTCAGTGGCAGAAAGTATTGCCCTCCCATGTTTTTAACTCTCCAGAACATGAGCCATGCAGAAAGCTGAATATTATCTATCAGGAACCTGCAGAAAAAAACACCAGCTGACTGCTGCTGCTGAAAGATGTGGAATGTCAAATGCCACCCTACGAGACACAGGATAAGGAAGCAAGCAGACGAGCAGGACAGGTGATGTGGCCAGAAGTAGGTACACATAATTACCACCTCAACAAGCCACATATCTGTCCACAAACATGCCACGTTACATAGGCACACTCCAGCCAGTCAGGTGACAGTGGGACACAAGAGTGTACGTCAAGGTTTGCAATCAAATGACTCGGCAAACATGACAAGGCACTTGGCGGTAATGGCCTGTTTGATACACCTGATGGAAAAGTGGAATCACATAATAGATGCCTGATGAAGTTTTCTCTTGCCATTCCTGAAGGGTGTCTACTCAATCTGTTGATTAGAGGAAGTGATGGCAAGAGATAAATATGGCTTCCTGGGGCAGAAAAAAACATGACGCCAGAGATTTTGAGAAGATGCTAAAAGCAGACTGTGAATCATCCTGATGGGGTCCATTCCTCGAGTTCCTCTGCAGGGCTGATGCTAATCTCAACATCACACAGTGGTGACTAAAAGGAGCAAAACCTGGCAGTTTGATCCCTGACTGCAGCTGCAGGCTGTGAACCTGAACTCAGCAGCCCGTCACCAGGTCTGGGGTCAGCACAGCACCTTCTCCAGAGCTCTCACTTTGTACCTCACAGGGATAACCTCTCATTTTGTACCTCACGGAGACAACCAGGACTCCTGTGAGTTCCAATACCAACAGGGTCCACAAGTTTTGCTGTCAAAAACACAAGGCACATAGGAAACAGAAAGGAATTTACCATAAAACCTGCCACACATTCAAAGAAGTGAACATAAAATAGAATTAAAGTAACACTGGCACAAACCAATCCCTCTGCTGATCCCTGATTAATATCAACATATCGTGTCTTTACTTTTGGGTCCACTTCAAATAAGCCTTATCCTGAATTAGGCTGGCTGAAGCCCAAACTTAGGCTGACATAGGTATTACCCTGCTTCTGAAATCTAAACTTTAGCTAATCCAGATACCAATGCAACTCATCCAAAAAAAGACATGACACTTCCTAGACACTTCCGTTGAATGCCCCTGCAGTACAAGCTCTTTAAGATCCTGTATATGTCTCCTTCCAACCAGTCTACAACCTGGGCTGCTGCTGCCAGCCCAGATTTCAAACCGGAAAGAACCAGAAATCATACATGAGAAGAGACAGAAACCCTCCATGTCATTACCACTGAACTCAGGTCAGCTGTATGTTGAATGCTGGCATCTGGGTCTTCTTGACAGCCTTCAGGAAACATGCTCTCCCTCACGGGCATAAATTGCTCATGACTTAGTCAGTCCTGGCTGCACAACCACATTAACATGCAACTCGTGTGCGACACATCATCTATGGCATGACTAGCTACAGGAACCAATTAAGGTACAGTCAGGTAGGTTTTGTAGCCCCATCCATTTTAGTTGTTTATCTCAAATTTTCCTTTTATAAAGGCAACTGCCAGATGGATGGTTCTCTCTGCTTGGACACCCAATCCATAGCTGGCATGGGAAAAGCTGTCAGGCTCAAAGAAGCTCAGCCTTCACTCAAAGTTGACGGGAGCTTTCTCACATACAAGCACACAGACAAAATTTACAGTACATGGTAAGAAATAAGTCTCAACACTGGTACAAAAATACCCCCAAAACACACCACACTGTCTCCTTACAGCAAGGGGGAGAGCCCATCACAGAGGGAAATTTATGGAGGTACAGAGAGCAAACTAAAGCAGTTTGTTTACAGACCCCAAGCTGTAATGCAAGAGCCCCTGCACTGATGTCACCACTCCTGCCAGCCCCAGCACTTACCGGGGAGAGGAGTATGGATTGGGAGACTGCAGGTTCTGCTCGATCCGACGGTAGTTGTGGATTTGTGTTGGGACCGGAATGGGCACGGAGTGTCCGTATTTGCTGCTGGAGAACTGACCTGGCCGGCTGTTGAAAGGAGACACACAAAGGAAAACTTCTGTAAGGCCTGGGCCTTCAACCAGGCAATTGGAGATTTTATCTTCATAACGCAACTGCACACAGGGAGTGTCCCTGGGCTGCGCTCGGGCTGTGGGTTTGTACTGGGAGGTGATTCAAAGTCGTATCAAAGGGAAGTGGCACCACGCATCTCCTGAAAACAGGCACCTCTCTTCCAGCATGATTCCCACCCACAGACTGATATTAAAACATACACCCAAGTGCACCACTCCCTCCAGGAAAACCAGAGCCCTGCTATTTCAGGCCACGACTGGCCTAGTTTCCAACAGCTCAGATCCACAGCCAAGGAGCATAGCACTGAGGAGGGGCTAAACATACATGGCTCACAAAGGACACCAGCACAGACGCTGCTGACAAGAGCTACTTGTGATTGATTCATGCAGAGGCACTGCTGCAGCCACGGCATCTCCGTGGAAGTCTCAAGCCACAAAGAGAATGCAGTGGTGTATATCAGAGTATTTGCAAGTTAACTACAAGGTGGAGAAGGCAACTTGGGAGAAAATAAATTTCAGGGACAGGAGCTGGTATCTATATACCCATCATGATCAGATAGAATATCACACATACAGGATGGGACAGGTCCATTCTGCAAGCTTCAGACTTCTTCCTAGTTTCTTCCAAGCAGGTGAATCAGGCCACATCTGATACCTGTTCCCCCAGGTGACTGTTTTCCATGTTACTCTTGGCCTGTACACCAGGCTACACATAAACCATGCTGTACAAAACCCACAAAAACATCACATTTAACTAAGTCTTAACCCTAAAGTCTTTTTTCCAAAGGCCCCAGAATTCTAGGATTAATTGCCATGGCAATGCTATTTACAACTGCCAACACCAATTGCAGGGATGCCGAACAATTACAGAAAGATCTTATTGGTAATGAAGGCTTCTGCAGTCTCCCTCGTTGTCAGTTGAGGACACACGCCTGGGTCTGCCCCTGAGAATCTGATAGCTTCACTCCTCCAAGCCTAACACTTGGAATGGAAATATTTTACATAAGATGAAAGGATATATTTAATTCAGCAAGAACATACATGAGTGCACAGGGGAAGAGAGAAGAGTTTGTGACTTATCTGGCAGTTCAAAGCATCTCATAGCCAGAATTTCTGTCTTGAGGAAGGTCAGTAGTACTCTGTGCTTTACTGTGACAGCATTGAACAAAGGTGATCTGCAGGAAAGTGTCTGCAGATCTCCACACTGTGCACAAGAAGACACCCCTCCATCACAAGAGAGCCAAATAACTAGAAGACATCTTTCATCAAGGCTTAAAGTTCAAAAAATTATTCTGTTTTTTTAATTTGTCTCTCAACAGGTTTACTAATTTTTTAAGTTCCATATAGTCTTATGTGCTCTTATTTCTTCCACCAAGAAAACAGACTCTTAATCTGATGTTTATCTCCAAAAGGCTGCATGAAAGCCTTGATTCTTCATTGACATACAATAATACAAGGCATTCAAAGTTTCCAACTGCTCAGCAGAAAGGTGAGGCTTTGGCGTCTCTGCCTTCCATCAGTGTGAGACAGGGTGACACGACAGACAAAAAGCAAGCAAAGCTTTAACTAAGAAATCTGAGTGCTCGTATCAAACCCTGTACATATCTTGACTTTGAACATACATTTCAAATGCTGTCTTTTCCATCTGGTCAAAATCCTTTAGAGAAAAAGAAGCTCTTGGGTGAAAGGATCCTTCCTCTCCACAAGAGTTATATCAAGTCCTCATTTTCTTCACAAGGTGCGAGTTGCAAAGGAAATGATCCAAATGAAGTAACAGACACTAAACCTACTAACTGGCCTCAAGCCTCAAAGAATGCAATTGACCATAAACTTGCAAAGTCCAAGAGATAAAGCTGGGACAAGGAGTTTAGTTACTTGGCAGTAATTAAAAGCTCTTTGAAAAAGAGTATTAAATCCATTGCTGTGGGGTACATCCAAGGAATTACCTTTCATTAGACTTAATAAGTATCTTCAAGGAAGTATTTTAAAAAAAGAATTAAAAAAAAGATCAACTAACAGCATATTTTAATTCCGCCTAGTCCTCAATCTCTTAGTTAAGAGCAAGGACAGTTGTCCTAGTGTGTACCATGACATCCTGAGGAAAACCCACTGCTGGCCACTCTGAAACAGCCTTTGCTTTCTGTCCCACTTGGACTGCAGCCAGCACTTCTTGCTAGCCTGGAGCCACACACGAAAGGGAGAACTGCTGCTTCCGAGTGAGCAAAGACAGAGGGAAAACCAGGAGTCCTCTGTGCCAGTGGAGCCAAGTGCTGAACCAATGGGTCTCATGGCATCTACGGCGAAGGGCACTGAAACCCAGGGAGGGTACATCTGGGTGGCACAAGTTCCAAGCACTCGCAGGGGACACATCAAAGACCATGCTTTATCCTCTGGATTCAGAGTGACTGCTCCAATCTTTCATTACTGATGTCTTATTCCCCATCCTAGACAGAGTAGGAAGGAACTTTACAGTGTTTCTTCAAAGCAGATAGAAAAAGTGGGAATTAGCATTAGAGGGTTTGGCATCTGCTCCACAGAAGCTGCTGGGAATGAGTAGGAAAGACAGTGAGACCAGAAACACCTTTAGATCAAAGCCACTGGCACTGCCTTGCCACCCTGTGATCCAGTAGAAGACGATGAGGCCAGTTTGGTGAACAGTGAGAAGTAGGCAGCATTTGTAGTCAACCTCCATGAATTTCCACTCACAGCTGTCCAGAAGCAAGGCCAAATCCTTTAATAAAGACTGATCTCCAGAATGCAAAGAAATCAGTTAAGGAATAAGCTGTTAAAAAGCTTAGCAGGCAATGGCATAAGAAGCCTCATGCAATTAAACTCCACACTGTGGTACGCGCTTGCCAATTAATGTGATCACGTCAGCAAGGCTCTGAGCTATATTATTCTCCGTTAAATTTGTATGCTTAGAGGCTATGTTTTGTCATTTTCTGGGCTCTGTTAATGTGACAAATTTGTTCAACACACAGCCTGGGACTGTATTTTCTTCTTA
Source organism: Margarornis squamiger (assembly GCA_035222235.1). Lineage (NCBI taxonomy): Eukaryota > Metazoa > Chordata > Aves > Passeriformes > Furnariidae > Margarornis > Margarornis squamiger. The sequence goes on along the minus strand of JAWWTY010000035.1, from coordinate 14,705,968 downwards.
AAACAGATTTTAGGGTCATCCATCTCCCAGTGTGAAAATCCCCTCCAACCATCCTCCCCCGACAGGTGCCATATTGACAGCACAGAAGATGAAAGCTGTCCTGCTTGCCTAGCAGGCAAGAACAAGATGAGAAGCAACACTACCAGTTCCCTGCAAGCTAAGCATGTACCCTAAGGCTTCCAGGCCTACAGTCAATGGGATCACCTTCCACAGACCATTAACACCTTCAGAACACAGCGCTGGGCTGCTGGTCCCGTTGTGTGTGGGCAGCTGTCACCTATGACATTTCTAAAGGCCAAAACTGAGTTTAGAGCAACTGGTTTAGTTGGAATTAAACCTATGACCATGCCTGTTTACACTTGTTCCTCCTACTCCTGCATCCTCTGTTAGTAAACAAGGCCCACATAGCAGCATTATGCTATAGAGTGCAGGGAGCTTTTCAAACAAACCACAAACTACTAAATAGGCCCACATCTGTCCTTCAACAGCAAGGGATGATGAGCAACACTCCTCCACATTTGCCCACTAACTCAAGTCCATCATACTTTCAGCCTTGGGTAAGGTGTTGTGCTCCAAATCACTGCATGAGTTTAGGAACTTTAGCTGGAATACTCCCCACCTCTGTAGGTGAGCACTGGGGGGATGAGTAGTACATACATGCTGGTGGAATACATTTACTTTCTGCTGGAGAATAATCCCTGCCACCTCCAGGGAACAGAGTTAATTCCAGCACTCCTGCCTTCTCTCCTAGCCCCTTCTGGGGGCCACAAGGGGGAGAGACAGGGTCTGTAGTTGGGACTGAGCAGTGCCCAAGGCTGAGGAGTTTCTACTGGGTGTTTCTTGTTAAAAAAGAGATCTGGATCTTGCCCAGCACACCAACAGCTATAAAACCCCCTCCTGGAAGTCAGTGGGTGTTCAATTACTCAGTGTTGCACAGTTATCACTGAACAGTTTTTCTTACCTGGACGGGCTTGGAGAACTGCTGTACGGGGGTGACGGAGACGGTGTCCTTCCCTGGCTTTCCAAGCCTGCTGAAGTCACCAAAGAACTCCTGAGGAAGACAAAAAGAATCCAGCTATTAGGTCCTGGGAACCAGCCCTGCTCCATGAGAACCCCAAATTCCCACACACCCAGTATGTGAACAATTTGAGTTGTCTTGGTGTTTAGCCTTACCCACTGTACATCAGACTGTCCTGGATTGGTTTCCCTCCTGCAGCCTCAGCAGTTAAGTCACCTAAGGAAGTGCAGAAACAGACTAATTTGAGATCATTTTCTTTATACATTCAGAGCAACTGAGATTTTGTGTAGAATTCCCTGCTCCTCCAATCCCTGCTGAGTTGTACTTCTGAAGTCAGTGTTTTGCAAAATGAATGTGGGCTGACGCTGATGTGGATACTGCTGATCCTTACACCCTGAAGTTTTGGAAAATTTAGGGTGAAAGCAAGTCCTGTTGAAGGGCAGCCAAAACCTCACAGCATCATTTGGGGCAATAGGTACATGCCCACTTGGGGCAAGCCATCAACTGCTGTGTAAGCAGCCAGTGGTACATGTTGCATGTAGGGCTCTGAAACATCCATGTCCTTAGTGGTAAGAATCCAGGGCAGTCAAATGAGCTGGCACCTGGAAACACAGCACAGGGAAACTTGTGCCTCCGCCAACACATCTGAACGCTGGGAACATGACTAGCACAAGGCAAATGTGTACTGGTCCCACCACTGATTCCAGGGAAAACATAAGCAACACTGAGATCTTCCTTATCATAATGATTGCACAGCAGAGATGTTTCAGAGATTCCAGTTCTACCCCTCAAAGTTCTTGTTTTAATACAAGTGGTGCAACCAGGAAAGGAGGAATCACAGCATTTATCACCAAATTCCAACTCAGCAAAGCATCATGCGCATGGTCAAGGTTGAACAATGCCTTTCTCCTAAGAGAGGACTCATGCATGGACATATTTAGGCATACAGCCGAACTGCGGCCTTGGCTTTTATGTACATATGTATTTCAAACAATTCTTATCAAAGTATAAACAGGTGCTAAAGTGAAATTCAGAGTGTTTGAACAAACATATTTTAAGTTTTTCAAGTGTAAAATCCAGCTTGCTGGCTGAAATCCTGTCTTTGATTGTGATGCTGAGTGAAACTGAAGACAGGATGACATGGAAAAGGCTTTTGTGAAAGACATTTCCCTGTGAGCCTACTTATCTTCTTTTCCAGTTGGATTTCCAGGTTCAATCTCTTGTTGAGGGCCCCAAGTAATCTTTACTCTCAAATCCTGTCTTTAAAGGTAATTACAAAATATCCTGTAAAACTAGCCAGTGAGATGCCTCTTCCAGCTTGAGAACAAAACCATTCCTGCTATTCAGTCAAAACAGACAGGTTTAATCACTCTTTCAACTTTCTAGGAGAGAATTCTATTCTTAACACCCACATCCCCCTCTGCTCAGAACATCTGCTTTTCCAGAAACCACCTTACTTGAGAACTGTGCTGGGACCATGACGAAGTCATCTGTGTCACAGGACGAATTCTTACTGCTGCTCCCAGCAGAGTCCTTAGATCCATGCAGAAAGCCAGGAGAATCCTGGGTAGGAGACGCCAGCGCCTTCTCCTGCAGCTGCTGCTGCATCTCTCCAAGGGACTGCTAATTCAAGGAGAAAACAAACACTGGCTTCAGCACAGCTACTTCATCATTCTGCTCCATCCTTTAAACTGAGCTGTACAAGGCTGCAAACAACATTTTGCTGATAAACCAGGGCTGATAGTTTGCCAGAAGCAGCTGTTTAGTTTACTGAAAAGGAACAGCCTTTTATGTCCCTGTCAGAACAGTGCATCTTTTGTTACACAAAACATCCTTCCAGCGTGTCTGATGCTCCAGAGATAAGAAAAATTCACTGGAGGTATTGCATCCATTTCTGGATCAACCACGCATTTTCTACCAACTCACTCTAGTATGGCTGGGAAACTGAGAGGAACTTTCAGAGATACTTTTGGTTGTTATTTTCAGTTACATTTTTTGCTTTGTTCTTAAACATTAACCATCTGGTCTGTACTCGCGCTTTTGCAGGAAGCACCACTTGGTAACATGCACATAAGTGTTCCTGCACTTTCAAGACCACCCTGTTTTGCTGTAGTGCTGATAATCAGTTAAAGAAAGGCCTGAAGGAGACTAAGCTTTCAGCAGATGAACAGCTCACAGCCGTCAGAGGCAGGACAGTCCCTAAAAAGTCCCATTTTCCTCTTCCTTCAGCCAAATGATGAATAGCCCCACAATCCTCCTGTTTTGCAGACAGATGGAGGAGGCTGGATGGTTTAAGAAAGCTTTAAGGCAGCTGAACGCCCGCAGAGCAGATAACAATCTTTATCCTAATGCATTTTCAGGCTGAGAAAGACTTGAAGCAGCTTTCACTTGGGCCCCATTAAGACCTTGCTCACCCTCCAAAGACTCTCCTGCTGTACCACTGGGGACTCCCTCTCGTTGTACCTGCAGTACATACAGGCAGAAGGAATTTTCCAGCTGTCAAAGTTGTCTCTTTTTCACCCAGTCTGAGAGCTCTGCCCTGGAGATGTGGCATTTCTCCCAGGCTGAGCCAGCACACCTCCATCAGCAGAAGGCAGAGCAGGAGAGGTTCAGTACACCTCTGACAGGGGACCCCCTCCCAGTCTGGCAGCGAGTCTGTACTCACAGACCAGAAAAGCTCAGGAGAGTGAGTCTGCTTTTTACACCATCTGCTCATTTCTGGAGTCTTATGGTCAGGAGGGCCTCAGCCAAATCACCCTCTACATTGGGCTGCAGGGAGGAATAAACTCTGAGGGATGCACTTACGCAACATTCAGAACATTCAGAGGAGAGCAGAACTGTCCTCTCTGTCCAGCTCACACCATAAGCACCTACACCATCTTCTGCTGGTGCCCTTTAGTATTTCCCACACCAGGCTGAGACATCCTGGCCCAGGGAAACTCAGAGAACAAACTAAAAAAGCTGTCATGCCAGGGAGGAAAACCATCCTTCTTCCCTCTCTCACCCATCACACCACCAGCATTCCTGAGTTCAAAGTCAAAGACAGCTTTCACCAAGAGCCTCCTAAAACAAGCATTCAGTTCAACGAGCTGGAGGAATGTCATTTCAATAGTCAGTTAATATTCTGCCCTCCAGAAAAGTTTTCACCATTTTGGGTAACCAGAGAGAAAAACCGTCAGTTCAGATCATCTCTCATAAGAGAACTGGACTGTGGCAGGTCGGGTTTGAGCAAACAGCTTTGCTGAATGTCCCTCTGTGGTGCCTGGGAATGCTGGTCAGAAAGAAGGAGGGTCACTTTGTAAAGAAGGTGGATATGCTGTCAGGCTGCAGAGACTTTGCCTGAAAACTCAGAACCTGCAGCCAAGAAATCAGTGCTATACTCTGAATTAGCAGCTGGTTTTGGTTCCAAGGAGCTTTCCATCTCTGCCAAGAGAAGCTAGTGTCACTCATACCAACTTTTTTCACCCAGGCTTTTCATATAATAGGCAATGGCACATTGAAATATGTCTTGTGGAGAGAAAGCCAACCTTCAGGATCCAAACTCTAAATGGGAGAGAATGCTGAACTAAGCCCAGGCAGAACTGAAGTATTCAGTGACTTGTGTCAGAAGAGAGCAAAAGCAGAGACCTTATTTCAAAGATGAAGCAGGGAAACCATTAACACAATCAATGTATCTTCTGAGCTGTACTTACAGGAGGTGATGCCAGGTGGGAAGTGGAAGAGCTGCTGGAGGAACTACCGGAGCCTGAACTGGGATAAGAAGGCATTGGCACGGAAGCAGCTAAAACCAGCAAAAGACAAAACCAAAAGAAGTCATTAAACTAAGATCAATCAATAATAAAAGGTCTTTTTCATCCTTTCCAATCACGTTTATCTTACATACCATCAGGTATCTCATGTATCAGTTAAAGGAGAACAACATAAAATTAGCAATCTATTCAGTTACGTGATTCTTATCCTTCCACTCTCTCTGTGCACTATCTCACAGGTCTCAGAACACCTGACCAAGGTGCTTCCCAGAAACAAGACAGTTTCTGCCACAAACATCCTCCAAAGCATCTTTGCAAATGAAGGGAAAGATAAACAGAAAAGCAGACTGAGTTATTCATGTCAGGGGCAGAAGTCATGAGCTAGACCATACCCTTACAGGTTCTTCCTCATCAGACCTCGTGGCTTAGCACACATATATCAAATGCTGGGAGGTGTGTGCCAGGTCAAACACATGCCTACTCAAGCCCTATTCGTCTGCAGCCCAAATGGCCACTCAGGCATCCCAGGCCACATGCTATTAAAAAAATCCCAAAACTCAACAAAAAACTCTCAAGGGGGTTTCCTCAAGGAAATAGTGCATTGTTTCCTAGAGCTCAACATGTTCTCCTTGGTCACTTCTGCAAGTTAAAGATGTTTTAATTATTTATCTCTCTACAGAAATTGTTCCACAGCACAGGCCATTCCTGCATCCCTTCCCTTTATGTTTTATTGTTCAATATTGGAACTGCCCAATTCATTCACTTCATTGTCAAACTGGCTTTTGTAACTCTCACAGAGGCCTAAAGCTCACACTGAAAGGCCTAGTTAGCATTGACCTTCAGGCAGAAAATATGATTAAGGCATCATAGGAGAAAAGAATATTTAACTTCAATGACTTATGCAAAGGAAGTTCAGTAAATAATTTAGAAGAGCTCAGCTCAGCCGAGGAGGGAGACAGTCAAAGGTAACACTGGCTCTTCAAAGGACTTTGAACTACTTAGTGGTTCAAATTCCCCAGTCCACACACACAAGACTGAACAGCACAGAAGATCCCAAAATCCCCACTTCAAGGCAGCCTGAAGTCAGACTTTTACACTGGAACCATTTTGGTATTTGAATGACTCAAGATAGAGATCAGAGGCAACGCTTAATTGAGGAGAGGAACACTTTGCAGCTCTTCCATTATGCTGGCAGAGAATTAGCACCCTGTATCAAATTTCTACCTTTACAGGACCTGTGCTAATGACCCCATACTTAATACAAGGGAGATTAATAACACCTGGAAGAAGAATGTTTCTGTTTGAAGTAAAACTACCTCTCTCATTAATCCCATTAGATACTACAAAGTACTTACTCTATTCAACAAGCTAGGAAAAAAAAAGTCTATCTCTCTGCAATTATCTATTGAAACAGTGTTCTAAAGATAAAAGAATAGGTAAATATGCCTTTTAATAAAAGGCTTTAGGAAGTCTTTCTGTGCAGCCTACCAAAGAACGTTAAAGGGTGACTGGACCAGAGTCCCTCAGCACAAAGAGAGCAATCACTGAGACACTGAATTCCTCAGTCTGAGAGAGAGGTGACAACAGGAAAATGAAGCCAAAGAAGCATAGACTTAAAATACCTATTTTAACATAAGTAATTGACCACTGTAACAGTTTAACCAGGGTCACAGTGATCTCCAGCCTTTGCAAACGTTAACAAAACGAGAATGTTTTTCTAAAGAGGTTGTTATGCTGCCAGTAGAGACTGATGATGCAGAGTCCTGGGGCTGTGCAGTGGGAATCCACAGTGGGATGGATGGGGCACTGGTGCAGGGGGACACACAGTTGCCTTTTCCTCCTGTGATGGGCCACACTGGCACTTCTCACTGCCAGCAGTTTGAGGGTTAGATCCATAATGAAATAAAACTTCCCAAAGCTTTGTGAATCTATTCTATACTAGATTTTGTGCACTTGATGATCTGTGCTGTTACAACACACTGCCCTGGCACTAAGGTAAGGGATCAGGGACTGTGGTGCCCTGATGATGGGTATTCTGGGAGGTCAGTCAGGGGCTTGGCAACAAGAGCCACTCTGCCCACAGCCAGCACAGCTGCTTCCCATTCCCTGCACTCAGGGAACACACACAGAGGTCTGAGAACTTGCCTGCAAAACAGAGAGCTCTGTCTTGTCTGTAGCACCCTGCTTTAGACCTCCACAATGCTCCCATAGAGCCTGCAGAGCAATCCTAGGGCCTTCACTAAATATTTAACACTAGAAATCTGATGTGGGGGAGGAATCCCCCTCTTTCTATCCTGCCAGCTATTACAGAACAATTCTCCCATGTACAGACAGACCTTCCTGTTATGGAAAGGTGCTTTAAAGAAAAGATAAGCAAATTCAGAACAGTATCCACACGTGCCTGCTGCAAGGCTTGCATCACCATTCGTTTTTCCTGGAATGAGTAGTTTTGTTAAGAGTCATTCCAGTTCTCTCACAAGGTCCCCTCCAGTCTATTTTGGTTCTGTGATTATTGATTTAAACCTGGCTGGAATTGAGACTTTTCTATTTTTGTCTATTTGCTTCAGAGAGCTTTTCATTAATCAGGAGGGAAGACACGCAGGCTGACTTTGCCACTATCATCTGAAACTGCAGTTAAAACTCAGCTACATGAAGTACAGCCTCTGTTAATCACTGTTCTTATTTAAATCCCTTTGAACTCCACAAATTCACTCTGTAATGCTGTGAGCTCCAACTCTGAAGGTCCTGACACCCCCAACAGACTTTGATCCGTGCAGAACCATGAGGTTTGGCTCTGGCAACCCCACTCTGACCTCCGCATCTCTGCTGGGGCATTTTTTCAGTGCCAGCCATGTAGGACAGCTTGAAAGCAAGACGCCTGCTTCCATCTCCTCCACACACCCAGGCACTCCCAGTTTAAAATTAAAAAGGGTGCAAACACTTGGCTCATCATGTTTTCAGTTGAGTCTGAATGCGGGGAATGTTAACATGAACTGTAGGCCCCCACCCAAATCCAGAAATTGCTGGATTGTAATTGTAATGTAAATAAGTCTGTTTTCATAATTGTCCTCTCCAACTTGTTCCAGCAACAAAACAGTCATCCTGCACATTGTGTAACCAATGCCAACTGGTTTCCAAATGGGAGAGCTGGGAGCCATAAAGGCAAGCCTGTGCTCCAGCTGTGTAGATCTCAATATTGGATCCTACACTTGCAAAAATCACTTTTGACACATCATCCTACCAGGGGCTCCATTGTCCTAAAAATATCCGACCCTCAAGCTTTACAGAAAGGCTTTATTTGGAATCTGAGTTCTATACACACTGGAAAGATGCACATTTCTGATTATCTGGATTCAATTAAAACCAGTCATCTAAAAGTTCTTTAATTGCAATCTCTGACAAGGCAATAATTTGAGTGCAAACTCTGAAAGGACTTGCCCAAAATAAGCTGCTTTTTAGAGTTTAAAAACTTACACCATTAAAATCTTCTATATGCAGAAGTCATGGTGATTTTTTGCTAGTTTTTATCTATTTTATGTACAATAAGATTATGAAGATGGCAAAAATCAAGTTAAGCCAGACAGGTATTTCAGACACTGAACAGACAGACCTGTGCACTCCTGAACCATAACAGCTCACCTTTCATGCTCTCTTAACTCAGTGTAAAGGAGGCAGCAGCTCACCACTCATTAAAGGCAGGAGCAGAAAAACCTCCAAAATATTCTGCACGGGTACCAATTACAGTGTGTCTACTGAGAGAAGGCTTGCACAAGGGTCTAATTATGCCTTCTCAAGTGTTATTACTGTAACACACGTCCCCATACCATATGCTGATCAGACCTGGCTACAGACAGACGACATTGTGACTAGACACAGTATTTTAAAGACTTTATTAATGAATTTTTATACATCTAAAGTACATGCTTAGTCAGAGGTACAAAACCCACAATACAAAATTAATTATAAATAAACAAACAAAAAATAAAGTATACATCTTAGTTAACAAAGCCCAAGGCCCTGAATCCACTCTCCAGGCTAAAGCCTGTTGTGAGCAGAGCTCTGTGGTACACCCTGGGTTGCAGCAGACTTAAGTCCTTGCTCCACTAAAGGAGTGAGATGAGAGGAGGGGCATGAGAACAACTATCCCTTGAAACAGCAGTGAAGAGGATGTGCTTGCCAGAAATGCTGTATTAAAAGATTTTTGGAAGAAATGTTGATTTTGCTGGAGTGTCTTGCAAAACACACAAATGTATTTCAATGAGGGAGATCCCCCCCACGTCTTAGCAACTGCAAAATTATCCACTTGGAGAATGATCCATATTTGAGGATTCCCCAATTTTCCAGAATTACATTATATTAAAAAAAGTCTTTACAATTCCCTGAGATGATGTACTAACACATATCCACACAGAATGAGCAGCCCGTGGCTCTCACTTTATTTTTGATCACTATGAGACCATCTCTGGACCAGCCCTGAGAGGGCTCAGGAACCCAGGGGATGTGCTGTCCCTGTCACCTGAGGGCAGAGGGGCCTTGTAGGGGTACAGAGACCCCCACGCTCTGCTCAGACTGCAAAGTGTTCTCATTTGGAAAGGTGGTGCCACACCTGAGAATTGGTTTGGGACCTGAAGAGATGCACAGTTCCCTGCATCTGAGTGCAGGCACCTCTGAACTGGAAGGGCAAAGGCTGCACTGTGGGTCCCTGAGCTCAGCTGAGGTCTCAGTGTGTTCATCACAGAGTGGTTACTACTCCTGGTACAGATCATCCAACAGATTCTCCTAGGAGACACTTGCACACTCAGGTGTGAATGACTTACTTCTGCTTCCACTGCAGTCAGTGGTAGCCAGTTATCAGCTCTCAAGGAGAACAAAGAGATGAAGCACACTGTTCCACCCCTCAGCTCTCCACTGGTGATGCTGAGCCACACACTGAGATGAAGCAGCACAATAAGCTTTTGGACTCTTAGCGCGGTATGCAGAGCCAGGGAGGCAGGCCCTGAGAACTGCAGCCTTGCCAAGACACCTACTTCAGTTGCAACGGGACAAGGGTCAAGCACACTGCCATGTTAAGCAGCATTCCACACATCTCAGGTGAGTTCTTCTTATGGAGGTCACTATAACCCCAACCTTTGCTGATGCACTGGCTCTTCTCTCACCTATTCAGAAATCAAAAGGACCACAGGTAGCCTTTCTCATCCATGCTCTTCACCACACTTCCAGAGGCTCTAATCCATCACTGCCATCTGGCAGCAGCAGAGACCTCACAGCAGACTACAGAACTATCTCCTTCACTGGCAGATTTCTGTGCACAACTCAAACATCTCCAGCAGTGGGGAGGTATTTCTCCCATGTTTTCAAAACCAGCAGAAGTCTTTCCTTCCTGAAGAGAACTCCAGGCTGTGGACATATGTCCGGAGGTGAGGACCAGCAGGGCAGCAGAGAGGTCTGGAGTTTGTATTGGCCTTACCTGCCTGCAAAGGTGCCTTTTTTATTGGTCCTTGACCCCACGCTGTTAACGCCGGTGCGGCTGGGGGCAAAGGCTGAGCTCCAGTCCCCTGCTCATAATGGCACCTCTGGATCCTGCCCAGCAGACGTGCAGCAGCTGGAAACTGGGGCCAGGTGAGGAGAACCCTCTCCCATTTGCAGGGGGTTTTCTGCTCCCCTGGCCAGTGAAGCAACGGAACGGCTGGAGGTAGATGAGTTGGTGGGCATGCAAGAACATCCTGAGGAGGGGATCCTCTGCCCACAGGGGGATCAGACTTTAAAGGGCTTTTCCCCCTCAGCAGAGGTGCAGCAGGTGCCAAGAGCTGGGCTGGCTTAGGAGCAGTCCCACACTGGCAGCGTCCTTTCCTGCCGGCAGAGCAGCCCTCTTTTACAGGGCTCACCCCACATCTTGCTGCTGCAGGTGGACACAGGGCCTTGGCTGCTTTGCAAGCACCCCTAAACCAGAAGCACCTTTTCTTGCCCGCAGGACGGTCACCTGAGTACACAGTTAAAATCTGATCAGGAACAACTGAGAAGTCCTTCTCTGGCAGCAGGAAAGCAAGAGGCTCTCAGGAGTGACACTGACATCAGACAAGGGGTGCCCCTCCATGGCATACGTCCAAGAGGGACTCTATGTTTGTATTGGACATGTTTCCTCCAGAACTTCCAGCCCTTGCATTGGGCACCCCAAATCAATCACTGATAATTCTTGGCTCTGTCATTTACTCAGGAGATTAAAGGTCCAGGAGGATCCTTCCAGAAGACAACTACCACGCCAAGTCTCTTGGCCAGAGGACTATGATACCCCATACACCAGAAGAAATTCTGAATTGTTTTCCACTGAAAACAAACCTCTGAACCACAGTACATGAGGCTGGAAATGTGCTCAAGTTATGAATCAAAAGAGGAAAGAGAGAACCTTTAAAAGAACTCTGTTTTGGCCAGCTCTCACAGAGTATTCAAATGTAACCCTTCCAAAACAACATTTATCAAGAACTTTGAGATAATAGATGAACAAAGATTTGGTAACCAAAGCCATTTTGCACAGCCAACCTAAGGTAGCACCTGGCAAGCAGAGCCAAGAGTGCCAGTTTCCACCATTCAGAATCCTGAATGGTCCTACAGATGAGGACGGAAAGCAAGACCATGATGCATAATCCTGATTACCTACAAGCACACCACTGACCAAGCATTTCATACAAAGCAGCTGAATACATTTCAAAGCTACATTTGCTTCTATTTTAGGTTTCTAAATAGCCCATTAATCATCCTTTTGAAGATAACTCAGTAAAATTAAATAAATTTTGATGGCAAAATCTGGACATGACACAGTAACAAATACTGAATCCCTGCCTAAATAACTAAGGAAACATAAAGCAGTATTTTTCTTCCCTCTTGAACTAGCAGCAAAGGAAGTCAGGCCATGGTTCAAAAAGAGTTGTAACTGAAAATGCAATACTTACATTTTTTCATAGAGGCACTTGCATCCAAGAATGGGTGATGGAAAAATTCATCTGAAAAAAATCAAGAACAATGACTCAGTGAAAGGAAATTACCATAAGAAGTTTACAAAACAGTTAAAGCATAGCAAGTTACAGTGTTTTACAGTGATTTTTCCATGCAATCCAGTCAACCATGGAAGCTGACTGACTGCAGCTGGATACAGTAGGGGTCAAGAATGCAGGCTGCGGACTGGATGCAGGACCTGCTCATAAAAACAGAGTGGGAAATTATTTGGATCCCTGGCTGATCAGGATGGTGAGTCATCCTAACTGCAGGGCTCCAGGGGAACTGTATTTATCGCACCGCACTGCCACTCACTACACTGAAGAGAAACAATGAACAAAGACTTCCAGTGAGTGATCTTCCATGACACACAGACCCAAACCCAGCTCGCACTGAGGGCAGAAACGCATTTTCTGAAGGGCCAACCCAGACCCAGAGCCCAGAACCCCTTCTCTTTCATACCAGGTCCAACTGTTGCTTCCTCACCTCATTCTACATATCCAGGTCAGGAAAAGCTTCTGTCCTGGCTTGCTGGAGACTCTCTACATGTTTGCCTGTCCTCACAAGTAGCCACTTCTCCCCACTCCTTCATCTCTGATTCACTGCAGCTCTGTGCCAGTCTTCTCCTATCACAATCAGCAACTCAGCCTTTTGGGAGTGTTAGTCATGGATCAACACTGATTATTGAGCTAACTGCAGGCACTTCAACTTCTTTTCCCAGCATGGATTTCCTGTTGCAACACCCAAGATTTACAAACTCCTGCTTCTGTAAACAGCTCCTCTTTGGCCAATGAGCCTTCCAGAAAGTAGCAACTGGGTTTTTTGTTTGTCTGCTTTTTACTCTTAAACAATCCTTGTCTACCTAGCCCCTCCTTGCCACTGCCACACCAGGGTCCTGCAGCCTGAGTGCAGGCTTAGTACAACAAAAGGGATGGGAATCTCTGGCAGGGAAAGCTGGCATCTCACAGATTACATCTGCTGTGGATAGAGAACATCCCCATCCTGTAGGAGCTGCTCAGCTGCTGGAGTTTCCTGCTTCTCCTTCAGACTGCTCCTCTAGAGGAGAGTACCATCCCTCAGCCAAGCTGACTCAACTGAGGGGGTGGAAATGATGATTTCTTTCACTTTTCCCCCTCCCTGCTCCAAACTGCTTATTAGCTGTGCTTGCAAAGCAAAATTTAAATAACCCAGCTTGTAATCATCAGCATGAAACTTACAACTTGAAACCCTTTTGGTTTTCCTCTAGATAATCTTGAGATTGCAAAGAACATCAGTTCCTGGTAGAACAGCAGCTGAGGCACACAACAAGTAAATGAAGTTTCAAGCTTATGTGTTGCTGTTGTGTGACTCAATTAACTCCAGGGGAGCTCTGGGGAGGGCTCTGTGCACATCTCCAGGCAGATTGCAGAGGGCTTCAGGGAAGGAGCTGCAGGAAATCCCCTTCTCTGGAGAGAGTGGCTTGGGAATCATCCCTGACCCAGCAGCACACACAGATCTTCAATTTTTGCCTTACAGAGTGCTGGAGGGTCCAGGAACAGTGAACAAAGGCACTGACCATCAGCCAAAAACAGGCCTTCTGTAAACAGTGCAGGTGAAGAGAACTATGGTGAGCTTTGCAGTGGGAGAACACAGCACCTTATCTACTGGGAGCCAGTTAAGGGAAGAGAGAGGTCTGGATGGGATCCAGAACCATGGGACAAAAACAGCTTGTGCACAGCTGGCCACACACAGTAGCTAAAAATGGGACAGCAACTGGGCACAGGGCAGTGCTCTCATTTACTTATTGCTACTATCTTGGCAAAGGGCATCATCTGGAGGTGGATGAGCCCAAGTATACAACTGGATGCTGGGGAAGTGTATTGGTCTAAATAAATCATGGTTCTGGTACTTGCTCTCAGCTGACAGGAGTTACTAAAATGTGTCATGGGATGCCGTACACCCATCAAGATCTGCCTTCTATAAAGCACAAGGAATATCTCAAATATAGACTTCTGTACAGATTTTCTCACACACTCCTTAAAAACAATTACATTTTACAAGGATGTGACAATTTATAGAGAAAAGGATCTTGCAGCAGCTAATAATCTCAGTGCAGGAAGATGTGCTCTAAGTGTTGTCCTCAGTGGTATCAAAATCTATTATCTCAAATTTCTAAGTGTTAGACACTGATTCATACAGTCTACTCCCAAGAGATACAAAAACAGCTCAGCTTATGGGCGTCTAAAAACGTTTGATAGATTCAATTTCTGACAGCAGGGAATCAAGAACCTCAAAGATATCTCCTTTTTAAATGCACAGCAGCATGATAAAGGAGGTAGAGATCCACAGCCAGATAAAAGATCTGCAGGGAATAATTCTGCAAGGTGCTTCTATCCAAGCCAGGAGCTTCAACAACTCCCTTTTCAAAAGGCTCATTCTCTCACTTCTACAACCCAGTAATCAGTTCTTTACATTCATCACTGGATAATTGTGATCAGCCTCAGTTAATCCATCCAGATGACCGTCCCCAGAAAGGCTTTCCTGGTATGTCTAATCCAAAAGAATAACAGAGGGTGCAAAACAATTTCTCTTCATCAGCTAGCACATGCTGCTCAGCAGGAAACAATCCACTTGAGCAGAGAAGCAACAAAAAAACCACCAAAAACCAGTGCCTGAAAGACAAATATCAAACCCCTTTACCCCAAGTCTGACTCCAACGTCCTGAAAACATTCAGGATGTGTCTCCCTTTAGATGACATGGCCCTTTCAGGGGCTCTAGGAAAGGCTCCACCTCTGCCTTCTTTCCTCTAAGGCACGGCTTTACTGGGAGGTTCTTCAGACTTTTTGGCTCAGCTAAAACACATCTGTAAGATGCTGCCAAAGTCAGAACTGGCTCACAATGATTCTTCTCAACTTAAAAGGAATTATGAAAAGAAAAAAAAAAAAAAAGAAATCTTTGCATCAGCCAAGTCAGGAGACTGACACAGGCCCAGAGGCTGCCAGCTTGAGCACTGATAAGAACCAAGGCTTCCTTCCACAGAAACCTGTAGAAGGAGGGAAGGGTCTGCAAGCAGCTATGCTCTCCTGGCTCAGATTATCATGGCAGACCCTGAGAAATGGAGCCCATTTACTGAATTGTTCAGCAAATGGGTGCAGCTTGCAGCTTTGGGAAGGAACTATGTCAGAAAAACCAGAAACGCACAAGATGCACATTTTACCTAGTAACACAATCAAAGTTCAGAGAGATTATAAAAGCAGAAGCCAGGAGAGGGAACACAAATAACAAACATGTGCTGAGGATGTGCCAAATCTCTAGATCTACAAAACTGTACTGACCCTTCCAGCACATATTCTAAAACCATCAGGTCTGTGCAACTCTCAAAGGGTCTGGATGCTTCCCCTAGCATCATCCAGAAGTACAGGGGTTTGCGCAGTGCCACAACAAAAGAGACACACAGACAGGCAGTAGAACTAAGACTGGAAGGAGATCTTACCAAAGTCCATTCGGTCCTTATGATTACGCTGCAAAAGGCCCAGCAGGAGCTGCCTCAGGTGGCTTGATGTCTCCCTGGGGATGCTAGGGTTGAAAACAAAAGCCAAATAAGAAAGACTTGAAGTCTACTTAAACTGCTTTTACATATTCAGGAAGGCAACTGGCAAATGCAAACTCTCTGTGCCTGCTGGGCCAGGAACATGAGGAGCTTACTGGAGGGAGGCTGAACAGAAACGTCTCTATTTGCATCTCTGGCTTTCACTCCCCACTGTCATTGTTCAGGCTACAGCTAATCTTGCTTTAGTGGCCTCTCCTATGAGCACCTGCAGATCCTTCCCTTCCACAATGGTGCCAGTGTCATCCCTCAGGTTCTCAGCTAAACCCATTCAGCATGCAGTATTTTGCACATGATAAATAAAATCTCTTCTACTTGCTCTAGTGGGAATAAGGAGGTCACTAAAATTAAGCAGTTTCCAAGGGGAAGCTTCCAATTAAGACACTGGTAATGAAATGTATCACCAATTACCACCATTTTATTAAGGCATTTATTTTTCAGTGCAGCTTATGTAAGGCTAGCAAGCAACCTTTGTCTATTTGCTTCCTTGATATATAGCATTTATTAATCGAAGGCCACTAAGATGTGAGCAACTGCCACCCAAGCAAGCTGAAATTCATGCAGCTATTACCCCACTTTTCAGCATAGATAGGAAGAAAATACTCTTTTCAATGGCCTTTGCAGTACAAAAGAGCTGGTAAATCACTGTGCTCTCCCTTGCCCCACAAGCAGATGGAGAAGAGGTCAGGGCAGCTCTTCCTAACCCCAGTAGCTTGCAAGATGCAAGGAATAAATTAATGGATTAAGGCAGGGAAAATGGAATTCAGCTCTTGCATAACTGGATTCAGCTCTGCTGACTTCCCTCCATCACCAGAAGCACTGCTGGGGGCTGTAGTAGTGAGGCCCAGCCCACAGCCAGAGCAGAGCTCTCCAAATTGGAGCGTAGGTGGTTCCTGCTCCTCTCAGTACTAACTCTGTTTATCATGGCTGTGCCCAGCACGGCCCCACAGTCTGCCAGGCTTTCCCCTCTCCCCACGCTGGGGTCAGCTGAGGTAATGGCATGAGTGCCCAGCACAGTAATTTTAGCTGCTCAGTATCTCACACGTGGCTCAGGCAGGGCTGCCCTTGGCCGGGTGGCATCACTCATCGCCCTGAGGCCAAGCCCAACTGATGCTGGGACAAAGAGCCCTTCCTACACCATCTCCATCCTGCCACAGACAGGGTAAAAACAGAAGCCAGCACAAAAGTAGTGGAGGGGTAAAAAAGGTGCTAGCTAGCACTACCAGACTCCTATTCAATGAAACAGGAGATGGGAGGCAAGGTACATATTTACAGGTTCCAATACTACCCAGTTATTTCACTAGGAAGCCCCAGGCCTTGCTGGGGCAGGAATTTGAACCCAGTGATTCACAGAACAAAGAATGATGGCAAGCACCCCTCCATCCTTCTTTGTACTGGAGGACTTGTTTTTCCATCCCTGTTGTGTCCCTTCTCAGGTCGCCACAGGAAGAGGCCCACCAGGATGCAGTCAGACTAGGGCTCAGTTTGAGCATCTCATCAGAAAAAAATGTCCCTTGGAAGCCCACTGTGTAATGGAATAACCCAAGATAATACAGCGAGCAGTCTCCTGAAAAATACATTAGTGCTGGAGACCTGCAGTCCTGCAGTGTTATCATCATCATTTATTTATCCAGGACACACAAAGCTCTCATCCAAAATGAGTCCATTTCTCAGCTATGGCTTTAGCCTTGGTATGGGTTCAAAGCCAAGAAACAGGCAGGTCAAGTCATGGCCTTCAGATGGCACAACACAGACAAAGATGGTGCAGATTAAGAGGCTGTTTGCCTTCTCTTACCTCCCATGTCTGAAGCACCAGGCTTTGCTATTCTATATTCCAAGTATTTATTTTCCAAGGCCATGTTTTTAAACATAAGCAACAGACTTGCTTCCTTCCCCAATGACCTGGGATGTACTTTGCCATGCAAACCAGCATGACAAATGTTAGCTATTAAGATTAGCACTATTTAAATTGTGAAGCCCTTGGGCATCTGACATGGGCTCCCCTGAATGCTCAGAACAGCATCTCACCTGTAAGCAGCAGCTGTGCAGGCAGGGACCACTGGGAAGCATTTAATGAGCTTTTCTTCCCCACCCCATTCCCAAGCCAAAACACAGCACTTTCCATGGCCATGGCAGGAAGGTGGGTGCCAGCCTGCCTAGCCCCAAGGAGAGTGAAACCAAATCCTGGCACTGCTGCAGTCTGAGAAGGAGGTCTCTGGAGTAGTTTTGTGTTTCATCCTGTACTGGCAGGCCTGTCAAGCAGTTTATTCATGTTTACTCAGGAATAGCACAGACTGCAGCCCATGTTAGAGACAAACTGACTTTGGAAAGCAGGGAATTGCCATTTACACAAATGCCACTTCAGATCTGACTTCCACAGTGAAAAAACCAATGGACTTGGATCTAAATTTTGAACTCCCGAACTCCTCCGAAAGTGGAGAGAAGTGAAAATGGTAAATGCAGACTGTGCAAAGGACTCAAAAGGAGGACTAATCCCTACAAGAACAGACATGCTCTCCTCTTACAGCCGAGTTTCATTTCTCCCCTCGCCCGCCCCATGAGCCAAACAACAGCAGGGCAGTGGGATCAACACAAGGAAGCTGATTAGTTGTAGGGATTAATTTCCCTTTTAGTAAGAGGGACTGCCTCAAAGGTGAGCAGCCATGTTTTGGGCTGTTCAAGAAAAACAGGTCTACTTTCTGCTCACACAGACTATCTAGCTCCAACTATGTGGTGTCAATTTTGCTTTAAATTGTTCTTTTGGGGTGTTTTACTCCATCATGCCCCTCTGTTCAACACAGGAGAGTATGCAGATGCCCCAGAGTTAATCCTGGTAGAAATGTGTGCTTTCTCCCCAAATCAAAAAAGGAAGTACTTAAAGGGAAATTAACTGCATTGCACAAGCCATTGATAAGAGCTCCAACTTCTCGACAGTTCCTTCCAGTTATCTCTTGGAGCTGTCTGAACTGATAAGGGAAAAGAAAAATCCATATACAGCAACCCAATGAACTTTCTGCATATGTGGCTGCATTAGCAGCTCCGCCAACTCCAAGGTTACTTTCTCCTTAAAAAAGGCCTTCCAATTTTTGGATATGTAATCTGGAACTTCAGTCCTACCTCTGTACCAGGCTGAGGTTTTCAGAGCAGGCATGAGGTTCTGCTTTAAGAGCTCACGAAAGACCACAGCAACAAAACCAAAATACCCTGACAAATCACAGCACTGGGCAGCTAGGTAACATACACCCTGCTGGGACGAAAGCAGTTCTCTTCCCCTTGGAAACTGCAGCAGTGTCCATTTCCATCGAGGTTATAGTATTTCCCCCCCTAATAGCAGGACGGACACAAGCAGTTGCTGCCCTGACACGTGAGAAATGGGAACGTGATCTGTAGTCAGGTATTGCAGGTTACAGGACGGACTGCAGTTTGGCTGCTTGTGTGTTTCCAGAATTGCCATGAGTTCTTCCCAAGGACTTCAGCCTCAGGGAAGCCCAGTGCAGAACAGGACCAGTGGCTGGCTCTTGAAATCACTAACAATCCTGAATTTTTGCAATGTAGGTGAGCAGCACAGAGAGAGAACACCAACTCTGGCTATCCGCTGCTGCCTGATTTTCTCTGGGCCACATCACTGCTGGTATAAGGAAGGAACGGGGAAAGGCAAGTGGCCAAGTATTTCAGTCACCTCCCCAAGTGACAAGCCAGGAGCATGGGATGACAGGTGTAAACACAGGGTAAACAAGTGCCTACAAGCAGAGACACTGGAAAAATGCTTACTTGGGCATCAGCATCTTGTTTTTCTCATAGAAGAGGCGGAGATCCTGCGGACTGCTGGCCTGTATGGGAGAGAGAAACCAGCATATGAAGCAGTTGACAGTGAAGGAAAGGGATTAGCACTTCTATTTCATAGCAGCTCTGAAGAGCAGAGAGGCACTTTTCTATTGCTGGACCAGCACAGACAATGAGAACCTGCAGCTTGCTTTAGATTGAAAAGCCATCCCTGTGCCAGAGTGAAAATACTGTATTTCAGCCTGCTGGCATTTTGTCCCTGACCTGGTTCTGTCCTGTTCTTCCCTTTCAAGGGCTGAGCTTCACTGAAGTGAGCACTGATGCTCAGGTTTGAGCTGGCCTAATAGCCTCACCCAGGAGACTAAATAATTGCATATGTGAGGAGTCCCAAATGATGAATGGCAGATCCCGCTGAGAACATGGATTAATGCTGCAGGGCATTTAGAAAAGGGGCAGGGAGCCTGTTGATGGGCAAGGGATCTGTGAAGAGACTAGGAACATGGGGAAACAGCAACTGAATTAGGATTTTCTACTTTAATTCCAGGAAGCCAGAAGGTCTCAAACCACAGCTCCTACTTTATTTGTGCAGTAATATACACAACTGCGTGGGATGCTGATGACAAGATTCCAAATTCTGAGAGATGGGATTAAAAAAAAGGGGGGGTGGAATTGGCACAAGAGGTTTATGGCTAAGGTTAAAAATAAAATCGCCAGTAGAGAAGCACAGACACGTAAAAATCTCGTAACACAATTTCTCCATTTGTTTTTATGCAATGAATAATACAGGCCAGTAAATTAACCCTAGTGTCTCAAGCTTTTCTGCTTAGGCAAAGTTTCTTTAATAAAGACAGAGCAGGCTGGCTGGCATGACAGAGACATGAAGGCACACATAAACAGGAGAGGAAGATCAGAGAGATTCATCTGCAATCAATTATTGGTGCAGCAGAGTGTGTAGGAAAGTGTGAATGAGAAGGCAACACGCAGCTTCTCCTGATGTTCAGGGCAGGCTCTGAAAACCCTTGAGCCTTCCACCTACTTCTATTTCTAAATTAGAAGCATTTAAGGTCAATTAAGATGCTTAAAATGGCAAATCAGACAGGCCAATCTGCAGATGGCCATCAAAATACCACTAGCAGAGCATGGCTGGAAAAGCAGCCACGTAAGACGCTGTTTCAACATCCCCTACTCCCTCTAGCTGAAGATGTAAATTAAGGATAACAGAGGTCAGTAAAAAAACCCTTAAGAGAAACCAAAGGAGAGTCTCAAAAGTTGCTAATATCAACACACTCATGTAGTACTCATCAGGACAAAGTTTTTTACATAGCCTTACCAACACAAGCTTCACAGCATTCCTATTGATTTGTACCAATAAATGCTACTGGATTCCTAAAGGAAGGAAATACAGATTTCCTGGTTGTCTTTTTTGGAATAACATCCCCTCTGCCATTCACAGACACAAACCCTACGTGCAAAAATACTTTCTCCACAACCCGTCAAAATGAACGCTTTTTAGCAAAGCACCTTGTTACACAGATGCCAAACTACATAAAAATTTCCAATTTCTTCCACTCAATTTGATTTGGTTCAGGAAAACTCAGTTTTATACCTCTCCCTTTGCACGTCTTGGCCTGTCTTTTTTGGCAAACTTTAAGGAGGCAACCATACACACTACACCAAACAGCCTGGCCACATTGCTGTGTGTGATGAAAAACATGCCTGACAGCCATAAGGTACAAGGAGGAGCAGAACTCCACCACAGGGAGGGAAGGGCTCAGTCACACCACAGATACACAAGCCTTGGCTCTTTGCTCTGGTCATTTCCTGTTGCAACGACTCAATTGTTTCACAAATACAATGAAGCTCTGATCTACTTCAAACACTGTTTTGTCAGAAATTTTCCTGGCAATAAAGACAGACTATATTAAAAGCAGCACA
Source organism: Margarornis squamiger (assembly GCA_035222235.1). Taxonomy (NCBI): domain Eukaryota; kingdom Metazoa; phylum Chordata; class Aves; order Passeriformes; family Furnariidae; genus Margarornis; species Margarornis squamiger. Next base: position 14,684,906 of record JAWWTY010000035.1, on the reverse strand, counting down.
TATATGAAGTCCAGCTCATTAGAGAGGGTTTCTATGCACTGGCTTGGACAAAAACAAAATCTTCAATGAAGTTCCCCTCCTCTTTGTACACATTCAAGAGATGCCCCTGTAGGGATGTTGTTCCCCCACATTCTGTTGTCTCAGTACAATCCCCACTTGCTCCTACTCAGATCACTCTGCTTCACTAGGGCTGTTCCCTAAAGCCCACAATAGGCTGGTCTCTGATACAGATGCTGGGGAGAGTCATTTTAGTGAGTGCTCAACACAGACAGCCTTGGATCAGCATTAATTTGGTAAAAACAACTGCATCTTCACGTAACTCTGTAATTAATCAAATGAGTCACAGTGTTCTGTTCTTGGCAGTGGGCTCCCAGGCTCGCAGTAACATGCCCACTGCTCTCCTGCTGTTACCATGCATTTCACAAAGCACCAGGACCTTCAACAACTTTGCTCACCTCTCCTTTCAACAAAGAGTGCCTCTCTGAGAACCATGGGAAAAAATACAGGAACATTTGGAATATAGTAAAAATGCCACTTGAATTCCTTCTTTTAGGAAGCTAAGGACTTAAATTGAAAACTACCTTCCAGGCAGACACACCCTGCTCAAGAAAAACACCAGCAAAAGCACATTTTAAGCACATAACAACTAGACAATTCAAGGTACACAGAGCCAGCTGCTACCTGTAGGACAGCATCCATCTGTCAGAACCAGGGATGCAGAATGGACAGCTCAGCTTTCCCCAAGAACAGGAGACACACCAGCAGGTCAATTCACACCCTCAGTCCCCCTCTCGTGTTACTATGGAGCAGCTGCATTGGTGTAACTGGTGCTGTTTTTGTCTGTCCTTTCTATATATAGAGACAATTGGACAAATTCAATCATGCCAGTCTGTTACTTCGTCCCCAGCAGCAGTGGAAATATGTTGAGCCAACAAAGGCATTCAGCATAACCCTGCCAAATCCCATTCGGTGCTGGCTGCCTGCAAGTGAATTGCATGTGAAAAGCAGGCAGGGTGGTGTTTCTAAAAGCACTCAGCACTGGATTTATTGTGCCTGGGCAAAGGCTGGATGCAAAAGCTAAGCACTCAGACAGAAGAGGGTCAGTGACATTCACAACAACCCTGTCTAGTCAACGCTTCATAGCAGGTGTACTGTATCTGCTCTGTTCTTTGAATCCTTTCCTTGGGGATTTGGAGGTGCAGAAAGGGGATTCAGATATGTTAGAAAGAAAAAATAAATAAGCAATGATGTTTCTAGCTCAGTAGTTCCAGGGAAATGCTTGAAAGCCTCCTGCAAATACCTTCTGCTTATAAAGACTGCCACAACTTAAGTGGCTGCCGTTTGGGGAACCTGAAAACCCAAGCACCAGAAACAAGCAAGCAAACAATAAAACAACCCCTGAACCTTTTTCTTTAGCTGTCCATGGATGTTTTCTCTCTCTCTGCTGTCAACAGAGCAGGATCAGACCCACAAACACTGGTCCAAAAGCCAATTGCTTACTGACTACAGCAACAAGTCAATCACTGTGCCCAGTCTCAGCAGAATAACCTTCCACTGCCAGGAATTCCTCTTCCCATGGACCCAGGACAGTCCAGAGGAACAGATCTGGGAACAGAAGAGCAGCCTGGCTAACAAATAAACTAGGAGCTCAAATTCTAAGTATAAATTCATCCCTTCCCTAGTCTTCCTCAAGGCTCATTTCACAACATTTCAGTTGCCATAAGTGATACATCATCCTAGTATTTATGCAGACAGAATTAACTCCAAATTAAAGCAGTGAACTTGGTACACCAGACTTAGAAATTAATTTTTCACCCAACAGCTAGCTGGAATGAGAACATAAGCAGGCAGGTTAACTCTTTCAGAGCTGCCAGACCAGCAGAAAAACTTGCATTGCCTCTCTTGTCACTTCCCTGCTCCCTGGCTCCACTCCACAGTGCACCATATCTGTAAAGAGCTGGAAGATTCATGCAAAGGCTCAGACAGCAATCAGGTTTCATGGTGCTTAGAGGATTTGATGTCCAAGGGGACCCATGTTACTGCCAAAGACAGCTCTGACACAAAGTGCATGTGCTTGGTGTGAGTCTGCTTACCCAGAGCTGCCCAGTTTTAAAAGGGGTCACACAACAGAAGCCACCAGAAATATCAGTGTGATTTCTCGCCCACAAAAAGAGAGAGATTGAGGTCATTTAACTAATCATATTTAAAACACCATCTGACAAGGACTAGATTGCTTTTGGATTGTTTTAGACTTTGTGTAAATCTTTTCCTGCTCTGCCTCCAGCTTTGCTTCTGGTTGTCACTTGTTTACACAGCCTGCACCCCCTCACAGTGGGCACGAGGTCCCAATCTTTTCAACTCAGGTAAGGACAAGAGGAAACCACTACACTCCCAAGGCACTTCCCAGTACTGGCCAGCAGGACCAGGAAATGCACTGTTCAAGTCCTGTCCTCAGAGGCAGAAATGCAGAGATGTTAGTGCAGACCATTTATTAGGCAAGGCAAATTAACAATTCCACATTAATACAGTGCTCAGCAAATCTGTTTATAGGGATTATGAATCCCATTAATCTCATCCCTATGGCAGTCTCACTATTTTGTTTATGGGCATGTTTAATACAAAAAGCTCCTTAAGAAAGCTTCACCAGCCATCCTACCAACTGTTCACATCTGAGCATCAGCAGCTTCCTTCTTGTCTGTGTGCAGTGAGGCAGGGAAGGGACAGGAATGGCTCTGGGAAATTGCCTTGGGTGACCTAGCTACAGTTAATTTTAATTCTGAGACAGCCAGAAATCACATTCACACACAAACACATCTCAGCCTTGATTTATGAGCACTTTCTGGATTGACAGCTGCCTCAGCCTTTCCACACAGTTCATCTTTTCTCCATCTAACTCATCTCCCCAAATCCCTATTTTATTTTTAGGCAGCTCATTCCTCCTCACTGCAGAAAACACTGGAGCCCTTTTGGTTTGCACCCTTCTAAAGGTGCCCTGGTTTGCTTATGCAGCAAACAGATAGAGTCCAAACACAGCATGTTTCATGCTCCAGATTCCCATGGGAATCTCAGCTAGACAGGGATGAGGGGCTGTCCTTGCCAGTCGGGGAGGGAAGGTAGGGTGAGAACTTAGCCTGAAGAAGTTACCATCAGAAATCCAGATCCTGGCTTCCCTGTACAACTAGGTCTGCTGGTGGCAGTATGTGGAATCAGCCTGTTCTCTCCTCACCCATATGTAAACATCCCTCCTAAAAGCACTCATGCCTCTTCATGGTATCCCAATCACCTCTATCCCTTTTCTCCTAGCAGCCCTGTAAACAACAGTTTCTCCCTGCTCAATGACCATCAGCAAATTCTTACAACACAGTCATGCCAACAAAGACAGAAAGCCAGTTAACCTTTAACCAGCTTCTCATCATCGGCCCTGGACAGGCTTCTTTCACCTGGATCTGGCAGCTTGAAGGCAATTTGTGACACACATGGCCAAAACAAATAGATGGGGCACAGAGAACCATCTGGGCTGAGCTCCTCTGTCTCCCTGATCAAACAAACCCACAGCTGCTACTGCAGTAACAAACAGGTCTGGCATTTAGCTTCAAAATACAAACGCCAAAAGAGAAAAGGGTCTGGGGAAAATTAAAATAGAGAAACAAATTACCCCCATTCCCAGCCCAACAGATGTTGGATGTATATGGGAAAGAGAGGTTATGTAGTGAGTCAAGCACAAAGCAAGGGTCAGGAGCTGCTGGGCAGGGACTGAAGTGTCCCTTCACTGCCCACCCCAAGGCAGGGTATTGCCATGCTTTAATGAGAGGGACGGGGGCACACAGGACTGCTGTCACCTCAGTGTGAGCACGAGCACACATGTACAGGCAGAACACTGATGGTTTTCTCACCATCTGCCCTTTCAAAACCTTGGCTGGAGAGCTGAGTGAAGCTGCCTAGTATTCAATTCTACTTCCTGTAAAAAGGCTTGTCTATAAGAACAAACATTTCAGAAGAACATTTCTGTGACATCCTTCAGTACCAATGATTAAAGACACCTGTTCTTTCCAAAGAAATCAGATGCCCCACAGTTGTGCATGAGCTACTAAGCAAAGAACAGCTAGGATAAAGTCACCATGTTGAATGGTAACTAAACAACTTGAATGAGCACAATATTAAGCTGCCTTTAGAGACTAAAAGGCACCAAGTTACAAGGGAGAATAAGTGCCAGGCTCTTCTATGCACCAGTCAAAGCTTGTTTTCTCCTTCTTCACATTTTTTTCTTAAAATAAATATTTGTGTATTATCCTAAGTAATTTTCTCCTCTCAAACAAAGAAACAAACAGCAATAAACAGAAGGCATTCAGAAGTTTCAGTGCATTTTGTAGAGGTGTTTATAAAAAAAGAAACATACAAAGGAAATGAAGTCTTGCTCTAAACACAGAATAAAAAGTATTGGAATGGAAGATTCTTATAGCAGCAAGGAAAAAATTACCCTGAAGGAGAAAAGTGTTCTTGGCTCTAGCCAAAACCAAAACATACCATTAGTTTACTTCTGTATTTGCCCACCTTTTCCTGCAACAGATTCAGAACTCATTTTATCCTCCCTGATGATGTAACAACAAACATCCAAGGTCTTGTGTGAAATCTAAAGAGCTGTGGAACTAAAGCTCACAAAGTCCTGCACTTCATAAAATTTGCCTCATTACATGAGCATAGATTTGTCCCTGCTTGAGCTTTTTTCGGTGCCGTTTAATTTTCTTTTATTAATTTGTTTCCTTTTCATTCTGTTTGATTCAAGGGGTTTTTTTCCATTTTGTTTTGCTAGGGAATCAGGATAAAGAGATGTCAGGACATGTGAAGAGAGGGCCGCAGTTCATACGTGCCCTAACTCATCTCAGAAACTGAAGAAGGACTCCAGAGACACTGAGTTGACACATCAGTGTGCAAATTTGAGGTCTTTTTCCATGGATTAGAGATTACAGAGCTAACAGATTAGAGGAGCAAACAAGTATCAGCAATTCAAGCATCTCTGCGATGCTGTAAGATAGCAAGTTAGAAAACCTGACAAGTACAATACTTTAAAACAGTAATTGCAAGGAGAGTCTGGAGATCTCATTCAGCATGGAAGAAGAAAAGGAACATGCAGTGTGGTGCACTAATGATTGGGAACAAGAAAAATACATAGCTGGAATTCATCTATCCTCACTGTATGACTGAAAATATATGAAGCAATCCTGAAGCAACATGCTTAAGGCTATGTTGAATTCTCCACCATTCAAAAATTTAAAATCAGAGAATGGTGTTTACAAAAGAGATGTTCCAGCTCATCCAGAAGTTATGGCATTAAGTACAGGGTGGAGTTTTACAGGACTGTGTTGTATTTGGAGGGGTTTGGACCTGATGAACATAAACATTTCAGGCTGGAAGGGATTGCTGTGCAGCGACAGATAAGATCCTTTTGATAAGATTCTACTTCACTTATTTGAAAACCAAGTTAATTCAGCTGCAATTCATCAGTTACCACCAAATCATCCTGAACATTAACCTGCAATTACAATCTTCCTTATTGTCTTTCCATACCCAGCAGAATTATAATTATAAATTATACACTTAGTACAGTTGTAAATAGAAACTGATTTTCTAAGTGTAGGCCTGAAAAACCCCCACTGCTTTAACTGATTCACAGCAATTTTCTCAATAAATGACCCTTCCTAAGGATTTATAACTGGGAAATACATTTCAGTGAGATGCAGACCAGAAAAGAGTCATATTCTAGTAACACACCCAGCATTACAACACATAAAGCACCACACTGTCAAGATGTTGGGACAGCCAGACCTTCATGAGGCTGGATCTAGGGGGGATGACAAAACCCTTGGAGTAACCAGATTAAAGGGAAAAAAGAGGAAAAAAAAAACCCAGGAGAGAGTCAGAAACATCAGATCTAAGCCACTCACCTGAAAAGGTGCCTTTCCTGTTAGACACTGATAAATGATGGTTCCTATACTCCAGAGGTCAGCTTTGGCATCGTAGTGTTGTGACATAATGACTTCTGGTGCCTTTTTGGGGAGAGAACAGAAATTTCTTTTATAAGAAAATGTAGCTTTTTTTTTTTTTAGCAGCTCCAAGAAAGAAGTAAATATTATGCTTTAAAAACTCTTGAGCTAGATTACCAAATTACCATGAAAGATTTGCTCCCAATAAGACTGTAACACTATCTTGAAAGGGCCAATTCTCTATCTAAGTGAGGGAAGCTGAGACTTTCATTCAGCAGAAAAAAAATAATACTGTAGTATTGGGTTGTTTTGGGCAAACTCGGTACTTTCCCTTCTCAGTGTACCATTTTCTGCTGAATCCACCTGTGCTCTGAATCAACCTCACTGAAATGGCACAGACAGATCTTCTCAACCAAAGCAAGGAAGAGGTAAATGATCAAGAGCAGCAAGGCTCACACTGCACAGGTTAAGCTCGAGCCTCCATCCTGAGCTGCTTCACTTGGGCACTTTCCTCATTTAGCCCAAGATGGCAGCACATTAATTAAGCTCCAGAGCCGGTTGCCAAGGTCACGGTTTGGGTTCAAAGACAGACCTGTGTGCTTCAGTCCAACAGCCCCAGCCCTGCTGTGCCCCAGACTCTGGTTTCTAATCTCAGACTGTGCACTCAGCTGCTCCCTGCCAGGCTTGTTCCCAGAGCTGGAGACAGTGCAAGCCCCCAAAGCCCCATGGCTCAGGAGCAGCAGCAGAGCAGGGACAGAAGGGCAGGCTGGCTAATCCCACGTGTTTATGACTGCAGATTTCATTGCAGTGCTGCCAGCATGGAACAGGATCAATTTTCTAGCTCTGTTAGAAGTAAAGGCCACATATAATGGAAAAAAAAAAATAAAGGCAACAAACAAATTGTGGATAGGAGCTCAGTTTGTCCCTGAGGGAAGCAGGCAGGGCACCAAACAAAGCCAAGGAAGCAGGACAAGAATTGCACAAGGAAGTTTCAAGTCTCTCATGACAGGGATCATATTGGGATTCAGACAGAAAGCCCATTCTGGTGAGGGTAAAATACCTTTCTTTTTTAAAAGAGCAAAATGAAACAAGCAGCTTTGACCTAAAGCAGGGAATAAGGGCCTGCCTTGCCAGACGTTCCCGAGGCTCCTGCACAAGATCCACAATAGCAGTAGGGACAGACTTCAAACACTCCCTAAATCCCAACCAAACCCTTCCTCCCCATTCTCCTTCAGATCCATCAGTAAACAGAGAACAATACAAAACACTAAGATTCCTTGTAACATTCAGAGTCGTTTAAAATACAAATAAAAAATAAATTGAAAAATATCATCACTGGCTTCGTCCAGCCCTTCCAAAAAATAAGCTGTGTGTTTTCAATTACTTTCACAAGAGACTCTGAAATTCAAAGTATCACTAAAAATAGACAATTCAGGAAACTCTCATAGGAGAAGAGAGTTACATCATCTTCACATATAGCATAGTGCAAATAAACATCAGGCTTCAAAAAAGGGAGAGGAAAGAAGTCCGTTTGCTTGAGTTAGTACTGTGGAACAGACTACCAAATGCACCACGCCTGTGCAGTGCAGCACAGTCCAGCCTAACTCTGCCCAAAGACTACAGACAAAAAACTTGAGACTGGATTTGACCATGTTTGAAATCAGGTGCCTCCTGCCCCAGGGCACCTCGACAAACTTCAACCTAAATTGACCTACCTAATCTTTTTACTTAGAGCTCAGACACCCACATTCCCAGGAACTATTATATGTCTAGTTTTGACATTTTTATTTCTGTCTAGTTTGGGCATTTTTAATTTCACGGACTTGATGCAACACCAAGACCTTGCTGCTCCATGAGCACAAATAAGAGATCACCTCATCACAGCCTGATCCCAGAGTGGGAAGTACAAAGAGGGTGAAAGGGATCATTTTGGTTTCTTACACACATCTGATTCACAACTTAAGAAGTCATCCTGGAAGCAACTGGTTTGGAGAAAGAATATGGGGAGTGGGGGCCAAGGAGTGAAAATGCACAAAACACAAATAGCAAACAGCAGGTGAACTCTATTTACACCCACCTGCTAAGCTGTAGAGCAAAGCAAACTTGGGAATAAGTTAGCCAGAATGGCAAAATCTATGCCAAGTCCATAGACCTGAAGGGATTTTGCAAGATCAAAGAGCTAAAAATGGAGCTTTTACAAAACTGCTGCTTCAGAGGGACCCTAGTCCTGATGCTGTGAGTGCAGCAAAAATGACTGCAAAGCCTGAGGTGACAGAATTTTGTGGAACCCCTCTGCCTCAAAAGGACCTGCTGAAGCAGTAAATTACTGAGGTTCCTCTTCAGGGAAGCAACACTTCAACTAGCCAGATATGAGAAGCATCATCCCACACTTTACTCTTCTGTTGTTGCTTTGCTAACAGCAGAGGAAATAGATTTCATTTCCCAATGCCTTCAGGGCAGAGGCCTTGGTGACCTCTGGAAGATGCAGTTTCTGGGAGCAGACAACAATCAATAGTTCATTTATTTATCCACAGCTCATCTGAAAGTTTCATGACAACACTGGCACCCACTGTCTGACACTACCAGGAGCTAGAATTTTAGGAATGCCCCTATATAATAGCTGGTTTCTGACAAGTAAATAAAATTTCACTTTTAGGGGAAAGAGTAGAGAAAAACAAAGCCTTGCTTTTAGGGGCAAAGCAAAAACAACATAGAAAAAAAAGTAGGCAAACCACACTTACCATGTACATCGGCGACCCACACAATGTTGCTGCCATCATATTGTTCTGCAGATATCGAGCAAAGCCAAAGTCGGCTACAAAGAGAAACAGAAACAGGTCAGGATCAGACACTAACTCTAGAGCCTGCACCTTCTCCAGTTGATTCTTTCTACTTTCACTTTCCATCAATCTTCACAGCACCTATCCCATCTTAACAAGTCTTTGATTTCTCTCTTCTTGAGCAGCAGCATCTTTGTGCTAGTTATTAATGCACAGCACAGACACCAGAAAAGGGCAGACCAAGCCACAAAAGTAGTTTTCAGAAGAACAAACTCCCATCCATTTTTCAGGGATAAACAGTCACTTCTTGTATCCATTTGCCCGCACTTTGAAGTGTCATCTGGGAAAGCTCTCTTGACTTCAGTGAGAGCGTGCCAGTTCATAACTATCCAGTTCATGTGCTGCAACCTCAAACTTTCATTTGGGGAACTGAAAGTTTCCCTTCATTGAAAAGGCTCAGTGTAACACAAACACCCAGGAGACACCACTACTCACACCACCATCCACATTTCTAGACCAGCCCTACTGCAAGGAGTCTTCCTCTTTTTCTTTAGAGAGGTTCCAACAGTGCCAACCCGAGCACTAGGACGGAAAGCTGAGCCACAGCAGAAAAGCCAGGGACAAGGAAGACCAAGATAAATTACCTCTACAGGTTACTCAGCATCTGATCATATGATACTTAGAGGTTCTCTCAAGGTTACCAGATATTTCAAGCTATGAGACTGACACGGTCATCTGTCACTAATGAACTGGTACAGATAGATATTCCCCGGACCACGTACTCCTCAGGGAAGCAGGAGAGAGGGTTGCAGGGTACATCACACCCAAGAGCAGTTGTGCCTGCACCCCTCCTGCCCGTATTTGCAGATCCCAGTCCCTTCCATCTTCCAGATAATAACTGCACTTCACAAAAAAAACCCACAACAAATCAAAACAAAAAACACATCAAAATGCTTCAGTCAAACAGGCAGAAACATTTCAAGCTTTTGCACTGGACCTTGTTTCTCAGCTTTGAAACAGTTGTACCTAATTGGTGTCAGCTTCAGCTCAGGAGCTGTAACATAAGCAAAAGCTCATGTGGGAGGGTTGTATCATCCAGCACTCATTTCTGAAGGGACCACATGGGATATGTGTGCTCTGTAACTGGATTTCTGGAGCACTGGTCCCAACTACTACTGGTCCATCTGTGCCACTTCATTATGCACAATAATGCACACAACATTAATTTCTTCAAGATGCAGCTGAGAAACCTGCCTCTACTTCAGTTTGTGAAAACACCCGCTTTTGGGTCTGCCTGACCACACCACCCCTTTGCTCTCCAAGGTCAGCCAGGAGAGCAGTTCCTGTCAGGCCTTCAGACACCAACATTTACCTCAGTACTATTAAAAGCTGAAGACAAAAGTCACAATTTCTGCTTATTTCTTGGTAAGCCTGGAGATTACAAGCCAATTAGGGCAGGCTGGTGTTTGTTTTTACTGAGGGAGGGAGGCACCATTCAACTGGGAGCAGAGCAAGGCCTGCCCAATTCCTTTGTGTTAAGTCTGTGTCCTGGCAGAGCAGAAAGCTTTTCCTCCTATTGCTTGGAGCCAGCTGAAGGCTACATCTAGCAGAGGAACTAAACAAGGAAGATGCAAAGCATGAGGGAATTTTAAAATAAGGGTAGCAATTCTTTTCTCCTCCTAGACAGTTCCCCAAAGAAAGATTGAGGCTTGCCACTCATCCATCACCAAACTCTCCTGAGGGTGCTTAGGGTGACATCTGTAATGGGGTCTTACCGATCTTTATGCGAATGTTGTTGGGATTTGATTTCCTGCCTCCAGTGTAGGAAAGGAGGATATTCTGTGGTTTCAAGTCCCGATGGATGATGCCTTTGCTGTGCAGCATTTTCATGGCACCTGCTATCTGCTGGAGAAAGAGCCTGATGGTGTCTTCACTAAGTGTCCGCATAGCTGGGAAGGAGGGGAAAAAAAAATAACCACAGATGAAAAACTTACAATGCCAGTTCCCTAAAGGGCCCAGAGGGCAGATTCTCACAGCAATTAGCCATAATTTGTCATCTTTATTTCCACGTATGATGTCTTTTCCCCACACACCATTTCTGAATGATTCCCACAGGCAACAAGGGAGAGCGTTTGCATTCCCAGTTTATTCTGTGGTCAGGGCTGTTTTCAGCCCCAAGTCTCTCATGCTGAACTCAGGCCAGCACTGGGTGATGAATTTGGGTTATTAACTGCAGCCAAAAGTGACATTTGGTGAGGTTTAGGGCTTCCCTCAAAAAGAGCTGTCAGCCAGATCCAGACAAGCACTAGGCAGGGCTGTGGCTCCTTTGAGCTATGGTCAGAGCTTTATCACAAAGCCTAGATCTAAAGGTGGAGTTAAGAGGAAAGGCAGTAAGGAAAGGCAGTTAGCCTTATGTCTGTAGGAGTCATTAAGGCTCATGCTGCGCCTGGAAAGGGTTGGCAGGTTAAATTCAGTCAGTTAGGGCACATGGCCAGCAGGGATCTGTAACTTCAGGGTGTGAATCCAAGCCTAGACCTTACTCTTGTGCATCATCACCCAGCTAGACCAAAACAGAATTCTAAAGCCAAACCCAGTGTTTGGGTGAACCACGGTCCAATACCTAACAAGATACCCTACTAAATGACTCCTACAAATCCTCATCTGACACCTTCCATTGCATCCATAAATGTCTCAGCAAGACTGTCTCAGAATGCTTCTATAACCACATTTATAAAAAAGAATACATTAGTAATCAAAATCTGCAAATATAGAAGCTCTGAAGTGCCTTCTCCTGAGATATGGGCTTCCCAAGAACTGTAGTGTGAAAATAAACATTGAAGGGATTAAAATAATGTTCAACTGGCTCTTCTAATCAGAGCAATGCGACATCAGCTCTCGTTATTTTAAGAACTATATGTATGAAACTCTTGCCAAAGCTGGGAGCAGCCTGCTGAACAAACCCCAGGATCAACAGTGCTACCAGCCTGCCTCCTTGTCAGTCACTGGGCAAGTCAGGCTTCAAGCAAGCACCATTCCACTTAAATAAAATAATTTCTTTTGTAAAAAGTCTCTGTAAATTAATTGGGACTTCATCAGTGTTTTTCCAGCTGTTCCCTAGTAAGACATTAAAACAAGCTGGCAGGAGCTTCAAAACACCACTATAGCCAGTCAGCTAAAAGGGAGGAATCCTTACACAAACACAGCTGAGGTTGCATGTAGCTTTAACACAACACAGGAAATTAAAAATCTAACTTTTAAAATACGTGCATGGGAAGCAGTAAGGGATGCACATAAGTTCAACCGGACTTAGAATAGAAAATAAACTCCCACCACTCCCAAACCTCACTGTTCTGGGAGGAGGCACAAACACAGCTAAAGTGTCACCACAGCTATCAGGTGGTCCTGGACTCATACACGTGAGACCAGTGCACATGTACATAGTTTCCCTCCCCTTGCTGGGCCTTTTTCCCCTTGAACAGGCACTCAGCTGGAATTCATGAGACTTCTCTTCAAGAAGGGGAGATTCTGTGAAGGGATTTTAAGGATATTAAGAGGCAGCTCAGATGCAAGTCTTCAAAACCCACTTGCATCTTCTGAAAAAAGCACTGCCTCATCTTTAACAAGGCTTTCCCCAACCTCCTGCTGACACATCTCAGTGTACCCAGTCCCATAACATTTTCTGCCTATTACAAGTCCAGCATCTCCTAGCTGTGCTCAATATTCTCTCCAACAAAAGGTCTCTGCAGCATTTCTGCAATTGCTATTCAAGGAAATCTATTCAGGAATGATTAAAACACCATCTTTAAACAAACGAGCAAGAATTCCAGGTTTTTTGCCCAATTCAGCTCAGGCCCAGGGAAGGACGGGCTGTCTCATCTACCAAACATGAAGCAAGGCTTGAAACCTGCCAATTCTTATTATTAAGCCAACAGACAATTAGCAACTCCTGGCTAAATACAGTCTGTCTCTAGCAAAGAACCTGTTGAGAGCCTTGTCCTGACCTGCAGTCCCAACAACATGGCACGTCTTTGAGGCGTTACCCTCTCCTTTATATAACTTGGAGGCTATGAGGCTACCACAGAACTAGACACCAGCTCTCAGCAAACCAGCTGAGCCTCCAAAAGGTGGATTCTAACTCTTTATAATACTGAAAACAGTGCTGCTACCCAGATCAGAAAAATTCACTCACCCACAGAAAACAGGGCTTCTAAACTAGTAATTTCTGCAGAATTTAAGCTTTTACGCTCCACAGTGCAAAAGCTTTCCTGTTTTCCTGGCACACACAAAATCTAAACTGGTGTCTTGAGCCTGCAGACAGATTCCCCAGTGCAACTGCAGTGGCAGAGTAGAGTTACCACGTTGCAGTGCAGCAAAATCAGAGGTCTGGATCCTCTGGCAGCACTAAATCCCACAAATCTAGGTAGGAAGGCAGGAGTGTGAAATTGAAGCGCTGCCCTCAGAACACAGAAGGGACAATTGGCTCCTTGGGGAGCGTAGGGGCATACCCTTTTACCTCCCCTCCACTGACAAACAGGCTGTAACACAGGAAAACAAAACTCCTTATCTCTCATACTCAGCCCATCAGTCTACTGTGTGACAGCACCAATCTGCAACTGGAGGACAGAAACATAAATACAACTGACATTTTCCACAACTTCAGGATATTGGTCTGCAAAAGTTCTCCTAGACCAGCTACCAACCCCAGAGGAAAGAAAAAGATACAGAAAATTCATTCAATTTAGGTGCCATTAAAAAAAAAAAAAGTGGAGAAAAACCCAACTCTTTCCTTGATATATCCCAAATAGGTAACTTGTACTTCTGTCCTTGTAAAAAAGGGGATATTCTCATCTTCATCAAAAAACTGCTGGCAAAATATTAAGCCTGCACTAAAGTCTGGGCATCCCTGGGGATGCCTGCGGTGAGCAATACATTCTTGCAGGGAACACTGTTTCACAAGCCCTACTTTGCCTTTACTGAGAAGCAATAATATCCCTGTGTTTATTTTCATGGGCTCCACTTCAGTGATGAGGCACTCTGCTTTCTGCCTTGGGAACAGCGGCTGCACAGGTCAGTAGATCACAGCAAATATTTACTCTGGGTCAGTGTAGGGCCTGTGTGCCTTGTAGCTCTTGAGGCTTAGAAAAAGGATGAAACCACCTAAGAAGTGCCTTGGTCAGCCTGTGCTGAGATGTTCAACCTGCAAGAGGTTGCCAGGTGAACCGTAGTAAACAGTCCTTGTCAGCTGATCCAAGAGTTGATGCACTGGAGTACACCCACTGATGGTACATTACAACACCATTTTGGAAAAGTTATTTAGGAAAACGAACATCTCCTCTTACCCACAGGTGTCACAAGTATCTCTAACATGGGCCCAATTCAAATCACACTGACGTCTGAGACAAGCTGATTTGTTTGGGGCCCAGCTTGTACCTACCCCAGAGTTCCACCCATGCAGAGCACAGCCAGGGAGACTCCTGTAAAGTTTTCTGTACAAGTCAGGAGACTTATTCCAAATAGGTCAAGTCCTATTATAGATATTTCTTAATTATCTGGCTGTACAGGGAGAAAAGCTACACAGCATTGCTTCACACCTCTGGTTTGCAAAAGGGTCCCTGCACCACCTGGAACGGACTAGAAAGATCAGAGATCCCTGCATGTGTCATGGTCAAACCAAAAAATTATCTGCTCTGATACAAAAGAAAAAGCTTTGAGAAAGATCACAAATACTCTCCTGTCAAGTGTTCATAACAGCCTATGTCAATGCCAACTCGCAGAATTTAAGAAGGAATTTTAGACCAGCCTGTTCTGACCTCCTTAGTACCTGAGGACACAGAATTCCTGTACAGGGGATGATCACTTATGTAACACTTGCCACAGCTCAACCACACACAGCCGAGACCTGCCACTCTCAGCTCAGTACAACCCTATGATGGGCTTAAATTAAACCAACACCCACAGAGGTCTCCCAGAAGGGAAATTGCATTGTACCACTAAAGGACAACAACAGAGAAGCTGTGCTGAGACACACAACCTTGGGTTGTACCAAAGAGATGGGGCTGCCCAACACACTAATCCAGCCAACAAACACAACCTTGGGTTGTACCCAAGAGATTGGTCTGGCCAACAGCACAGCAACGTGCACGTATGCACGTCCTCCAGTTATGAAGACAAGGAGAATTAGAGTGCCTTTAGATTCAACATGGAATTACCATATTGCCTAATGCCTGTAATTAGAGGGCAGAACGGCCTGGGAAGCTTACAAGCAACTCATTCAATGAGAAACAGGGGATTTGCATGCACAGCTTGCTTAAGTGTTACAGGAACTACCAGCACAAACGTCTGAGGAGTCAGTGGAAAGTAGATGCTGCAATTAAACACCATCACACAATTATCAAAGTAACTGAAGCAGCACAATAACTGCTCAACCGAGATGAGCCTCCTGTGTACCACTGAAATACCCAGGAAGAAATCTCAACTTTCCAAGACAAGCTTTCAGTAAAAAATCGTTCCTGTCAAAAGCATCCTGAGTGCCTGCAGAAGCTGGAAGATGAGATACCCCAGAGGAGAGTGTGGTGGAATGGAGAAAGCTGACACTCATATCTAGGCTCTGGGATCTGGAAGACCCAGATCTCTGCAACAGTGATGGGAGTAACTATAACCTTCTTGCTGCTGTTCCTTACTGACTGCTCCCTCTGGAAATAAATGCCTGCTGGGTTCTCTTCACTGGCAACCAGCAAGCACACAGATGTTAAAACAAAAGTAAGCACCAATTTCCCAGTCACAACAGCTGCTCTTTCCAGTTGTCAAGGTAATGTATTTTATTGGTAAAAACAGAGCTAAAGGTTAACTTTCTCAAATTGACTCAGGCAGAGAAGGACCAAATCATACCCCAGGCAACACTCAAACAAACCAAACTGGGGCAAAACAGAATTTTATTTGGAAAATAAAATTCACCATCACTTTCTCACACTGAGCACCAATTTCCCAAGTAATCTCAATTGATAAATATGGAAGTTAGATGTATTAACAACCTAACTAGTTGCACGCTTCACTTTTTCCTTGGCTTTTTTTTGGCAATGGCAGGGTGGCTGAATGAATGTACACACAGAGGCAGTAGCATGAACAGAAAGATTTTCTATAAATCTCTGTTTCTATACATCATTTGGCCAGAAGCTGTGTTCTTGCTTACACACAGCTTTGCCAACAAGAGTGCACAGCCCAGTGCTTTAACATCAAGGTTCATTTCATGTGCATAAAAGCCAAAAACTTTGCCTTTCAAAGCCCATGCATTGGTAAAACTGAAGTTTCACTATTTTTTAAAAGCATTTCATTAATCAAATTTGCGCTTATATTCAAAGAGAAAAAGAAGGTACAAATACAAAACAATCCTCCTTTTGTGTGTATAACAGTGTTTCACCCTCAAAGATGTTCCTTTTAAAGCACAGCAATACCCAATAGATGCAAAACAACTTCACTTATCTACGACAAAGCACACTAAACCTGGATTTTAAAAACCAAATGCCTGTCACTTCTATCTCAGCCACATTTTAAACAAATGAAACACATGAAAGGCAAAATATTCCTCTTTTTTTTCCAAGCAAGAAATCCTTTCTGAAAATTAAAGTCCATAAATGTAATTCATTACCCTGTATAAATAAGAGTGCAACATGCTAGCATCAAGCCCCAAATAATTATTCTAGGGATACCAACACTAGCTGTAGGGCAAATGTAAATTTAGCTTTTAATCCTTCAATTTTTGCCATTTCCAGGCATCACATACCTCAATAAGGAGCCTGAAGTATTATCCAGCTGACTAGCTTTTAATTTGAACAATGTGAACAAACTTTGTTTAACCATGACCCAGAGCCACACATGAAATGAGATTAAAGTTGTCTCTTCGCATTTAGTAATCTTCTACTTAACATGCAAAACATCAAGAAAGCTACTTTAAAGGGAAAAATTCAGTCGGGGCAACAAAAAATAAAGGCTGTGTCTGACTGCTGATAAGTAAATTGTTAAACATGTTATCCTCCTATTTATTTTAGTCACTCAGGTGCAAGGTGATTTTCACAAAGGCCAGGATCCTGTACTTGCTGCACTGAAAAATACCTCGGGAGACTGAAGCCTGAGTCCCAGCAATACAGCTGGCAAAGCATTTTTCATTTGCTTTGATGGCAAAGACACCCCTGAGTCTCACCAAAAAGTTGTTCAAGGCACCGCAGTCCCAGGTACCTGTGCTATGTTCTCCAAAAGACTCTCAAGTCAGCAGTTTTTGTCACCCTCACAGCACTACTGGCTACACTAAAGTCACCCTCAATACACTGAAATAGAAAATGTGTTCTGCCCTAGATGTGGGAACACCCTTAGGGGTAAACTTAAAGAATATGAAATGTACTCTTGAAGATCTTATTTTAATCCAACCCTACAGAACTGCAAGGCTTCAGTAAAAATAGCTTTTTGACAGTGACCGAGACAAACCGTGTCCCCAGCAGTGTTGAAATGTGTTTAATCTATAAGGCCATTGTAACTAAAATACATAACTACTGACAACAGTCACTACTGACCTATATAGAAAGGACTACAAGACCAGCTTTTATTGTCATGAGTTCTCAGTTTTCAAATGGTTATGAAGGGTGAACCTTTTCAGAAGAGGAGCAGTGATACTCTTTATTTTGCAGAAATTTAAAAAAGAAATATATACAATCTGCTTACGTAGATCTTCTATAAACCCCAGCCACCTGAATGAGCAAAAACAGTCAGTATTTCCTACTGAACACAGAGGATATTCTCCATACTGTTCTACTTACTGTGAAGGTAGTCAGCCAGGTCACCACCATTACAGTACTGCAAACAGAACAGAAAGCTCAGTTAATGCAAGGCAAATCAAAGATTAAAAACAGTAAACTTCACTAGGATGGCAGGCTTATCGCAGTATTTAAACATAAATAATCACACGTGTCAAAATACATATTCAGAAGTTGGCAGGGAAAACCCCATTCCTGTGGCTTCCTCTCCTGTTCCATTTCCCCTAAATATTATGTTGCATTATGATACACCAGCATTAACCAGCTTTTGTGCACATCCGTGAGAAAGGGAAAACCAGAACAAAGCAGAAGGGTCACCACTAGAGACACCACCAGAGAGCTGGCTGAGGAAAGAAAGCCTGGGAACAGCCACAGCTGAAAACTAAAATTCCTCACATCAATGTTCCACATCATTAAGAAAAGTCAACAAGACCTCAGAGTGAAAACTGCAGAGGAAAGAAAACATTCACAAGCTTTGCAGGTAAGCCATGTCGAGAAAACTATCCCTCCACGGATCTCTGAAGCAGATACTATCCAGTGGCACCCATTTGACCCCTGAGGTAAAACATCTGCTTAAGTCTGTGCCAGTGGGACCTTCTGACAACAGCAATATGAAAAATCCCTCTGCTGCTATCTGCACCCACACAGCTCTGGCTCTCAAAGGTGTGCAGCCGCAGACTAGATTAGCAAAGCATCACAGCTGAGACTGCCAGCAGAAAGCACCACTTGTGAACATGCTGGTCTGCTCAAAACTAGCTTAAAAAATTAAAAAAGAGGTAAAAAAGGTAAAAAAAAAGAGAAGACACACACTCACCTCCATAACCAAGTAGACAGAGTTTGCCAGTTCCTGGGGAAATAGAAAAAGAAAAAATAAGGGATTCATGCATTGAAGTATTTCACACACTTAGTTGCTGCATTTACATTTAAACAAAAAATCTGTGCTCTGTTGTGAGTCAGACTGAGGAGAGGGTAAAAACATTATAGGTTAATTCCTGGAAGATTGCTTACTTTGAAAAATGTCAGGTATTTAAGCATGTTTTCTGAGTGTGCATCTGTTTAACCAAGCTGATCTCCAGTATTGTGGCTTGGGTTTTCATGTCCTTTTGGGCTCTGGGGATTAACAGCGGCACGCAACACAGATGCTGGCACACTGCTATCTTAGAGCCTTAATCATTTCCACATTTAACTTGGCCCTTTATAGCAGCCAGGCCCACATGAGCAACTCTAGTCTGAAGAGAGAGATAAGAGCAATGCAATTTTGGGACCTGCAATTCAACCCCATGGCTGAAAAGTGCCCAAGAGATTCACCTTCAATTGCAGGTGAAAAGGGAAAGATCTCAGGTAAAAACCACAACATTGGCCAATCAGATTTTCCACATGTATTAACAGAGCGTCATTATCAGGCGACTAAAGCTTTCTGGATTATCATGGGAGTCAACACCAGCTAAGACCAAGCCTAACACTCACCTTCCTAAATTCACTACAGGTGCTGCACTGTGATGCTCTTACCATCTTGAGGGTTTACCTCCTGCCTTAGCTGACTCTCTCCCCCAGCCCCCTGCCTTAGGAACCACGTACACGATGGTATATCTGTGGTACAATCCCAGGATAATGTGGAGAAGTGCCCCACAAACATACAGCAGCATGGTGGCTCTGCAGCACATGGTGACACCAGCAGCTGCCTGGCACAAGTCTGGCAGAGCCACCAAACCACTAGCAGAATAGACATGAAAACAGGCAGATGTTTCAACCCCAGGTAAACCCAGAAGGCCAAATGACTAAATCCCTTTGTTGAGACAGAAGTCAGACAGAAGCAGATCTACCACAAGAAAACCTGTAGACTAAGTCACTCCTAAAGCCTGAAAGCTGGAAGTCACTCCTCAACTCAAGGGCCAGCCAGAGTCATGCACAGGCAGCAATTGCATGGGTGGGTGGAGAAGTTCTTAAAGTAGTGGCAGCAAGTAAGAGACTTCACTCCACTTCCACGGCTCTGGGGCAAGCGTGGCTTTACTTACAGGCTGTTTAGATACCTACCCACCTGATTCCTCTTCTGAGCCCAACCATCATTTCAAAATCCCCAGCATCCACCCTACCAGCTGTTTCGTTTCCAAGCAGTCTCCACTGTCTGCTCTCAGGCTCTTTCATCTTGGTCTGCCCACAGGACTCTACCTCCCGTCAAGCCTGTACCAAATTGCCTGCCTTTGTCAACGCCTCGAGTCCTCTGCACCTCTCATCATTTCTGTCCTCTTTTAACCTCACAATGTGAAATCTGGGTTTCCATGTTTGCTTGACAACTGGCTGGAGGAAGAGGGGGAGAGAGGAGGAAGCTGAAGTACCTGTGACTTGAGAGACTCAAGCCACAGCTGCAGGGGGCACTGGCCACCTTCCCCCAGAGGGGCTCAAGGCACCAAGCAGCCCCACAGCCACTGGTTCAGGTGTTCACCAGAGCCCAGGGCCACCCTCAACTCTTAGAGCTGTTCTCACTGCCAAGCCCAGCTGAGCTTTTTCAAGTCCCCTTGTTTGTTCAAAAAGCAATTTCCTCTCATACTTCAAGACGGTGTTTGTTGCACTTCCTTGCATGACAAGCACTACTTTTAACAGGTTTTGTTTTCCAACCTCTGTATTTGAAAGCAGCACACATTAAGTCATCCAATTTCATGCACACTTGGGGGGAAGCGGGAAACCAGCCTGTGGTTAAAAGCACCAGTAAAAGGGAAGCAGTGCAAGAAGAAAATCCCAAGCATCATCACAAGCTGTGAACATGACAAAGTGCTGAGGGAGAATGTTCATGAGTGTTCAAAGCCCACCAGCTCCTGCTGTCCTAAGCAGGAACATTGGAAAGCCAAGGCTGATGAAAGACAGCCAAGACTTAGACTCATAAAGCAAGTCCATCCCCAGATGTACTTGAAGATGTGAGACACACCAGAAGTGCAGTGCACCTGCTCAGGGACCTCACTGCAGGGCAACTGCTGGGCACAGAGGAAGTGTCTGAAGTGGTTTTTGCAGCTCACACCAAATTCATCACTCCCACAGCAGCAGTTTTCATAGACACTTCTTGGCTAAATATGCTGCGATCATTGCAGCTCAGTAAGTCTGCACATGAATATGCGTAATGCCAGCAGGGTTTGGGGAAGCTCAGTATATTATTACCTATATAGAAAATCAAGAGGAAGCAGAGCTTACACAAACCAAGTCCAGAAGATATTTGTAATAATTTGTTAGCCAACAGCTAATGTACACTGTACAGTTTGGTTGTTTTTCTAGTCTATTTAAAGATTCTGCAAACAAACATCATCAAGCAAGTCATTGATTTTTGGCAGCCAGTGTGTACAGTGAACAGGGTTAAACAAGGACCTACACTGACAAGGAAGATGCTCTGCTTGACTTTCCCAACAACAACATGACCTTGGTAGTTGGTGGTTTTATCTCCTCACCCTGTGTTGGTGTGATAAGAGGGCAATGCCTGAAAGCCTTCTAAGAGAGAAGCAGATGGCTCCCCCAACCATCCACTGACAAATGCATCCTCTGAACATTGAACCTCCCTGCTGCACACACACCCACTGCAGCAGAGGAACATCTAGCAAGGGTATTTTCAGATTACAGAAGCCTGTAGCAGGGAGAACAACTTCCACATTTGCAGCTTCAGCATTTCAAGACCCACTTACCAGAAAGATTTGTAGAGTTTTGCCAACACAACTAAGCATTTATTTCAGGAAGAGTCCCAGATACAAGCTCTTGTTTGGAAAAAGCCAGTAGAGCTTACTCTGGGTTACAATAGATTCAGCAGTCTAAAGAGACTTCTGGTTTCTCAAATGGGCTGATAGACTTCTCTCAAGCTGATTCAGCAGTAGAAACTATTTCTTGTCTGTTTTTACCCTTCCACTGTATTTACGATTTGTTCATTAACAAAACAAGTTAAAAATACTGCAAGCCAAATTTTGCAAGCTACTGGTTTCTCTGGAAAAAAAACAAACCAAAATGCCCAACCCACTTGTTTCCCTATCAGCAAAAAGAAAAGCGTTACAGTTTGCTGTATTTCTGCAGAGGCTCATGTCCAAGAAGTGCTACAGATAATTTCCTCTGGACCTCTTATTCACATGTGCCCGTTCATGCAGCCAAGGCTAATCCTGTCACTAAACAAGCTCAATGAAGTGAACAACACAAAGACAACCCCCTAACTTTTCCTCTCATCACAAAGTGCAGCAGTACCCTGACCATGCTCCACAATAGCAGCAAAAGGCCTCTGCCAAAGGCATTAAGCTGATAATTAATCAGTCTGGATCACTGCCTGACTTGTAGTTCTTGCAGCAGAGGCCCCAGCGATGAAGTTACAATTTAATTGAGTGTAAAAATAGGCAACAGCCTCTGCTGTCCACAAATAACACACATCTGCCGATGGAGGACAAAGAAATGAAGAAAACTCATTCAGCAGTATACCATAAATCACCCCAGGACTGTGCTCTGTTAAAATTCCTCACTGGGACACAAGGAGGGACGGCACTATGGACATCAAGACCCAACAGTCCTGTCTCTCTTTAAATTTTCTCTCCGCCCATATGTAAGGTGGCATGATGCTCTTCTTGGAAAGTGTGTGTTTAGGTGTGTCCAAAGGGAAATGTCTGGGTGTACCCACAGTTAGTCATCCTCCTACCACAGCTTAAAAAGTCAGCAAGAGGAATTTTCCTTAGAAAAATCCTCCTCTGCACTCTACCCCTGCACTCAGCCTGTCACCAAGTTTAGAAAGGTGCTCAGGAAGGAAAAAAAGCGGAAATTTGATTACACAACACTTCAAGATTCTCTCAGCAGCGCTGTATGGACTCAAGTCCTCAAGACTGGTTTTGTTACTCTCCTGAAGATCACCCTTGTTTGCTGGCCTCCCTCTGATGGCAAAGGTTCCTGGTTTGTATCTCTCAGGAGACATCTCCCACAAGCTGCTCAACACCACCTCTCCAACAGCACTCAGGGGGCACTGCCAAGGAAAGATAATTGCCACACACGGATCTCTGTAAGCAAGGCTAGGACTTAACCAACTGCACCAACACAACAGAAGCATAACAGAGCTGAGGGTCTGACAGCTGACAGTAGAAGATAACACCCACAGAAAGCTAAAGCTTTTCCACCTTTTTTTTGTCTTTTGCTACTTCCCCCACTCACTGCAGCAGAACCACAGAACACCACATCCTCCTGTTTTGCCAGTAGGATCTCAGGGAGACAGTGCCCTCCTGGCCTACGGTCTCTAGTCATTGCTTTCTGACAGTGAAACTGGAATTGTGAACACAGTCTTTACAAAACCCAATTCCTAGGCCAATGGTACCTGGAAAGGCACTAGCTCAGACAGGGCCTCCCAAGCACACTGGGCTGGGGTAAAATCCACTGTTCTCAACAGAGGGAAGACACTTTCAAAAAGTAAAATATCTTAGTATTATTTCACCTGACTCTCCTTCAGAGGCAAATGGGGCCTCTGCAGAACAGCGTACTACAGCAGGCCACAGCTGGAGCTGCATCTGAGCCTAACCACAGAAACCAAAGTATGGGATTCATGTTATAATGGGGCAGAGAGACAAAGTGCTAGGTTTCACAGGTCACAGAGCTTCAAAGGCAAGACCAAAAACATGCACATTAGAGCAAACTGAAGGCTTGTGCTGCTGAAACACTGAAAAGCAATCCCCTCCTTACAGCAATCGTTGTTCTGGGGGTAATGCTGTACCTCCTATAGCAGTCTGTGCCCCCCCAGTCAACTCTTGGGAGGCATCATTGCCTGAGTGCATTGGATGCAGGTCACATCTGTATGCAACAGCTGCAGCAGCAGGGCAAGGGTAAGAGAAATCCTGAAAAGTTTGTACTTTATGACATGGAGTGGAAGGAAGTAGCTACTCCTCTGCCAAGAGGCATATTAATACCTAGAAGCTTTTTCAAACAAAAGCAAGCTCCTTTGCAAATGGCAATGTATTATATAATGCTATCTAGAGAGGAAACATCAGAATTCTAAAAACAATGATAAAAATAATCAAGATCCGATTTGTTTTTCTGTATTTATTCCTCATCTGCTTTCTGTATCACAGCCATACTATAAACTGAACATTTAAGGTTGAATTCCCCATTCCCTTAAGCTCAGTCACATGTACTGGAATTAAATCCTTGCATACCGTAAAGTTGCATTTTATGAGCCTGCCCAATGAGCAGGAGTACTGGGGAGAGAGCTGTGGGTCAAGGTGGATAGTACAGTAGAAATGTGAACATTTCAGTTTTAATCAGTCATTTAGACACATTAATTTACTGAGATATGTGCAATTACGAGCAAAGTGACTCAGTCCCAAAGTTTGATTTTCGTTTGATTAATGTAGTTCCACTGATAAACTTGGGAATGGCTTCGTTTTTAATGGTATATCCCAAACACATCCTGATATGCTGCAGGAGTTGTTTGGGTTTTTTGTTGTTTTTTCTTTTTTTTTTTTCCTTTTAACAACTCTGAAAATGTCTGACCTCCCTGAGGTCTTCTTTGCAAATCTTCTCTTGTTCATCCATGTATTTCAGACTTTGTTTACCAGATTTAAGAAAAAAAACCGCACTGGTTATCACAAAGGTGTGGAAAAAAGGAATTTAAAGAAAAAAAGCATGAGTTTTCTTTCAAATAAAAATGGTCTTAATTTAAGAGGGAAAAAGCATCCAGTCACGGAAGCCGGGAAAACATGGGCTCAAATATGCAGTATTTAAAAAACAGAGAAATGAGTACTTTTTAGCACATTTAACACGCTGTCTACAATTGCCGAACTACCTGAAGAGAATATCAAATGCAAATGAAGAAGCCTCCAGAGAGAAAGTCCCCCGTGGCCCAGTTGTGTGCACGGTGACATGACACAGCACACACAGAGGGGACATGCAGAGGACACGCAGAGTCCATCCTGCAGCCCCCGGGGCTGTCCCCCAGCCCTGCCCGGCACCGTTCCACCTCACTGCGGTCCCCGGGGTTCCCCATCACATCAGCAGCTCTCACATCCCAGCTGGGAGGCCCTCCCTTGCTGGACATATGAGACACTTTGCTAAATGGGATCTCTAATGACTTAAAATTACACATCTCTCATTCCCCCCACCAGAACCACACTCTGGTTGATCCCTACTATGCCCGCTCAGCTGACCTAATTCCTCCTGTTACTCTGATGCTAGGAGACAAGCCAGGTGCTCCTGCAGCCACACAGAACATTATTGCCCTAAGCAACCAGTGATGCACAATTTGATTCATTTTTATCAGGCCCCCTTGAAATAACCTTGCTTAGTAAACAAATGCAGCTCTGAGATCCTCACTTTGCATTTTGACACCATCTCTTTAAAATGATATTTAAGGTCTGCACGTTATAATGCAGAAGCTATCACAGTTAAAGCACCTCTTTGCGGTACACTAAGTACAGAAGAGGTTCCAGAGTTACCTACAGGCAAGGCTGTCCCCTGGATTCTGCTGTGAACATTTGTTAATACATTCCTCAGAGAGGAACCATAACATCTGACTACAATTAAGATGCTTTCTCTTAAGCACAGTATGTTTAGATCTGCACCTGATAAACAATGTATATGAAGAGCACATCATTCTTGCTCACTTTCCACCAAGTTTGCCATTTATTGCTACATGAACATAAATAACAGCAAAATCAAACAAACAAAAAAGCCCAAAACAAATAACACACCCAGCCAACAGAAAACAACAAACAAAACCAGACATGCTTATTTTGAAAACCAAACCAAACCCGAAACTTTTGCAGATCAAAGACCACCACCTTTGCCGACCACCCCTGTGCTTAGCTGCTCGTTTCCCTACTGCATCTCACTTCTGGGATGAGGGCAGTTTACCTCAGTTTACCACTTCCAAGGACCAGAACTTCTCGAAGCATTTCGCCAAAGCAAACCAGTACCATCCAACTTGGATTCCTACCACCAACACCAACCCTCTCTTTGCTAGTCTGCCTGTTCTGCAAAGTTTTTCAGTTGGTATCAACAGGTGCGAAGGCAGGTGGTACAAGAAAGGGAGAGGAGAAAGGAAGACACATGAAAGTGAACTGTACCCACAATTCTCTACACAAGCTTGAGCATTAAGATGAGCTTTCGGAACACAATTTTATTGCAGTTTCACAGCTTAGGAGCGAGTTCAGTCCAACCACAAAGTTAAATCTTTTAATTAGGCCTTGGTTTGAACCTTTAAATATTCAGAGTGATTCAAACAGTGTTTCTCCATCTGAATTTAATCCCACCCAGACACTGATTAGGAGGCACTTCTTCCCATCTATCCTCCAAGTCTTCAACAACTTGCTATGTTCACTCCAACCAAATGCATTCAGTCACCACAAGGATTTACAGAGTGGAAATTTTCATGGTGGAAACACTGATGGAACTTCAAGAAGAGCAGTATGAACAGCCCTTCTGCCGTTACCAGAGCTTTGCTGTCAAACTGCGAACACAACAGCCTACCAGTTTCCGATTACTCCTGGGAAACATTCCTTAATCTGTCATTATAGTCTGAGTAATGCCACCTTCCACAGGAGCTTTAGAAGCTATTAACCACCACGTCGCCAGCTCTTCCATGACACCTTAATCATGTGAGAGGAACACAGGTATGTGTTTTACACACAGGATGAGTAAAACAGTGATCATAACTTCAGAAATGCAGCAAGACAACTCCCTCTATAAAAAGCCTATGACTCCTCTGAGGTCTATATTTAGTGGTCAATATTTGCTGGATGTTTCTGTGACCTGCACAGTGGGGTACTCTGCTAGAGAAGCCAGCCTTAAAAGAAAAAACAACTGTAAAATTCTCAACTCTCCACACAAACACATCCATTTTGGTCCACTAAACTCTCCACCCTACAAAACTACTGGCAGAGGCTGGTTGGCTTTTTGTCCTTTTTCTTCTGGCTCTAAATTAAGCCAGATTCAAACTTCAGTGATTCCCTTCAACAGATGCGAGGATGCTGACAGAGCAGGATAGCAGACACCCCATTCTTGTCCACAGCACAAACAGAAAGAGGATTGCTTGGCAATTCAGAGAAGCCTGCACTTTACACCCACTCACCAGGCAACCTGCCAGCTTCGCTCGGGGATGGAATTAAAACAGGATTTAACCAGGCAGCCTGACCTCAGGAGTGTGATCTCCCAGACACAGAGGGCCTCCTTAGTCATTCCAAGTGTCACAGTGGAGCCCTGTCTCCCAAGATGGGGCACCCAGACAGCAGTGCCTGAGGAACAGAAGATCCTGCATGAGGTGGCACGAGAGGTGGCAAGGCATGAGGTGACACTGCAGCAACACTGATTCATCCCACACCATGCTCCCCAGCACAGTGCTGCAGCAGAGGCGAGCAGTGCTGGAGGGCACTCCAAAGGACACACCTAAGGACACTGCACTCCACAGGTCCCAGGGGACAGCAGGAGGCACGTACACAAGATGCAGACTAACAGCTAAAGGCTCCGTGTCAGAAAAGGGTGATGGTGCAGCCAGCACAGCAGAACATCACAGCCCAGCAGCCACAGTCCTATTGATCACAAGAACTTGCTATACAGTAGCAACACAAGAAGGCTGTTATTATCACTAGCCCAGGGTGACTGATCACTAAGCTGAGAAGCGTTTGTTCTGCCACCCATTCCTTAATCCATGTGCATGAGAAAAACTGCACTGCAAGGACTTCGTGTTCTTTGTCTCCAGGTGATACAGTCATCCCAGCAGAAATATTTTAGGTGAGTCTGTACTAGATGAGTGAAGAATTACTCTCAGCTCATCCCAAACTCGTGATTACAATAAGCCAACTTGTCACCAAATTATGGAAAGCAGACCCTCAGGTAACATAGGCTGAAACAGAAACGTCACAGCAGTGCCCTGCGTGACGTTAACAGCTGTGTTGCTGCAACCAATCCATCCTACCTGTGCAAAAATTGGGGGGGAGGGAAAAAACAACACAAAAACCACCCAATACCCACACAAGCAGTCCTAGCCAGGCTGCTTTAAGAAGCAAGCTCAGCTACCAGCATAGCATTAGGGAAAACATGCCAGTCTAATAATCCTTCTTCCTATTTTGTGCAGGAAAATGCTTTCTAATATCCAAAGCATGATTTGTGTCCAGGAATAGCAGATTTTCTGCCCTAGCACCAATACAGCCACATATGAGATCTTCAGTTGATACTTAACCTGGGGCAGCTGGCACAGCATAGGGAGGAAAACACACCCAGAATCTCCCATTGCTCAAAGATCTTAGTTACATATAAGAATTTAGTTCTCAGTAGTGCTGCAAGAAGCTGTCTAGCACAGAGATCTCCCAGGACCTGAAAAGGTCAGGGGTTACCTTCCTACCATTGAATCCCCTCAGCTAATCAAGAGCACAGAATCAACATCCGGAGCCACAAAGGAAACTAAAACAAGTCCCACACACCAGACCACACATGCTAAGCTTTCAGCATGAATGTATGTGAAGAGTTAAGCTGATTCTCAGTTTTGGAGATCAGTTTTCAAAGAAACCTCATTTCCATACCAAGTCCTCATCTGGCAGAAACCATCATTTGTATCCTTGTTGTTACTAATTTCCACCTTAAGGAATGAGAGCTCATTTGGCTGTCTTCAGAGTAAAGAGATTTCTGGTATCCAGATATCCCTTTAGACTGCTATACTCCCCTCGACTGCTGCAGATCGGGGTCCCCAACTCCAATTCCTCTGCAAGACAGATGAAGAGTCAGGGATTGCTCAGTAACTACTAATGCACCCCCACAGATTGTGGAATACAGTTTTTACTCTATGCCAAACATCTCCTGTGACTAGGAAAAACCTGCACCACATCTCCATACAGGCACTAAACAGACAGCACTTTCAGAAATGCCGTATGATTTATCATCTTTTTGAGCAAGGGTTCTTGCATGAGGCTCCTAAACTATTAGCAGAACCTCTCATTAATACATGAGCACATAATAATGGGAATATGCATATTTCATTTTGTGAGCCATTCTCATGTACTGACACTGCTCTTAGGACTCCAGCTAGGGGATCTATAAAAGCCCAGGCACTGCACTTTTATGCACTGAACATCCATCAGTATCATTTACTCCTAGAAAACTTCGTATTTTGTCATTATTTATGAACCAGAATCACAGAGGTCTATGAAATGAGAAGGAACACAGCAATTTCTCTGGATTTGAAGGACAAACTAAGGCTGCCAGGGTGAGAGCTGCTTGTCACTACTAAATATCAGCAGTGCAAGGTGTCTGTCTGAAGCAAATCTGGCATTACATCAAAAATCTTGTATTGTATAAGGCCTGGATAGCATTAGTTTTTAACCAGGAAAATGTGCATGAAAGCATCATTGGGTGCAATCACTTGCTTACAGCCACTGTGGTTTTGGTAACCATTTCCTTGTGTACACGAGTAAAAGTTAGAGTCACTGTTGACAGGCAGAGCAGAGGGAGGACACAAAATGCAATGACAGACAAAGCTACAGGGCAACATTAAGTTTCACAGGAAGTATTTTTTCCCTTTTGCTCTGTGTTCTAGTACAAGAACAAAGCTCTTCAATTTTAGAAAGCCTATAAGTAAGGGCTCAGTTAACTGCAACTATATTTTCATGGTTAAATACACATGCAGCTATGAATGAAGCAACCAATCTTGTCTTGGGGGACCAAGGTGAGTAATTAGTAGTTTTTTCTACAAATTAAAGAAAGGTGGGCAGAAGCCAGCCTTCCACAGACCTGCAGTTTCACCATCACAGATAATTTACTCTCATACAAATCCCAAGCAGACACAGAGCAAGGCCAAACACTGAGACCCATTACACACACAACCTGCGTGGGTGGACCCCATCAGACTGTCCGGTGACTGATCATCTCCACACCCTGGTAGCACTATAAAACACCCACTGCTCCCTAAATCATCTCATTTTGTCTGAGGAATCAAATTACCCAGGTCATACAAGGACTCTCTGACAAAGCTGGTAACTAAACATACACCTGGGCATGCCTTGAGCCCTGGACTATTCTCAAGTTCTCATTTTGTGGCATCTTACACAGCTTCGTGCAAAAATCTCACCAGAGTACACAGCAATACACAGAATTTTACTAAAGCTCATCACGAAAGGAGAAAAATGCATTGCTAGAAGTGCAATAGTAATGAAATTGCTCTTTTTGCAGAAAAAGTCTTTGAGCCGCTTCCTACCCAGCAGTAATTTGAAGCAGGGAGAGAAACACAACAGAAGTTTTGAAAGATCTGCAGTGAGCACACCCAGCAGCATAAATGCTTCATACAAATGCAAACTACAGATGAAGTGCAGGAGCAGCCACTCACTCCCTCAAGTGAAAAGTTATTAAGCAAATTTAGAAGGTACAGAGAAGATAAAACCCCATGAGATGTAATGCCCCAAGTGGCCTGTGCCCAGAGGAATCTTTCCCAGCGCCTCTGCAGCACACATCAGGCCAAAGGCAGAGGCTGCCTTGCCAGACCAGCTCTGAAGGGTAACTCAGGAGCAATGCACAGCTACTCAAAGAGTATTTCTGAGACGCAATTCTGCTCCCAGAGCAACCTGACATCCCCCACTTCCACCTCTCACCAAAACAAGGCCCTGGCCCCTGGCACCACCACCCCAGAGCCCCCCTCTCCGGCAGGGAGGGACACAAGGGGTGTCCCAGCCCCGGGGGAGGGCTGCTGGCCGGGGTGACACAGACAGACTACAGCCCCCAGAAGGCACCGCAAACAGGCACTGCTGTACCGACCGGCTGGGATTCGTGCTGGGGTGACGTGGAAGTCACCGGAGCCAATCCACGGGAAAAGGAGGAATGTCAACAAACACGGTGGCCTGCGGGACACGTGATAACAGCGACAGGGCAGAAGGCTCCCGATAAGCCACCCCAGGGCCAGCCGGGGGTCCGGCCGAGGCAGTGGTCACTCACAGCATCACCGCTCGCCAGCCCCTCACCCACAAACACAGGGGTTCCGTCTTAGGCTTTGGAGCCTGCAGCCTTATTTTAAAAAGCATCACAAATGTCAAAGAAAATTTGCCCCGTGATCCAGCAGTATTTAACTAAATATTCAAGAAAGCAAAGAAAAAGTAATTGGATAACTTGGGTTTTGGAGCGGATCGGTTTTAGCCCCTTAGATTAGATCTTGAGGGCTGACTTTGAAGGAAAAGGCAACTGTGGGAAACCACAATAATCTAAAAACGTCTGCTGCAATTTTTAACACTTAGTGACTGCCACAAGGACAACAGAAAAATGCAAATTAAAATCCTCTGGAACTGAAGACAATCATATGCTATAAAGTCATGCTCACACTATTTTTACATGGCCCAGGAAAAAGAAATTTTCTCAGGGAGTGTATCCAGACCAGAGCAAGAAAACCAAAGGTGGCCATGCCAAAAATAACTACTGTAATTTTATTTCTAACATTTTGAGAACTTAAGAGCTTCCACCACAGGCATATTCACCACACACTGCATTTCACTGCATAACATCCTGGGAACAGAAGCTCCCACTTCAACTCCCAACTGCGCTCGAGTTCAGTGGTCCAGCCAACAACTAACACATGATCTGCTCAACGGTGTTTGTTTATCTCTCCCTAACTTATGTGAAGACTTTCTCCCCCCAGAATACACATCTGAACACAAAACATTTCTCAAAAACTGAAATTTCACAAACTCCATTGAACCCTTCCCAAATTCAGAATGCTTTCCTGTAATTGAATGTATTTACCTGGAAGTCATACAAGGCAACAATGTTTTCATGCTTCAATTCCTAGAAGGAGTAAAAAAAAGACTGTAAGATTGAAGTAACAAAGGGCATATAGAATAGACTGAGGAAAACAAGCCATTCTGCCTTTACCTTAAGGATTTTTATTTCCTTGCCCAGCAGAGTTTGTGATTTTGCAAGGTTCTTCTTGTTAATGCATTTCACAGCTACTTCCAGCTCAGGTTTCTGAAATAGTGCAAGTGCAATGCAAAGATAAATGTAAATTTCACCATTAATTTACATTAGAATAAGCAGCCTCTTAACAGATTACAAATACTACTGAAGGAAGTGTCTTGCAGCACCGGCAAAGGCCTCTCACTTCACATCCTAAAGCCTTCCCCTTACTTGTTCAGACTTGCCCTTTCCCGAATTATGCTTGTCAGCCCAAGGAGAAAAGCCCAAGGTTTGGGTTTTTGTTACTACTTTATATGACGATTATCCTCTTACTTAATCACTAGAAATAAACGCACTGTGGGAGCCATGGCTTATCCCCAAGCCCTAATGATGAAAAATCCACTGCCGGATTGGTTTCCTTTTATTTACCAGTATGAGATTTCTCCTCCTCCTGGAAAAATTAAGTGGAGAAGGAGAACACTTCACAGACACACAACAAAACCCCAACAAAACCCAACCCAGACTAAAGGAACAGCTCTTTACACACTTCATAGCGCGGAGGGATGTTTCCCCCCGCCTTGTTTTGGAGGTGAGGGCGGGTTTTGGGGGGCTCTGCGGACACCCCTCAGGCCTCCCAGCCCCAAGGTGAAGCCACCTGCCGGGACACACGCCTGCTCCCACAGAAACTCCCGAAAGAACAACAATAAATAGCAATAAACACGCCGGGGCTGCCCCGAGCCCGGCGATGCCCCAGCCTGGCGACAGCGGCCGGCGGGGACGGGGTGACCGGGCCGGGAAACAAATAAACAAAACCCAGAAGAACTGGGGAAAGGGCGCGGGGGGGGGGGGGGGGAATGAATAAATAAATAATAAAAAGCCGTGATTCTCACCTCTTTGTGCCTGCCTTTGAAGACGACGGCGAAGGCTCCGTGGCCGATGAGGTCCTTCCTGCTGAACTCAAAGTTCCCCACGGCCTCCATGGCGCTGCGCCGGGGGGCGCGGGGGGTCCCGCGGGCCGCGCCGGCCTCACAGCTGCAAAGGCACGAGGAGGAGGAGGATGGCGGTGATGAAGGAGCTGCCTTTAAAGAAAATTAAACCTCTCCCAATCCAAACACGACGGGGCTCACCCCCCCCCACCCCCCTCACACACACACACACACACCCCTCCCCGCGGAGCGGCCCCGGCCCCCGCAGGGCTGCGCTCCCCACCTCGCCCTCCTCCATGGGCTGCCTCTTCCTGCCGAGCGGCCGGGAGCCGGGCATTGTCAGCGGCCGGGGCGCAGCTGGCTCCTCAGCGCCGGGCCTCCCCCATCTCCTCCTCCTCCTCCTCCTCCTCGTCGGGCCGGGCCGCCGCGGCTCCTCGGGCCCCGCTTCAGGCGGGGCTCCCCATGCCGAGCCCCGGCCCCCCCGCCGGCAGGCGCGGCTTCGCTGAGAGTCCACCTTAAGCGCGATCCACCTTAACGCCCGGTCCGCCTCGCGGCAGCGCTCCACCTTAAGCGCGGTCCACCTTAAGGGCCGCCCGTTGCCGGTGCTGCCGGTGCTGCCGGTGCTGCCGGGTCGGGGTCGGGGTCGGGGTCGGCCCGCGGGTCCCGCCGGTCGCTCCGGCCGGCCCGGACAAAGCTGTGCGGACGGAGCGGAGCGGAGCGCTCGTGCCGGCGGCGCAGGCGCGGTGCGGTGTGGCGGCGGCGGCGGCCGAGGCGGAGCGGCCGGGCCCGGCACATTTAAAGGCGCCGCCTGCCGCCCGCCTGAGTCAGCGCCCCGAGCGGCGGGCACGGTCCCGCCAGCACCCCCCAAACCCGGCCTTCGGGGCGGCACCTCCGGGCTGGAGGGGGCTCGCAGGGTCCCTGCACAGCACAGCCCCCCCCCGTGATCCCGCCGCGCACCTGAGAGCGGTGTCCAAAGGCCAGCCTTGGTGCTGTGACCGCTCGCCTGTTTCAGTGCCTGACCACCCAGCCTGAACCCTCCCTGACACAGCCCCGGGCCATTCCCCTGGGCCCTGGCACTGCTCACCAGGGAGAGGGCATCACTGCCTGGCCCTCCTCTTCCCCTCAAGAGGAAATTGTGATACGATCTCCCCTCCCTCTCCTCTCCTCCTTGAACAGACCAAGTGATGCGCCCAACAACTAAAGAAACGTGTTCATTTGGGTGAAGCGCCAGAAGGGCCCAGATGGGCCCCAGTCCCACTGTTCTCCCCCAGCATCGCCCACCTCTTCCTCCACGGGCTCTGGCCCCTCTCCACACTCTCCTGTGCTGGGCAACCACGGCTTCTCCTCCATGTGGAGCAGCCCACGCTTCCACGGGTGCCCCCACGCAGCTCTCCTCCGAGGAACCCTTCTCGTCGAGCTCCAGAGCTCTGCATGGAACCAACGCTGCAATAAGGAACCTTTCCCGGCCTGAGACTGGCGTGTGGTTTGGCCATCCCTGCTCTTGTCACTGTGCAGTGGCCACAGGCTCTGCCCTGTGGGTGTGAGCTCGCAGGTCATTCCCTCTGCTGCAGGAACATCTCATGCATTTACCCCATCCTCTGCTCCAGACTGCCCAAACCCACCAGCCCTGGTGGCATCCAGACCACTTGCGCACTCGCCCCACTTGGTACACTTATCGCATCATCCGAGGCAGGACATCGTATTCCAGCTGCAAAGAAAACAATGTACCTCGCAGGCAGCTGCTCACACGCTCAGGCTGGAGTTTGTTTTTTACACAACTGCCCGGTATCGACCTGTGTATCGACCCGTATCAGCACAGCAACACCAAACACGCAGTGCCCGTACGATGCCAGTGGCTCTGCAGACACCCAGCACAGAGGGTGCTCGATGTCGGGACGCTGAATGTCTCCGGTTATCACCGTTCTCAGCAAAAACTGGGAACAAGCAGCACTTCACAGCGTCAGGCCCTCTTATCTACACAAAAGCCGGGGCTGACTGATAAGATGTCTGGCTTCTGGTATACTGCCCTTGGTTCCTACATAACTCATGTTCAGGTACCTTTCCCTGCTTAAAATTTTGGTGGAAAGATGACAGCATGTACTAAATGCCAGTATAAAAGTAGCAGTTTTAGTAGCTGGTGTCTCAAATTCCAACAGTTTAGTGCTTTGTGGGAACTGCAAAAGTCATAAGGATATCCTTCAATGGGAATCTGATGACTCTATCAGTAGCCTTCAAACTGAAACAAGACTAGAACACCTTTCCGATTTCAGCAGAAATTAATTTTAAAATTGCTTTTTTAAAAAAATACAATACTTAGCTACTTGTTTTCTTTCACTCTTGCAAGCCTCTGTCCTCCTCAACATCTATAATTTCAGGCCTTTGTCAATGATCACAAGGGGCTAATTAAAAAACTAACACAGAAACTGGTAAAAAGTGTCAAACATCATCAACCTTACAAAAGATATCAAGCTACTTGGCAAATGCCAGACACAGGATTTGGTTTTACTAGTTGTTAAAGGCCGCTGTCTCTAAGGCAGAAGGTAATAGTTGCAAAAGTTTAAGGCAGGAAGTGAAGAAAATGTTTTGAAACTTCTTAGATGATTTCTAGGCAGGCAAAATCTTGTATCTGCCTTGGCTGGAAGGCAGCCAGAGCACCATGGTTAGCAAGTGCACTCTTGCAAGAACTGCGGTAAAATCTGCAGTGCCCACAGGTGTTTCTGCCTTTCCTTCCCCAGCACAGCAAAGACACTCAGTCCTAGAGCTGGGCAATGGAGGAAGCTGATATGACTGCTGTTCAATTAGAGGCCAAAATATCCCAGTGATGAACGTCCTTTGTTCTGTACTGCGTGTTCTTATTTTGTTCCTTCACGTGCTGTTGTTTGTGAAAAGAAAGTTTAACATAACTTAGATTTGATTAAACGTGGGTCCTAAGGTAGCTTTCTGCATGCAGCTGTTTACAGAGCTAGGTGGCAAAGACAACCTCCCCTCTGCTGACATTTTATTTTGATTTTAGGCAAACTGGGTTTGTTTTTAAGCAGGCTGATTGGGTAGCTTTCTAGTGAGCAAATGGAACTTCAAGGTAGCAGAAGAACTGTGAAGGTACTCAGAGGTCTGTACAAGGATCAGGACCAAGTTGTACTGCATGCCGTGGGCACACATGAGGCACCACGCTTACTTTGAACTACAGTTTAACATTTGTAGCAGGTAAATGTCTCTCAAATACATCTTAAAAAATAGGGTAGTGAAAATATTTCAAGCTTCTACAGAAATTTTAAAACTTCCTCTAGGATCACTAATAAAATGTAATACCACTTGACAGCAAATATGGGTTTAAGATGTTTGGAGTGTACTCTGCAGACACATTTGTTCATGTTGGAACAAAGAGGGCTGAAAAGCTTTTTAATTAAAAGTAAGATTCCTCAA
This sequence comes from Margarornis squamiger, assembly GCA_035222235.1. Classification (NCBI taxonomy): domain Eukaryota; kingdom Metazoa; phylum Chordata; class Aves; order Passeriformes; family Furnariidae; genus Margarornis; species Margarornis squamiger. The sequence goes on along the minus strand of JAWWTY010000035.1, from coordinate 14,649,141 downwards.
TTTTTTTTTGCTGTGGTTTGCTGATTAAATGCTTATGCTCTATCAATTCTTCTCTGATGTCCAGAATTCAGTTTGAGTATGTTTAGGCCAACATCCAACACATGCAAATTCTGTTCTCCTCCCACAGTCTCCCATTTGCTAATGATGAAAGCACTACCGCCAGCACGTATTCAACTACTTCCTCAGATGGAGGCATTAATCTTTGAGGGGACAGAGTACAGAATTCAATTTACTAATGCAAAACATGAGTGGGGGAAGATCTACTGCTAAGATTTATGATGGGTGGAGAAAACTATAAGCATACACCCACTGTGGGAAACCTTTGAATATCGTCTTGAAATTCTCTTTTTAATTTGTTGCAACTTTATTCTTTTTTCTAATTCAAATGTGAAGGAAAGCAATGGTCAATTGATATCCTGATGACTCAAATGATACTTTTTTCCAATGCCATGTTTTAATCAGGAGTCATAAATATGGCTGTTTCTATCTCCTGTAAGCCAAGAGTGCCATCCTTAGCTCTGGGCTGCAGAGGCACAATGTAATTATCTCTGAGCTGGGGAATTGGTTAAAGCTACAGAAGTATGAGGGAATTATGCAAGACCAATCAAACTCAGAGTATAGATTTATAATAAAGACAGAATAAAGATTTCCATATAGGGCTAAACTGTTCTCATTACAGTTCAGCCTATGGAATAAATTATGCATGTACCTAACCAGTAGCTCAAGGTGCGTCAGAAACTCATGTAGGTACAACCACACTAGTTTTAAACAAGCTAAATCTTTTAGGAGGAACTTGGAGCAACACAGACTTTGCTGCAGGCATCAGAGCTTCTGTGCACACTTACATGAGATTTCAGTCCCATCCTGGTACACCCAAAGAGCAAGATTACCCATTTGACTATGCCTTCTGTGACAAGTGACCTTTCACATTTGCTCCTACAGAGCCTAGACCTGAGTTGTCATATCCCAGAGAACCCATGTCAGATGAGTGACATGTTTCTTGCTCCCTTTCTAGACAACTCCAGCTTCTTAATATGAGTATCCACTGTGGGCCAAACAGCCACCTTTCCCAAGATCCTGATGTCTTTGCTTTTCTAGTTCAGCAACTCCATCGTGGTGTTCCCCACACTGCCCGATGAAAGATCAGAAGCCTCTCAGCAGCCACCCATGAAACTGAACGTCTGTGTCTGCAAGGCATGGGGGAATCCTTGGCCAGATACAATCACAAAGATCAGCTTCTTTTCCTTGCTGTATATCTCTATTATGAAATCAAAGTTCTGCTCGATGCCGATGCAGAGGGAGTTTTCAAGCCCCTCCTGTGTAATCTTTTTATTACAGTAATTGCCTCATGAACACAGACACTAAGGACCAGGACAAAAAGTCAGCATTGCTGGATGAAGGGAAATGCCAAACTATGAGGCTTAGGCACATGAGCAATATGTGATTGAACATGTTACCACACATGGGCTGAGGCTTATAATTGGTCCCACATCTCCTCTTTGTGTGAAGTGAGTGCTGAAGCCTGAAGATGAGCTTAATATAAGCTGTACCTCAGTCACAGGTAGTGCTGCTGCTGGGGAATTAATTTTCTTCATGGAAGCAGATGCCAAAAAAGAGGGTCAGAGTAGCACAGCAGAAAAGATCAAAGTTTGAGTTTCAGGATACATCTGGATGAAAAGCAGACACTGTATTTGTGTGGATTCAAAATCTGATGCAAATTCAGACATGTTAAGGCAGTTACACATCCGCTTTCCACAAACATTCTAATGGGTGAGCATGATCGCCAGTATCTGGGTAGAGCCAACACTAACCTGAATGCTGGAATTTTTGCCAGATTCGTCAGGCAGGAATGAAAATACTGAATATGCAGTGCTTGGCTGAAGAGCAGTTTGGTGGAAGAAATACGTGGAAAGTCTACAAATATCTAAGTCTTAAAAGTAAATATTAGCCCAGTATTAATGAATAGAAGGGAAGCTACAGCCTGAATTTAATGAAAAATTAAAATTATATCGTTTAATCATACCCATTTCTGATGTCTGCTAGTAGGTTGAGTTCTGGCTCAGTACAGTAAGGGTAAGACACAGATTACACTAGAATTACACCAAGTTCATCAGGATAAGAGAGTTTTGAACAGCCTTGTTGTGTTGCATTCCTGGAGAGGCTGAATGAGTAGATTGATTTGGAGTACTGAAAGGATCTGTAAATTTACAGCAGCAGTATAAGTTGTGTCAAGAATATTTGTTCATACCTCACCAGGGATCTGCAGAAACAGAGTTCCAACTCTGGTAAAATGCTTTCACCTTAGGAAGGGAGTGATCCTCCACTCACAACATCAGCTCTTGATCAGTGAAACAAGACACTGGATTAAGTGATGGAGTTTACAATCTGCTCCAACTTTCACAGCCAACTGCTCCCTGTGTTGCATGCACAGCAGAGCTGAAGATGTTTAGCTGACATCTAAAACATGGGATAACACAGCTGGAAAGCCTGACTGAAGTATTAGAGCACTGAGGTTATTCAAATACCGCCTGCTGGAGCAGTATGGCACCTAGCATCACACACGAGAGGAAGAATCACTTCCCGTGTGCTTCCATGGCCCTGTCATATTACATTCTGGATTTATTTATGCTGTGGGCCACTTTATGGATTAATAGCATCAAGAGATTTAACTAGCCACTAAATTATCCTGGCAGGCCAGGTCTGAGTTGTTTTATTACCCCCCTCCCCACACATACACAGCAGCTTACTGAACAGATATTATGAATTATTGAAGGCGGCATTTTAATGTACTCAGCAAGGTGCTCTGGCAAGGGGCTTCCTGGGTTCCCATGGCATTTTAATATCAAATGTATTTCAGTTACTGGCAGAGGGCTCTGGGCACTAAAGGCTGTACTTGGTGTTCAAATCTGTTAGCGCTCACATCAAGGATCATTACCTAACCTGCCTGTCAAGCAGCTGATTATATTAAAATGAAGTTTGCCAATAAATAAGAGAGAGTCTGCAAATCCTCCACACAGAGCAGTCTGTTTTCAGGCTAATTGGAAGCTATTTTTTGCCAGAACAAATACTGCTTGGCCATAAGTCAGCAGGTATCATCGTGCAGTTCCTTATAAAATGTCATCTCTGTCCTGGTTGGGAGCAGACTGACACTCACCACCCTCAGCCTCCCTGTACAGCTGCACATGCACTTTGGTCCGTGCCATCCATGAAGCCCCTCCTATCAGTCCTGACAAACCCAGGGTTTGTTCAGGGAGGGACTCAGGCCTCACTTTTGTGCCCCAGGATCCCCTCCACTGTCCATTCAAGTCAACAGGACGCTCTGCAGCAGCTCCAACATGCTTTGGCACTAGCCCTGGCTTTGGAGACATCTGCCTTAAAAATAACCACTCAGCTCATGGCAGAAGAAGGAGGATCATGTCCCTTTTCTTTCACATCTATGGGGTCATAGTTTAGGAGACCAGAAAAAGGCTGCTCAGCTTTCAGCCTGGGCTTCTTTCCAGATAGGGCATGGCCATGGTGGGATGGATGAGAAGCAGCCATGACTCATACAGGGGAAGCCTCCAGGTTTAAGGACCATCTTCTCCAAGACAGAGCTAAAAGTCATGGTCAGAAAGAACTTTTCAGCCCAATAAAGTCTTTCTAAGGCAGTCCAGGTAGACAGTGAAGTCATATTATCACCTCAGGTGTCTTTGATCTTCTTAAAATCAGCCTTAGGAAAAAAAATCACCAATGAAATCTAAAATATTAGAAGTCACCAGTGACTTCCAAGAGAAGCCTGTCCTGTTATGAATCAGAGGCCTTGTTGTTTTTCCTGCTCTAAATCTGCCACTTTAAAAGCAGGTTTAACACCCTTTCACTGCTGGGTTATGGCAAAGAACCACAGAAGCATGCAGGATTATAGAAACAGTCACTTCTTCCTCTCTGTCATGAACCTGGGAAGTCCAAGACATGCAACAACTTAAACATGGGATCCTCAGGCATTTTCTTTTTGGGTGGGCTCTTTCTGGGGTTTGGTGCATCAGCACTGCTGCCCATGGGGAGGGGAGGCATAGCCAAGAGAATGCTGCTGCTGGGACCAGCTCACTTGGGATTCCCAACTGCTTCCAGCAAGCTTTCAGCTTTGCCTTGGGAAGGGACTGTTATTAAAACTTTCCTCTTTATGACTAACTGGCTTGGAGGTGTCTATGTTTTCAAGTAGGCCAGTAGCATGTACAATTTCAAGTAGGGTTTGGTCCAGCCAAGGCCATACTCATCCCAAGTAAAGCCTGGCAAGAAATAATAGCTTCCTTTATATACAGACAGAGAAATAACAGCTGTAACAGTGAGGAATGTCCACAGGAGATAGGACAAGCTATAAGAAGCTTCAGCAGCCGTGAAGGTGATCTCTCCCCCTGCTGATGAGCTCAGGAGGGGAGCGGGTGCCCAGGCAGCCGAGCACTATCACTGCTAGAGCCTTCCTGAGACAGGTTGGGCAAACATCTGGCAGGAATGACACAGGAAAGGACAAACTGTGTCCTCAGACAAGCAAATTGTGTCATGCCCAGCTCTCTCCCTGTTTCTGTGGTTTATTTTCAGTGTTCTGGTTTTGGGCAGAGTCCACAAGTTTCTCTCCCGAAAAGCCCAAAATGAGCAGTTACTTCTAAATCTCCTGGGAAATTATCACCCTCATCCCACTCCTATGTATACAAAGATCACTTGGGAAAAAGAACAAACTCAGACTCTTCCTCTGGACTTGTTATCAATTTTCTCAACTGACAAGGACATGCTGCTCACAGGACCTTGAAAGGTGTCACAGCTGTGCCCTGCAGAGAGCCTGGTTACTGCTGGTTGCAGCAGGCAGGACCTGTACCTGTGTTGCAACACTCCAAAGCAACGATCCCTGGTCCTTGTGGATTTCTAGGAAACCAGAGGGACAATTTACTCACACAGAAGCCTGAAGCAATGAGTGGCATGGAAGAAACATTTTCAGTGGAGCATCGGAAAGTTTCTTTTTAGTGTTTAGTGCTTTCAAACTAATTTTAAAAATCTATAAAACCAACTGCTCTGCTGTCAGACCCACCCATATCTATATCCCAGCACTTATAGCCCCACAGCAAAGAGGAAAACCAAAGGACAAGGTTATAATGAAATAAGTTACTTTTAATCTGATTTTTTTATTATTTCCTTCCTTCTCTTTTTGCCCACCTGAGCCCTCTGCTCCGTGAATTCACAGAGCAATTGCCCCAAATGCAGTTTAGGTGAAGCACTTGCCTGGGACAAGATCTGTAGTTGTTGACTACTTGCCTGACAAATCAGAGACACATTTCTGAGAAGTATTTAGGTACTTCAGTCCCCTAAGCTGTCTCTTCCTTTCCCTTATCTGTGTAAATGAAAAGGTCTTTGAAGACCTAATTTCTCATCATTATTTCTGCACTATTTTGATTTTGGTACCAAGTAATGTGGTAGTGGTTATGTCCAATTAAAGACCATAAATGTGCACAGCTCAGCATTTGCCCCTTGTCAAATGCAACAAGGCACATTCACTAATAAAAACAAACATCTGAATTAAAGCAAGAGGGAAAAGGCTGACCCTGGTTTATGAGTATCTGTCCATCACTAATGCTCTCCCCAAAGCTGGGTACAAGTCCAGAGAATTGTTCTGCTAATAAGTCAGATTAACACTAAGATTTCCCAGTAGAGGATTTTGGTTTTATTGACACTATAAAATGTTGCAGGATGCATTTGTGTTGTACATCCAGGCAGTGGGAAGATACTTGACCTGACAGCAAGATCATCCAGAACCATGAGGGCTATGGTGCTTTCCCATGACTCATGAATTTGTAGTCAAATATTCCATGACTCATGGATTAACCTGACAAAACCCAGAGGGAAGAAAAGTTATTGGGTTATTGGCTGACAAGGGCCTTTTAAAATTAACATGGCATAATAAGCAGGATACCAACATCCTCCTTCTGACTCTTGAGAAACTCATCAGGAAGAGTTTTATGCATTCACTTATTACCAAGGGACCTCAGCTGGGGTTATGTAATTAGGATGGGACACTTTTTGCAGCTTCAAGGCTTGAATAGTAACATTAGTGTAATCCAGCTACAGAAAGCATAACCACATGCAACAAGCTATTAATACCAGCTTGTATTTAATTGCAGTTCCCTTCCATTCTAGTGCAAATAAACAAAATACAAATACATGGAAACCAGAATGTAGCCATAAATGAACCACAAGATAAAACACAGTAAACAACATTATCTGCTTCCCTTTCAACCAAAAGGTTATGCACTTGCTTAACATTGTAAAAAAAATAGCCTGACCCCATGGACAGGGCATGGAAGGGGAGTCTGCACACACATGTCTAAATTCCTGGATGCATTCGTGCTCCCTGCTTTGCAATCAGTTTTCTGGGAAGCTCTGGGCACCTCTGCATCAGCAACAACATAATCATGGTGCCAAATTAAGTCATGCAGACAAGCCTCTCTGTTCCCTCTAAAATAAGGTGAATGGAATTGCAGAGTAGAGAGGATGAAATACATTAAATATTGCGGGGCCAGTGATTGACTGCAGCAGTGAGGCCATAGGGTCCCATAGGTCTGGGATCCTGCTGGTCAGACACGGATAAATTCCAGAGTAACACAAAGGAACTGGCATTGGAAAGCTTGTCTACTTGGGACTTACAGGGGATAGAAAACACCTTTTTTTTTTTTCTTAATTTGGTATTCATTCTCAGCCTGACTCTTCCCATATCTGGGATTCTAATGGCCCATTTAAGTTCTCTTGTGTAGACATAATACTATAGACCTAAGTCCAGGGATCAATGCAATGCATTTTGCATTCAAAACATTGCAGTCAGTTTGGTTTAAAATAACATATTATATAATTCCAACAATACTGATTGTATATTCAAGATTTTCTCCTTCAAAAGCTATGTATGATGGATAAAGAGGTTAAAAACCAGCAGAAGAATGGAGTTTAAATGTCAGCTAGGGGAAAGAGAGGAACACTGGAACTATTTGTTTTAAGAAAACTTATTTATTTTTAATGACATCCTGTGGCTTATAGGATTTATTCTTGGCACAACTTCCTTCAGATCTCAGAGTTTACATTGAGAATCAGATTTTTCAGTCAACAGTCCACCTTTTCAACTACTAGGGCATCTTTCATGAAAAATTCCAAGCGCTTCATCATGCTCAGGCTGTATGTTTTAAGACCTTACTCAACCATTCTCAATTTACTGTAGCACTCATATAGGAGTCTGGAGCCTCACTCAGCCAGATGAAACAATTCTAATTACATTGACTCGCACCAGCAGAGGAGCTGGCTAATGCCAGCCAACATGCTTAGGAGGAGAATCAACTTGAAAGACATGTGTAATCATTGTGACATCAATTTAATGTGTCACAGCAGATTAAATTGAGGCCATGATAAAAAAAAAGAAATCTGCTGATACCTGAGTGAGCACAGTGTGTTGTGTAAGGCACAGAAGAGCTATCCCTGTGACTCTGATACAGAATAAGCCATTGGACCTGAGTAGCAACAGCCATAGCAAGATGCACACTCATTCCCTCCCATGCCTGCATATTCCTTCTAGTCATTCCAGGTGAGGGAGAATTAGGAGGAATAGGTCTTTGTAGATGGGAGGTTCAGCTTTTCTAACAGTGAGCTTCAGAGGAAGGTCCCCCATATCTGAATAGGATGCCCTACTTAAAGCACTTAAAGAAATATAAATATATATAAGGAAATATACCAGAAACAATGAATACACAAACATTACCAGGCACTGCAATTCAGCACTGTCACTGAGGATGAGAACTGCCACCCACAGACCCACCCACGCCCAACCAACCTGTCTAATTTCATCAGAGAAGTTCTGTGGTTGGATTCAGTTAGAAGGACCATGCACAAATAGGCCCCGGAGCAAATTATACCATTCTAACAATGTCAGTGTGCTCCTATCTGAATCACAGAGGATCTGCTGTTACACAGCAAATCAAGTGTCCACTGTGTAATCGTTTAACCAGTTCCCTCATGACCCAGGAGGCACACGCTGTCTGCATGACACAGGAAATGTCCTGCCTGTCCCTGGCCATCAGCCTGGCACGGGCCAGGTGAAGGCATCACTGTGCACCACAGCAGCAATGTGAGAAATGAAAATGTTCCAGATTCACAATGAGCCATGTTTAAAGGCAGTGTTAAACCTATTCTGTAACTACACAAAGTGACCAGCTTATACACTCTTGGCTTACATAACATCTGCTGCTTTATTTCCCCCTCCCTGTTATCCAAAAAAAAAACAAAAAACAAGGCCTCTTTGCTGTTTGCTCTCTAACTTCATTAAAGAGTAAATCCTCTTATCATACACTTCACTGTAACAGGTTTGCTGTGTACATGCATTTTCCAGAAAATTTCCAACAGAACTCCTTGTGCTGATTGCAAGAACTGTTATCAACTGTTTTAAAATAGACAATGATGCATACGTAGCCTTGGCAAAGGGTTTGTTTTAGACCTGTGTTTCATTTATCTTGAAAAAGAAATATGTTTAGCAGAATTATCTCCTTGTGCCCTTGACCTGTACCAACTGCCAGTGCTGAAGACCCAAGGGCAGTAAAGGATTTAGCCCTTTGCTACCCACTCCTCAAAGGTGTCAGTCAGTGAAGGTTAGGGTCAGGCTATGCTAATAAATTGAATTTAAGCTTTTCTAATGTGGAAAATGTAGTGCCTACCCACCTTCTACTCTGCCTGGAACATCTGAATTTGAATACATACTTTATTACAGCCCAGATAGGCACAACTGTCAAGCGCCAGCCTGAGCCCAGAAGCAAAACAGGACAGAGCTCTTAGAGAAGCAGGCTACTGGGAGGTTCTTCAGGCCTTATGTGGTCTCAATAGTGACCTAAGTAAGGAGGAGGGAGCTCAAGGAGACTGCCAAAGTGGATCCTTTCTGGAAACACAGACAGCAGCTGAAGCAGACTCAAACAGGGCTTCTTGTCTCTGCTCTGTGTAATGAATAGGACAAAAAAAGGAAGCCAGGAAAAGTTCCACCTCTGACATAAGTTTTTTTCCTGAAGCTTTTGACATTTTTTGATAGCTTTTCAGTTACCCAAAGTAGATGTGATTTAACTTGATATTATAATATTAGTACTGTCTGCTGTGTAAAATGAAACACCAGAGATATCATCCAAAGTACTGCACAAAGAGAAGGTAATTATAGGCGGTATTTAAGACTGAAGAATCAACCCTTTAAGTTTCAGGGCTAATGAATTCCTGATAAACTTCTGAGCCAGAAGACTCATGGTGAGACTAATAGGGGAATACCAACTTAACTTGAGAATGTGATCAAAATTTGTCAAACACAGGTAGTTATCCAGTCCAGACTGATCATAGGAAGGGCTGGCAGCATGGTGACTATCTGGAAGCATGGTGACATGATGGAAGATCTAAGTAATATAGAGAAAGAGACCAAGGGGGATTAGAGGGAAGAAAAAAAGTCCCAGAAACATTCCCAGTTCATTTTATAGCCAAAGTGCCATCAGTACATCATGCCTATCTCTCTGAACTGAGCCACGTGGTTGAAGTGCCCCAGGGCAGAAACATCTGCTATTGCTTCCTCCACCATGGAGCCCTGCTCTTGAACCAACACCCACAGACAGAGCAGCATGGGTTTCCTTGGGACCTTTCATTTTGAACTGCAGACTGATAGCTCCTGTCCCAGGCACTGGGACAGAAATCACTAGCAGAACTCCAGACTTCAGAGAGAAAATGCTGTTCTGCATGAAACTGCCCACAAAGACCAAACACTTCTGTTTGACACTTCTCATTTGACACTGGGAAGGTCTCATGATTTTTCTCAGGTCTTTTGTTTATTTGTTTACAGCTATATTTCAATCATTCTCAGTCTTTTTCTCTCAAGTTAAAACCCAACTGTTAATTGTAGGTGTTTCATCTTGGTGAGGTTGTGAAGCTGGAGCCAGTACAGTGGAAATCCCACACTCAGCACCAAAAGACTCTGAAGTCTGCCATTTATCGCCTGAATGGAAAGAGTAACAAGCCAATACAAATGTTTGGACTTCTCTTTGTTCCTGGCAGGGCTCTGGCAGCACACGCGCCAGGAGATTGCGTTTGGTTTTGCTGCGATGGGAGAAGCAATAGGGACAGAGCTGGGTATGAGCCAAATCCAGCACACAGCAGAGGCAGATGCTGCTCCAGGGCTGTGCCCAGGTGTGCAGGGCAAGAGCACCAGAACAGGTAGTTTTATCAAGGCAGGACAAGTTGGTTCCTGGAATCTTATCAGGGTGTAGATCAAGGATTAGTTTTGATCATAAAGAGCAGCACAGGGCAGAGTCTCCCATGGGTAAATCCTCTGTTTGTGGGACTATGAGCAGAACTGAACCAACTACCAGAAGAGCTTTTGCTCCAGATCCAAGCAAAAATCCAGGTGGTCCAGACCCGGACCTTCTTCAAAACTGCTCCAGCCTCGTTACACACCACTTGACCAGAGCAAGCCTTTAACCAGATAAACAGCATCTTCAAAACAGCAGCATTTTCCTGTCCTTATTTCAGAGTAGGGGCAGGACCACTGAAAAGCTCAGCAACCTTGGTTGCATGACCATGCAGTGGTGTGTCCCACCACTTCCACATCTGCTACAAGTCCAAATACACAGCACTGCTGTGGTAGGGCCAGCTTGTCTTTATAAGCAGTTGCAGCATGGTCGCTTTGTGTTTGATGCTGTGGAAGCTCACGGGGCTCCCCCATGCTCCAAAAGCACAGGAGCAGGAGATCAGAGCCTTCCACCGCCTGCAGACCAGAAGGCCATGAGCAGACCTGGTTTCACTGATAACAACAGTGCAATTTACACAGCCAGTGGAAAAACAAACAGTCTGTTGGTTGATAAGCCTGATTCCCTGGCTTGCAGCCCAAGGAGCAAAGCCTGGGAGCACAGAGGAAAGGAGTCAGAAGACAGGCCTTGAGTCAAGCACCCACCACAGAGGTTACTGACCAGGAACCTGCACTTGCAGTGGGACAAGGACTAAGCTGAGGAGCACCTGTGAAGGCACTGTCTCCCCAGCTGGCTGCTGCTCCACTCTCCCTTCTGGCACTGGATTTCACCAGTGATCACAAGGGGCTACTTGTCTCCAGTTTGGAATGTGAGTCTCTAGTGGCATAACTTGTAATCAATATAAAAGGCAATATTAACATTAACTTCTATTATTTCTCCTACTGCACAGTTTTGCTAAGTACTGAATAATACTAAGAACTGCACTTAGGCCTTTGTTCTGGCATTTAAAAAAAAGTTAAATCTGCTCTGCAATCATGGCTTCAAGAGGTAAGAAGTACAGGAGAAAATCCAATAGCAACACTGCCTTTGCTGCTCTGCCCATAACAATGGGCACAGCCAGACACAGCAGCTGCACAAACTGCTCTTCTCCAGTGCTGGGAACAGCCACCCAAAATATCCATCTTCAAAAGTTCGGTGCTATGATGGATATTCACAGATATGTGTTTGAATTATTTCTTAACATTTACCAGAGCTCTTTACATCCATCTCTGCCAACACACTCCAGAGCCGGGTTCAAGTGAGGTGAGAGCCCTGACTCCAGGCAGAGAACAATACAGCACTTTCTCTCTGCTATCTGCCACAGGTACAGCCCCGGAGCTCCCCTGGGCACACCTGCCCAGCCCAGCCCAAACAAACCTGAGATAGCGTGGGCAGGAACACACACCCCTCACCAGGCAGGCACACAGCTCTGCCTGTCGGCAGAGCCTGCTGGCAGGTGTTTGTTTGATCACCCTTAGAGACACAGACAAGCAAGTAGGGAGCAGAGTCGAATTAAAACTCACTGCCTTAATTGCAGTGCTCAGGATGGAGCACTTCTAGAGCACTTCCCATGCTTTGGGAGCACAGCAGAGGGGGTATTTCTCCCAAGCTAGTAAAGCACCCCCTTAAGGTATTTGTCAAGACCACTTCTCTTGGCAACCTCCTGTTGGGACCCAAGAAGACAGGAATTGCTGAGGGATCAACATCTCCTGCCAAGCACTTACCGAGTGAGCCTGTACTAGTCTTCAGACACTCATGCAAGGAGAGACATTCAGGGGTAATGGCCTTGCTCAGGATCTGCAGAGGTGCCAGCTCACACAGCTATAGCCACCACATCCTGCCCATGCCAAAGGGACTGGTAGAACAGGGCAAAGCACAAAGCCCTGTGCTTAGAGTAACGTGGGAGCAAGGACACCTGCGCTGGACAACAGCAAATAAACAGATGGCCTTTGGCAGCGTGGAGAGGAACATGATTCACTTTCCTAAGGAGAAACAGCCACTGCCAGTGGAGCAGCACTGGGGCCATCCCCCTCTGCACAACAAACACCAGCTCTGATGCAGATCTCAGCAGGGCAGCCGACAGATGAGCTGCCGTGACAGAGCGTGCAGAGCAAAGTTCTTCCATTACGTCACGGCTACCTTGAGTGACCCAAGGGGTAAGAATAACAGCCAGGCTCCACTGCATCACGCTGCCAGGATGAAACTATTTGGCCAGGCTTCCTAGGGCGGCCATGAGCTTGCTCCCCTGGCAGGCTCACAGGGAGATCTTTGGGAGATAGGGCCCATCCATACCCCTGAAGGAGATGGAGGCCAATAAGGACACAACTTCCTTCATTCCGGTGAATGCAGGAGGTGCCAAGTGTGTGACATGTGCTTTGTAAAGCAGGATTAACACGGGCCTTGCAAAGTTCTGCTCGCCCAAGCATGGCTTCTGCTTTGAGGGTTTCTGATCTCACTTGTTTATCCTGATTGTACGTGACTATGAAAGCCTTCCAGAGCCAACAGAGATGAAGGAAGAGCATTCCTAATGAGCTGCTCCCTGTCTTCCAGTAGAGAACTCAGTAGCCTGCACAAGGCATTGTTTTCAATGAGACTAGAATAGAATCCATGTCCTGATTTTGGATAAGACCGACTGCAAGGTGCAGTCATGTGACAGGAACATCTTATGGTCTCCCTCTTATATCCCCCTATGACAAAAGGGAGAATATGAGGGAGATGGGGAATGGCAATGCCTTTCCACTTTTTGCTGAGTACTAGAAATGCTCTCTATTCCCTGGAAATTCACTTGCTTGCAGGGGTACCTCAGGAGAAAGAGACACTTGAACATCCAAAGTTCCAGCCAAATTGCTCCACTCTTCCTTATCATCTCCTCCCCTGGGAACTCTGCTGCTGCCCAGCAGGCACATCTGGACAGATATTTTAAAGCAGCACCACAGACTCCTGTTAAATCCCATCACACAGATCTCCCTTCCACAGATGTTCTCAGGTCATCTCAGTCTTAGCTGCATATTCCCCGGTGAGACTATTGGAGATTCACCAAACGTGACCCTGGCTGAGGCCATGCTGCCCTCTGATGGGTGGTGGTCATCCATCACACAGAGACACCAGAAGTTCTAACCCCTGCTGCCTGCAGAGTTCCAGGATCTTCTTTAGTAAGAGACTACTAGCTCCAGCTCAACCTGTGCATTTTTGCAGTGGGAAGGGAGAACTTTGTGGCAGCAGATGAGGAAAAAGGAAGACGAACACAGCAGTGGTAAAAGGGAGGGTGAAAGAAGGTAATTACTGTAAAACACCGAGCCCTTAACTGCTCTAATTTCCTGAGCATGTAGAAGCAGAGAACCTGGGCTGAGCATTAACGATGACATTTCAGATAAGCTCAAGCACCGTGATGCAAATAAGTGGAGCAAAGAGTTCCACCCTTGCGTGGGAACCCCTCCTTGTGAGCTCTGCTCAGAGATAGGTTCCAAAGAAGGAGCACAGCTCTGTAACAACAAGACCTCATTGGCCATGGCTATTCCATCACCTGGCAACTTTGGAAACAAGCAAACCCATCCCACAGCACTGCTGCCTTGCTGGCACACGGGAGCCGAGGTGTGCAGCATGGAGTTGTCATTTAAGTAAACAAGGAGCAGGAGGGCGAGTCCCCAGGAGCAGAGGACATGAGATGGCCATGGTACTTTAGGAGAGCTGATGATAGACAACTGCCATGTGAAGATGGCCCAGTATCACAATTTTCTATTTCCCAGACAAATACAGCTTCAAACCCAGATTAACCATCAATTTCTCAGACTGAAAAGAGGAAGAAAACATTGTCACTGAGTTGCCCTATGACCACCAAGCTCCCTGCCCTACTCCACAAGGAGAACACACCAGGGGCCAACCCGGCTTGGCTATTTCTGCAGTACAGATGGATTGGGAAACAAAACAGAACGTTTGTACCCTTTGAGAATTTAGCAGAGGGACTCTGCACACAAACAGGATTCCATGAAGTCACCTGTGCTGGTTCCCAAATCCTCTTCTTGTTCTGACAAAGAACAGACCACATGTCTGGTCTAGAGTGAGAAACCTTGCTCCCAAGGTTTCCAGCTGCACAACACATTGGCTTAGTTTGGATTGTCAGATTTGGAAGGATAATGCCTCTCCCCAGGATCTGCATTTTCTCACCAGAAGCCCAAAGACAAGTTGCCACAGCGTGAGCATCACAGCCCATAAATCTTGACACAGTTCCTTGGGAAGCCTGTGATGTCTTGCCCTAACTGCAGCAGAGTGGCCCTGTTGCCAATGCGGCTCTGCCCCTGCCAAGCTGTGCTTTCTGAAAGCTACTCAGAGCAGATTGATCACTGTCCCAGTGAAAGTCAGGCCTGGATCTCATTTTATTTTACTGGTTTGGATGTGCAGTCAAGCTCAAAGCCCTTAAATAAACAAAAAAACCCAAACAAAAAACACTCAACAAAAAAAAAGCCTGAACAAAACAAAACCCCGCAGACCCTTCCATGCCATTGAGCAACAAGCCCATTGGAGTTAGCAACCTATTGCTGAGTCAGGGTTTCACTGCTGACAGAATCATAAATCCCAGAGGGTTTTTTTCAAACCAGGGACCAGAAGTTTGGGTGGAGGACAGGGAACTTCCCTGGCAGCTCTTATAGTAGTTTTGTTAGTGCTACAAGGTCAGTAATCACTTGTAGTGCAGAAGATCTAGAGACAGCCCATGCCCTCCCCCATTTACAGCCCTAGCACATGCCTACAGAAATCCTTCACATACCATCCAGCTTTCCTACCCTCTCCTATTCTTAGCTCGAGCTGGTCTTCTTATAGACTATTACTCAGCTACACCTCCCTGATTTTGGCTGTCCTACATCCCTCCCCTCACTTGTTCTTGTCCCATGAGGCCAGACAGCTCCCCTTGTCCAGGAATTTTAGAGAAAAACAAGTAAAGCAATCCACAGCACCATCTTACCAGGAACTGCTGGGACACAGAGATCCAGGACAAGACTTCTTCTCCTGGACAAAACGTCCCTTGGGCTTGCTTGTGCTGCTTACTGCAGCACCAGGCTCAGCCCCAGTTTGTATACCATGCTCACCTGGCAGAGGAGACGGAAAAAATCAAGGTGGCAATGCTGGAACCAGCTCTGGTATTTGCCCTCTCCCAAAGAGCCATCTGAGAAGCAAAAGTGACCTCCATATGCAGGACCTACAGCAAGGCAAGAAGATTTCAGCACATCCTCACCTTCTGATATAGGTCATCATCTAGGGCAGCTCCACCTGAGCTGTGGGCCCCTTCCCTCCACCTGCTCTCCTGGCCCACAGCTGTGCAAGGGCATTTTCAGATTAAAGTGGGGGTTGAGAAGAGGAATGTCACTTTTAATAAAGAAGAAAGTCCCATTTTATAAAAGCCCTCTGGAGTAAGGGCTGAGATTCTTCCTCTCAGTTATAAGGGTGCTTTGGGAGGCAGGAACCTTTTACAGCACACATGCCTGTGTTATGGTTTGAATCAGCCAGTAAGGATGAGTCTCTTCTCAATAGTTTTATTGTGTTTTTCAAGTTTTTTAATCCTAGATCTTGTTTGGGATGACGTTATTAATTTTTCTTAAAATCCAGGCATTACCATGGCTTTGTCATTTGAAAGCTGCTCCTGTCCACCTTACCATTTTTTCATTTTACTTTTCTTTATGACAGGAAAACAGAAAAGACTTCAAGGCCTGGCTGAGCCTGGAGATGGGTGGGAATGAGAGCCAGGAAAAACCTTGACTGAGACCCTGGAGCCAGGGCAAGTAGGCAGAAGTAGGCAGAGGTTCCATAAACTCAGGGTTTCAGCTTTGAACGATCAGGGTTTAGATGGTCAGTGTCCCCCTCCCCCCCCCCCTTTAAATCCTCATCCCTTCTATTACACAGAATTATTCCAACTCTGAGCTGACCTCACAAAATTCTCTCAGAATTTAAATAATTGGGAAATATCAAGACTGGGCAAAATGCAATAGCAGTATGATGCTCAGGTTATTTCTTTTGGAGGGTGGAGGTGACTTTTCCAGCTAAGGATGTTCCTGTGGAGGAGAGCTGACCCATGGGCTCTGTGTAGACCAGAAGATCCAGGAGTGGGATGGTGCCCAGGAGCCCAGCAGAGGCTGTATTGACGTCACATGGATGCTTTTCAGCAGTAGGAAATGGGGCAGTTTCCATCCCAGCCAAGCTTAAGCCTCCTGCTGCTGCATCTGGAGCTAATGGCAACTTCAGGGAGGCTTTGCCAGTGGCTGAGGGAATGGCTGAGCAAGTTACATCCCAGAAGGAAACAGCAGTGTTTCTCCACCCTCCCTGAGGGCTGTCCAGCAGCAGCAGTGCCCTGATTCCTGCTCCATTTCTCAACATCAAAATGCATAATTTGAAGGGGAGAAGGATGCATTGAAAGCCTTTCCACAGGCTTTATTTATAAATCACAGTCTCCCACGCTAAATAAACCTAATTTAACTTGAGGACCCATTAGTGACCACATCAACACAGCTGCAGAGCCACTGGTCTTTGTCACCTCAAGAGGCTCCTTGGTTGGGCTGGAGAAGCCATGGAAGCAGTGCCAGCCACATCCCTGCCTCCTCTGATTCTTCACGTGCAGTTTCGGGATAGTTCTTTCCAAGAGGAGCAAAACCAAACAATCAAACAAAAAACCAAACAAAACCCCTCGAAGAAATAAAAATAAAAACTAACAACACCACCACCACACACACACACACACACACAAAGACAAGGAAAAAAAAGAAGAAAAAAAACAGAGGGTGTCTTCCTCAGGATGCTGTGCCCCTACCTGGCTGCATCTCCACGAGGAACCTGTAACATGCTGACATTTATGCAATGCCACCCCACTTTAGTCCTCAGGACTAAAGGACTAAAAGCTGTATCTTCATGACTGGAGAGGAGGAAAAGTGATGTGAACTGAAGGAACACCCCATCTCCCACAGCTCTGGCAGCCTCTGCTCGGCCTGTAGGCAGAGGTGGGATGGGGAGCTGCTTGGAGCAGAGTAGGACTGGTGCAGTGGGAACACCAGAGGTGATTTTAGTCAGCAGGGGGAGCTGTTATGCCTGAGGTTTTCTGGTTTGTATTTTTCTTAGAGGATATTTGATGGTTTAATGGGATGTTTGAATTGACTCATGACCCGTAAAACCACACTGTAGCTCATGGTCCTGAAAATAGCTGCAGCTTGTGAATGCTTGGGACTATTTAAAAATGCAAATAGCAGAGAGGGAAACTGAAGGTGACCCCTTTATTCTCTCAAGAGGCAGCTGTGCACTTCCACCTCTCCTGCTGTGGCACAGAGGGCTTTGTGTTACACCTGGCCCCATGGCAAAAGACCTGGCTGGCACCAAGGGCACTGGAGCAGCCTTGGGTCCCACAGTGACAGTGTCTGCTGCCAGGTCTCCCCCAGGAGCTGTCCCTGGCAGGGCAGCAAGAGACATATCAGCAGGAGCTTTACAGAAACAGGGCAGAGAACAGTGTGTCCTGGTGGCTGCTGCCCATGTCACTCCTTTCGCACCCCCTGAAAAAAAGCAGACTGAAGGGCCCTGGCCTCTCTGACATCTCTATTGCAGTTCCCACCACAAGTTGTCACTCGCTGTTTTCAAGGACTCTCAGATGCCCAAATTATATGGCAGAAAAATGGATTAGCAGTGAGGGAAAAAAACCAAACAGGAACATCCCAATGCAGTGCTTGACCTTGCTTCTGCTGCTCCAAACTCCTGGCAGAGGCATCAAGAAGAGTTTGAGTCTGACTGTGCAGCATCCTTCCCTGCTTCAGCTCATCCTTTTCAGCACAGCCAGGTATGGCAGAGTCACAAATGAATGCAATACCTCTTGATCCCTCCCAAAACATAAACCAACCTGACACAGGAATTCCAAGAGCAGGAGTTGGTGTGCACGGATTAGTCTGGGGCAGTGGGTTTAATTGCATCTCATTTAGCTGCACTCAGCAAGGTTGCTGCTCATCTAGAAGTGAGGCTGCCCAGAGCCTCAGCAGCCAGCACCTCACTGCAGGTGGCAGGCTTGGTCTGGCAGAGGACTGGGAGATCTCTGTGTAGGCAGCCAAAGTTTATTAGAGAAATTGTAAATTCCAGTGACTCAGATACAAAGATAAGCTGCACTGCCTTCTGAAAGGCAAAGGTGTTTCTGACCCATAGAAACTGATACAGGTTACCCAGACACCAGTGACCACAGCAGGTTTGACAGTAAAATGATCACCTTGCAGTTAATCTCAGGGGAGTCGCAGTTTCTTTCTCCCTGGTACATCCAATGGGATGTGTACATCGTGTCAGCACATAACCACCACCTCCCACCTACAGACTCGCTGCTGGGACGTTTCTGTCTGTCTCAGCAGCATCTCTTCTGTCCCCACTCCACCCCAGCAGCTCTCCCCTACCCTCATTTGCCATGTTTAAACATCCAGAGCAACACAGCTCTATGGAACATTTCTAAATTCAATGTTAGGCTGCTCTCATCTTTAACCAGACGGGGGAATAAGAAGGTGCAGAACTCAAAATCTGTTATTAGACCTTTAAACTAAAATTAAAAAGAAAAAAACCAAACAACAAACCAATCAAAAACCACTGTTCATTTCTCATGGAGAATTCCAACCCTTCACTGGCATGTTCCTAGGAATGTTTGTGTTTTTTTCTGCTTGCAACAGTTAGCATCATGGAATTATATCCTGGAGCACCATGGTGTCGTCCCGTGGCGGGGATGAGCTGAGCTGTCATAGGGCTGCACACAGCAGTGCTGCTGTCCACAGGGCTGTCAGCACGAGGCTGGCTGTCAGTCTGAGCACGGGCACAGCCTGCAGGGGTGGCGTGCCCGACGTGCAGGAGCAGACCTCGTAGCCGTTCTCGGAGCGGCTCTCGTCGTGCTGCCCCGGCCTGGAGCGTGCCCCAGTCCTGCTGCTCCCGGCTGCCTCCGGGGAGTCAGCCTGCATGTCGCTGCACACCAGCCAGTCTCTGGCGATGGACTGGGGATAACCAGGCTGGGCCTCCAGGTCACTGTCCAGCACCTTCCAGTACTCCTTGCCCCTGAAGAAGTAACTTGCACCTGCAAAGAAACCGAAACCCAAAGGCAAGGTGAGCGGCGATGGGTGCTCTCCCATTGGGACACCTGAGTCAGAATCACAGAATGTTCTGAGTTGGAAGGGGACCTACAAGGGTCATTGAGTCCAACTCTTAAGTAAATGACTTGCACAGGGATCAAAGCCATGGCTTTGGTGTTATTAGTACCACGCTCTTACAAGCTGAGCCAAACTCAGGATCACTTGGAGCAGCAAAGGAGCATTCCCACCCCAGCTGAGCCCCCAGGAGTAGCAGCACATGAGACACTACTGCTTGTTGCCAATTCTCCCTCTTGCTGCTGCAGGAGGGATGCTCCAGATGATGATGCTATGCCTGGCTGGGATCTCTCACACCAGACAGGAACCACCAGATAGTTGGAGGTGGATGGTGAGATTTTGCCTCTTTTGTGGTGGGTGCTAGAGCAGATGCACCTCCTGGTACTGTGGGTGTGTGTGAATCCACAGCTGGACACACCATACACACCTCTCCATGGCCATCAGTGGACTGTCTTGTCACAGGGCATGGTAAGGCTGGAGACATCACCTACTTGTTAATGACATGGGGTATGTACTGCTATCCCTGGGCTCAGAAAAATACCCTGAGCCTGGCAGGGCCCTGAGAGCCTTCTGCTCTCAGGAGCATTTTTTCCGCTCTGAACTGGGAGGTTGTGAACACTCTAAGCAGGTCCCATGCTCAGGAGGACTCCTACCTATGAGAATGGCCTGTGACTCTCAATAGCTTTGAAAATGCAGCTTTTCCTCTCTGCCTGGTTTAATGATTGCTATTACACCGTTAGGTTGCCAGTAAATAAACCCTGGAAGCACCACTTTGTTGTGAGTGAATGGCTGGTTGTAAACATCTCCTGTAACAAAGTTTTTGTGGTCTTTTCAAGGGGAAGAAACCACTGAGAAATCTCATGCCCAGAAAATAAGTCATAAGTCAGGGAAAAACCTCTCCTTTGAAAGTATTTTCTGTCTGCGTCCTCATATACCCAGCTAAAATCCAATGTCAACAAAAACAGTGAGAAGCAAATCAGCCCATACTAGGATAAAAATCACTGCAAAACGGCATCAACTGTGTTCTTTTAATAAAATAAAATTATTAGCCCCCTAGGATGTTTTTGTTGCCTGTTTGAATTACAAAGTCTTTTAGTGAGCCGCATGGGGAGCTCTGGCTGGAAGCACACTTCCCTCTTCATCTTCCAGACACCAGGAACCAGATAAAGAGCCATCCCATCAGGGGCTCAGCACTTAAGTCAGCAGGCAAGGTAGAAGGGGCTACAGCTCAATATAGCACTATTTTCTTTCTTGTGTTTTCTGAGCTGGCGTATGGACTCACCATCTGACCACCTCATGGCATCATCTAAGGGGCTTGGTATTCCCTTCCACAGGATGGTCTCTGAAGGGTACCCAGGATCCATCCTCCGCTCGTGGTCATCATAGCGCCAGTAGAGATTGTCCTTAAAGAAATAAGTCTTGTCATTGTGGGCCCAGGAGAAAGCGGCGTCGATTCCTCCCAGTGGCAGACCGAAGTCTGAAATGGGCCTTGGGTATCCTTCCTCCACATTGTTGTCTTTGAAGACCCAGTATCTGTCTCCTGTGGAAAGGAAAGAAGCACAGAGCAAAATCACATTTGTTTCACAGCCAAAACCAGCACAGTTCCTCACAGACAAGCTGAGCTGATGTTTCATTATTTGTTATGGTAACAAGCCTCAGGACCGAGCTTTTGGCATTTAAGGATGGGAATGGGAAGAGGTCAGCCCACTGGGGAACCTCTAGCTTTGAATAGTTGCTTTTTAGTGTCATGCTCTCCATGGCCATGGCCCTGCTTTGCTTCTGAAAGCATGAGGGTCCCAGGACATGACTATGCTGAGAGCATTAGTGTAGCTTACTTTTAGGTATTTGGTTGGAGGCATTTGGTTTTCTGCCCCCTGGATTTCTGCCTGATAACCAACTGCAAGAAACAGTTACATGCAGCTTGTCTGGGCAAACCGGGCAGTTTTTTCTCAGTATCTGGCTCCTGAGAAGCCAAGTGTAGTCCCACTTTGGAAGAGAAATCATCACACTTTCTGGGGCCAGATATGCTGAAGGACTTTTGGATTTAAAGGGATATAACAAGGATGTAAAAGGGCTGGACAAATCCCATCTGAGCAGCTCCCTGCTCTTCAAGTGCCCTACACAGGCATCTCCTCAGCCCTACCTTAGGCAGTAGAGAACAGTCAATATGGGGGTTTTTTCCTCAGAAAAATGAAGCATTATGTGAATGGGCCCTGGTTTGTTCAGAACAACACAGTGAATGCAGATGTCTCAATTCCTTCCTAATAGTCTAACCACTGGGAGAATCTTTCTTCTTTTAAAACATCTCTTTGGGAACCTGCAGTGTCCTTTTAGGTATTACACAACATATTTTAAGGATCAGATTTCTTCCTCCGGAGAGGCCCTTAAATGCATGCCCACGTATCAGCAGCAGGACCTTAGAGGCCAAGGTAATTTGTGTGCTTTGGTTTCTGTCCAGGGATCAACAGTGCCAGAGGGAGAGAATGAGACAGTATTTTATAGCTGGATAGAAAATCCTGAGTTTATGTTAGGAGCTCGGCAGGACTAACACACACAGAACATGCAGTGACCGTGGAATGCTCTGCCTGGGAGGGGCAAGACACCAACTGTGGCACATCTGGAATTCCAGCCTCACAAGCAGTCGGGAGGAGTCTCTGAACCTGAGCTGCTGTCTGTCTGTCCATCCCCAGCAGGCAGAGCAGGGAGGACGGGCAGGTAGCGAGCGAGTGCTGCTGTGCTTTGCAGACCTGACTGGAAGGGTCTGGTGCCAGGCTTAAGGGCTGCCCTGCTCCAGCTGGCCCCACGCCCTCCAGAAAAGCAGAACAGGGCAAGCTGCCTGAGGCAGCTGGACACACATGGCAGAGCCTTCCATGTGCTCTTCCATGGGGAGATGCAGGGCTTGGCACATCTCTGCAGAGCCAGCATGCCAGTGGTCTGGGAGGGCTTTGGCTGTGCTTGGAAAGACTTCTGCAAATGTAGGGGCTTGCACGGGACATAAGCCATCCCTCCAGCCTGGCTGGAGGAACTGAAACCAAATTATTGCTTCAGAAGAGCTTGGTTCAGCACTTCTGAAACTGATAATTGCACCACATTTGGATTAGAACAGTTGGGAGACAGAAAGCAATTTCCAGCCAGGAAGCACAGAGGGCTGGGATGTATTTAGCACTTCAAGTGCACAACCTTTCCAAAACAAGAGTCAGTGCCTGCCAGGAGCTTGGGTGACACGGAGTGCATGGATGGCATCTAACCAGCATGGGTGGATGGTCTGTGGAGGACTCAGACATTTGTATAGGAACTGAGAGCTGATCAGTTCCTCAAGCTCTTCTGAAAGAAACGTGTGAGATTTTTTTAAATAAAAAGAGGAGATGAAACCACTTATTTTAAGAAAAAAATATAGTAACAGAAATATAATTAGCAAAACCAAGCTCTTCAGTTTCATTTTTGTTCCCTTTATGACTTCTCAGCAACAAATACCAAACAGAGAAAAGGCCAAAGGAGAAACACAGCACTTGTGACATGTGTGTGTAGGGTGGTTCCTGCTTGTGTTTCATTCTTAAAAAGCTCAGATTTCAGTTACATTTGGCTGAACTTAATCTTCAATGACATTTCCCTCATTTTCTGACGAACAGGACTGCTACCTTTTGCCTGCCCTTCCTGCCAGCTGCTTTCTCTTGCCTCGCTCATGGGGCAACAGATCTTGGGTCTGCCCTGGGGGATGCTCAATGGCTGGCACTGGTGTCTCCTGCCTGCAGGAGAGG
Source organism: Margarornis squamiger (assembly GCA_035222235.1). Lineage (NCBI taxonomy): Eukaryota > Metazoa > Chordata > Aves > Passeriformes > Furnariidae > Margarornis > Margarornis squamiger. Next base: position 14,625,945 of record JAWWTY010000035.1, on the reverse strand, counting down.
TCAAAACACTGCCAAGGTACCCTGGCACCAGGTTCTACACCGAGGAGACACACATGCTACCTCCAGCACCGCGTTTGCTCTCACCTTTGAAGAAGACAATCTTGTGGTCGCTGGTTCTCTCATAGACCGCGTCCAGGCTGTCCAGGTTGAGCGGCAAACCCCTCCAGAAACGGTGGATCTGAGCCGGCTGGAGGGAGACCAAGTGCTTATTGCGAGTCAGTCTCCAGAAGTACTTGCCTGGAGGGACAGACTGGACATTACTGAACCACACTCAACCCACCTTTGCTGGGGGATGAGCGCCGGGGGATGCGTGCCAGGCAGGCAGGAGCAGCAGGAAGAAAAGCGTGTGAGATGGGAGCCATGAATTAGAGCCATCCTGCTATCCAGCAGCAGCTGTGACTGCTTTCTATTTCTGGCAGTCACTAGAAGAAATCCCCTTTTAATTTTTTTCGATTAAAATAATCCTCTGGACATCGCACTGGAGTTGTTATGCTCCTGGCCACGGTGTGAAGCTGTGCCACTGAACTGGGGCAGGCAAGAGGAGTTTTTCATCTCCTCCCCCCATCTCTTCACAGGACCTCCTGGGAGCTGGCAGGACCAGGCAGAAGCTGAGGCTGCATCAGGTACCAGCAACCTTTAGCAAGAGTGTCCAAAAAACCATCCCTGTTCCTCCTCTCCTGGAGCAGCCACAGCTTCCTGCACACAGGGTGCCCAGCTGCTTTCATATTTGGAAATGTCTGGGATGTTACAATGAAAAATATAAGAGGGATTCTTTAAATGAAGAAAGGGAGTAAGAAAATAGAGGAGGAGGAAACCATATTAATAAATCTGGAAGGGCTGAGATTGGGAAGGAGGCACAATTAAGGACTTTGGTACCATCTAGAGGTACAGGATAAGCAGGTACCGCAGTCCTGCAGAGCTCCTGGGATGAATGTAGTGGTAGTGCCAGAAAACACGCTTCAGCACCTGCAGCAGCACTGCCCCAGTGGAAAGACTATTTCTGGAATATGTGGGGTATTTCTGGAATATTTTGGGTAATTTGGGTTCCTCTGTGGGAAGGATGACAATTTTTTTTCCTGCTAAAAGAGCCTTATGGTGGGATTTCCTGAGGAGTCTTCACGCTCTTTAGGGGCAACTCAAAACCCAACCACTGGCTCTGGGATGCTCATCCTGAGTTTTTGCAGTGCTCTCCATGCTGCATTTTCCTTGGAGAGCTCCACGGAGTGATGTGAGCCGGAGTAAGATGTCTAAGAGGCAACTCTCGACTTTGTCTCATATTTGTTATTGGCTGTTAGAAATTATTGCGTGTTATTTACATCTGCTCTTCCGTGGATTCTCAAGGGGAGATAAGCAACAGAAACCAAAGGCGCTTCTTCAGATTTGTATTCACGACACTCAGCCCCTTCTCCAGAGCTGGCAGATTCTGACACTGGCTTTTAAAATTTTATGGAAATTGGATCTTAGCCTAATAATGCAGAAGGCAAAACTCTAACACTTAAACATCTGCAGAGAGGGAGTTTTATTCTAATTATATGGATTTATATCATATTCTTGTTCTTCTGCTCCAGTTTGCCTATTTGCTCTATCTGACTGAAACACACAAATGAATAATACATCCCAATATGGTAGGAATTGCCATAATTACAGATTCTTTTTGAGAATGTAAAAAAATCCGAGTATTCAAATTTGGTGGCCATTTTATATAGATGGAAACATATGTAATTAAATAAAGATGATTTCTGCATCTCTAATTAGCAAGGCACTAAACGAAGTCAGATTTTCACTTTTTTAGCAAGATACACAGCTCAACACAATTCCTTCCTTAGCAGACCAGTATCTGAATTTTGAAGTGTCCTGGGCTCATCTCAAACACGAAGGAAAACCCCAGTGTTCTCGACATTGCAACCCTTTGTGAGCAATGGACTCAGTGGGTGAGCAGCTGCAGCAAAAAAACCCTTAAATCTACCCCGAAAATCAGGCATAACCTAAGTTGTTGGTTACTTTGGTTGGGTTTTTGATAAGCTATCAGGAAAAAGAAAGAAAATAAAGCAGTTAAATAGCAAGAAATTGTGAATGTGACAGCCTGGCTTGCTTGACAAAGTGCTGCTGTTGGATGGATGATCATCAGCGAAAGCCAGATCCACAGGGGAACTGCTGCCATTGGCATGCAGAAACAATTTAAAAAACAACCCCCCAACCCCATGTTTGTTTAAAAAGCTCGATTTAAACCCCTCTCTGAGCTGGCAAACTGGGCACAATAAAAGCCAAGTGTGAAGTCCTGCTGCCCCAGTATGTGCATGGTGGGTTGAGGCAATTGCTTTCTTTAATCCCAGGTAATTTTGATGCCAGCTGTGTACCACACTGGCCTGATCTTGGCTGCCTCTGGCAGCACTGCTGCACACACTGTGCAGACACACACACCTACATCAAAGCAAGCAGTAATTCTGAAGTGTGGAGAATCCACCACTGCCTTCAGTAAGACAAGCCTGGTAGCTCTGAGAAGCTCCAGTCCTTGTGCCTTCACAGTGGGAGAGGCTGCTCTCCATCTGGAGAACCAGCAGGACCAGCTCAGAACAAAATGTCCATTGATGGAGGGAGCTCAGCACCAGAGGTCATTAAAATCCTGCCCCAGAGGTGACATCCCTGCTCCTGGTGCCCAGGATGATTCTGGGGCAGCAATGGGGGCTCTGAAGGTGATGCTGGGCTCTGAAGGCAGATAGGCAGCTGGCATCCACCGACCCTGTGCTCTTTCCATTTGCATTTTGGCCCACAATAAATATATCCCAAAATAGACACTGAGATGGATTTCTCTCTACTTCATCATTTTTCCCCTCTGAAAGACAGACAGCCATTCATCCTGTCACCAGTCCATGACTCTGATTTTCCCTTCTTCACTGTGGCTTTTTGGAGCTGGCATCTGAACAAAGAACGTTGTGGAACAGCCTCTGTATTGTGCTCCCCACAGAGCACAGGCAACACTGAATTCTCTGGAGCCCTTTTACCGTGTGTGACCCAAGGCTCACACTGTGATAACCCAGATGGGTTATACATGCCTGGATGCTGCTGCTCATCCCTGGGGATTCTGCTTCCCTGCTGGATGGCTTTGGGGTGGCCAGGGATGGAAAGAAGTGCCCAGTGGGCATTTTTACATCATGGAAAAATGAGAAAGAAATCCCACAGAGTCCAGCCTACACAGGCTCTGTACAGCTGAGAAGACACCAATGGGATCCTTGTCAACAGCCGGGCACCCTGGGGACACACTGACAGCAAGTGTTTGCTGGCACGAAACCAGATGGTTTGCAATTGCACACATGCTGTCTTTGAGTGATGCACAGCAAGCAGCATTAGGGAAGGTGAAGCATGGGAGAAAAGGAAGTATCCTGGAAAAAAACAGTGGAGAGTTGTTGCTGCTCTGCTCATCCTTGGTTCAACCTTGATTTTGACTCTGATAGTGTGAACATCAGATTTCAGTTCTTCACCTGGGCAGTCCAGTGCGATGGATGAGGGTACAAACTGCTGTGCTGGACTGTTACCAGTCTGGCCACTTCAGAGGGAAGTGTTAAATCCCAGGACATGGCACATGGGCACGCAACTGCTCTGGTGTTAGGACACACATCCCTCATGGGGACCACACCAGCTGCACACTGTGGGGATTTGGGCAGGTGGCTTTGCCTCCAGTAGTCTCTCGTCCCTAAGCACCCACCAGAAGCCCAACCTGCTTGTGCAACTGAACTGCTCTTGGCCACAGGTCCCACAGGTTCGTTATGCTCTGGGTTAAACAACATCATCAGTTTTAATAACTTTAGAATAAACTGTGGTTTAGTTTCACTGGCTTTTTCCTTCTTTTTCTTCTTTTTGGATAAAAGAAATACTTGATTTACTGCTCCATCTTTTGGATACTCACACCTTCTCCTCCTCCTCCCTCACAGTCCCTAGGTGTGGCAGATGCCTCCCCGGGTCTGCAGCCCCACAGCCCACAAACCCCAAGCCAGCTCATCCTCACCACCCACCCTAGCCCATCTGACACTGCACTGTGGTGCTGTCACACCAATGCCACCACAGGGTGACACAGGCACAGACCTCTGGCAGCCACTGTGTGGAGGCAGGCTTTGAAGAAGAAAAGGCTCACCTTTGAAGAAGAAAGCCTCTCCCCGGATCTGGGCCACTGCATCAAAGTGCGTGTTGCACCTGTTGGGCACATCCCGCCTGAGCCTGTGAAAAGATGCCCAGGTGAGCACAGCTCAGGCAGACAATGAGGGGCTGTGTCCCCTCGATGCCTCCCATCCCATGGACTGCATCACCCCTGCTTTGGACCCCTTGGCAGAAGACTACAGGCTGTGCCTGTCCGTCATTCCTGATACTCAAACCCGGCCACGTGCATGGGGATTTTCCAAGGCGAGTTCAGGCAACCCTCAGCCTGAAGACAGCTTGTGGCAGATATCCCTGGGCCACCAGAGTCTGGGAGTCAAGTGAGGACACGCTCTACATCTCCCAGCCAGTGTAGCTGGTGAGGGCTGAGCTGGCCTCCCGCTCCCCAGTGGCACAGCGTGGCACGGCCGGCCCTAGGGCAGCAGGACACGTGGATAAGAGCCAAGCAGCATCTCGCTCCAGCAGCTCAGGACATTGCTGCTCCAAGGCTGAGCTCCAAAATGCCAGTGAGAGGTGACAGAGCTTCAAAGCAGAGAACAGCTGAGCCTAAACAGAGAGACCTGGAGGGGCAATGATGCCACGTGATGCCTAGTGAAAGATACCTGGTGAAAGCCACCTGGCAAGTGGCAGCTGAAGTACTGAGCTGCTTTAACAATGTGGGTGGGGAAGGCACAGAATATGAAGGACTGAGAGAGCCACAAAGCCCATGTGAGAAATGATGATTGATGGAGGAACAAGGAGAGGATGCTGGGAACATGCACGGAAAAGCTGCTGTGGGTGACAGGAAAACATAAATCTAATCTGCTGATAGAAGTTGTGCTGCCAGCACCAGCTTCACAGCCCTCGTTGGCCACAAAATGACAGATGTGAAGGTGAACCCCATCCACCCTCCCAGCACACTGGGCAGGAACAAGAGGTTGGCACGAACAAGTTTTCTGCTCCTCCTGCTGCTGGTGTGAGACTATGGTCTCCTACAGTAGCAGGGAGAAAGGCTCTCACGTTTCATGGTCAAAACACAGCCATAGAGAGCCTTTTGGACAAGCAGGGAGAAAGATAATTAATGGCATTCAGCGTGTTCCAAATAGAAGGACCAGGAGGTAAAGGTGACCTGCTCCATCTCTGCTGCTCTCACTTGAGATGCTCCTGGTACCCGGCAAAAATGTGTGCGACCATCACCTCCTGCCTTTTTGTTCAGTGTTCCTTCTTCTCTTAACTGTCCTGCTGTCCTCGTAGTAAAACAATTTGGTAACTCCAACGTTTATCACTGAGCTAGATCCAGAACTTCCCCTGATGAGGGCACGCTGATTGCTTGATGACATTAGTGGAAGTACTCCTTTGCTCATGCAAACCTGCGTTGGAGTCAGACTATCAGTCCACTTGTTCCAATATTCACCCCCACAGGTGCCTTAGGGAGTTGCTCACCATGGAAAGATTGAGGTAAGTTATGCTTGTGCAATTCAGAATACTACTGAGGAAGTTTGATTAAAATTCCAGCAAAGATGAATTTCCCTCAGGGTGACGGGGACAAATTTCCATTAGTATGAGTAAAATTCTGAGTTTTAGAGAAATATCCAGAGGTCCAGAGAGAAATACCAAAGCCAGACTGAGCAGGTGAGAAAGTGATGAAGCAGAGCTTCACTACTACACATCCTTTGCAGGAAAGGAATGAATTTGACTTACGGGATAGTGGAGCGGTTCTCTGGCAGCTCTGGCAGGATAGGATGGTCATCTGGTTTGCTTACTTCAGGCTTGGCTGTGGGAGACACAGATTCCCTGACTCCTATGTGGAAAGACAAGAAGTGGTAGTGGGGGACACCATCCTCCCCACCAGCTCCACTTACTCCAGGAAACAGCTATTCCAGTGTGTCCTCCCACGGCACAAACGGGCTGCAGCTACCTGAGGGACACAAACTTACCATAGAGTTGCCAGATTCGGACTTTGTCCTCATAAGGCAGGTCATACTTCAGAGGATCCCCCACTGGACCTTGGTAGTAAGGTCTCATGATGGATTCTATGGCAGAGATGTGGGTCAAGCCAATGGCATGGCCAAACTCATGGACAGCTACAGCAAATAGGTCCATCCCATGAGCATCTAGAAATAAAAACCAAATCGAAATAAAAGTCACTACATGCTGATTGTATTTGGGGGATTTGGGTGGGCTGTAAAACAAGAAAGTGTAGGTGTATGTTGGATAAATGGGAAAGAAGAGTTTTGCAATAGGTGAAGTTTGAAAAAGACATTTTTCTCCAGTTGGAGACTAAAGTGTCTCAGGCAAAAATAGAAAGCAAGCCAGACATCAGCCCTCACCAGCCTCTTATTTCCAGATCACTGTTGGTACCTGAGAAAGAGCTGGACAAACTGAGACAGCAGCCACGTCACAACCATCTGCCATCCTGGCTAACGGGCACAGCAAGAGCTGGGCCAGAGCAGTCACCCCCGGATGTCATGCCTGCCTGCTGCAGCTGCTGGCACAGCCCTGGCGTTGCCCAGAATACCAGATTTCTGCAGCCACTAGCCAGGAGCTCATCAAAGCCTGTGATGATGAGCCAAGCCATGAGCCAAGGAGCCCGTGAGTGCCGGCACTGCCCGCCTGCCCATGGTGCTCTGAGGGCTTTCCCTGCCTGGCACCGTGTGCTGCTGCCCTGGCCAAATCCATCCCTCACACCTTTCTGCATGCACACGAATGCAGAGATGTTCACCTGCTCATTGTCCACCAACTGGCTCATGTGAGTGCTGCCCTGACAGGGGCAGGTGACCAGCTGTTTTTAGAGGATTTACCCATCTTTTCCTGTTCCCCATTTTGTGCTGGCAGGGCTGCAGTTCTGGCATCTGCTCCCTTGGGCAACCACTTTGATCCTCACACACCACACTGTGCATCAGAGAGACTTTGCTAGACATTGATACCTCCTTTGATGACTCTCCCTCATTCTGGGCTATCTTTACTCTATTCTCTTTCCCAAACTTCCTTATTTGCAATCCAAGCCCTAGTGCCTCACACTGCACCCACACACAGACCCATCCCCTCCTCTCCAGAGCCTCAGACACGCAGATCAGGGCTTAATTTCCGCTTCCAAACATACACCACTCCTGCCAAAACAAAGGAGGAGCTGCTCCCAGGAGCTGTACGGGACTAATCCTGCTCAGTGCATTCCCACCACCCAGACCCTGACCTGATGGGCCAAGTGCCCATGCAATTTCTGCACTGCACTGCACAGCAATGCCCTGCAGAGCAGTACCAGAGGGCAGCAAAGACTTTAAGTGTGGTTCTTACAAAGATCATGATTTCAAATATCATAATAAACAGGCAGTGGGGCTGGGAAGGTCCCTGTGGAGCTCAGGGGAGTGCCATGCTCCCTGAGAGCAGTCAGAGCCAAAGGAGATGTCACACAGAAGCAGCCAAGGCTGATCCTGCACAGTCCTTAGTGCTCCCCACCAGGCTTCGGGTGTTGGAGGGGAGGATATTTTTTTGCTGAATTTTGCCTTTTCCTTCATGACTATTATTTAGAGCGTCTGTAAACAGACAGAATTTTTATAACCTGTGCTGTTTTTCCCAGTACCAGGGGAGAACAAGACATATGCTCTCTGACATTTTAATGCCAGACTGACAACCTTGGGGATATTTCTGTATCACCTACCAAGTTGTTGTTTTTGAAGCACTAAGGAGAACAAAATAAATAAAAGATGAAGCTCAGATAGCACAAAGACCTTCAAAATAGAGGGCAGCTTTCTTGACATCAGGCTCATCCCCTCATCCTGCGGTGGTGCTGGAGGGACACTCCCTGAAGGAAAGGTGGCTCTGAGCTTGCTCCTTCACATGAGTTTGTTTCAACAAGTGTTCCCAACCACCAGCCACAAAAGGGGCACCAAGCCTGACTCCATCACTAACACATCCGCTGTGGCAAGCTACTGACCGCAGCACTTGCCCCTACCCTGTATGTCTGCAGAGCACAGCTGCTGCTTTTTTCCCTTCCCCACAGGAGTCACTAAAACACATGAACAGCAGTATGAACCAAGGAGCAGGTGTAATACTGAACGATTAGCCTGTCCAGACCTTTAGCCTTCACCTCGAGACCTCCTCCAGCACGTCTCCTGCTCACAAAGACCCAGGGGGATGGACAGAGGTCAACTGGTGGGCAGGAGGAGAGGGATGGGGAGGAAGAAGGTATTAGCTGCTTTCAGAGAAGGCGATTAGGTCTAAACAAAGTCATTAAGCTGAGGCAGGAGGATCCCACTGGGAAGCTGGTGGAGGAGGTGGCGTGACAAGTAAATTAGCAGCTGGTGGCTGCAGAGAATAAACTCTCTCAAAGTGTGCCTGACACAAAGGTTGGGGACCTGATCCCCGCAGATGGTTTTGCAGTTGAGGAACACTCGCTTCTGAAAGTCCCTCTGCTTATTAAAACTCTGCTCTAGCCAGAGAAGATGAAATAAAAGATTAAAAAGAATAAAACTGTGACTTGTAACCATCCTGATGTCGGGTAAAGGACAGGAGATGTCAGGAAAAACCTAGTGTTCACAGGGGGCTTTCTACCTGCAGAACACAGAGCCCCTTCCAGGTAGGTCACCGTATAATAATATACTTTAAAAACAGGGAACTGGGACATGTGGCAGCAAAGATACCCAAAAGATGTCACAGTCAGAGAATGTAGTCCCCATCCAAGAGCTCCAGCAGCCACACACCCACCTTCCAGGCCCGGGAGAGATGGGAACTGGGGGTGGGCAATGAGGAGCTGTGCAACTGCTGGCATGATGGGGAGAAACACAGAGGTGCCATCGAGGCTTGCAGGAACATAAGAGTGTCCTTAACTCTGGCCATGGTGATTTTGACAGCAAGGCTGGGAGAGGAATCACAATGTGGAGGGATCCCGAAGCTTGGGGTGAAGGTGTAGCAGAGGCTAAACCACTCTAACTACCAGAGCAGAAGAGGGAAACTGGGAGCCCTGGCATTTGTCTGAAGCTCTGCCACCCTGACCTACCTGATGATCGGAAGGTCCAATACTCGTCGTCGTCAAAGTGAGTGTCTCCTGCCGTGTGGTGGTCTCCAGGGAAGAAAGCATGTGCCACTGTCCCACCAGGTCCATCAAAGGGATAGCCATCATTGTGATCTGCCTTGGAGAAGTCTATCTGGATGTCAGCGTTGTTTCCTGCCACTTCATGGAAATTCAGAGGGGTAATGTCACTCCAGACCTTCAGGGCATAGTACATCAGGGCTCGGACTGTGTCGTGGCCCAGGTGGGATTCTTTTGGGAAGGTGCGAACTCTGAAATAAAGAGGGGAGAAAAGAGGGTAGGTCAGTAGCACCAAGGATCTCCAAGGACCACCAGAGTTGGCTCTGCAGGTGGCTGGTGTATCACAGAGCCTCAGTGAGGCCTTCAGAGCTCTTAGTGTTCCTCTGAAGTGCCCTAACACCCTTTATAGGTGTGTCCTTAAGGCTCTGAATCTCACTGGTTCCAGAGCCATGAGGATTTCAGTGACTGAGTTTGAGTCTTCTGGAAATACCAAGCCAGTCTTGCCCACCAGAGTGTGAAATACCCCACATGTGTGAAATGCAGCCAAGATCTGAATCCTGATACCTCCCAGTCCTGCTGTACTAGGTGGCAGTCAGCCTCACACTTCATGCACAAACTCCTGTTAATGCCCAGGACCCCAACACTACTACCCTTGTCCAGCCTTGAAAACACCAATGGCATAACTCCCTTTCCAGAGCTTGCCCATTTTTTTTTTCCAAGCCCCCTTTCAGACCTAATGGTAATTATGTTCTCACCACTTATTCTTTACAAGTGCAACCCAAATATATAAAGACTATTGACGTCTGAAGCCTCTGCATCACACGCAGGCCCATCAGTTTTCTTGCAACAAACCACAGGTCATTGCTCATTCTTATTACACATGCACAGAAATCCAGTAGGGATTTGCTGCCTCCATATATTTTCCAGCATGTCTGCTGGAGTTATAAAATATACTCTGAAACCAGTGCACTGCCAGCAGTCTCACAGACTGCTATCCATAACAAGAAGGAAGAGGAAAGGGTGCATTTTATGTAAATTCAAGATGCCTCAAGCCTATTGCCTGAAGGAGATGGGTGATCTGATGGAGAGATGTAGTTGAGAAGCTCTTGACTTGCTTCTTGGTAGAAAAAGTATTGATGAGCATTCATCACATGGCTATTACTGTCTCTCTCTATCAGCACTGCATCCCGTGGTCCTCAGCAATGCCTTGTCCTGGAAGAGAAGCCAGGTGGGCCAACCTGTGTGCTGGAATTTGTCCTTCAGCTGCACAATTCCACCCTCCCTTCTGGACTGAGATGGAATGGAAAAAAGTCAATGTTTCCTGTATATGCCAACTTTAAAAAAGATTTCCCAATATTGTTGATTTAATAGAGGAGATGAAAAGACAAAGATGAAACAAGGCACCTTGGCTTCTAAAGGAGTGTGTTTAGATAATCTTTCATTGACAATTTTGACAAAAATATACACACTTTCCAAGCAAATATACTGTTGACTGAGTAATTATTGACAAAACCAATTCTGCTGGAAAATCTCTGGCCGGCTCTACCCCTATATTAACAGATACTTCATTACTTGTGCACCAGCACACCAACCAAAGTGTTCATGAAATATTCGTGGCTTGACAGGTTTTTAAAGGCTGAAGCAACAATTATGATCACCTCACTTGTCCTCCTGCATAATACAGCTGGGAGAGCATCTCTTGGTAGCACACCACTTCCCAGCACTAATAACCTGACTGAACTTCAAGAGGTAATTACACGTGTCAGAAAGGGATGTCACATTGCTCAAGCTCTTCCTACAAGTAGTGATTTGGGTGCTGGGAGACACCATGGATCAGAGAAAGGGAGTAGGAATGACTTGCTGGCTGAGGTTGGGAGCTCTTGCTTTCACAAATATTTGTATATATCCCATGCCCTCAGAGACACAGAGACAGGCAGCCCAAGGTTGGTATCACCTCCTGGCCAGGGCAAAACTAGTCAGGGTTAAACCTAGGACAGAACAAAAAGGGACTTATGACAACAATCAGAAATCTCCCTCACAGTTTCTCTGAAGAGCCTGTGAAGCCCATCCTAGAGAGAGTGGGAACAGAATGGGTGAATCAGGTGAAATACATCACAGCCACAATGAGCAAAAATAATTCATATTTTTGCCTTTGCTATCTCTAAACTCTCTGGGGAAAGAAAGACCTTATTAAGTAATCTAAATGAGTTAACATACATGTAACATCAGATAATTGTAAGACTTCAAAGAAAACACATTTGTAAAGAAGACGGCACAGAGGTACAAGTATGAGCATGGCATTAAAAAATACAATTTTCAGGCAATTTTTAATTTATAGAAGAGACTGTGGCTAGATATAATCCTCTACAGTACAAAAAGGTCACCTGGTTTCCAGATATCCTTTAACTAGGTATCTTCATCTTCCACAACACTCCTCTGGACTTAAGTAAACCTTTGGCTGCTTTAATTTCTACTGAATAAATCATAACACGTGTAAAACACACCATGTTTAGCCCAGAAATTATGACCTTTCTCGAAGATCATGGTGCCTAAGGCATGGACTCACATTCAGGGACACTATCTGCTCTTTCTTTCTCAAGCCACGTGCACTGTTTTCCTTTGTTTTCCTTCTCTTTCCAGCTGCAGAATGAGGATAATAAATCAGACCTCTCTTGTACAAGGATGGGGGATAAAAAGCCCTGTCTAAAGAGACAAACATTATTAATATTCATCCCAAGCTCTGACTCCAGAAACATTAGATTAAGGCAGAAACAGTATCAATACTTATTTTGCTTCTTATAAAAGGTCCTGCACCCCTGAGCTGACCCACATTTTATTAACATGCTGCAGGTGTAAGTGAAAAGTCCCCCATCCTTTATTCATTATCACCCTCATTTTTCAGGAGAATCCCATCAGGGCTTTTCAATTCAGCATCTGATTTGATTGCTGGAGCTCTGCTAATTGTTTTCAATGAGATTAGGAAAAGACTATTATGCTGATAGGACTTTTGTCGGCATTGCATTACCCAGTTCCACTGAAAAGGAGGCACATTTCTAACATCATGCAGATAAATAACCTTCCTCTTACCTTGATTATTATTATTATTATTTGTAGTAAATGGTGCTTAGGTTCCCAGAGGAGAGCAGCACTCCGTCTTGGATGTTAATCCCTCCTGAGACTCCCCTTACAGAGCTCCAGTCTTGGGCAAAACTCTGATGTAATTGGAGAGAAATCTCTCTGCTCCAGAAGGCCCCTGCCAAGCCAGCAGGAAGGTGACAAGCACTGGGCTGCTCAGTCCCCTCCAGTCACCCCACCAACACTGCCTTGAGTCCCCCTCCTTTGCTTCTCCCACCCCAAAGAGATTTTGTCTCCAGAATCCTTAATAAGTAGAGACCAGAGAGGACTAATTTGCCTTTGTTTGCTATTGAGGAGCACCCACACCAATATTTAATTTGATTTCTGGGGTCCTTTTTTGTTTTTGTTCTCCCAAAGACAAAAGTGGAAGAGTATCAGTGATGGATGAGAAATCAATAGGTGGTTAATGAAAACACTCCTTTACCTTCCCAGTCCTGAAACCACAGACAAATAAAATAAATGCTAAGAACTACCAAACACAGCAGGCTAAGGACTGCCTGATAAACCCACACTGATTTTTCTTCAGGGGGAAGGAAGAGGGCACGGTTGAAGGGGGGGACACACCAAAGGTGCTTTTCCAGCTGCCCAGAGCCATCTCTGGCACAGCAGCCCCAATCTGGTGCTACCCTGGCACTGCTGCAACAGCCCATTGCCACGGGAGGAAAGCAGTGGGCATGTTTGCACCCTCCATCACACCTCTCCCAGCACTTTGTAAACACTAAACATTTTTGGTTGATGCTCTTTCTCCTGCCCTGTAGCATGCACAGAATGGCAGTCATCCCCAGCCATCGTGGCCCTGTGCTGCTGCCTGTGCTGGCAGCTAATGCCAGCCTGGCAGCTGCCTTCTCTCTGCTCCAGCTGCTCGGGGCTTGGGTGACCTGTGACATGGGTGTTATAACAGCCCTAAAGCAGCTCCACACTGACAGGTGACACTCTGCCCGCCTCGGGCATCTGTCATACCCAGACATAGGGGACAAGTCAGTCGGGGACCAGCTGGGCTTGGGCTGGGAGGTCTCCATGGTAAAAGGAGGAAAGAAGGAGGATTGGGTCGTCTCCCCAGCACTGGGGGTTGCACACCCTTACTCAGTGGTACCTGCCTGGCTGCTGCCCCTCCATGCTGGAGTAAATGCACATCTGGGCTCAGGCAGTGGCACATGTCCCCTCAGGTGGGCTCAGGACTCTACAGCAACAGTGTGACTGACAGATGTCACTGCTCCTCTGCAAGCAGTGTCTGCTCCAACACCAGCAGCACCCCATGGCCTGAGCATCACAGTTTCAAAGACTGCAGCTCTCATGAAGTGGCACAAGGGACTCGACCTTAACTAAAGGCAGATGAAAGTCAGCTCAGTTTGGCACTGGGCTGAGCTTTCAGCAAGGTGAAAAATGGGAAATTTAGAAAGCTTGGCTTCGACAGCTTCCCTGCCCCAGGGAGCTCAGAGCATGCGGGGAGAAGGGGCACGGCCCTGCTGCTGCACTTCCCAGCACTGCAGGGAGACAGCGAGCGCTGGGAAGAGATGGAGATGCTGGCTGGGAACTCCCCTTCTTCAGGGCATAGCCAGAAGCAATAATGCAAAACCAGCAAAAGGAAAACCAGGCTGCAAAGGCTGGGGGGAAGTGGCTGCGGGCGGCTCCGGTGCAGATGCCAGCAGAGGGCATCCACAGCACGCCGCTCCCTCAGCAGCTGCTGAGCGCCTCAGCACCTGGGGAAAGTGCAGGAAAAATAAAGGAATAAATAAAAACAATCCCGTGAAAAGAAGATTTATATGCTGTGATATCCTGGAAACTTTCCACGGAGATGAGGCACAGAAAACTGTCTATGTCTGATGCTTTGAGGCTGGACTGTGAGCCATGAGGATACAGCCTGCACTGTTTTGCTCCCCAAGCCCTCCAGCTCCACAGACTGGCTGCACTCACATGTAAAAAGAGGAAACCCAAGCAACTCAAATGCCTATAATTCTTTTTTTGCCAAATGCTGCCTTCTCCATCAGTGCAGGTGCCTGTCCTCTGACCCTCCTTTCATATAGCTTTGTTTACCCATTTATTCCAGTCCTGCAATTGTTCAGGTTTTCCTTCAACTTTTAAATCCATGGCATAGTAAAATTTGGTTTTGTTTTCCTCTGTCAAAATCTTCAATCAATGTGTAAAAGATAAGCGTGTAAAACTTTATGTCTCCATTGGCCAATTTTCATGGCAGTTTCCAAAAAGCCAGTTTAATCTCAAGTGCTGGATGTAAATACTATGTTGGAGTTTCTGTAATGCCATAGCCTTCTGCTGGCTTCTACAACCTACAGTTATAAAATACAGCCCTTTTTTGGACAAAAGCCGAGATCTTGGAAAGAACCAAAGAATAAAAAGCAGATATGGCTTTGTCAGGAAATGGATTTTTTTTTATGTCTTACATATAATATTGTCTTGCATCTAACCCCCTTTTTATAGCAATCTTTGCTGCAGCATCACAATTTCCAAGGGGATGGGAGGTGGGGGGTATCCCAGGGCGGCATCCCCGAGAACTGCCTGACCCCATTTCACCTCCATGCTTCACTCCAGCCTGGAACTTTGGATACTGTGCCAGCATGGCTGGAGTCCTGGTGGTACCTGCAGTGCCAGTCCCTGACCCTGCTGCCCTGCCATGGGGTGACACACAGATTTGTCAAGAGCTGCTGGAGTCAGGCTGTGCACAGGCCATGCCCCTGCACTGGCTCTGGCAGCTCACAAAACATCAGGGCAGGTTTCATCTTTTCACCCAAAGGATCTTCTCCTCTCTGAAATGTGAACTTTATTCCTCTTACCCATCAAGACAGGGCTGGGCAGCAGGGAGAACAAGCTGAGTTTTTATAACATGGGTCACTTCATTACATGAATTCATCTGTAAGCCAAAACTGTTTCTTACTGGAGCTGAATTATGTTTATCTCTTCTCAAAATAAGGTCTCAAAGGGATCTGCTGGAACATGGACCAAATCCCTGGTAATGCCACAGTTTCAACACGTGTCAACAGCGACAGCCAAGAAGAGATTTGTTTCTGCAGTGGGAGGAGAACTCGCTCTAGGGGCTATGTCAGGATCAAAGAGAAGCTTATTATTAATGAAGAGAACTCTCCATAGAATCCACATGTGTTTTCAGGACAGTACAAGCACCTCATGGTGCTCGACTTTCTTAGAGGAACAATCACTGCAGCATATGGTCTTTGAGGGAGGAAAAATGAGTCCCAAGAAGAACAAATCTTGGTGGGATAGGGATCAGTTTGCTTGCAAATCCTGACCTGCAGCATTCCTGAAGTTAGACCTGAACTTCCATGTGTCACAGGTTTGGAGTGACCCACATGTGTCACTCCCTGACATGGAAGGAGAAATACTCTCCTGTGGCAAGGATTAGGAGAAAAAGTGACTCTATTACCTAGAAAATTCTCCTAATAGAGACTCTACCTTGGGCACCAGCTTGGAAAAGCACAAAGTACCAATGAACTCAAAAAAAGAGATGCTCTAATAGCCATTGCAACCTAGCAAAAAGCTGCCACCTAATCCACTGGTCAAATCTGCACCATCCTGAGCCATTGCTGAGCAGGTCCAAGAAGTCAGCACTGGGATTGTCAGGAGAAGAGTTCAAATAAATAGTCTGTGGGGTCCTGGGAGCACAGAGAGACAAGTTTAAACCGTCATGCTGAAACTCATCTTAAAGCCATATTTAGCACAGATCTGCCTGGAACTGATCCTTTGCTGCAAGATTTCAGCAGGGGTAGATGGATTCCTACCTCCAGGACAAGTTCCTTTTGCTCCACTTGGTGAGAGCCTGCACGAATCGCTTCCTCCTGGTCTCCGCAATGGCGAGGTCGGGCAGAGAGCAGCGAGGGGTCTTCATCAGCTCCAGCGTGGCTTCGTCTAGGGTTAGGGAAAAAATGAGGAATCATGGGAACTGTGGGCTAAGAAATCCCATGGGGGCAAAGAGATAAGGAGTGAAGTGCTAAGAATGAAGGAAAGGAGCAAAAGTCAAAATACAGCCCCAGCATCACTCGTGGTGACTGAGCCCACTACATCCCACCACTGGCAACAATTCCTGCTGGAGGTCCATCTCTTCAAAGCAACCCTGAGCTGGGGCTGCTGGAGGGAAGGGGAGATGCCAGCCCTCAGCTGGGCATCAGGCACCAGCTCTACTGTTGGTGCCAGTGGGCAGTTTTATTGATTTCAGCAGAAAATGCAGCATGGCACCTCTTACTTAACCCTTTAAAAGCTCTCAAAAACGTGTGTGGAAAACCACCAGCTTTGATTATATTTTGAAACATGTAACGTATTTTTTAATTACTCTGTTTTTTTCTCTCTTGCTAAATTTCCTATTATTCTTCTGACAAGGAGAAACTTTCACATCTAAATAAAATGAAAGCTTGAAGTGTCTATTCTCAAAAGCCAAAACACGGACAGGTTGTTTCATTCACTCATTTTCCTGCTGACTTTACCTCTTAAACTCTGTTTTCATGGACAAACCCACATCTATGACCTGCCCAGGGCAGCCACCCCCTAGCCTGTCTCAAACACTCCCTCCAAAAGTGCAAATATAAATGCATTCAAAAGGCCATCCTTGTTCCTGGGTCTCCTGCAGCTTGTGATGAGGTGGAACAGAAAAAATTGTGCGTGGTCAATTAAGAGTGAAAAGTCCCAATAATGGGATGCAGCCACTGCTCTGGGGGACTGGCACAGGGCTGTTGGGGTGTTGGGATGGATGGAGACCTGCCTGTTAATTAGCAGCTTCTCCTTAATCCCGTTCTGAACAGCGGAAGGAAGCTGGCCCCACGGCAGGAGGTCACGGCGTGTGTCAGGGAGGTGAGGAGAGTAGAGAGGCTCCCTTCTGTGGGCCGGGATAATGCTGGCTTTCTCCTTCCCTCAATGAAGACATTGAGAGGAATGACCCCGGCCACACTGGGGAACTAACTCGTGCTGCTTCAGCCTGGCCTTAGACTGCCCCCTCCCAGCCAGATGTGCCTGCCACATGGAAGGCACTCATGGCCCTGTTCCTGCTGGGCAGTGGAGCTGCTGGGGCAGGTGATGGGCTCTCGGCTGGCTGGGGGTGACTGGCGAGTATCCACAGCCTCTGTGGCTCAGTGAGACCCAAGGAGAGCCCCGGAGAGCCCTGCCAGTTCCACAGGCACCCCCTGGCTCCTGAGCGAGAACAAGCAGCACTGGGATGATGCAACAGTCTTCCTCCTTTCCCTGCCTGTGCCCCAGCAGCAAAGAACCCAAAATATATACATATACAAATTGGGAAGCTTAATCAGGATTTTTGTTCAGTTCAATGCTGCAAGTAAGGCTTTGAACAGGACAACTTTCTCTCTTCTTTCTCTCTTTTTTCCCTTGTCTTTTTTCTTTTTCCTTCTTTTTTTTTTTTTTTTTTGGAACACACCAAGAGCTATTTTAAGCACACCGGGAACCCCAAGGGTCTGTGGGGCTGTTGAAATAATTGCTTGCCTCAGGTTCTTGAAAGCACAAAGCAACAGAGCACCTGAGCCATGTAATTACTCCTACAGCTGCAAACTGGGCCGTATGTTACACCCGCGTGAGCTTTTCCTGGAGATACTGCTGCTCCACAACACGATGCCAAGTCCCTTCTTCTCCATGGACCTGCAAGGAGCCATCCCTGCCTCCCCTTGCACCAGAGAAAGGAGGGATCATGAGCCACTGACCTAGGACCCCCGTTGCCTTGAGCCCCCCGAACCTCTGCATGGCAGTGATGGCCTTGGTGAGCTCCTCCTGCGTCTGCAGCTTCCCTGTGACAGGGTCTGGAGGAGGCAGATACCCAAATTTTGTCAGCCAGTCCTGTGAAACAAGGAGAAGGGGGGATAAGAAAAGGAAAAGGAGGAGATGCAGATACAGGAAAAGATGCTCTGAAGGTCCTCTCTGTTCTGTATGGAAATATTTTCACATTTACATGTTTATTCCCAGTTTCCCAGAACCATGTGGTATCTGCTAATAAATGAATGTGCCGGGATGGATCTGTATACAACACTCCAGTAATGGGATCCATGACCTTCACACTTTCCAAGGGTGACATCTTAATTTTCCCACTCAACTGCAGACTGTTTTTTTATAGCAGTGGCAGTGCAGCCCCAGCTGAGGGTCACAGAGGCACCTCTGGTTCTCCCCATGGACACTGGCAGCTCTCACTGGAACTTTTTGCAGGGATGAGCACAGCAAGGGCAGGAAAACTGCCCATCACAACGGACAGGCAATGCCACCTCCCCTGGGACCTCACTTCCTGAGGGAGCCCCTGGGGAGGAGGATTCCTGGCTCTGATGGAGGAACCTCTGTAACCTCTGGCAGAGGTTTTGCAGAGCAGCTGGGTTTTGGTTTTGCCCAGTTTTGCCTCAGTTATATCTCTGACTGTATGTGCTGTGCTTCAAACTTTCTGCTCTCCCCTGTGGGTGCTACAGTGAGATCACAGCTTGCCAAGAGGGGTGAGAGAAGGGGACCTTTCCTTCTGCCTGCTGGGACAGGAAACACCTCCATGGCCAAGCATCTTTTGCAAGTCCCCCCGTGTCCCCACACCAGCACCTGCTCACTGGGATTGCAGTGCATTAATGGTACAAACAGCTTGGCAGAGTCTCCCTTCACCTGATGGAGACGAACTGGGACACAGGGACAAGGATATCCTGGCAGACCAAGTCCCTTCCATGCATCCTGATGGTCTGAAGACATTAGTGTAATGGTGGAACTTGATCTTAAGGGTATTTTCCAACTTAAATGATTCTATGGCTTGTTCTACTTCAACCTTCACAATACCAGGATTTTGTTTGGAAATAAACCCAACCATGAACTCTCTGAGCCTCTCTGAGCCACACAATCATCCAAGACCTGAGCACTGACACAAAACTGAGCCCTCCTCTCCTGCATTTCCACATTCTCTGGTTTAACCATCTCACTGCCAGTTGCACTAAAGTATTTAGAGCCAGGTGTGGGTTTTTCTACCACCAGAAAGCAGTGGGGACCTGTGGAACCCCTGTGCATTCCTCTTTCCCAAAGCTTAGGCAAGCACAGCCATGTGCCAGTGATCCTCCTGCCACAGATGCCTCGTTAAACCCAAACCCACTGTTTGATAGGAATTTGTCTCTCAAAGGACAATATATTTTTATGAATATTTTTCTCTTTCTCTTTTCAGCCTAAAACTGAAATAAAAAATATACCAGACTCTTCTTCCAACTGCTTTTTAAATGTCTCATGAATTATCTTTCTAAATCCTTTCTTACCTTTGTTCTCACTCTCTCCTCTCCCTCAGCAGAAGGATGACCAAGGAATAATAATACCACACACAGGGAATGCCATAAACACCTGCCCTCTATTTTCTTTATCTGTATCAAACATTGATCTGTTGTGACTCTTGAAGACTGATATTGATCCAGACTTCCCCTGCAGTCAATACACCACAAATCTATTGTGGTCAGATTAGTGCCAGAAGTCAGTACCTGCTTATCACTACACTCTGAATGTCTCATAGTTTGGTGCCACCTGCAGGGGCCACCCTGAATGCCACAGCATGCCCAGCCATTCTCTGGCAAGCCCCAATAAACAGACTCACACTTACAGAGCTTTATGACAGATCTCCCCATGCTTGGTGTGACTCCCCATTAGGGAGCACAGTCTGCTGTGCCAGGTTTCTCACCAGCAATTCACTTCCCTCCTCACCCTCCTTCACAGCTGCCTTACTTTAGTGGGACAGTGTGCCCAGGAAACAGCTTATCTGGCCATGTCCTGTTTTTAAATGCAACTCCATTAGCCACCATCTCGGAGGGAACATCTCAGCATCATCACAGCCTTCTCTTGCCATCGGGCTGAAGGCCAGCCCAGTGCTCCCTCCTCTTCTCCCTGCTACTATTTGTCCCTTTGCATAGCAAAAACATTTGTGACAGAAATTAGAGATACAATTCACCCCTGATTCTTCATGAGAAATTGGCTGTGACACGGAGGTCGGCAGCCGGCCCATCAATTGCTGAGGATGGTGGAGTTTAATTTGGTTTCTTCCCTGGCCATGAAGACAGTGTCATTTATCCTCTAATGACACTGGAGACACTGTCACACCAGAGATATGCACAACTGGGCTGTCCTCAGGCCCCCCTGGAGATGGAGGCGGCAGCAAAAGGCTGGGGAAAGTGATGGCACAGGGAACACAGCAAAGGCCCTGTGGATCTTCTCTCGTTCTTAACCCAAAGGGACAGAGAAAGCACAAACACAAGTGGACACCCCAGAGCACACTGGGGGCTCTCTTCGGAGAAGATAAAATGAACAGGCAGATCTCACAAGTCCTTTGCCTGATCTACCTTGCAAGCACCGATTTCCCTGCGTGTGATTTTTCATCTAGACCATCATGTTTATCCTGCCTTACTCAGGTTCTCCATAATTTTACAGACCTCTGTGAAATTGCTCTCATTCATCTCTTTCCCAGTGTAGGGGTTCTGGCTGGTTTCCTCTCCCCCTGCAAGCAAAGCTGATCTCTAACAATGAACTTTCACATTCTACTTTTACTGTGGCAGAAAATTTCATGAGGGAAAATGCAGCTGACTTGGAGATGAGAAACACCAGCAGGAATTGTCTGACTAATTATCTGTGTGCCTTGTGAAAGCTTCTCAGATATTTTCTTGTCCCTAATAATGCAAAAGCTAAACCTAAAAACTTCCATAAATGAGAAATATGAAAACATTTTCCACTGAGATAGCTTCAACACATACCCTTCTTATTTCCACCTTTTTTTCTTAATAATAAAAGCTTTTTTTTTGCCAACTCTCATTAGCTTAAAATGTTTAAACGAAATAGTGATTTCAGCTGAATACTAAAATTCCATGAACATATTTCTTGCCTGAGCTGGCACGATAAAAACTTTTCCTTAAAAGTGTGCTGCACTAAATGAATTGACCTAATCCCATGAGAAGATTCAGCTTTGACAACTCTCTGTTTCAAAAAGTGAAAAAATTGCTTCATCAAAAAAATCAGATTAAGCCAATGTCTGACCATCTTCCAGCTTCAAGAGGAGCTGGGAACGAGTGTGGCTGCACTACATGACTCAGGACATGGCCCAGGGTATGCACCCTTGGGGTGGGGCTCACAGGATCCCAGCTCAGTTTTGCAGGGAATCACCTCATTGTGTCTCAGGCCCCCAGTCCCTCATCTATAAAATGGATGTACTGGTATTTCCTGGGCTCCTATTTACTGGTTCTGTCTCCTCCCACCGGGAACTCTTTGGAGCAGTTCATGCCCACCTCTGCTTTACTCCGATCAGAGGGGGCTGCTGGGGCTGGATCCAGCCAACTCATTTCACAGACATTGCCAAAAGTGGACCCACGTGGAGGACTTCTGCAGTGCTGAGTTAGGAAAGATGGGGCTGGGAGCTGGACAGACCAAGCCAAGTCCACAATGAATGATCCAGCTCCACTGTTCTGTATTCTGCACAATACAGAATGAAAGGCTTCCCGTTGGCTCAGGTCCAGGGGAAAAAAATAAAAATATAAAAAAGCAAAAAAGAACTGCATGCCTGGCAGAAATGTCCAAAACCACCCACCCCTTTGCCCATCCCCTCCGTCATGCCGGATAAACACAGCTGCCAGCAAGAGTCTTCACCCTGCTCAGTGCTGAGCAGCAGCACATTCCCCTACAAACCACAGCTAGGATGTTTATGGACAGAACGCTGCCCCTTCATGGGGCTTGAGGTCCCCCCTACCCCACTGTGGATGGTGGGACTTGTGGTGTGTCCTTGGCAGTGGGGACAAGTCATTGCAGCATGTTCAGGACCAGGAACGGGGGCATGCTGGGTGCTGCCCATGCCCCGTCCCCTTCAGTCCTATGGGACCAGCCACCCACAGACATCACAACTCAAGAAATGGAGAAAACTGAAAAAGAAAATAAATAAAAAAGGAATTTTTTTCTTGCGTCTACAATCTTCAGAAGGTTTGATTTTACCCTTCCCATCCCACCATGGGTGGTACTCAATAAAAGACTAATAAAGTCTTAAAGCAACTGCTCCAAAGCACAGTTTTTCATTAAAAAGAGACCATGTTAGTGGTGACAGTGTCATTCCTCCACGGAGCTGCTCTGTGTGTGTGTTTAGACACAGACTGCTCACTTGGTTGGCTAAAATTAGACTGTCCTTTTTTTTTTTTTCTCATCTGGGTTCCCACATGCAGTGAGGAAAAGCCTGCTTCATGCCTTAAAAAGTGTTTAACGGAATCTAAACCTGCAGATTTTTTGCACTTTTTTTTTTTTTCCTTTGGAGAGGCACAAAGTTAAGAAAGATGGTAATGCAGTCTTCTCCTCTGTGAACAAGGCTTGCTTCAATTTTGGACTGTATTTTTACTCCTTAACCTACTTGAATGGAATACCAGGGAGCAGCCAGGGACTGGGGCTTTCCAGGGCCGAGTGATGACCAGAGCAAAACACTGGCTCCAGCACTGAGGCCTCTGGTATTACTTATTCAGAGACAATTTTCAGATTAAAATGGCAATTTCATTTCTTTCATCTCTCCACTTCCTTTGTATCAATACCCTTTTGTCCTAGAACCTACTTACCTGCTTCATTTTAAAATAGACGTAGATATTGTCCCTCTTTTATGGAACATTTATGAGCTCTGTAGGTTTGCTTTTACAAATATTAATATTATATAAGCTGATGGGCTTATTCAACTGCCACAGGCAAAGAAAAGACTCAGTCAGCAAGTTTTCTTCCTGATGATTTCTTTTTAAGGGTTGTAGGTTGGCATTTACAAGAAGACAAACTAGTTCAGGATAACAAGGAAGGGATAAACAGGATAAACAGCAAAACAGAATCAGGATAAGCAGAAAAATTCTCCCCAAGCCAGCTCCACAATTCTGCCTGCTTTTGTAGCATTAAAATGACCGAAGCATCCAAAAATCAGGTTGTTTTTCTTTTTCTCTTGATGTTGCATAAACATACAGGGGAAAACCTGCCTTAATCCTGCAGAGGTTGTAAGATTCCCTTTGCTCAGGGATGGAGACCATTATCCTCAGTGTACCCAGCCTGTTGCCAAGCAAAGGGAAGAGCAGAGCTTTACCACAGTCCCTGGCTCCTCAACACATTCCTAGACTGGACCCTGAGCTTTGCACCAGCCTGCCAGGCTCCCAGACCAGCTCCACCCCATCCCATCTATGCCCAAGGAAGAAACTGGGTTTAAGTTCAGGCCACTCTTGGCAGGGGTGCAAACAGCACCCAGGGTGCTCTGCCCGAGGGCTGCCAGTGGTGCCACCCCTGGGCAGCTCTCCCTGGTCCGTGCCACAGCCACCAGTGCTGCTTCAGATGCCTCTTGGCAGCGAGTGACTGACACACCTCCGGAGACTCTTTGGATGTGCAGCATGCCCTGAGAGGATGCTGGTATGTCCTAATTCCCAAATTTTTAGGCCAGTCCAAGGCTTTAGCAGAGGCATGGTTTTTTCCACTAAAAAGATCCCTTTCATTAATATTTCTTGAAAAACTTGACCAAATTGCACCTTTTCTCATTAATCAAGTACCAAATTGGTTTTATTCATTTAAAAAGGGTCTTGTCACAGCTGAGAGGTTGAACCCTTACCCTGACCTGAACCTGGCCCTGGTTTTTCAGCAGGGGCACCCTGGACGCTCCTCTCCCCACATCCCTGGCTGCAGCACGAGCACAAACAACCCCAGCATGCATCTCCATGGCTCATCTCCTGCCTTCCATGCAAGATAACCACAGAAAAATGGTCTTTGTATTGGTGGGGTCACCCAGTGGTGAGAGGGCTTTGAAAACTCCTTTCCTGCTGGAAGTTCCATTATACCCTGGGTGCAGCCGTGCTTCACACACACAGAGGAGGAAAATCCAAACATGCTATTCAACAAAATTAATGACCCAGATTACTAAAATAAAGCTACAACTCAAACATCCGGAACTAATTTCTAAATTACACTTCACTTTATCTCTACAGCTACCATTAAATAGGGTGGAAGCTTTTAAAATAATAAACCCCAAGAAAATA
Organism: Margarornis squamiger; assembly: GCA_035222235.1. Taxonomy (NCBI): domain Eukaryota; kingdom Metazoa; phylum Chordata; class Aves; order Passeriformes; family Furnariidae; genus Margarornis; species Margarornis squamiger. The sequence continues at coordinate 14,601,678 of JAWWTY010000035.1, read as the reverse complement.
AATAAAAAAATCACCAACACCACAAGCTAGATTAAAGGAAACTGCTTAGGGCTGTTTGAGGTTTTCTTCCAAGCTATCGAAGGTTTACAGTATTACAGTTTTTACAGTCATTTTCCTGAGATCAAAAGACCCCAGGAACAACGCCCGTTAATTAGAGCAACACATATGGTGCCGCAATACTCGCAGGAGCGCGCTCTGCCATGGATCGGCCTCCGGGCCCCACAAAGCCAGCACTTCCCTTCCAAAGGTTGCCACGCACCCCTCTAATGAGCTATTGCACGCACGCAATCAGCTGATTAATTCATTAAGAGAAAAAACTTTGCAGTTTGGATCACAACCAGGATTTTGGTTGATGCCACTGCTGAACAGTGGGACTGGTTTCATCAGCTCACGCCAGAGGAGTTGCTTGAATCCAAACAGCTCTTTAATTTGAGCAAATGTTGTGCATAGAATCCAGGGTGGAAGTTAATGCAGCTGCTAATGATTTCCTCTCCCTACCCCTTGCTCTAAATGTTGGATTAGGTCAACAGCAGTGGTGTTGCAAAAGACCACCACCTACAATTTCTGAAGACAGCGGGTCGCCTGGCAAGGGACAGATCAGACCACTCGATGACACTAGGTCTGGGATATCCAGGTCATTACAGACCCAGTGCAGAGAGCACCTCTGCCTTGGCACAGCTCTTCCCAGCCAGCAACTGGATGCCAACTTGGCACATCCTGTTAGACGTGGTCAGGTCTTGAATGTAGCCTCAAATGCTTGTTTGCATGACTCTGCTCACGTTACCACTCTCCTGGATGTTGGGGGAGGATGTCCTCCCAGGCAGGGTGGGCACAGAAGAGGGTTGTGGTGACTGAAGGCAAGCTTCATCCACTCTGCAGTGGATGTTACACAAGGTGTAAGTGTCTCTTTGGCTGGATGGATTCCCAGAGCCTTCCCAGAAATACAGAGTTAATCAAGTGATGTTGTAGAAGCAGAAGGAAATTCTCTGCAGACCAGAGAAACAGCCTTTTCAACCCCTTTGAACTGAAGATCAAAGAACCAATTCCCACCCATAGAAGGCAGCAGAGCAGTGCAGTGCAGTGCAGCACAGTATTTACTACAGCTGGTTTAAGTTTCTTTTCAGAATATGAACAAGAGACAAAACATATAAGCAAGATACAGTTTATTCTGCATTTTCAACATAAATGTGTATTTTTCTTGGTGGAGATTTAATACACCAGGGCTTTAGGGAGTCCTTCAATCACTGGATGTTTTCCAGAACATCCTGAAAATTTCCACTCAAAGGCAATGAACAATGCAAAAAATCTGTGTGTAATTGAAATTCCACATGACTATCAAAAAGCAGTTTCCACAGGAACAGTTTTTTGTTTTTAAATCAGTCCTAGTTTTGCACTATGCTGCCTGTTGTGGTGAAGAATCCTTTGTCATCAGTGAGTTATCTAGGAAGAAGAAGAAACTCCTAGTGTGTAATAGTCTGTTGAAGTGTGATGGCAAGTTAGGTAAATGACCAAATTAGCACCCTTTTGCTACAGAATTAGCTCTAAACCACGTAACTCATCACCTAGCATGGTTTATGAAAATAACCCTGCTCCTTTCATGCAGGTGTAGTTGGAGGCTGCTTGAGGTGGGTATGGGAAGCTCTCACCTGACAGCACCATGTCCTGGTGACAGATGCCATTGGCCAGATCCTCTGCTGAACAGCAACTTTGGGAGTTCAGCTCTTCCTGAATCCCCTGAACTCTGCTCACTACAAAGGAAAGTGCCAGCCCTTGCATGGAAAAAATAAAAATGCAACAAGTTCAAGTCCTCTGGTGGGCCCAGAGGCCAGTAACATCACTGGGGTGGCGGGGAACTAAGCAACCCCAGTGCTCTATTCCATTGAGAAGCACAATTACTGATTACCATTGCAACATATGGCCATAAGCACCAGAAGCAGAATTTGGATGTGCTTTAAAACCCCCTTTAGTGCATCTGTGCTGTTGGTACCCCTGTGGCTGGCTTCACCTCCATCATGGAGTGTGGTAGTTGGTGGGTTAATTTACAGCCATGCTCTGGCTCCGTTTATGCAGGATGAACCACGAGTATGGTCTTGAGCAATGAAGCCAGGTAGGATGGACAGTGGCTAAGCAGGGTGGAGGAAAACCCAGCTCCAGTCTGAGAGATGAAGCAAGTGGAATCCTCAAGACCTGCCAGTCACCACTCTTGAAGTGGCCACAGATGATAATCTGCAGTGCTCAGAGCTCACACAAAACCCCAGGACAGGCAGTTCTGAATGCCAGCTCCCTCTGTGCTGGAGACCAGCAGCAGCCCAGAGACAGGGTTAAACTAAGTGTCACCAGATACAGTTCTTACAGCATTTGTAAGCCCAGAACTCCCCTCCCCACGTACCCGGCCGCTGTCCACACGTAGCCAGGGAAGAGGTTTCCCTGTTCAACACAGTGCAATAAATCACAGTGAGAAGTTGCCTCATCCCTGAAATCACATCCTCTCTGTATGAAGAAAAATCAAACCCAAGACTTTGTGAACACAGGGTTTTCTGGGCACAGGACATGGGGACTACCTGTGGTTTCCTGGAGTATTTTGTACAAGGCTCATTGGAGTCCAAAAGCTGCTGGGGGGTTGCTGTGAGCAGAGCCAGCTGGAAAGTGCTCCTCAGGAAACATCTGCTGGATGGACAGAGGGAACTGAACGTGCCTTGACCCTCCTCTCCCCACATTCCTCCACCACGTCCCATGCATACAGCAGAGAGGGCAGCTGCTGTGGCTCATGTCCAAGGGGATTCAAGCACCAGGAGGCTCCCTGAGCCCTCTCAAACACTGGAGTGAGGCCGCCTGTCCTGCACGCAGTGGGGAGGCTCTGTCAGTACACAGATGTTTGGGCTTTTAATTAAAATCTCCAAGACTCCCAAGTATCCAACATAGGGCTATTGACATCACCCAAGCAGACTGCAGAGAACTTCCAAGCACTCCCATCTTCCAGCTGGATTGGGACCAAGATGAGCAAGAAAATGATGAATTCTTTTAAAAGTACAAACTGCTCTTCACCAAAGGGAGAATACACAGTGAGGTTCTCCTAGGGGAGAGGTCCTGCTTTTGTTTAAGGAGCCTGCCCATGTCATTGGACATGAACAGCACGTTGTTCACAGTGCAATAGGCAAAGTCAGTGACACACTGAGAGCACAACGGTGCTAATCTATAATCTGTATTCTCTCCTGGTCTCACCAAGAGGAGCTCCTACTCCTCTAGTTTCAGTCATCAAAGAAACCACATCTGGCACTGAACTGAGCAGACTGCTACACATCAGAACAAATTCTTGCTCTCTCCATTTACTGGATCTTCTGTTAGGACAGTGTCTTCTCCAGGATGAACTCCAGACTCAACTAGTCCTTGTTCTCTCAGCCACCATCCCAGGCTTCAGAGTTGAACCTCCAGCGTGGCTTAACTGATTCCTCATTTACAGCAGCCAACACATTTTACCTTGATGAATCAGCTCAGCTGCACATCTCGCTTCCACTCATTAGCTCCCAGATCAGTGGCTTCCTTCCTTCCCCTCGCAGCATTATGCTTCCCTCCAGCTAGCAAGGCTTGGCTTCCAAGATAACCTCAGGACACAGGTTGCCTGTTTAAATATGCTTGCAGTGTGGCTCAATATCCTTTTCAGAGATTGCAAACTGGGAATTCAAATGCTGTTATCACCATGCTCTGTGCTAGGACTGGTCCAAGGGCCGCTAGCAGCAGCTGCAGTCCCTGAAATCTGCCTCAGCAGCTTTCAGATCAGGATTTAGCTGCATCTTCCCATTTAGTTTTTAGCAATGAAAATATTGTGATGTTAAGAAATCCATAAATCAGAAGCTGTGCTGGGGTGTGAAATAGAACATCCATTTGAGAGAGAATTAAGCCCTACTTATGTCTTCTGTCCCTAGATCTATGTGACTACAGGAACAACACATTTAATACCTGGTTGGCTTTGCTGCTTCCCCCAGTCTCTTTAAAGCACTGGTATTACAATGAGCTTTTCTTGTTGACAGGCTCTTTCTATTAGCTCTACAAGTGTCTTGAACAATTATTGATGCTGTGGGCAACTGGCGAACAGAACAAAAAGGAGCCTTCTGTTCATGAGCAAGGCTATTAAAGCAAAGGAAGCAATAATATCACAATTCTCAGGCGACCAGCCCTCAGGTGTAAACCCAGGGAATTCTGCAGAAGTACTTCAGGAGCACCCCACAAGCTGTATGAGCTGGAAGAAATTACCCATGGAACAGCAGACGATGGAAAAAAGAGCCCTGCATCACCGCAGTGTGCTGAACAATTTGCAAAATGTGACAAAAAAATAAATCTTTAATTATTAAAACAAACTAACCAAAATGAATAATTTACCTGGTATGACTAGTCCAGGGTGTTTTTCCTATGGCTACCTGATGACTCTGCTTTCAGTGAGAACCGGTGTTAATCCCGACCCAGGACCAAAGCAGCTTTGCAGAAAACAACCAGGACAGAGCAGAGACCAAACAAACCCACAGACTACACTCCTTCCCAGGGGGATTCGAATTAGACAGTGCCTGACTCTGGCAAACGAGCTGAACCATGCAACACAGAACTTGCTTTTACCAGCACTGCCCTTGCCCCAAATGCTAATCTAGGGAATAATGAATCTGCCTGTCTTTACACACTGTTCTTTAGGTATTACAAGCCATGCCAAATTACACAGCACCACTCATGTATGTATTAGAGCACCACGGCTGGGCAAACAGCAATAACCAGCTCCTGCACCAGAGCAAGAGCCAAGGATGGGGGTCCCAGCTCCTCTCTTTACCGAGGACTCAGGAATCCCCCCAGTAGTGCACATCCCTGGAACACTGGGATACCTGGCCATGGCTCACACCCATGGCTCTGCTCTGGACAGGACAAGAACAGGGTTTTTGCAATGTTTTATGCAATAGCAATGCAGGTACAAGCTACAGTTTGTGTATGTACTACTAGTTTTGTTTGCCTTTGCTCACTCCCTCTCTCCCAGCTGCTTCCAGGCTTTGCCCTGGGACAGTTGTGCACAGCTCCATCCCTTTTGGCTGCTGTTCCTACACTACCTGTCCCTGGGACGTGGGCACCCCATGGATGGAAGGGTGAGAGGACTGTTGTCTAGGTCCTACTCAGTTTGTTCAGAGGAAAATGAGATCCAAACCCCACATCTCACTTGCAGTAATGAGAACTTGTGTCTCCCCAGCATGGGGTGGCTCAGGAAACATCCCCAGAAGGTCTCACCAGCTTTGGTGTATTTCCCAAGGGTTTGGGCCACTGTATCCAAACTAAACCATGCTTGGAAGTGCCCCTGGCTGAAATATTACCAGCAATTTGCCCATTTGAAAAGTATTTTGTTTTGCCTGAATCTTCGCGTTTTCCAGACCCCACTGTGCTTAGGGCAGCTTGGGACCATGTACTGGAGCAAGAGGGAAGCCATGGGCTACAGTGACCCAGCAGGCTGCAGTGAGGCTGCTTCTTTAAGCACAGGCATTTTAGGTGCTCAGGATCATCTCCAGGCTCCTGTAAGTGGGGTTGAAGCCAGGGCGCTTCAGGGAAACCCTAATCCTGCGCAGTGTCTGCCAACACTGAGGCTTGGCAGGGGTGGAGGGGGGAAACAGACTTAGCTGAGCATCACCTGCAGGCAACAACATCCCTAATTAGGAGACCTCCTTCCCAGCTCTGACTGTGAGCAGCAAGAAGCCTCAGAGATGCCTGTTGTGACTGATGGCACTGGCCACAGCAGCCACTCAGTCAGAGGCGACGCGTTATGCACAGGCTGCAGATAATAAATAATATTTCCATGGCTTTGAATGTTCCCTTGAAGAACACTGGTACAGAATGTTGTTGTGACTCATGTCTATCTGAAAGGACAGGGGACTGGGTGGCCATGCATCAAAGGACAGACTGTTCTGATGTATCCCAACAGAGCTTCAAACAACCCCTTTGGGAGGCTGGTCCCCCACCAGCACTGGCATTCCTGGGGCACCTGCCAGACACCCCAACCCTGCTATTTCTGCTACGTGTCTCAGTGCCACATGCCCAAGGCCACAGGGTCACCCTGCCGCCATTGTCTTCTCCTCACCAGCCTGCAGAGCTCTAAACTCTGTTATTTTTCACATGGACTTGGATGGATTGGGGGGCAACAGTGCCTCAAAGCTGTTGGGCAGGGATGAGCCTTTACGCAACGTGACGGCCACCTGCATGACCCCCAGCCATAGGAAGCACCTTATATCCAATCTTGATCTTAATTACAACAGCATCTCTTTGGTCACTGCAGTCCTGATCACACAAACATGGGATATGGAAATTAAAGCCAGTGCCTGTGATTTTACACATCAAAAGCCACTCCGGGATGGCTGTCCCCACCAAACCCCAGCGTGTGTCTCTGCACATCCCCTCCCAGCACAGCTGGCAACAGGCACAGTTACGCACAAGGATCATCTCTCCCCCACTGGGTGGAAAATGATGAAGTAAAAAGATTATAAAACTCACATATTTGAAAAAGCTCTAATGGGAAAATATCCCCAATCTTCTGTGGCCTCTCTGTGGTGTTCATACAGCCTGACACAGCTGGGGGCATCCCTCACCTTTCTACGTGTAAACAGCCAGACTTTATACACCTATTAGAGCTATTTGCAGCGCAGACAAATATTGAGATTAAGGGGTTTCAGCTTCCCAGCAACACATCCCATGCTGACAGCCAGGTAAAAGGATCCCATCTGGCTGCTCCAGCACGGCTGGTCTCCTGGACCCCTCCCTTGGTTTCCCTTTTGCATCATAACCCATAAGCAATAAAGGAAGATGGATGTTTTTATCTTGCTGATTCTGCTGAAGTACACCTCCCCTCTGTGAGGGCTGTGGGTGTTGGTGGTGACGGCAGGACAAGGCAGATGGCTCCAGTTATGGGCAGGCACTGCTCTGTGCTTGGAAGATTTATGCACAAATTCATCCCCTGGTCCCTTCCAGAGATCTATTCCAGCAGGAACGATGCAGACTATCTTTTGATACAAATCAAACTCATTAAATGGAGAGGTCTCACATTCCTACATAAGCAGAATATGAAATGCAGAGAAACTCCTGGAACAGAGCATCCTGCACAGCAGAGCAGAAATCCATCTGGTAAATTGGATACATTTAATCACGCCAGCTTTGTTTTGCCTTTTTTTTTTTTTTTTTGTCAAGACCCATATATTTTTACTTTTTCAGCTTCACGAGACAAGGTCTGTCAACACATTTGATTGAAAATGTCAAAGTGACCATCTGTATCACATCACGAGCAGACTTGCTCTCCTTGCGACAGCAGGACAGATCTTTATCAGGAGCAGAGGCATGCCCTGGCATGTTGAATGGACCACCACTCTCTCTGGCCATATATATCAAGCACCATTTGTTACCTATATGGGAGCCAACCGTCCAGACCTGCTGTCTCCTGCCCTAAATACCACAAAAACAATCTCATCTCCTACTGAACCTTGTTCAGGAATGTAATCAGCATCATCCTGCAACTGCAGAGTCTATAGGTACTGCCACTTGGACTAGACAAACTGCCCACAATTTGCTGACACATCTATTTTCAAAGCTCACAAAGCTGGGCAATACACAGGGATTAGGACCCACACATGGCCATGGGTGCAGCACCCTGAGGACAAGAGCTTTGTCCATGCTACAACAGACATGGACAAAGGCCAACAAAACCCACCAAGAGGTTGAAGAAGATAAGATATGCACGCCCTTGAAGGGACCAAGGCAAAGCACCAGGTTCTGCTGAATATATGGCACAGGGTTTTGCCTTGACCACCAACAAGCTTCTTTATGAGGTGATTAATTTCTTCTTCCTAAAGAGCAGGGTGAGTCTTGTCCCTCCTTATCAACGTGTCAGTTCTTCCCGCTTTGCTTGTAAAAGGAAAGATGTTGCTGTGCTCAAATGGCAGCTGGCACAGGAGAGCCATCAAAAAATCAGTAAGTGTTACTCCCTCTTTACTACAGAAATGAGACAATTTGACCTTTCTAGACACCTGCCGCTTCCTACAGCTCCAGCTCTACCTTTTAGAAGATGTTTTGGGGTACATCCAGCAAGGGTAGCACAGAGAGATTTCAAGCAGTGTTAAGTAGGTTAGATGATGTGACCTGTCTAGCTGCAACAACAAATTAGCTTTGTTTTTTTCAGTTTTTGGTTTTGGTTTGGTTTTTTTCCTACATGCCACAGCTGCCGGTGTAGACATTACCCTTTATTTTCTTCCATAGCAAGGACACAGACATCTCAGCGCAAGCAGATCTGCTGCTGTGGTGCAATTAACCCACTTTGTCACACAGTTGTCCCTGAGCAGGGCCACAGAAGCAGCCACTGACACAGGACATGGCTCCTTCCTCAAAGGGATGCAACTTTCAAAGCATAATTAGGACAATTTCAATGATCAAGCCATTAAACCAAGTTAACCTTGATCTTGGTAAAATAACCAATGAAATCAAAACATACACCCCCAAGTTAATGCAAATGTAAGCTTTCACATTAATTGCCCATCACATATTTATGTCATTGCTTAAGCTAGCAGCACCAAAATGAACACTCCTCTAGCAATGGTACAAATAATAACCCTCAGTGAGCGATAGCATCTCTGGCTCCGAGGATGCTGTCCCACAGGGGTACACAGAGCCCATCCTTCCCCCAGAGAGACATCACTGTGTCAGGAAGAGAAATGGCAAAAGAGGAACCAGGAGGAGGAGTGGTGAGCTGGAGTCACACTGCAGGGAGCATATCTCTCCCACCTCCCAGGCAGATGCCCCAGCCACCAAACCTCACTGCCTCCCAGCAATCACAGCAGTGCTTTACATTATGCATTATGGGCTGGCTTTTTTCCTGGTTAAAGTCTCAAGTTACAAATAAACCAAAGGGTTTGTTTTTTTCCTTTTTAATTTGGCTTTTAAAAATTTTTTTTATTATTGTTTTTTATCTTTTTGGGCAATACCTGCAACCAACAGGCCATTGATGGGGAGGTGGCATGGCAGTGATGCTGTCAGCTGGCTCCTCACCAGTGCACATCAGGCCACAGTGGTTAACAACCCCTCTGAACCCCTCATCATCTTTGCTTCACTTCCTTGTCTGTACTTAATGCCACCATTTTTAAAGCCCCTGGAAAAAGAGCTGGGTTTGCATGTGAGCATCTTGTGAATTTTCCACAAGTAACCAGGTTTCTGTGAACAGGGACACAGGCAAGTGCCTGCATTTAATGACGTTATCTCAGCTGGCTGTGTGGGAGGAGAGGGGTTTGCAAGAGCCTTTCTTTTTCTTTTACTCCCCTATATTTCTTTAAGTGAATGCCTTTGGCCATCTTTTGCCTCTCCTTTCTGCTTTGCAAACAAGCCATTAGCATGGCTCGGGGACCATGGCCTGGCACAGCAGGTGGCTGTAGGCAGAGAAACTGAGGCATGCTGGGCTCCCCAGGGATCCCCCAATTAAAGCACTTGTGCTCCAAGTGAAATAAAACCCCTGGGTGGGAAAGTCAGTTGGATTTTGCTACTGAGGTCTGCGTTGCCCAATTCCCTGTAGACACAGGAGGCTACAGCCAGTGGAGAGATACAAAGACTAGTCTAGTCCAACAATCCTCTGGATTAACCCCACCATGAGCAGCACAAGGCTTCTCATTAACCAGGTACAGCAGGAGAAAAACAGGCACAGGAGAAGAAACAACTGACCTGCTGCAAGGGTAAAGTTACTCCACAGCAGCCAAAACCAGGTGCCAGAGCCCTTTCCTCTGCCACTGCTCTTGGACTGACAACCCAGACAGAGGTGGCCTCCCCCAGCCCGTGCTGAGCTCAGTCATTTTATTTTGACCTGTCTTTTTTCCTGCTTTAATACAAAGTCCTCGCCTGACTTTGGCCAATCTATCCACCAGGCTGAGCTTTCAAAGCAATAAAAGAAGATGTCCAAAGTCCATCTAGTAGACAAGGGAAGAAATCTTGCAGGCAGGACTCGCTGCAAGGCAGGACAGCATTGTGATGTATATATTCTGTGAATTAATGCCTTTTAAGCTCAGCTAGTAAGACTTGAATCTTTTCCAGTCCACAGGCTCACGGCTTTACTAAGAAGCAAGTATTGACTTTTAAAAAGGCCAAGATAATTTTATGACCATCAGGAATATTTCAAGCTATACAAAGCCACATAATGGCATGGGGGGTGGAAGAAAGAAATCAAATCAGTTCATATATATCAGGCTTTAATTACTGACAACAGCCAGGAAGGAATCTTTCCTTTCAGAAGCCGCATTTCATACACTATTATGGACAGGGCTGCCAGGAGCCAAGAGCACATCTGCCCTCCATGGGACAGGCTCAGAGTTGGAGCAGTGAGAGCTGTGCTCCCACAAGCCCTCTGGTAGCCCGTGTTCTTCACTGGCAACCATCCTCTCGACTACCCCACCGGATGCACAAGTCCAGTTGTATACCAAGTGGAAAGACATGATTCTCTCCCCAGATTGCCCAAATAAACAGGGAAAGGTACCAGTACGGAGCTTAATCCAGAGCTACAGAGGAAAACTGGGAGAAAACACACAGGAGAAAGTTTCTCTGCAACCAACTCAGTAAAAAAGGAAAGCTAATTAATAGAGTGGAGAAGCTAAAGAATCAAACAGGAGCTCAAATATATCAGATTCATTAGAGGAGAAGCACTGCACTGGGCAGGGATGGAGCGGCAGGGATGGAGCTGAGCGCTCCTGCCCACCCATCCCTGCAGAGGGACAGCTGAAGACCAAGTCCATGTCATGGTGAGGACAACAGAAGTTAGAAGACTGCATTTTTCTCTCGCCTTTCTCTGGAGCACTGAGCACAGTCTGACACTTCCACTGTGGCAAAATCTTCACTTCATGGGCTGGCAGGTTTCGGGAGAAACTGGACAGGTGAAGAAAGGGTGAAATCTCAGCTCCTCCAAGACTGGTGCAAAACTCCCACAGCTCAAAAGGAGCCAGGATTTCTCCCCTACATGTGATCATCCAGGTCTGAGGAGTCACTTGCCTCCTCCATTACCCACCACCCCAGTCAGAGCCAGTCCCAACCACAGGCACAGCTCACACCATGTGGGAATACCAACATGTCAGCAAAAGGCATCCTTCGATGGATGGATGGAGAGGGAGGAACAGAAGGAAATCTATTCAGATTGCTCTGACACAATTTAATCTGACTAAAAGCTGTGGCCACAAAGGCAGCAGCAGGGGGGTGCCCATAGTAACCCCAGCAGGGCCTATTTTAATGGACTTTTTGTTTGCTCTGTGTATAAGTGAGCACATTGTATGCCATCATCCTGTACTATAAGGAGCATTAAAGCAGCTTCCTGGCTCTCAGGGTACGAGTGACAGATAACTCAGCTTGGGGGCTCACAGAGTGGGGTGCTGGGAGGGCAGGCACCACCAGGTCACCCCCAAAGCCTGGCACGTGGAAAAGCAGCACATGAGGCGGGTTAGGAAGTGCAAGGAGATGGTGAGAAGAAAGCATTGCACACCCTGATAAAGACATCACAGACTGCTTGGGAAGAGGAGGCAATGTCAGCCAAGAGCAGACAGACCTCAAGGAAGATCTAGCTAAACAGAAAATTGCAGCAGTGACTGCATTCCAGGGATTACTAAAGTGAAGGCAGGTTCAAGAAATAACCAGTGCTGGGATAAGTCTCAATCCCATGGATGCTGACAAGGCTGTGTAAGCCCACCACCTTCTGCTGTTTGGCAACCCCCCAGACCTTCAGCACACAGGGGCAGGCACACTGCAAGAAGCAAGGGGCTTCCCACAGCACACTGTGCCAGCCAGGACCATCACTCATGCAGTTATTCCCCCCATCAGCGATGCTCCACATGCAACATCTGCATCCTGCCTGGCTTGCTAAGCTCTCCAGGGCAATGCTGCCCACAAAAACATCACAATTCCCTCCAGGGGTTAGGTACTGACAAACAGGCAGGTGGCTCCTCACTCCTTTGCCTTTGCAGCCACCGCATCCATCCTCCTGCCTGCGCCCAAAGCATTGGGGATGATCCCTGTCACCTTGAGCAGTCTGATGAGAGCACTTCCAACACCACAGCAAACCAAAACTATTAGGAGAAAGCAAGGAAGCTGGTTGGACAAGAAAACTTCAATCAAACAACTATAAGCAGAGGAAATGCAAGTCATATTTGACCTGAACAGCAAGAAAAGGCACACAAGTGTCCAGCTCAGGCCTCCCTTTGTGGCTGGAGGCTCCACTGGTTCCCTACACACAGCCCCAGCAAGCAGGGCTGAGCATCCTCCTGGCCACTGCAGGCAGGATCTCAGCATACGCCAGGCAGATGCTAGCTGTCCAGACACCAGGGACACAAGGGTAGCAGAGGTAAAGCCAAAATTCCCTACTACTTTTGCAGATGAGTGGGGAATAGGAGTTGGTGGGTAAGCGGGAAGCAGCCAGCGACGGGAGCCTTCCCTGGAGCCCCAACGCATAAGTGCATTTTAATGTTACATAAGGGTGGACTTTACAGCAAGGCTCCCTTGGATCTGCATCTTGTAAGGAAAGGTTAAAGCTTAAATTATTCTCTCTGAAATCGGAGGCTCAGAAGTCTTTCATGTTGCTTGAGGTACTGGAAACTGGAAATGCAGCCCCACATGGGGTCTGGCTGCAGCAGGACTTTGGGCTACGAGGGAAAACAGAAAGTTTGCAGGAGATGATATTTCTTTTCATTTGCACACTTACCACAGTGCAGGCTCCAGCTGGGACTAGCAAGAGAAGTGGTGAAACCACATTTTTTTAATTAAAGAGCTGGCTAAGTATGCTGTCATTTAAGCTCATTTTGTGGCATTTTTAACTGAGAGTCTCCAGGGCACCCCAGGGTAAACCAAAGCAGCATCCTCAGACACTGCCCTTCCTGTTCCCTTGGTTAATTAGAGGGACCAAGCAGGTCCAGTGTGGCCAGACACTCCCTGGGGCACCCCTGGGGCCTTGATCCCTCCCTCATCCAGCACCCCTCACAGGACCCTGCCCCACAGGAGAAGGACATTGCCTTTTCCATCATAGGTACAGGATGCTCCACAAGAGTGCTCAAGGAGGTTTTGGTTCAGCTTCTCTCAACAGCCACTGCCCATCAGCCACATGCCCGCAGGGAGAGCTTCCTATTCTAAGGGAATTGTTCCCAGTCTGGCCTTCTGCAGTTCAGTGTCTGAGCTCTACACCATGACAAGAAACAGATTAGTTAATAGACAGAGAGAAAATATTTACCGCTTCCCATAAGGGTTTGAACGCCTCAGTCACTCTCAAAAGGCTGTGAACAAATTGAAACAGGAATACACTAATGAAGGGATGTGATAAAAACAGATTATTAAGCAGTTTGAAGACTTTGTTTTTCTGCCTTGTCATATGATGTCCCATTCTCCAAGCCCAAGAACTGGAGTAGAAGGGACCACTGTCCCCAGGGGACCAGCCAGGGCCCTGCTCCAGGCAGTTCAGCATCTTTAGCAACAGCAGGAGCCAAATCTGCCTGGGGAGAGGCTTCAGGGGCTGATTACTCAGCCTAATAAGTCAGTTGAGAAGCTGAAGCAGCTACATAAAGAACATATAGTTATGTATCATTTTAATTATGCATATAATGGCTTTATCTTTTTGCTACCTTATTTCATTATTGAAAACCTTTTTTCACGTATACGTTTTAATTCTCAAATCCAGCCACCAACGGAACTACTTATAAATAATTTATTACACAACAAGGCACCAATTCCTCCAAAAGCAGCAATCCTGGAATGAGGCCACTAGAAACTTCTCAGCATCTGACACTTTAATGTCACACCACCCGTATTGCACCCAGAAGGTAGCAATATACAGCTCCTCCAAGCTACACACACTCATTTAGAAGCTGTAACTGAGGAGCTTGTGCAAGAAAAGCATCTCTTGGTGATCATCAATATACAAGAGAGGTCTTTGGTGTGCACCAAGGTAGGAGAGCCTGCCAGGGAGTTTGTAACACCAGCTTGTGAGCTGCACAGAGAGAAAGAAAAGAAACCTTCAGCTGCACAGTCCTCTCTGCCCTGGAGACCCATAACCAGCTACACAGATTGGGCTGGGCAAGAACATTCCCCTGTCAAAGTCCTTTGGCACCACAACACCACAGTTAGGATGGAGAAGTTGTTACAGCGCATCAAACCACACAGAGCAATTGAAGGTCTGATAGCAGCTGCTGAGCACCAGCATCCCTGCAAAATAAACCCAGGAGAGCTGAAGCAAGACCCTCACCCCCCAGCTGTACTCGGAGGAAACACTGCCAGTTATCGTCATCCACAATCAGTGTTTGCTTAGCAGACAAATTTTTCTAATTATGTTTGTCAGCTTCTCTAATTACACAAGATATGCAGCATAACACCTTAATTTTTCATATATCTGCCTCCCTTACTCCTTCCAATAAAACAAAATTAAAAACACATCCACCCATGCAGCCGCTCCCTCAGTGGAAGTCAGACTTTCACCACAGGTATCCACGCAGCCAGGCTTTTACCTTATGTTTTTGCATTGCATTTATTCCCCCAGTGAAGCTGTATTAAAAATGCATAGGTTAAAACAACAGATACCTAGAGATGGAAGCCTGTGCTGGTCTTTTTTTCCCTCCCTCTCTCTTGGTCCTGCTACAATGAGCATTTGTGTCTAAGACCCAACGAGGTCAATGGGAATAAGCAGGTGCTTAAGTTTTATGCATGTGAATAAATTAGTCGTTATTGAAGAGAGTACACATGTGCATATTTTACTGATTGCTGAATCAGTGCTTTTAAGCTATCAAATTGGATCAGCCTGATTGCCATCACACAGAACCTTTTTGCTTCCCCACCACTGAGGCAAGACCTCCATAAACTGATTATTTTTGCATTACTCAACGGAAGGGGAGAGATGTGGGGAGCTCCCTGCTCCCACCAACCCTTCCCATGGGGCACCTGTGCTCTGTCTTTGGCTCAGGTAAGGGGAGGTATAAGGGTAGCTGCTGAGACAGCTCTGTGGCATTGAAAAGGGGAGGTGACTTCATCCATCTGCTGTGGGATCACACTCTGGATTTGCTGCTTTCCCATGTGTGAGGTGAAAGGAGCTTTCAGCTCTGCACTAAGATAGGAAATTAAGAGACATTCCAAAGTTTGCATCAGGTCTTGCCAGTAGTGCTAAAATGAAACCACATCTGGCACTAAACTGAGTGTGATTTTGGGTGCTGAAATTAAGCCTAAACTGGTACTACAACACGATGGCAAAACATTTCCAGCTGATGGTGTCAAATGAAGTGCAGGTAACACTTCATCTGAATGACCACCTGGACTATGAGTTTCCTCCAAATCCCTCCCACAGCCAAACCCAGAGCACTTGCTAAGGTAAGGGGCGTGCTCTGGATTGTCCCAGCACTGCCTGTGCCCCCCTGTTCTGCAATGGCCCAATCCTGCATTCTGCAGGCAGGATCCTGCCAAGCTGCTGCAGGCAGGGCTGGGTCCTTCCCAGTCCCAAAACCCAAAGGGTAGGCTGTTTGTCAAGCATTTCCCGAAGCACAGCCCCCATCTCTCCAGCCCCATTCACACACAACTAGGAAGTATTGCTGCAGGCTGGGCAAACTCCCGTTTTTGGAATCCTTAAGATCCTCAGACAAAGGTCCCATGGCTGTGGCCCATGTCACCCTCTGCTCCTCCCTCATGCTTTCATCTGGTGTGGGAGCACCAGTACCCTCCCAGGAGCCAGCAGCCTTTGCAAAGGGGCTTTATCTTTGCTGGCAGGAAACCTTGAAGGTTCAGAAGGCAGCAAGGGAAATTTGTGCTGTCAAAATCAAAGCTGTGGTAATTAAACAGGCATTTCTTCTGTCCCATGGAGGTTGTTGGCAGAGCAGGGACATGCGGGACTGCACATGTACAAGGCAAAATCTCACCACACTCCACAGCAAGCTGTGCCAGCCCCAGGGCTGTGGCTGATGCTGGCAGCAGTGTCACAAAGCTGCTGAGCTGTGTCCCACTCCCATGTACCAGCGCAGCCTGAGGACTCTAACCCTGCTGTTCCAAGTTCATTTTCACTCCACAACTCAGAACTTACCCTTTCTTTGCTCAAAGCTAAGAAAATCTTCCAGAGTGAAGGAAGGGGAGGGAGGAAAGAGCAGCTTCTAGAGCACTTTCCAGCCTGATGTGCAAAAGCCAATTACCCAAAACAGAGGTGAATTGATGGAAAAGGCTCTTGGGTGTGGGGAAAGGCAGCAGCTGGCCTTTCCCAGGGCCACACACAGCCTGGATCAATGCTGCTCTGTGGCTGGCATCCACTTCCATTTGTTCCAGTGATGGGTTGCCAAGGTGTCAAAGTCAAATCATTTGAATTTCTTGCCGAGTGAAAGATACTCAAGGTTCAAAATTACACCTTGACCCAGCTGGGTAATTTTGCAGCAATTATCACCAATTTCTATGGTGGAAAATTGTAAGAGTTCAGGGGAGGAGAAAAAAAAATGGCTTGTCCTTTCTTAACCTTGCATACAAATGAAAAACAAATGTGATCTTCTTGCTCTTGACATAACCATGCTTTAAAGAGCTTCACAAACATCCATTTCCTCATTTGAGCTCTCATGGAAGACATATTATCTCTTTTAAATATGACTTCTCCTTGGCAGTGTGCAGCCTATTCCCTATCTTTAACATTTTAAGAAGGCGCCAAGTGGTTATTTGCAAAACTGACGGTAGGAGATGGATATAATCTATTTTAAACCTCAGCAAAATTGGCCAATTTCATGAGGTTTGAACATACGGCAGAATTAATCAAGTCACACAGATTATGAAATGTGAAACACAGCCCCCCCCCCAGCTCTCCACCCGCATGGGAGCGATTTGGAAAAATCCCAACCATGTCATGGCACAGTGAGAAGTAATGATAAAGAGAATGGTTTCCAATGCACAATGGCTTCCCAAGCAGTGATGCTCTCCCTTGCAGAGCTCCTCTGTCTTGTGAGACTTCCACCTCAACTGGCCTTTTTGTCATCACCACACTCCACCCCTTCAGTGGTGAACAGGTTCTGCTCCCCTGGAAAGCAGCCCCCACACTGGCTGGAAGCAACTTCATTCTTTCTGGGGGAAACAAATCCCAGGAAAAGGCATTTTCTTCAATATTAAAATTCCAGAGTCCTCTGACTTACTTATCTCATTTGCAAGGTCTTGCTATTCAGTCATTTGGAGACTTCATTTATTGCCTCGGTTTTCTTTTGTTTTAAATGGTTGAGGTTTCTGTTTTAACAGAGAATGAAGCAAAAAATATTGATTCCCAGGCAAAACTGGCTGGAGCTGGCTGCAGTTTCCAACTTCTCCTAAAGATATGGCATCACACACTGAATGCTCCTTCCAGTATGGGTCACTGGGTTGGCCCAGGGGACATCAGCAGAGCAAGGCTGTGTTGTGCTGGTGTTAGTGAGGGAGCTGCTCACTGTATCTATATTTTTGCTTCAGTGCAAATTTCTTCAGCTGCCACCCTCCATCAGGCCCCATGAATGGTCACCAGGAGTGCTCTGAAAGCTAATTCTCCTTCTATGTCACCACACAGCAGCTCTGGATGCTTAAAGCAAAGGTTTTTCTCTGGACAGGGAACCCATACCAGGCAAACAAACCCTGAGCTCATACCTGCAAAACCCCAGCAATGCTGGCTCCCACCTGGGCAGTTCCACTGCTCCCAGGCACAGCGGCAGGTCCCAGACCTGGCTTCTTCCCCAGGCACAGGGTGACTTTGATTTCCTGGCACCAGCCTTCCCGGGCTGCTGGCTTGCTGCCCATCCTCCTGCCCTACCAACAGCAGCAGGCAAAAGCTTCCCAGCACATGCCCTGTCCCACAGGCCCTGTGCCAGCCAGCCCTGCACGGGGCAGCGGGCAGCAGCAGCTCCTCTAAGCCAGTCAGTTATCTGGTAAATTATTCAGAGTGGCAGTGGTTGCCAGGAGCGGAGGAAAAACTGGCAGGAGCAGCAGCATGGCCCCCTGACAGCATAGAGAGCTCTTGAACAAAGGCTGCATCACCTACGGAGCTGCCAGATGCACCACCCAGAATGCTGGACCCATGGAGTAACTTGGAAAATAAGGTGGAGGTTTCCAGCAATGGCAGGAGGGCAGCAAGGTGACCTGGACATGCACCAAAGGGAGTTTCCTCTCACACCCCACCATCCCCTGGGCTCTTCTCCAACACAATCTGTTGTTTCTGAGGGTGCAGGCAGCAACATCATTCCTATGGACACCTTCTCCTGCACTCAGGGGATTTTCAACAGCGCCAAACACAGTGTGCACAGAGCTGAACTGAGCCCTCCCTCGCCCCCGGCGCCCTGGGACAGGCAGCATCTCCCAGGCGCCTGGGGCTGTGCAGAGCCAGGGAAGGCTGGATGTGGCTGGAATGCAAACAGGCTAGGGACAAGAAGACAAATGGCTCTGGGGGAAATACGATGACCTCCTCGCCGGTGTCAGGAAACATTTGTCAAATGGAAGAAGTCATTAGCTGTTTCGCTGCTCACCTACCGGGAATGTCACATGGCTAGTGACGGCTGGTTAATGCAAACCTGACAGGGCTTCTGCTGCTGGGGTTGAGGTCAGCTCCCTGCTCCGGGTGGCACCAGCCACGTTTGCCCAGCACAGGCTTAGCCACTGGTCCAGGCACCCTCCTTCTGTCCCTGCCTTGCTGATGGGCACAGCAAACCAAGACACACCAAGAAAACTCTCCTGGCACCTGTCAGCCCTTTAAAGTAACCCCCAGTACTCATTTTTCTACAAAATCAGAAGATTTCAAAGCCTTTTGCTAAAGGTGGCAGGCTACTGCAAGCCTGTCACAATGGGTGGGAAGCTGAAGACCTGAGCAGGCAAAGGACTTTCTTAAAATCCCTGAAAAGTCGATGCAAACCTCATCACTGTGCATCCTTTAGGGAACATTGTGCTAAATGGAATTGAGCATAGCAATCCCCAGGGGAAGCCGCTTGCCTCCCACACACAGCAGAGCAGAAGGAAGCCACCAGTCTCCAGCCTTATGCTTGGAGGGAGGAAGGAAGGAAGGAAGGAAAGCAGATGCTGTTGAATTTTGCCTACCAGCACAGCTGTCCAGCTTCTGAGACCCAGCAGTGTGGGGCTGACGGCTGCCTTGCCAGGCAGGCACTACTGGGCCATCCCATGGGGTTTGGTTTCATGAAGGTGAAGGTGTTCAGCAAAAATGTACACTGAGAAGCTGCCAGGTGAAAGCCATGCTTCTCCCTTGGTGAGCACAGAGGTGGATGGGGATGGATGAGAGCTAACACCAGGGCATGTGCACGGATTTACACGAATACTTAAATAAGCATTTACTCAGGCACTTAGCATAATTTAATACATGGCAAATAACATCCCACCATATTTCAAACACGGCAGCAATTATTTTGCAGTGCTGCCATGAGACCATCAGCCCCCCAAGCTCCTGAATTAGCAGCTCCAGCAGCAGGGAGATGGCCCAGTGGCATGTCAGAGACCGCCCATGCTGCAGCCAAGGACCCTCACGAGAGGCTTTTACTCTGCAATTGCTTTAAAATAAGGGGAAAGGAATTCAATTAAGCACACTCATCACCTGGCAATGAAATGTCACTGTCAAGGGTCCTTTTAGGGCAGTCAGTGAGGCCTCCTCTCCTCTCTGAGGAAAAATGGCACAGATAACTGAATCAGTGAAAAAGGACAGTGAGAGATGAAGGAGGCTAATCCAAAGTTGGATGTGACCAAGGGATGCTGAGACAACATGAACAAGTGAACACATGCATCAGACCACCACTGCTCTGCGATGGTGCTCGCAGCAAAGAGATACAGAATTGGGATGAAGACAAGATAAGATTTCTTTCAGCAGGTCCTAAGCCTTTTTCTGCCATTAAGACACTAACACTGGCATTCACTGGTTGTCACCAAACCCACTTTTGCTGGCTTGCCTTCCTGAAGGAACCTCTCCTAAGGAAGCGGAAAGTAGAAAAGGAGATCAGAAAAGGCTACGGGACGTAGGAGTGAGCAAACCCCCCATCGCTGCCTCCACAGCAGGGCACTGCTGTCAGCTGCCTTGATGGAGTGCTGCTTTCACACAGCAACCTCCTCCCAAACAACATTTCCTCTAGAATGGAGCTGCATGTTAAAAGTCAGTATATAAAACATATTTATGCCTTGCCTGATCGTAACACACCTTCCCTTGAGTGCCAAGGCAATTCTCAGCCTGGCTTTCTTGCTCTTGAATCCACAGCAGAGCTGGGCAGGTTCCTGCAAAGCCTCCGTCTCTGCCTTACCACAAACCCAGTCACGGTCACAGCACTCTCACCTCACCTAAACATGTGCCTCTTTCAACTGTGTCCTGGACTCTGATGGTGTGTGGTTTTTGGGGTGCCCAGCCCTTTGGTGACACGCACAGTTGGTGATCAGGGATGCCTTGGGCAGTCAATGCCTGCCACAGGCACAGCTCTCTGGCATCACAAGCACTGCACACTGAAATCAGTAGTTAGCGTTAAGAGTTAAATTCAAATCACAAGGAAGCAGCACCAGCACGAGGCTGGAAATAGGACAAGGCTGTCAGAGATGTGAGAGCTGGGACTGAGCCCCCCCTTGGGTGCTGTTTTAGTAGGGCAGGGGGGAGAAGCAGCATCACCAGGAGACCCTGATCGGGTGGGAAGTGTCCCCCAGCCATCGCTCCAGCAGACGACTGGGGCAGTTTTCGGTCCTCCCCGCCCGCTCCAAGCGCTCCGAGCGGTCCCTGCGAGCAGGGATGGTGCCGGGGAAGCCCTGCGAGGGCGGCTGAGCCTCTGTGGGTGCACGCCATCCCACCCTCCTTCCCCGCCTGCAGCCCCCGCCCCGGCGCGGCGCTGGCAGGGCACCAGGGAAATTAAGCAGGCGATTTCTAAAGCCGAGAGAAAAGCAGCCATCTGGGCCCTAACAGACAGGTCGTTTAATGAACAAAGGGAATTTTCCAGAGAAGCCGAAGAAATGCAACAGTGAATAAAAGAAGCGGCAACCGCTCCGATCCATCCGGAGGCTGCCGTAAGGGAGAAGCTTTCAGGGAGCCTGAATACCGGGTAATGCCCCGTCCTGTCTAATTAAAGGATGAAGCAGGAGATGGGCTGGAGCAGTGGGAAGCAGGAAGGAGCAGGGTAGGCTGGGGGTAAAGTTCAAGGTTTTCTGTGTCACAAAGAGCTAGGATAGCTGCCCACGATGGCAGGGGCAGCACCACCTCTGCCAAGGCACCTACTGCTGCACCTCTGGGGTTGGCATTTACATCACCAAGTCCCCCAGGAGGCTTTATGTGACCCCATCTTAGCTCACTGCACATCCCCCTGCAGAAAACGTGATCACTGCTTCTGTGACTGAAAACCCAGGTTACTTTCCCAGGTCACAGCTCCAAAGTTCAGGATACAAACCTGGCACCCTTGCCCTCACCTTGCATATCCACCACCAGCTACAGACACCTTGTCTCCTTTCTGCTCTTTCTCACATGAAAACCATCATCACTCATAATTGAATTTGTGAGTACTTTCTCACTGTATCATTTTGTGCTCTGCCACATTTCATAACCTTTTTTTGCATGCTTGCAGGCAGCACTCCCCCTTCTCCTGGGGCTGGCAGGCAGGTCTCTTCTGAAGCTCTTCCAGGTTATTGAACTACTTTGTTAATGCAGCTTGTTTCTCATCAGTTGAGGGCAGAGTGCTGGGGACATAATTTATTTTCCATGTTTATTTATGTCAGGAGAGTCCTTAAAGGATTTGTTTGCAGCTGCTTCAGTTGCTGCTTGTGCTGAGGTTACTGCCCACCCAGCCACATGCCAGCAACTCAGGCCTGGGGACCTGAGCTTCCCTCAGCTGTTTTGATGCTGTGAAAACACCTAATTTCCTTTATGCTTCTTAATTAGGAGCAGAATCATCCTTTTTCCTGGCCAATAGGCCCTTATGCCCCACAAAAATAAGGTAAACCGAGAACCAGCAATGATTCTTCAGTTGAACACCTCTGTTTCTGCCCAGTCCCCAAAAATGGCCCAGTTCTGGTCACCTCCTTTTGGATGGTTTGAGCACGTCCTGTCTGGAGTGTGATGATACAATCACAGCAGAAAGCACTATTGCTCCCAGAATGGAGCTCCCCAGGAATGAGTTCCTTCTCCAGGACAACACAGATGGAAACCTGGAAGCCCCTGAAAAATGTAGGTATTTGGATTATCTTAACTGATCAATTTCTCCTGCCCTCTCATCCTCATAAGGGAACCAGCTGGGTGATATTTTACTCCAGCTGCCACTGCCTTTATTACTATGATTTCTCCAGGCTCAGTCATGTCTGCAGGGGTCACTTTTTTTTTTTTTTTTTTGCTACAAACAATCTATGGCAAATTTGTGAACTGAGATGCCCTTCTCTTCACCAGCCCCTGCTCAGGGCTCCCCACCAGCCCTGCTTCATCCCCCACAGATGATGGTCAGACTCTGTGCCCTTCCCCAGGTGGTCCAAGCTGACACATTGCCTCACTCCCAGATGCTACACAGCAACTTCCAGCTAGGGATGTGCTGGGGACTTGCCAATTAGTTTTCTCTTTAGGGTTCAAGGCTACCCTGGAGAAGGGGAGTGTGTCATATGGATTTTCTCTGTTGTCCTCGCAACCATTCAGGTAAAGAAACATTTGTTATTCTGTGACAGATCCCTGTGGAGGTCGCTCAGGCATCCTATCCACTCACAGTAGAGCTGGCAATTTTGCCAGAAACTCTACTTTGAAAGGGTTTGCAACGTTAATTAAATTTCTGCAGTTGTATCTCTTGGCTCTGAATAAGATCTGAGCCTCTCTGAGTGTGTGAGCTCAGCTCCTTGTCCCCGCTCAAGCCTGGCCCTGAACAAGTCTGGCTCCCAAGACTGAATTCCCTGTATGCAACATCAGAAATACAATATTGTTTCTCAACAAAAGGAAATGAATTCAGGAATGCCAAGGTTCAGACGCAGTATGGGTCTAGATAAGCAGAGGCTGAGGGATGATCCCAGTGCTACAAAAAAAAACAAACAAAAAAATAAAAGCAAATATTCTTGCTCAAAGAAACAATTCCTCTAAATAGACAAGCAAAAATTAGTATCTCTGATCACACAGACAGATTGGATGCAGAAGGGGCAGCAAGTCACCCCACAGACTCTGGACAAATTCAACACAAAGCTCCCACAACTGCAGCTCCCTTTCACCTCCAGTGATGCACAGCCCCTGCCTACGCTGGCACCCGTGACCTCCCCAACACAGCTGGGCTTTTGTAGACACTGCTTTCCAGGAAAGCATTAAAGGGAGAGGAGCTGCCAAGTCTGGGAAATGCAGGAGGAGACAAGTTGGTTTTAATAGTTAAAATTCTTTAGAAATTTAAAAGAGGCTGCTTTTTCAGGCTATTAATAAATTAAGACAGGAGGGAAACATGGAGAAGGTAAGAACTTGAACTCGGAGGAACTGTAGGAATGGGGCTCCTGAGCAGCAGGGGCAAGGACAGATCCACTGCCTGAGCTGCTCCTGTGGAGGAGATGGGAGATGGGCCTGGGGCTCAGCAGGGTCTCACAGGGCTGGGAAACAGAACAGAGGATGGAAAACAGACTGATGGTGCCAGGCTGGCATTTCCTACACAGCACAGTGTGATTTCTGCCAGATATTACAGAGAGCAAGGTGGGTGGTGGGGTCAGAAGGCACTTGGCACAAACAGGTTCGCTCCAGGGCAGCTTTTCATCACCCTTTATGGTCAGAGCTGCCCTAGAGCAACACAGGGGTGGGGGGCTGTGAAGGGGAGAGCCAGCATGTTGGCCCTGCAGTCCCCTGGGCGTTTTGATCCACTGACATTTTTGGGAGATGACCAAAGCAGCATGACACCTTCCCAAGGAGAGTGGCAGAGCCACCACAGCCAGGTGACAGTGGGTCTGTGCCTACTCTGCAGCTACAGGGAATACCCAGTGGACTCAGCACCAGGGCACGCTGGTTCAGGAAAAAATTCGGAGTTTGTGCTGCTGTTGATACAGGTGATTGCTGTAAGGGAAATGGGAATTACTGCAGAACAAGAGGAAGGAGGTGCAGAGGCACTTTGGGACCTTTATGCACTTAAAGCATGGACATCTGTCACCACACAGGGATTCAGTGACCAAAGGTGTGCACCAAGGGGCAGGATTTGAGAGCTGGGAGCCCCTGCCCCCAGGCTCGGGTAACACCCTCTGCCTCAATGCCAATAATACCATTTCCAGCAATGACGAAGGCTCTCGGGCAGCAGCTGGAGGGGATACCGGGGGGAGCGCCCAGCACCCTGCTCGGCTCCCCTCCCACGGGTGGGTTCCAATCTCCGCTCCCAGCACAGCACCAGCATATTTTCTCGGATGTTTTCCCAGTTTCCACAAGAGGGCACCGGCACGACACCGACGGGACACTCCGGTGTCCCCGAGCCGGGGGCTCGCCAGGGCTTTTGCCCGCAGAAGAAAAGCGGCTGATGCACATCTCCCCGGAGATGTTGGCTCTGGAGCCCTGTCTCACCACGACGTTTGTTTTTTTGCAGAAATAAACTCCTTTTGCTGAAAAAGGAGATTTCCCGGACTAGCCCTGAGGGGCTGCAGGGAGGGGAACGGGCGTTCCGCGATGGGTGCAGAGGGGCTGCCACTGTCACCCATTTCCTCCAGGCTCCACATCCCCGGCAGGGAGCATGAACCCTCAGGAGCTGTTCCTCTGAGGAAAGGGCTTTGCCTGAGGGGCACGCTGGGCTCCTGGCAAACCCTGGTGCAGGGAAAGACCTTGCTGGGAAGAGATAAACCAGTGAAAGTTAATGCCCCAGTAACAGAAACACCAATGGGAGCAAACAAAAGCCACTCAGACTCCAGTCTGGACTGAATTCCCTTCACAAAGGGAAGCCTTTGACCCTCAGACCTGCTTTTTGGAGCTCAGGTCACCTTTCAGTGAGTGATGAGGCTGCTTGGTCAACAACTACATCTGGTGCCTCAGAACCTGGCAGATCAGGCACTTGAAGCTGTGGGCTTTAAGCAGAGAGTTTTAGTAACTACTTGAGTGAATTTTTTTAACCCAGGTGAGCATGTAGAAAGACTACTCAAATCAGTGGTGTTGCCCTGTTCACTGCCCATATGGAACCCTGGAGCGTGTCAGCTCATTTCCTCTAGATTATCTTGATCTTGCTGGACACTGAGTGAGTGTGTACCAAAGCACGAGGTGTATCAGAAATGCCAAAACAGCAACAGATTGTCTGTCAGGGCTGTCATTCTGTCATGAAATATGACACGCATCCCGCCCGGGAGGAAGGACTGGATTGTTGTATACTTCAGTGCCAGCTGAGGCCAGGCAAGATTATTCCTCATTTTGGAGTCTCATTGATCAGACCTGGAGGATACATTTCTGCAGCATAAAAAATAATGTGGCGAAAGTCCCATATCACCTACCTCTAGCTCTACCTTTATATAAAGCACGTTGCCATTTCACAGGCGCATCTGTGAGGAATTTCCCTTTTGTGAATCCAATTTCCTCTCACTTTTGAACAAAAATGCATCTCTGACGTGAAGGATGCAAAGGTAGAGACAGCATGGCTCAATACAGAGCAACAGGGAATTTGCCAAGCAGCATCAAAATGGAGAACAAACAAGAAAAATAAAAGCCAATTTAATGCAGAGAATTTATCAAAGGAGAAAAATGCTTCTTGAGCAGCATCACTGATTGCCCTTCTGTGGCTGACGTGCCAGAGGGACACTATGAGCATGACAAAGGAACAGAAATGACAAAGTAAACACAAGTAACAAGGTGGGAACAAGCCTACAGACTGGTGAGAGCTCCCCATGCTCCCCACCACAAGCCTCAATGAAGCATCAGCCAGGACATAACTAATGTGGAGTGGATGTAATATCTCCGGAGGAGATTGCACGTGGTGGACTCAAGAAAAACAGGAGAGACTGCTTTGTTTTCCTCTTGCTCAGTGATAAATGAGACCTGACACCCTTTCCCAAAGGCTGAATTCATCAGCTCCAGAGCTTACAGGTAATTAGATCTGGAGTCATGGTGGGACTATCTCTACCAGTTGTTTTGCTCCTTGTGCATTCCTTGGAATCCTGTAACCAAACTTCCCAGGAGCAACAGTAAAACAAAAGGAGCATTTTCTTGTGTTACACCCTTCAGCCCAGCAGTCATCCAAGCATTTGGTAATTATAGCTGTGGAGGAGCCCAGCAGAGCCACTGAGCAGCTCAGGGCACTAGAAGTCACAGCTTCCACAGAGGGAAACAGAAAAATAATCTCCCAAGATGTACTTCAGCCACAGCATCAGCAGTAACATGTGTGCACGTGACAACACCTCACTGAGAAAAGCAAATCTTAATGAAGGGTTGACTGATATGTAGATGGCCAGAGTCTGTGAACAAGCACTATAACCTAAACTTGCAGTATTTTGGAAAGTCTACAGCTGCCAGTCAAGTGGATGCTTTCTCAGATGAGTGTTTCCAGGCTTTCTTCTCAAAAGGGATCCCGCAGACACCCTTTCCTTGCACACTGGTCTTCTCCATCTTTCTATGCCATGTGGGTCCCCTCCAGGGTTCAGCTGCTCATTTGATCCTACCACCACTCTCAGATCTGCTTCCTCAGCCTCAGAAAAGCCTTGGACAGTGAAATCCCCAAAGTCTGACAACTGCCTGTGAAGTCGCCTTTTGATCTCTTGGTAGTCTGCCATCTCCAGCAAGGGGCATTTGGTGGGAACTAGAAAAATCCAGAGCCAGGTGGTTTGGGGAAGCTGTATGAGGGTTAAATGCCCCCACCGTGGTGCATGACAGGCAACCTCCACAAATGAAGACAAACCTGTGGGTGAAGCAGTCCAGATCTCTTATCTCCCAGTTGTATTTTGGACGACAGAATCTTTAGTCCTGCATCCTTAAAGGAGGACACGTGTAGTGGGCTCTGTAGGGCACCCTTGGATTGCAGAGCAAAACCAGGACATAACGGCGGTGGCAGGACTGTCGGGTGATCCTCAGCAGCCGGGAGCTGAACCACAGAAGATGCTTGTTGAAGTCTGTTAAATGACAAGACAATGTAATCCAAACATGTCCATCACCTTCAAGCAAGGGCTCTGTGACACAGGTAAAATTGCTTTTGTTCACTCAAAAGATCAATAATGTCAGGATGAAATAATATGCCAGCCAGCATGAAGAACTCCACCTGACCACTGACAGTCAACAGGCAGAAACCCCCTCTTGTAAAAATACTATGAAAAAAATCCTGAATATACTGCCACTCCCCAAGTCACCATATTTGGACTGTTCTTTCCAGGAGCAGTAGATCATCTCCAGATTTCTTGGAAGAACAAATTTCTGTGCACATAGTGTAATCTGATGCAGGAAATTCCTCAGATTTAATTGGGTTGTTTTCTATTAAATCATCATGGCTAATCAAACAGCCAGAGTCCCATCTGAAGACCACACTCCTCAACGAACATCAGCATTTATTCCATGTCAGGACTTCCCTCAGAACAACCTTGTTGTCAAAGGCAGCTTCTCATTTCACTGATCTAAAAGTCTCCGGTCCTTCAGCATCTCCTTCCCCTCGCCCCCGCATATCTGCTTTGTTTTGCACTGGATTTAACTTTGCATATGTGGCTTGGTGTGGTTTTTTTTTAATATAACATCAAATCTCTTAATTCTCTGACCCAGAAAACAGAGACAATCCTCATAAAAATCTGGGACAAAGAAGATGTAGTTGGCACGTGCGCAGCAGCAAGAGATTGCGAAACTCCCAAATCTACCCATTTAAAGTGATTTTGATTAAAGAAAGCATTTTGAGAACTGTTGCTGTCAGATCTCAGGTTATTTTGAAATCAAATCCTTAGCTTTCAAGTCCTGCTCTACTCCGAGCAAGACACTTTAAAGAGTGATGATGTGGTGGCCCAGGTTCACCATCACCCGAGATGTGAGGGCTTTTCCCTCCCACACTGTCTCCTCCACGGGGCCAGCCAAGACCCCAGACCCACACAGGCTACACGCCTGCTCCCACAGTATCCAGAAATAAAGGTTTCCTCAGCCACAGCACGACCTTTCCCGGAGCCACACAGCCCATTCCTGCAGCACTTTTGCCAATGAGTAAATAATGAGAAATTAGTGCATGGCCCCGGTGATGAGTCAGAGCGAGCCACTGCTGGCACCATTGAACCTGCCAGGACAAACAGGGTGTCACAGACATCCAAGCCCCCCAGTTTCATGATGATGTCACTTGTGTCACACCCGTGTCACGCCATGACCCGCATGGTCCCACCAGTGAGTCACACCCAGACTCCAGACCAGGAGAGCCCCATCCAATGCCAGGCAGGGATGGGAATGCATTGCATCTAATATTGCCCCTTTACACGTTTAATTTAAAGAGAGAGCATAACGAAAGTTTGCAGGCTGAGTCACACAGGCAGTAATCTCCCTTTTGAGGGCCCCAGGAGATTTCAGGGGCAAAAGGAGGGTATGGAGGTACAGCTCCACTGCATGCTGCCCCCAGGGATAGAGGGTCCAGCTGGGGGGGTCCTGCCAGACAGGAGCTTCTTCTAGAACCTGACACAGCACCGAAGATGAAGAGCGAGGCCAAGGTGGGAGCTCACTACTCCATCCCCAGCACCAACTGTGGGGAAGTCCCTGGTGACAGCAGGGTTTCACCCACTGGCTCTGAACCCTTCTCAAAGGCAGAGTCTCATTAAAGCGGGTAATTTGGACTGACTAGCCTGGGTAATTCCCACGGCTGGGCCCACAATAGCAGCCAAGCCCAGGAGGAAATTGCATTACTGTACATGGAGGTCTCAAAGCTGAAAAGGAAGGAGCGGTTCACACCAGCCAGGGTTTTAATACCAGATTAAATGCTTTCACAGCAGCCCGGCTGTTTGAAAGCTTCCAGCCAGCCTTTTGTCAATTTATTTTGCATTGTACTTTGGCTTCAAGAGGTACCTTAAAATGTAACCAACAGCACTTTATTTTTAATATGGTAGCGTAGCACTCTTGGAGGGAATTCATGGACTTGGGATGGACCCTGCTCCATATGGGAAGACATGAAGTGCTTTAATGGCAGAGGGGCCACACTAAGCTCCTCTCTCCAACGCTCTTGGCCTGAATGCATTATTGTTTAAGGAATCTATTAAGCATTTTGTCCTTAAAGACTCGCCATTTTAGGAGACTGAATGAAGCTCCAGCTGGAATTATCAATTTTTAATTTCCCCATTAGCAGAAACAGAAGAAGTCTGGTACTTTCCCCTGATAGAAAGAACAGCCTATATTCATACAAGGATTTTACTTTCAGAAGCTGATTATTCCAAGCTTTGAACCAGGAGCTAAGCCATGTCTCAGGGACGTGCCCAACACCAGGTGCTTAAATGCAGCAGTTCAGGAGAGGTCCTGGCTGACTCCAGGCAGGTGGGAACAGGAGGGTGGCTGGACCAGGATGGGCAGCTGCATGCAGGCATGTGGCAGCAGCAGCAGCAGGATGCTCCTACCCTTCTACGGGCAGGGAAAGCACCCCAGAAACAGCAAGGATGAACCTGTACCCCACTCATGAGCCAGCTTCTACTCTGAAATTCAGCACCTGTGAGACACGGGGCACAGACTGACAGGAAACTGCTGCTCCTCCTGCCCCCCTCCTCTCCCTGACATGGGGACACAGAGGAATCTCTGTCTGTCCCCCCTGCCCACTGCAGCCAGCTGGGGGGGGGACACACAGCCTCGTAGGGCTCTGTGCCACCCCGCTCTCCCCACAAGTGCATCCTTGTCATTCAAATGAGAAGCTGCCACAAAGGCGAGGGCCCTGCCCCGAACAAAGAGCCGCTTGGGATGGCAGAGGGGGACGCGGATCCCTGGTCTCCACCGATGAATGCAAATGCCTTCATCCCCTGGGAGCAACTTCTACGGGAACAACACAGACAGGGCTTTGTGAGCAGGAGGCTGAGAGAGGCATCGGTCATACGCAACCCCCCAAGAATGCCCAGCAATCCCCAGCTGGAGAAACGCCCTGGGGGCACGCACAGACCTCTCCTCTCACCCCTGGCCACCAAATCAAGAAGAAGCCCCTCACAGTCTTTTTTTTCCACCCATGTTCTTGCAACCAAACTAAAACTTTCCTGGCACTCCTGCATCCATTGGCCATTGACGCCAGAGCCCATTTCCACACAGGATGATCTCAGTGAGGCCACCACCACCAACCCACTGCCAACTCCTGCCTTGCAACGCCAGGGCAAAGAAACTCCCTAGGGCAGATCATCTCCCTTGGGGCCAAGCTCGCTCAGCCTCGGCCACCAGTCCACCCCCAGGCCACAGCTTTTGCCCTGCCACAGCTGTGCACCTGCAGTAACAGGCAGGAGCTGCCTGTTTAACATTCAGCTCTGTTACAAACCAGCCAATCTCCAGGTCAACACCTTCAGTGTTCAAACTCCGCGCACCGGCTCTTCTGAAAAGTACAACTTGAAGGTAGACCTCCCCCCAGACGTGGTTCAAAGCCCACTGAGGTGAGAGCTCTCATTACTCAGTTACTACTAATGTATAGAAAGGTTTTTGCTGCCTGCACCCCTGAGATGTCCAAGCTCAACAGCCATAAAAAGATGCAATTTGTGAACGCTGTGGCGAGGAGGGGTTGGGGGTTCACTGTAAAGGCAGCAGTGCAAAATGCAAAGTCGTAAATCTCAAAAGCGGTGGACTAAAATTCAGTGGAATCACTCAAGTCAAGCTCCGTTCCATCTGCTATTTTATGCCCTCTTTGTTAGAGCAGCTAATGGAGAACAATAAAAACATTAATAATCAAGTTAGATTTATAAACTGGGCAGGATATTCCCCTAGTAATGAAATCTGGAGAATCATTCCATGTTATATTGCTTTGGGCAGCACTCTAACAAGAACTGCCTTTGAGTTATAGCCCTCTTTCGTTTTGCTGAACTTTAATTTGGCCCAGCACCACTGTTTCATTTAAAACAAACTTAGAGCAGGAGCGGAGCAGAGGACACAGATCAGAGGCACAGTCCTGCTTGGCACTGAAAGCCTCTCAGCTGCAAGGGGGGGTGTTTGGGATGTAAAAGCTCTGTTGACATTGTGCTCTGTTTACTGCAGAGAATTGCTGGATATAATTTTCCAAGGTTAGCGGAGCTTTCTATTGCCATGGTTTCATGCTTCCTAGTTTTCAAATATTTGATTGAAATGCCTCACAGATCTTTAATTTCTTAGTTGCTTCATAAAGAGGATGTCAAATAATTCTTCTTGAGGCTCTCACTTCCCACACAGTGGTAGTTTCCTGACAAACACCTCTGAAAATACCTGGCATCTTGTGCTCTCTGCTGCTCATTAGAGGGCATAAGCACAACCTTGATTTACATTCATTCCCTTCTGAAGTCCACCAGTGCTGTCTCAAGCTGGAGAGATTATTTGCAAGCACACCCACTGGAGGGGAGACAGCACCCAGACACCCATCTGATACCCTAAATTTAGGCATCCCTGCCTAAATAAGGCTTCATTTCATGTAATCTCCCCTCCTCCTGCAGTTCACTTCTGCTCTGTTACCACCCTCCGTGGCACCTTCTGCTTTGAGAGATGACCCCAGCTCTTCAGCAGGGTTTGGAGCTACTGCTCAAATCCAGACCAGGACTAAAAAGGTTTCTTAGTGCCTGAAAGTTGTCAGCAGCAACTAATAAGACCCTCGAGTATTACCATTTACCCTGTAAAAGCTGAGCACAGCGCAGATACTGTAGCAAGGATAAAAGCAGGTCAAAGACAAAGTTTGAGTCAAATTGATTGGGGCAGAATACATCAATTCGTGTGCTGTTCGCATGAAATATTAATTCCAGTTTTAACATTTGATTATGGGGGAAAGTAAATGCACCATAATTATGCAGGTGTGCCTTATATTCACCACATTTTCTACTCTGCCAGGAACTGATGAGGAACAATATGCTTTGTCCTTCCCAGCAGGTGCCTGAGCCAGAGCCTGCAAGCCCAACCATGGACTTGGTGGCCAAGCCTCGGTGGCAGAGGCATTGTCCTGGCACACTGCTCTGCCCGAGCCCCGCTCATTAGATAACCCTGCCGTGCTGCAAACCCTCCCTCCCTCCTCCACAGCACTGCACAGGCAGCATTTTGAAATTCGCTGAATTTCAGGGAATTTCTCCAAATTGGCGGGTCCAGCCCCAGGACTGCCTGCCCACACCCAGCCACAGATGGCTTTCTGACAGCCAGGTTTGACACAGTCATGGGGCTTTCTCTGAGCTACAGCTGGTATGAGCTACAAGAAACTTTTCCTCCTCCAAGAGAAAAGCCTCCATCTCTCCCCTCTCACAGGAGATGGCATGAAGCTGTAGAGACCTGCTGGCACTGTGACCCGGCTGGGACATGACCTAAGCTCTCAACGCCTGCTAAAACCTGTCAGCTCCCTGCAAACTGAGCAGGCACCTGCGAGCGGAGCAACAGGACCACAAGGATGCCCGCAACGTGCAGACCACCGCAATGAAGCCAACCCTCCACATGCTGCCGGCACAGAGCAGCCCCTAAAGCATCCCCGAGCACGTCCCCAGTCTCCAGCAATCGCTCTGACTCCAAACGTGCCATTTTACCCTGCTTGCTGCTGGAGTTTGTGTGGCTCCATGGCAAGCAGAGAGCCCTCGAGACAGGTCAGCCCTTTCCCAGCGCCTGAGAAATCACCATCCAAGTGCAAAAGCTGGTGGGGCCATCATCCCGCGATGCTGGGCTGGGGGAAAGTTGGGTCAGCGTGCTGGGGTGCAGGGGGACACACCAGGAGGGGAACTCTGGTTTCCAAAGGGCTCGGTGCAGAGTGTATGGGGTGGGGGGCACTGGGTGCAGGGGGGAATAAACAGACCCTTCCGTGTGCACGGTAGGGTACCAGGTGCAACGAGAGGCACGACGTGGATAACGCTGGAGGGGGCACCGGGTGTGAATGGGCCCGATCAGCGGGAGCAGGATGGAGGGCACTGGCGGTAAGGGGGGCACCGGGCACCGGCGAGCGCTCCCAGCCGCCGGAGCTCGCCCAGCGCCGCGGGGGCCGGCGATGCCCGGCGGTGCGGGAGTACCCAGGGCGGCGGGTGCCGGGGGAAATGGGAGCGGAGAGGAGCGGGGGGACCGCGGGTGTAACTCACAACTCCCCGGGTGATGTCCTCCGCCGCGGGGGTCGGCGCCGCAGGCGCTTCTTGCCACGCCAGCCACAGGGCGAGCACGAGGAGCATCTCCCGGCGGCGGGCGCGGTGCCGGGCGGCGGGGCTCAGCATCCCCCCGCGCACCGCGCCGCCCGGCCCCGCGATGGGCTCCGCCGGGCTCCGCGCCGCATCCGCGCTCCCGCCCCGGGCTGCGGCCGCCGCCGGGGAGGGAGGGAGGGAGGGAAGGAAAGAGAGCGGGGGTCTCCGCTCCGTTCAGCGCTGCTCCGCCAAGGATGGAGGCGGGGGGGCTCCGCTCCGCCCCGGAGCGAAGGAAGGGGGACTCCGCTCCTCGCCGCTCGGGAAGCTCCGCCGCCGGGAGCGCGGTCACATCTCCCCGCTCCCACACCCCGCGGAGCGGCAAAGTTGCTGCGGGCGCTGGCGCGGAGCAGAGCGCGGATCGGCAGCCACGGATGCTGCTGCTGCTGCTGCTCCCGGGGGTCGCCGCGGCTCCGGCGCTGCTGCCATGCACCCCTCTGCGGCCGGGCAGCGGAGGAGAAGGAGGAGGAGGAAGGGATGCTAATGAGGGAGGCGGTGTCAGGGCTCCGGCGGTGCGGGGGGGTTCGGCACAGCGCGGTCTGACCGCGGCGCTGCGCCCAGCATCAGCACCAAGAATCAGCACCACGGACCAGCATCGGCACCGACCCCGCTCCCCGCGCGGAGTGCGCTGCGCGGGCAGAGGGGGCTCAGTCCCTCCCGCTTGGGTATTTGCGTCTGGCGGAAAGGGATCAGGGCTCCGACACAGTTCTTTTTAAGCATCAACATTTAAGTAACCAGCATCATCTCCCGAGTTGTTTAAAGACCGTGAGGTTGGAGCATCCCCGGCTGACATCCCGTCTCAGAGAGACGAATGTCTGGCTTGTCCCCATAAACAGCATAATGGGATCCTATGGCCTCTGCAGCGTGTCCTCCCTCGAGAGCTGTGAATCTGCCACATGGCTCCCCCAGGCCAGATGGCAGGGGACACCCTGACAGCTCCAGCTCCTGCCAGTTCAGTAGGAACATGTACTTCCTACTCAGCATCTGCCTTCCCCAGTTCCTATTGGCACATTATTGCACTCAACAGCACTGCAAACGATCTTTAAAGTAGTTTTTGTTTGCTTGGTTTGTGTTTTTAATACATTTACAGTTTCTGTTTTAAGATAAATAACAAGTAGAAATAATGAAGAATTGAGAGAGAGAAGAATGCTTCTAGGTGCTGCTGGGGCAAAAATGTAATGGACATTGATATGACATCTTCTGCACAAATAGATGAATTTAGCAATGAATCATAGCTGCTTCTGGAGATATTTAATATTAAACAAGACTAGAGCAAAGCAGTGGAGGAAGAAAGAAGAAATCTTTGTCCAAAAGAAACTGGTTAAAGAGAATTAACAGGGAGATCTCACTTCCTGCAGGCAAGTTTGCATTACCCTATGTCCCTGTAAGCTGGACTGAATTTACTGCTCTGACACCAGAGAAATCAGAGGGAAAAGCCCTGGATTACAGGGCTCAGAGCCTCACCAACTAGAACTACTTGTTGTAGCTCAAGGGCTGTTATGTCAAGAGCTTTCCTCCATACTAAAACAAAGTTTAGCTTCTTAAACAGACCAGGAAAGCCCATCCCCTGGTTCCACAAGTGCAGAGAGAAGGTTTCCAAAGGGCAGGCTCTTACTGTGCCCAGGTGCAAGTCCCTGTCGCTGGGGAGTGGTTCTCCCTCTCTCTACAGGACTCAATTCCACCTCTGTGCATCTCCTGCTGCTCCCGCCTTGTCCTGTCTGTCCCCCAGCTGCTGCTGCCCTCAAGGGAGAGCTCTTTCTCACTTTCAATAACTGTCACAGCAGCCCTGATGAGACAAGGGTTGTTATTTGCTCTATTCCAGACTCCACTGTGCTAAGCAGAAAGCAGCAGCCACCCACCACCCCTCAACCTTTTCCAGGTTTTCCAACAGAGAAGCGATATTCTGGGCAGTCAGGCCAGCCTGACATTGCTTAGCAACATCACACATAGTAATTTCCTGCTAAGCAGTTCCAGAATATCTTCTTATTAGGGATCATTTTTCTTGACAGTTGACATGACTGTGGGCAGATCAGAGCCATCCTCTGAGGAAAGCAGAGGGAGCACAGCCATGCAAGGCTGGGAGGAATGAGCCACAGTGTCTCAAAATCTCAGAGTTTGGGACAAACCTCCAGCCCTCAGGGTGAGCAGCTTCTGGGGTGGCAGCACCAACAGGGTGAAAACTGCCAGCACAAGTTCAGTGACTCGTCATGGGCTTGGTGTTATCACTGGCAAATGCTTCAGCAGCATCTGAAAACACTTTCTAGGGATTTGGGGCTCTCTGAGAACTACTCAGAATTAAAAAAAAAAAAGCCTCTGTCCCTCTGCATGACACAGTTTGCATGTCAGCCTGGTCCCTGTATTGGGCAGCCTGGAGCTCCAGGGCTTGCTTCTACCCCAAATCCATAATGCTCCCTCTCCCATGCTGGTCACATCATCCTGTAGCAGCAAGGTTACCTCAGCTGCCTTCCTTGCATTTCTGGAAAGTACTGCACACTCCACACTGACCTTTAATCCCATTTTTCAGAAGTGGGCAGTGAAGGATAAAGGTTCATCGTGAGCTGCCTGTGAACTGTTGGACCAAAGATAAAGGCTTGAGCCCACTTCAGCAAAGTTTTGCTCTTAACTTCAAGGGGTCAAGATTTTAGGGCACACGCTATCATTTCATCTGCCCCTCCTAGGTCATCCTCTCACAGCAGCACATCAGGGACAAAAATCTGCACAGTTTGTCAGAGCAGGTGTTTTCAGCAGGTTGACAGCAGGGCAAATGGAAGATGGTGCTCCATGTCAATGTGCTTTAATCCTTTCAGATTGCTTCCTGTGGCATCAAATGCAAGAACATACTCATTTTCACCAAATGTAGAATAAATTTTCATGTTGCAAGAGAATAATTTTTCCACAGCCATTTCTCACATGCATGTAATACGTGCAGGTACAGGCTGTAATCACAGAGTTTGGGGTATTTGTAAATCATTTCACTGCAGCAGACTCGACCCAGCTGCCAACTCCATCCACCCACTGAGGAGCACTGTGCAGAACCTCAGCTTCCCACCAGCTGTCCATTATACAGCCTCCTGCCTTCAGCATAGCAGGAAGGGGTTTCACCCTGATGGGGTAGATCAGCTTTTGTGGAACAGATGGTCAGATGGCCTCAAGCAATGTCAAAAAAAAGGAAACAAATTAAAAAAATTATGTCTTGTATCACATATCCCACTAACATCCCTGGTGGGATGGGCAGCATCCTCTGTCATGCTCAGTGAAGCACCTCAGCTCAGGATCCCTGCTCACATCCCAACTGTTTTGGTATGGGCTTGTTTCCAGGGCTGTGATCCTTCATCTGACTGGGACTGGAGCAGAGCCACATGCAGGGTAGGAGCCGAACAGTTTTGCAAATCAGACTGAGATTGTCAAAGAAAACAAACAACCCATCCCACAAAAACCTCAGAGTTTTTAGGTGGCCAAATTCCACTGGATTCTCCAGCCTCTGACCTCTGCACCTGTCAATACCTGCCTGTTTCACCATCTGCCCAGGTATTAGTTATTAGCACCTGTGCTGTGAGAGCACCTCAGAGCCAGCCTTGCACCACAAGGACCTGCAATGTGCATGATTATTTACGCTGGATGAGTAGACATTTGGTTCATGCCCTTACGATATTCAATTTCCAACGTGTTTATAAATATTTTTAGCAAGCACTTACAAGAGAGAAGAGTAGATTTCTATGCATTACTCAAAAATGGTCACAAATTACAATACCAAAAGAATCTACAACCATGCCATGCACAAACAGCAGGGAGGGACTCTTTCCTAGTTTAATTTTATTGCACAAGACTTCCTCCTCCAAGAAAACACTGCTTGATGAAGACCCAAAGAAGTTATCAGAGAAGCTCTAAACCCTATGTTTGTGTATATGCAGGATATGTACTCAAATGTAAGCATATGAGTAATCACACTGACTTCACTCTAACCAAATGAATGTAATAAAAGAGCAGCTCTCCCTGGGAAGGTGGAAGCTGTGCCCAAAATAAGAAGGCAGATTGTATGGATGCCATCAGCTCCTTACAGCCACACAGAGCAGAGTTGGACAATAAGAAGAACCCAGTTAGAACAAACTGAACTGTATTTTCTCTTCCCTTTTCAGTCAGTAGAAAGCCCACCTCAATGGTATAGGCTTAACTCCATGCTCAATATCATAAGAACTAAGAGAGAGTTGATGGAGTTTTCATGCCATTCATTACCCAGGCGAGCTGCTGAATAGAATTTATTTAAGGCAGGAGCAGCGTGATGATTTTAATTCTGTTAAGTGTAGCTTCCAAAATGCATTCTTTATGCTTCATTTATTGCAAATGAATGACTCAGTTAAAACAGCATTTCAACACATTTTAGCCAAAATATTTGCTTTGCACAACAACAAAATAGACATAACTGTAAGCAGCTGTAAGTAAAAGCAAGCAAATAGACGGAAGGAACAGATAGCTATTTATGGTGATACCTACAGTCTGTTTTAGCACAAAACTTTTATGCTAAACAAGAAATGCTAGTAAAGCTGATTTGCAAGTTTGCATTTCTCTGATCTGCCTGTAATTGTCAGTGTTTGGAAAAACCTGTAAACAAGTACACAATTTGTTTTTGCTCCACATACATTCCAGCCAAATGCACACACTTAAAATATTTTCACCTTTGTGCACCAAGATGGCGAGTACAAATTTAAAATGTCATTATCTTCTAACTGTATATGCTAAGTGCAAGATGAAGGTTTTTTTCCTCAGTGTCTTTAGCACAATTAGCATGTATGACAACATCCAGACAATTTAATTTCCCAATTACACAGCTATACCGAGAATATCCTTTGCATTAAATGTGCAGCAGTTCTTATCAGTAGATATTCAACAACTTCTTCTGCCCTGTTGTATCGCTGCAGATACTCGTATTTTGGCAAGTCCAGAAATGAAAATTTTCTGCCCTATCAAGCAGGGAGATCGAAATTGCAGTGCTGCAGAGGAGGGGGCTCGGGCTGCTGCCCTGGCCCCTCGCCGGGAGCAGCCACTCTGACGGCACTCTCAGCATTCCCAAGGGGCACCCACACACCACAGACTTATTTCTGACACAAGTGGTGAACTAGTTTACACTGCAAAGTCTGAAAATGAGGACGTTTTTGATATTGTCCTGCTGTTCTCCAGAAGCTTTGATAGCCTGGGGGGAAGGGGGGGAATAAATTGGTCACTGGAATATAATTTGCTTGCTTGTAATAAATATCATCCAGAAATTATTTATTTGCTTGCCTGCTTTTAGGACTGATGGGGAACCAATAATAATGAAAAAAGGCAATTATTTTGCCAAGACCAGTAGTAGGCACATAGTTACACATATGTTAAGTATTACTCATGGGAAGTTTAGAAATTCTTCTTTTCCATGATTAAAACTAAAGTGGATCAGGGCATTTACAGATGGCTCAGGAATATACAAGTTTCTTTGTTCTCTGATTAAAAAAATAATAATAAAAAAATCAACCTACTGGCACTTTTTCATGGCTTAAAAATAAAGGATGGAAACCAAAGTCTGAAAGGGCAGGGAAATCAGTAGTTTCCTGCAGGCCAGGGAGATGCTTACGGTGCTCTTGTTCATAATTTCACACTGGCACAAAGGACCTCCAGCACCTCATGGATGTCCATCTGCCAGCTCCACCTCCCCAGGCTGAGACAGCACTATCATCCCACTGCAGTCTGCTAACAGCACAGCTTAGTCCTCTCTCACTCGAAGGTCTAAATCTTGCAGATTTCTCTCACGTAACACCTGAAAAGTGCAGCCTTCCTGGCTTTCCCCACAGCTGCAGCTCTCCTCAGCCTGCTGCTTCTCTGCTGGAAACACCTTTTATCCCCCTGCCAGCCACATTCCTGTAGGTACCTGTAGCAAATCCTGTTTCAGAGGTTTTTCCAAGCCTAACATTCTGACCATCTCTCAGCACTCCTCCTGAGCAGCATTCTCTGTGGAATTCTTTCTGTCAGATCAAACATAAACTGCTTCTCTTTATTTCAAAGATTTTTTACAGACAACCCTGCTTTGTCTTTTATTGCTCATTTAGCACCAAGAAATCAGCTCCTTCCTCCGCCTGGCCATGAAATCCACCTCTCCTTTGCTTTCTTGGGCACTTAAACAGCAATGCTCCCACTTTCTCCTGTGCTGGTCCTTCTGCCCAGAAATTTTTCCTTCTAAGTAAACTCAAGGCAGGCATGCCACCCTCTCACTGCCTATTATATATACCCTGTAAGATCAGGACACCACCACTCCATCCCAGTGTATTTTTCCAATACAACTGTACTCCAAGAAGTTGAGCAATATTATTTTGTAATTTCCTTTGTCTCCCTTGCTTGCAGACATGTCTTATTTTCTCTCTTCTCCTGGGTAAGTTCTTTATTCCAAGAGGAAGGCACTTAATACAAGGTCATCTCAGTCTACTGCTGCACTCCCTTGGTGACATCAGTGATGGCTACAATACCTAAAGACTCAGCTCAAGGCCACATTGCCACGGAGCAGACACAAGCACACACCATCTAGCACAACACTGGCCACTTCTGCCTCCCTGCTGCATCATGTACTTCTCACAGAGCAGTGTTTAAGGCATTAACACCCATGAATTATAAAACAATACAAAAGAAGCTCGTGTTCTCCAGGCTTAGCTTTTCTGCAGTGTCCCCAGTATACAAAAGCCTCCATCAAGACCTTGTAATAACAAGCCAGGCAGAAGGACAGACCAGACTGCCATGTTAAAGCAAACTAAAGTGTAATTTTCTCTTCACTAGCAGCATTCCCATTCTTGTTCCCATTGCTTTTTAATAACAACCCATGAAAGGATGTTGATGTCTTGTTTAAGCAATGATGAGAAGTTCAGATGTTAATTAACCAGAAGTAGTACATAGTCACTTTACTGAAAAAAAATGCCAACAAGAAAAGCAAACAAAGAAATTAAAAGCTGTAAAGTAGCATTTGAAGCAATTTCCCAGTGGAAAATAGTACTAATTTTAACACTACTTAGGCATAACAGACTGTCCTTTGGCCAGGGAAAACCACAAGCCCTTTGACCTGCTTTTATAATGCTTCAATACATGTTTGTGCTTTCTGTCAGTCAGGAAGACAGCAAATTATGTGGCCCCCATCAAAGGCCAGCAACCTGCTATATGCACACGTACTCTGCACCCTACAAAGACAGATACACACTTCAGTAATGGCAGAACATCTCATCAATTAAATGGAGCCATATATCTTCTTTCAGCATGTGACATGTTGATTGACAACCTTTCTAGAGACCTGGCTCAGACAACTGGGGGGATTTTGCTGGCAAGGTCAGCAAAGCTCCCACTGCACTGCTTTCCATCACAGTGCCACGTAACAGATCTCACCTGCAAACAGCACACCCCTGGCCTTGGGTCCTTGTTCTGCTCTTCCTGCTTGACCCCCAAATTCTTCCTCTGCCCAACCCATCCTGCCAGTTCCATGAAGTCCCTGATAAATGGGTTTTCACTATACCCTGCTCCCCACGGGGTTCAGTTTTCTCCTCCCATCCCCGGCTGCTCCTCTTGAAGGGCAGTGGCTGCTTAATGTGCTGAGAGTCCTGGGTTTGAACTCTGGATAAACTCAGGTGTCCTTCACCTTCCAGTTCTACAAATCTCTTCTAGAGAGATGAGGATTACTTGGTGTTCAACAACCGAGCAACAAAGAGCATTCAGATGTTTTATGAGAAAGGACTTCAGGCTGACCATACCCAGCTTTCCTAGGGAAAACATGACCAGAAAAGAAACTGTTCATAAAGATGGGACAAGTAGAAAGGAGATTAAAATAGAAGATGTGAGCCAGATGTTATGGAAAGCTGTAAAAATAGTGAAGTATTTAACCCCATTGCCCACCAGATCAAGAGGCTCTCAGGACCAGGTCAGGCATGGCTGGTGCAGGATGATAGAAAACAGTCTCCTCATGGTCTTCCTAATCTTGTTGTACATTTTATTTTTTATTCTCCTCATCTGACCTTGATCTTCTTGCCTTAAGATCTTCATGAAGAAGTTCAAAAGGTGAGGAAAATCAGCCATTAGCCTAAAGCCATTGCTGCACTCACACAGATCAGTTCAAGCTTCTTCCCCTACAAAATGGGATTTAGGAGCCTGAATTTTCAAATTCAACTTCTTCAGTAAGCAAACAACCTTTAAGACATGTTTAAGCCACAGGTTTGCATTCCGAGCTGAACACCTACCAAATTACATGTCCAGGAGTTTTCCCCAGCACAGCTGGTTACAAAGCCCAGCTGGCAACTACAGGACCTGTTTTGAAACATCAGCAAAACCCAGGGATATTTTGGAGCCAGTGTTGCAAATTCAGGGCTTTTCCTTGCTATAAACAATTCATCTCTTGGAAATACATTGCCCACAAAGCTAACTTGGCCCTTAGCATAGCTAAGCACCACCTAAGGACAGCTGCCAGCGCTGCTCAGCTTCCCTGCTAATGCCCTAACGGGAAAGCCCTGCATCTCTCAAGCAAAGCTATTTCAGTGCATTAAATCCAGACAAATCATTACCTGCAAGGCTTCTTGCTCCACAGCTTCATCTAGACCTTCTCAGCAAAGCAACAACCTAAGGAAAGTTTCACCTGCTTGATCAGTCCTCCCTGCTTGAAGCCTGAAGGAAGATCATCAGTTAAATAAGGCAAATTCTTCTATGAAACCCGTTCTTGGTGGCAATTTCATTTTGCCTTTGCATCTATTCTCACCCGTGGCAGTTGCCATCAAGGTTAAAAGTAAGCAGCTTCTGCTGTAAGAGGAAGGCTTCACTACTGGAAAGTCAAGGGCAAGTCCCAGGAGGAACATCCTTCTGTTACTTTGCTCTCCTCTGCATTGATGAATGCAAGGAACAAAAGCCCCATTTGGACTGAGAGGATTATGCTTCTGTATGTTGAACTCATGTGAAACAAACAGTAGCACAATTTGTGGAGCAACTTTGGGAACTTAATTATTTCTCAGGATTCAATTTTAATGACTCCTCTCTACTCCATGGATTCTAGGCAGCTAGTGGTGTCATGTTGCATTAGAAGCGGAAGCTGCAGCAGACAGAACGGCATCAGACCTGGACAAAAGTAAAAACCCCTGAATGCTTTTCCCAAGAACAAACACATGCATTAGCACAGTGCTTTGGAAATAAATTGCTCATGAACCTTCTGTCTTGAAGCTACCAGTAAATCTTCCTGTTTGCAATGATGCCCAGGTATATACAGCACAAAATCTCCCTGCTCTATTAAAGGTCTTACTGAAAAGTCTCCTTGTTTTACAGAAAAGCTCTTATTTACCCCCTTGTGTCCTCAGAATAACAGATTACCACAGCTCCCGGCAATCACAGCACAGCTCATCTCTATGTCCACAGTGCAGCCTAAAGTGCATCATATACATTACAAGCTGTTACATAAACCAAACTTTCATTATGGTGGTGATAGCTGTGAGGTGTCCAAAGGGATGGTTTATACACAGCCCCTCTGTGTGATTAATCAAAGCACAATCAAATGCCTCTTTTTTTTTAAACTTCACTAGAGAAATGTTTTATTATTTTTAAGTCATCCAATACTTTACCACTAATTCCCTATGTTATTAAAGCTTGAATGAGGAGACTAAGGTCTAGCTCCTGCAAATCCTCAGTCAATTGAGTTTGGGGTTTCTAAAGCCTCACTGCTGAGTGATTCAGACATGAACTCATTGCCATTTGAGCAGTCAGAAGAGACTCCAGTGGGCAGGAGGCTCAAAACTGTCCTGCTCTGCTCATTATTGTCCCTGTTTTGTCCCAAGAATGGGCAGCTACATGGCCTGGGAACAGGATGAAGAGGGTGGGTGAGCAGGTGACATTTTGGCCTGGAGATGCCACATGAGATTGGGCACAACCAGCAGCCCCCAGTCACCCTGACCTGACAGCAGCACTGAGTCTCTCAGGGGCTCCCTGAGGAAGATACAGGACAGAGCACGAGATGCTCAGTTAATGTGGTCGTGTGTCTGTGGCAAGGAAGATCCAGGGCCCCAGATCCGCTGGCTTCCAAGAAATACCCTGGTCCTGACCCACACCAGTGGATGATCATGCTCTGCTCAGCTGTGCCTGTGTGTGGGAACAGTCAGAGTGTGCATGGACAGGGGTGTGGGGGCTCAGTGAGGGGTGTGCTGCTTCAGAGCACCTCAATACCCAACTCCTGCCCCACAGCAATCCACATTGTCCCAAATGCAACCACTCATCCCACCAGAGCCATCCCTCAGGAGTCCTCTCCCAGGGGACATGAGAAACTTTCCCTGCCCAGGCCAAGCTGGCTGTCACCTGACAGTAAAGCCACACTAATGGCTGTCTGGTACAATTAGGCTTAGTCCTACATGTAATTTAATTTGTGTGAAGATGCTGGCTCAGCACAGGAGTTCACCTGTGTTTGTAGTTCCTTCGATTAGGGGCACTCTGTAGTCACTCAGACAATGGCAGTGACAGGGCTCCATCTCACCCTTCCTGGAAGGATGCTCAGAGGACAGCAGGCACAGGCCTGGTGGGACTGGGGCAGGGACATGGCCAGTCTTGCCCCTGAGGAGATCTGCTCAGGGTATTGGGGCAAGGAGGACATTTGGGATGAGCCTGCATGTCATCAGAGGTCACCAGCCAGAAGCCCTCTGGTTGTTCTTGTACCGAGGGTAGCTACACTTAAGGGACAGGTAGAGATGGGTGGCAACAGACATGGGAGAAAAATAGAAAGAATAAGAGAAAACTCCCCAAAAACCCAAGAAGAATTGCCAAAAAAAGCCTGACATATACAACCAGCCCAGGGCTCCCTTCCCATGAGGTTTTTTTGGCCCATGAGACTTGGGTGACTCCAAAAGGCCTTTTGCTTCACTGAGAGCACCAGTTGAGCACTCGCAGATGCTGTGCTTACCTGAGGGAAAGGAGAGGGGGAAACACCCAAGAAGTAGAAATCAGGATACAATTAATGCAGATCAGTATTTGCTGGTGCACATGTTTCACTGATCTTTATTTCTTACAGGATCAGGAACATCTTAGGTACCAGTTCTTGACTAAATAAGGTCTCTCAATATCTATCTTTCACATCCTTTGCTCTGCACACAGACACTAGATGTGAAAAAGCTATTGTATCTCTGACAAGCTTTTCCAATGGAAAAAGAAATTGACTATTTCCTTAGGCTTCAAAAATAAAACCTATTTGGAAAATAGGAGACTTGCTGATTTGAAATTCATCACACCACCACACCTCCTGCTCCAGAGACATGCCTAAGGACAGATACTTCAGAATATATAAAAATATTCTTAAACTTAGCCATGTCCTGCCTGTTTTGCTATGATATTTGCTTCAAGAGCTGAGGATCACAAGGGCTGCTGCAGAGACTTTAAATGTAG
Organism: Margarornis squamiger; assembly: GCA_035222235.1. Classification (NCBI taxonomy): domain Eukaryota; kingdom Metazoa; phylum Chordata; class Aves; order Passeriformes; family Furnariidae; genus Margarornis; species Margarornis squamiger. The sequence goes on along the minus strand of JAWWTY010000035.1, from coordinate 14,557,098 downwards.
AAAAGACCCCGTTGGTGTCTAGAGAGGCAAGTGGTCCCTTAGAGGGAGAAAGACACAGCATTGTATCTACAAGGAATAAAACAGATAGTGTTTTATTTGTAGAAACGAGCAAAAAAACCCCAAACAACCCAGCAGCTACAACAAGCAAAGAAATTAAAATAATAAATTATGTTTCCACCTTCTTTTAAATTATCTTGCCAAAACATTTTTCCTTCATTCTGATTCTTAAAGGACAGCCATGAAGATTTAACAGTTACAAAAGAGCCATTTATTTAAAAGGTTGTAGTAACAGATATATAATTTCACCAGTAATTGCCGGTGGGCAGTGGGAAGAGCTGCTGAATGCACCATCAGCAGAGAGATTGAAGAGAGGTTAAAGAGGAGAGCTGGGAGAAGGCACTCACCTTCCCGAATGGGCCATAAACTCCACTGACTGACTGCAGCCAACTAAAAAGCAAGAATATTTCCACTGTGTAGCAAAATAAGAAGCAGGAGGCTCATGGGAACCCTGGGGATGCTTTAGAGGAGCAGCTGACGTCAAGTGCTGTTTTATACAGAGGCAGCACAGTCACCACACACCACAGTCACAGTGATTAGCCCCATACTGGGAGCTGAGACCAGCACAAGTGTTGGTCTCCTTAGGCAGTGCTGGGTCAGTAAATTGAAGTCTCCAGCACCAAAACCCCCAGTTTGCCCAAGTATCAGCCATTGACCTTAATTTTCCCCCATCCCTCTTACACCACTCCCTAGCAAAGATGGGTTCTCTGGATACACCAAACCAGATGATTTGCAGGTTTCCTGGTGCCCACCTGAGCCCAAGAGTTCCCAAGTACCCAATTTAGTCTCAATAGCCTGTTCCAGCTGGACAGCAAGTGAAACACTTGGAAAAAGCTTACACAAGTACCTAGGAGCACCCCAACATCAGTATTGTGCCTTTAGCCAGCACATGACCAGAAGTCAGGATGGGGAGTGTTGTGGAGCAAATGGAAGGTACAGCCTGTCCCAGCAATAGGACTGGGTCTGGGTTATAGCCAGTCACTCACAGGTACTTGGAGCAGAGGTTTTGTGCCTTCCCAAATACCAGAAGGATAAAGTTCATCAGATGATGCCCCCACCAAATCATCCCACAGCTCCCTGTGGTTTGGGGGCAGGGAGTAATGCCCTACACAGGCACATCCTGGTTATTTGGTGTTAGTCCTGACACTGAGCTCAGGGCTGTGGGCATGCCTAGGGTGGGGGCTATTCTTGGTGGGAAGATTGAGCCAAAGAAAAACCAGAGCTTCTCCCCAGACAGCGACCAGAAGGAAAGGGAGATGCAGTTCCAGCACTTGTGGAAGCCATAAAAAGGAGAGACTCTCCAAACCAGCTCTCCACAGTGCCTCTTGTGAGCCTGGCAGTGTTTAAACTCCACAAGTGAGGCCCCAAGGCAGCTGTGTGCACTTTATGAGAGTCAGGAGCCAAACAACAGCTCTTTTCTCACAGATTTATAACACCACAGATTTACAGCACCTTCCATCACTCACCCAGAAAGCCACTTCAGGATGTGTCAGGGCACTGTACCCCATCAGCCTCCACATCTCCATGGCCAGATCTACTCAAAGGGGCTGAACATCCCTCATCTCAGGGCAGTTTGTCCCTGACGAGGTCCTGCTCTGCACCCATAATTGCTGTTCTTCACTGCTGCTCTCATTGAGTGTTTTCCTGTTCCCTCTCCCCACACTGTTCCTTTCCCTCACAGCCTTCAGGACATTTACATCCACAATCAAGGAGCAGAAAGGTTTTACTGCCATATAAGAGCTAGGAATTCTTTCAAAGGTAGCAGAGAGAAATCTCCTTTTATTGGCACCAGTAATCAAGAGGAGGGAAACAGTCCCACTGCTTTATAGAACATTTATGTATCTAAATTGCACAGAAACACAGCAAAAGCATCACTCAACCCTTGTTCTGCTCCACACAGGGAATAGCCTGAAGAGCCTTCCTGCTGTTCTGTAGCTCCCAGCAGGGCTCTCCCAGAGCCTGCAGCATACAGCCCAGCATCTCCCAGCAGTCTGCAAGAGCTTTGCCATCCTAAGGCAGCCAAAAAATCCTGGCTGGTAGTGGGACAAACCACTGGCTGCTCTGGAGCAGTGACAGGGAGGCAACATGTTACACACCTGGGCAGACACCATGGCAGCAGTGCCCTGGGCACCTGGAGGCAGAAAAGCTGCCCAGATAGGATTTTTTCTAGTTTATCAGAATTGAGTGAGGAGATTGGGGTGAAACATTGAGGTTTCTGCAACTTCTCAGCACGAGTGTGCCCCTTTGCTCAAGCAGAGCAGTGGCACTGTCACCCCAGCCCAGGCACAATTCTGCTCAGCTCCCAGTCAAAGTATATCTTGCTTCAAGTATCATGAACCCCTGTGAGGGAAGAGGTTCCACTGCTCTGGAATGCTCCATGGAAGGAATAACAGTCAGGTGTGTCACCACTACAGAAGCCAGTGACCAACCCCAGGAAGAATAAAGTGACAACAAAGCAACAAAAGACAACACTGAAACCCAGCATGCTACCTGAGGCGCTGAGAGTTAGACACTCGAGGAACTTCTTTTGCAAAAGAGACCTTTTTTTAAACATTAGCCATTTTCTTAAAAGCATGTTTTAAAGGATGACTCTACATAGCTAGAAAAGAAAAATTCCACCCTGAGAAAGCAGAGCCACTTCACTTTCTAATCCCTTGCTAAGTGCACTTCAAGATCAATTTTCCCCTTTCCCATCTCACTTTTACCCCTACCCTCAGACTTAGCACAACTGTAGAAATTATACAACACAAATTTAGCCTTACCTGTACCCTTTCCCTCAGCTCTGCCCTCCCACATCTCGAAGCAAAAGCATCAGGCACACAGCCTGCTTTCGGCTATTTATTGGGAAATCTCAGGGGCTTTTCCCTCCGCCCCTGAGCAGCTGGGCTCCATTGTCCTCCCTGAGCTGCCTCCCAACCCCAGCTCCTACATATTAAGCAATCAGACATGCCAGACCTTACAAATCTATGCCCCCCGGCTATGCAGACCAGCAGATGTGACTTAAGCAGAGTCTTACACCTGTAGAGTGTTAGGAACCCATGCTGCATTTAAAGCAAAATTGCTGACAACTTTATATAGATGTAAGAGGGCACAATTCTTTTCCTTCTGAGTTTTAACATGCTTTGATCTGTTAATTAAAAAAAAAAAAAAAAAAAGGTTGTGAACTAGTTGGAGTTTTCTACCACAAATGTACAGTTCCATTATTGAAAAATATGAGGCTCTTGCTGGCCTCATGCTGCGCAGCTCACCTTGCACACATAGGGCTAAAATCTGATTCTTTCTGGCACATATTGTCCCTGCATGGACCCCAGGACTCTGCCATGGATGGGAGGGCCAGAGAGGGTCTGTGTGTTTTATGGATAGAGAAATTCAGTTTGACGTAGGGTGTTGTGGCTGGAACAGGGGCTGGAGAGTGGAATCCCAGGCCTGTGGGAGGTGGGGTGTAGGGGCTGTCGTGGGGAAGGGTTCCACTGGAACTGGGCCCACTGCTGTCCCCCAGGCCCCGAGGGAGCTGCCTGGGAATTACAGTGTGCTCTGGGCAGCAGCAGCTCCACTGGCACAGGTAGAGCAAGAGCAAGCAAACTCAGAGATGTTGGGCACATTTATATTTCAATACATTACTTTCATTCTGAAGAAATAAGAGAGTTGAGTCAAGCTTTATCACTTTCCTTTAAAAATTTGGCTTTCTAAATGATTTCATTTGGGAAAGGAAAGAAGCACCTCCCAAGCAGGGGAAGGCTGGAGATGTCAGCACTCGGGACATCATCTGTGATGGGATCCCATCCATCAGCCAGTGGCAGAGGCAGTTAGGGAAAGAAGTCAGATATTGCAAAGGAAAAGACCAATTCAACCACCACATCATGCTCAGCACTGCTGGAAGAGAGGAAATGCACCCAGAGACATCTCAGCCCTGGTTTTCCAGGTGGTGTGGGGCTGGGCCAGCTCCTTCCTGGAGGAATAGCCCCCAGTGAGGGTCCCAGGCTGAGGTGAACCTGCTGGGTCTGATCCTGGCACTGACAGGTTGAGTTAAATCTCATGTTTCGAGCTAGAATGCATAAAAGGAGCTGAGGAAAATGAACCATGGGAGTCAGTGATAAGGTGAGAAATCTGCTCAGCAAAACCAGCTGCCTGGGGGCCTTCTGCACATGAAAGGACTTGAAATGGTGCCACAGCAATGGAGAAACAGTGGAGTTCCAGAAGAAATCCCAGAGAAACTTTGTTTAAACTTGGAGCACTTAAAATAGCAATAGGAAAAGCGGTGCAGAGAGCTTTGTGCCCTGGGCCTGCTGCCACTCTCGAGTGTCCCTGTTGAGGGTCCTGCTGCTCCCACAGGGGTTATGTGTGTGCAAACATGTGCACAGCCTGCACCAGGACTGGGCTGCTGTGATCTCCTGCAAAAATGCTCAGGAACTGCTTGAAAGCTCTTGGAAAGCTCCTGGAAAGCTCCTGCCTTCTGCCTGTTGTTGTGTGGTCGGTGCCTGTCACTGCTGTGACACAAAGGTTAAATGCACCCCTGGAAATCGGTGTTGATGGGTGTGTGCCAGTGTTGGTGCAGTTCTATTAGAGGGGACATCATTGCCTGTTCTTCCCACTGCTGTTCCCAGTATCCCCAGGCTGGTGGCAGGGCTGGGACCTGGCTGCTGGCGCTGGCTGGACTGTGGGAAGCTGTCAGTCTGGTGGCTGTGGGGCCACCCTGTCTGGGCTGCCCCAGCTCTCCTGAGCACGGGCTCTGCGTGTCTTTCCCACGTGCAGAGCCAGTGACACTAATGCAAGGTTTGGATCTCCCACAGGATGCACACGCTGTGAGTGCCTGGCACAGTGTTCACAGCCAGGGATAGCACAATAATGTGAGCAAGAGGTGTTCAGGGCTCTTGAAAATGTCAGCATTGTACAGCTTTGGTGTGCTGGGACTGCATTTCCCTATCTGCAGAGCCGGCAGGGAGCTAAATGTCAATACCTGTGAGTCTGCCTTGGCAAGCATCCAGGGCTTCCACTGCATGGACACCCACCTTCCTGTCCCCAGAGCCAGACACAGCAGCCAGTCCCCGTGCTTGGGGAGGAGGTGGCTGGAAGGGACCTGAAGGTTTCCAGGATGCTGGAGGTGCCTGGACAGTAAATCTAGGCTTCTTGGCTCTGTAAGCAGCCCCAGTCCAGCTGGAGCATCCCTGAGTGCCTAGTGAAGGTTTGTCCTGCAAGGGCCATGCCTTGGCATTGTGGAGCAAACTCCTGTCATGGGGCAGTTCCAGGGAAGTGAGGGATGGCAGGCACATCACGCTGGTACTCGGCTTCTCACCTCCCACTCAGCATCCCACTATCCCACCGAAACGAGCCCCCTGCTGCCCTGACCATCACTGTGGCTCTGGCCCCGCTGCCTGAGGTTCAGGAGGATGGGAACAACCCTTCCCTGAGCACGGAATGCCCGAGCCCGGCGGGTCCCACTGCCGAGGACACCAGCAGATGTCCCAAGCCCCAGCCGACGGCAGCGCTGCCTCCCCCAGCAGGGGCTGTGCAGAACCCCTTCAGAGAAGCCTCAAGTTTGGGTCAAATACTGGGCGAGAGGTCTGAGGATCACAACTTCCGACAGCTCATCCTCCTGCAGGCTGGAGAGCGGTGTGAACACAGGGAAAGGCGCCTGAGCCCCATTATAATGCTAATCTCCTCCGACTCCCAGTAGGGGCTGAGTAGCATCCTGTTAATGAAATTATAACCATGGCTCACACGGTGCATTTCTGCTGAACACATCTGAAATCTCTTTCCCTCAGAGGCTACAAAACCAACGCCTGGGAGTTATCTCGCTGCTGTTATAAAAGCAACACGATTAGAGTGCTGAAGCTAATTTAAATCCCGTTGAATGCTATTGTAATGCAGTAAGTAAAGCTGGTATGTGACATGTTGTTGAGCCATCCTCGGAGTGGGCATATCAAGCTGATACCCAAAAGTTTAAGGGCTAAATTCAGGGACTTCAACATAATTTGCAAACCCTTCATGAACAGGCTTTGTTTGATGAGACTTTCAGGTGCTTAAGATACAAGTCTCATTTCATTGTGTGACCACTTCAGGACTATTAGCTGGTCCCAAGTTGAAGTATCTTCTTGAGCATCCTGAACATCTTTCAGGTACTACATCATCTCTGCTCCCACTGAGAACAACAGATGTGGAGCTGTGGGAAATGACAGTGATAAAGTGGAGCACTGCTAGGGGGCTCAAAGAGGAGTTTAATTGTACAGGTCAGTTGTGTTGGAGGTTCTGCTATTCCCTTGCTCTATGGGCTTTGTAGGGGCTTGGGGTGCCTATGTGGGGTTTAAAAGCTGGGTTTTGTAGCACTTAAAGAAGAGTTTTAGCCTGTGCCATGTCAAAAAGCAGCGCTGCTCCCACACACAACCACGACATCACCCTGGGAGTGACACAGTGGCCCCTGTGCTGCCCTGTCAGCCCAGGTAGCGACAAGCAAACCAGATACAGAGCTGAGAGGTTTCATCTTGACCTTTACAAGCTGCTGCAACACCCCCGAGCTCCAGCAGCAGCCACCTTGCAGAGCCTGAGCAAACAAACCTCAGTGCAGGGAGCGGCCAGTCGGTCAGCACCCTGGCACGACAGCAGACTGCAGCATCCAACTGCTCTCCCGAGCCTGGCGTCGTGGGCAAGCGCTCCTGACATGCATTTTGTCATTGCTCCTGCCCTACGGAGGAGGGTTGAATCGTGCCTCCCTTCCCCAGCATGCCTGAGGGCACGCAGGGATGCAGTGGAGCAGAGGGCTCCTGATTTTACCCCCACAAGGCAGCCACAGAGCTTTTTGTCCCAGTTCAAGCCAGCCCCATCTGTGGCTCTAGGCCATGCCTGACATGGATTTCATGCCCCACTCCATTCTCTCCCCTCACCTGGTGCTGTCAGGATGTTCTCATCAGGCTGGCAGACAGCATTGCACTGGTTCCAGCCCTTCATGGGTCCTGGAACTGCTGCCCCTGATTTCTTCACAATTTCCTACCCTGTAATTTAACATCTTATCCCATAAAAATGTAAGGGTGGGGAGGGGAAGAGGAAGGAGAAATGTCTACAGCAAGCAGCAAGGAAGAGATCTCAAAGTCTGGGAGGAGATCATCTGTCAGAAGAACAGTCTACATGTTTACCAGGGCAAAGCAGCTCAGCTCTCTGCCCCACCACAGGTGTCCTGTAGCCTCTGCAGCCCCAGATGTGGCTTGGCTGCCCACACAGCAGGGTCAGCTGTGGGAGCCTCTGTGTTCCCTGCCTGGGGACATTGCCTGCAAACCACAAGAAAGACTCCCCCACAATGAGGCATCAGCCCAGGGTCTGGTGGCAGAGCCAGAAACCGGGTTCTCCTGAGCTTCAGAGCCTGACCAGCCATCAGCCTCTCCATTGCTCTTCATCTTGACCATCATCATCACCCTGCTCTTTGAGAGTTGCTGAGGCCAAACATGTACCTGCTGTGACTAGATAGTGAAGTCTTTTAGGAGGGGGATAACACTCCCCAAATGAACTCATGCTTTCAGTTCATGTGTTACCAACACAGGCTGTCATAGCTTTATTTTTAAATGGCCTTTCCCTTTATCACCAGAAAAATTTCTACCCATTGACCTGAACAGCACTAGCAAAGTCAAGTGGAATATATATATTCTTTCCTACTCACTGAACATGGTCATTGTTAATCTGAGCATGTTAAAACCAAAAGGGACAAGACGTGAAAGGTGTTTAACACTAACTTGATGGGAGCAAAGGTGAAGACCAGCCTCGTTGAAGGTAGAATTAGATGTTTAAAGTGGAAGTGAAGTGACTACCTACCTGTCTTGGACATGCAGGACCTGCCTCCATCACCACGGACACAACTGCGGCACAAAGACTCTTGACTATGAGACAGGCAACCAGTGGTGTGGTGCAGTTAAGAGCAGTGTGAGAAACATGGATACACATTCACATGGTTAGAACTGGGAGATCCAGAGAGAAAACCCAGCAAGAGTAGCTTGCACAGAACAAGCAACTCACTGGAAAAACTCTTCGTAGCCACTTTGAAAACCATGAGCTGAGGCAACAGTCACTCAGGGACTCTTTCAATATAACATCCTTTTCTTTTAAGTTAGACTTCAAGAATAAATCCAAGGTCAGGAGAAGACAATGGGGTTTTAATAAGCAATGATTTATTTTGGTCAGATTAGCATCAATAAACAGCCATTAGTTATGCAAAGGATGATTTGCATAAGCAGCATTTGAGGGTCAGGTTGCAGCAGGACTGTCTCAATGAGGGAGGACCAGCCCTGCACACAGGAGATCTCAGCCTGCCGCTGATGCCATGGTGCTTGGCCAGACAAACTCACCTGGAGCTCCTGCTCTGAAGTGACCAGAAAATGATCCTACAATGCCCTACATCCTGGAAACAATCCTATAAGCTTTAGCAGGTCTCCCTTTCCAAGGAGATGGGGGAGAAAACCCAGAGGAAGAGTTTCAGCCTGCAGCAAGCAGAGACAGGGGTGTTTGACTAGCTCAAAGAGGAAAGCACACTGTTCTTTGCATTATGAGAATCTTATAGGAGTAAAATACATCTGTATAGTCCACTCAATGCCTGACTGCACTTAAATCAGTCTGAAGGCATCTGTGGCAATTACTGGAGGGGAGAAGGAGGAATAGGAACCTGCAGAGCAGAAGGGACTGAACCCTTCTGCAGGAGCCAAAAGGCAGGCAAGTCCTCCCCAAAATCAGTCACCACCAACCTCCTCCTCTTGGTGTTTATGTGAGAAATTCAAAAGCAGGGGCTAAGGCTGTGCATCGGAATGATTACTAACATAGCAAATTCCAATTTTAACAGTGAATTTCATCTGCAGGGAAGAAAAAAAAAAACAACCGAAAGAAGTGCCAAATCACACCAATCCATCAGGAACTGTCAAAATTGTCTTTGCTGCTACAAACGTGTCTCTCTCATTCACACAGTGCTAGAGGTTTGGAGCAGAGCAGAAAATCTCTTGCAGAGATTTTTTTTTTATGGTATTTTAACTATACCACAAAATGTGGGGCTAATTAATCCCTGAAATTGGTGACATTACACTTGAGATGAGCCTGCCCGTTAAGCCTGAGGAGGTGGGACAGCAAAGAATAAAAATATCCATATGCTTCAATTTGATTTCAATGCAGCCAAAGACCCAGCAAACACAGTTGCTTATTAGAGATAAGTCTTCATTTAAAAGTTAATTATAACTGTACTGAAAAACGTAGGAGCTGAAGATGGTAAAGGTGAACTTTAATGAAGGTTTAATCACTGGAATGACCGTGAAGTACTTTGGTCTGCAAACCCTCTGCAGCAGCAGGAGCTGCAGGGACATCTCTGCACTGGGTACCACAGCTGAGACACTGGGAAAAAAGAATTGAACACCACAAAGAACATCCAAGTTCAGAAATCCCCAGCAGACAGGTTTTTGTACAAAGACACCCACGATGCAGGACCAGCTCTGTTTCACACATGGGATGATCACTGTTCTGCTGCTCATGTTTTTTTTAACATGGAAAGCCAAAGTGTCCCTAATTTTGGAAATAATGGGCTGAGCTCCATTTGGGCTGTAATGGCAGTTCAGCATCAGAACCTGCACCTCACCTTTAAAAATGTGTTACTGGCCTACAACAGATTTCCATTAATTAAAAATAAAAAAGAAAAAAAAGGACCATTTTAATGAAAACATTCAGTATTTCATTAATAAGAGAAAGATTTTATTTTTCCTAGGCCCATCACTGTAGCAGTCTCAGTGACTTTGTGATCCCTGCAATAAGCAACACTTTCTAACTGGAAACAACGGAAGCAATGCCCAGCACATCTGAAAATTTAATTTATCTTTGAGGATTGCTAATCACAGCAACGAAGGCCAGAGTCACAACGAATAACACCCATTCCATCAAGATGTAGCTTTAATTAATTGAATTAGTATGAACTTGGAGTTCAAGTTAACATGAAAATGACAGGCCTGACAATATATATATTTTTTTAAATGAAAAAATTGTGTAATTATATGCACCCAATTCAACACAGTGCATCTTTTGTCCTCCAAGATGCCTATTGAGCTCTCCTCCCAAGACAGACTCATCTCACTCACGCCCCATGCACAGGCACTTGGGGCTCAGAGCAACCCCATCATCTCCATTTTGCCAGCAAGTCTCTCTGCCCTCAGCTCCACTGGCTGAGCCCCATCATCCTCCTCCTCCTCCTCACACATGTGCAGAGCTCTGGGGTCCTTGCAGGGTCTATGTGATGTGCCACAGGACCACTGCCCTTCCCAGGCCCACAGATAACTCCGTCTGACAGTGAGCAAATCTGAGCTTGGCCCAGCCACTGCCTCCTGGTTCCAGAGATGCTTCCTTTCCCTTTGGCAGTGCTCTTCCGGATGGAGTCTGGGAGGTATTTTAATGCCTTTTCCAGCTGCCACCTCAAAATGGAGCAAATGTTTCTTTCAGAGTCCGTTTCTTCAAGGCTTTCAGCTCCTCAATCCCATGTTATGCAGAGAGCAGCAGCCAGCTGGGCACCTGTGTCTCTGCCTGCGGATGCTGCCCAGCCCCACGGCTCCAGCCACCCCCTGGCAGAGCTGCAGCACCCAGCCAAGACCAGGAGACGCCTCCTACTTACTTGCTCTGCCAGCTCTGCCTTTGAGAGTCACTACCTCTAATCAGGTATCCCTAAAGATTTTAATAACATGATTATATGATGGCAAGAAAAACCAATAACCCAAACCCTGATGTAAGCTGTTTTTGTCACAATCTTGAGACTCCTGCTTGGAGCAGATGCCTTATTAGCCATTTAATTCTCAGCTTCATGGCAAGGCACTGCAATGAGAGAAAATATAAAATCAACAAGGCAGCTGCAAACTATCTTCATGTTCTCTCTCAAATTTAATAGAGATTCATGAGGCTTTACACTAATGTGCTGAGAGAAAAGGATTACAAGGCTCTTCCACCTCACTTGGGTCTAAGGGAGGTGAATATCAGCAATCAGCAGGTGGATGATAAAGGCCTGGCAGAAGTTATTCCAAAAAACAACTGTGCTAATGTCAAACGATGCACTTCAGCTCATGTGGTGTGTCCAGTCCAGGCCAAGCAGCCTCAGATCCATGAGCCCAGTGGTAAAGGAGCAGATCCATAACACAGGACACTCACTGGTATCTGCTCTCCTCAAGACTGCAGGATCCAGGTCGGTTCACTCCCCACCACAGTGACCCTGTGCTCCAAAGGTGGTGGGCTGCCAGGCTGTGCCAGTCCCACTGGCTCCTTCTCTCCCTGCACATCACTGCAGGGCTCAGGGAAGCATCTCAAGGGGCAGAACCAGACCTACGTTCCTTCCCCTTCCCCAGCTGACAGCTCTAGTTGTGCTCAAAAACCACTGACACGACTGACTTCACCACCCAGTACCACACACTCACTCAGTCACCACTCACTTCCTTTAACTCCCCATCTCGGGTATTTCCTGCAAGAGAAAAAGTGGCTGAGGATTAACCCTGTGACCATTGGACTGTGATAGAGCCCTCCACCCCCATGTGTCCTGCTCCTATTTTCCCTCTCATTAAATGCATTTTCCTAGAGGGGTGCCAGGCTCCCACCCAGGACCTGCCAAGAGCATTGCTAACATAAATGGGGAGCAGGAGCACCTTGGGGTATGCTGGGCACATTAGCAGGGTCTGGTTGCAGAACAGTCAGTGAGCTGTTAGCCCAGGCACTGACACAGCAGCAGATGAGAAAGAGTCCCTTGTGCTAAAAAACACACCCTCTCTGGAAGGTGAAGCCTCTGGAACAGGCTCCCCAGGGAAGTGGTCACAGCACCAAGCCTGTTTGAGTTCATGAAGTATTTGGACAATGCTCTCAGGCACATGGTGTGATTCTTGGGGTGTCCTGAGGAGGGCCAGGAGCTGGACTCGATGATCCTAGTGGGTTCCTTCAAACTCAGTATATTCCATGATCTATGATTCTCTGTGCTTTCCAGCACATACAGAAAATGAGTAACTTTTTTATTTTAAAATGCAGTGCACTCTGACGAAAATGTACGTGCCTTAAGAAAGACTTTCTACCTTGCATTCTGTCTGTAGTCCCACTAAGCCATAAAACTTGCTGCTATATATTTTCTTTACCAGGCAGGGAACCTTGGCTGCCATTCACGAATGTGACTGGGATATAATGGTAGCATCCAGCTTTGAAAGATCCTGGACATGATTGTATTCACTGGTATAAAAACAGTTGTGAAAGGGCTCTACTGAGACCGGACCATCCCACAGGGGATACAGAACACAGCTACTATGAGAGAATCCTGAGCCTAAAAACCTTAATCAGGCAGCAGGCAGGAGACAGAAGTTATTTTTGCTCTGGTTTATTGGTGTGGAAGCTGTTTGACAAAGGATGACATGAATTGCACGAGCCTTGGGCTGAGCCAAGAAAGAAGCCCGAGGAATGGTGCCAATTTACTGCTGTACCTGCAGTTCTCAAGCCACAGTGTGAGCAGGTCAGGGCTGCTGACCCCGCTGCAGGTGAGGACACTTGTTAAACACGGGGACATCTGTTACACGTGCACATATCCACAGCTGCTGTGAATAAAGCAGGGCATTACACAGTAGTTAATCCAGCACTGTTTTGCTGATCATGTTGAAGATAGTGAGCTGTTTATGCTCTGCACAGCTTATTGAAAATAATGGAGCAGGTTTCACCTTAGCGGCGTTCCTGCACAGAGTCAGCCCCCGTGCCCCTCAGTGAGTGATAATAGCTGCCGTGCCACTGTAATTCCCGTGCAGTAAAGCATGTTGAAACCTGTTCCCTCCTGTTTGTTCTCAGCATGGATCATTGCTTCTTCCACTGCTGCAAGAACCTGACCAAAAGAAAAGCCAGTGGTCTCCCAGCAGAGGTGTTTTATAAATTCACAGCTCCACTGTGAGGAGACGCAGACACAAACAGGCACAGGAGGCTCCGAAAGGCCCCAGGGCTGCCCATTGCTGGTGTAGAACAGACCTCCAGCACCAGGAAAAGGCCACCCCAATTAGCAAAAGGGAAGCACAAAACACTGGGCACGTTCAGTGCCAGCCAGGGCTGAGGGCACAACAAAAGCTTCTCTTCACTTACTGCTCCAATTTGCTTTACACCAGAGAAAGGAGAGCTGTGTTGTCGTTTTTGTTCATCTGAGGTGCTGTCAGCTTTAAGCCAAGGAGGTATAATGCAAGAATTATTTTTGAGCAGCTCCAGGTTGGTTTTAGTTGCTTTTGTTTTTTTTTTAACTTTCCAGCAGCAATCTATTTTCATTCTGCACATGGACACATTCAATATCGCAGGCACTGAGTGCTCTTAGGCAAAGCACAGGCAAGAATTCATGTAAAGCAAAAAAAATAAACTGGGTTTTTGTCCAGTCTTCCAATTAACTTTGTTGGCAATCTGTAACAAGGAACTCATAAAAATCCTGAGGTACTTTTTACAGACAAGATGGAAAGTGGTTTATTTTTTTTTCCCTCTTGCTGAAGATTTCCTTTTCTTTCTCTGAAGCAAAAGAAAACACATCAATAAGTAAAGAATGAATCTCCAAAAACTTTCTTTTGACTCAAAGGCAACCTGAAATTATACAGCCTAATTCACTTGAAGCGCTCCCGGCTCAGCCGGGCGAGCGCGTCATTCCCAGAGGCAAACACTGCATTTCTGAAGGACAGTCCATTAGGCACCACCAAAGTCCCCCTCCCTGCCCTCACGTACTGGGCTAGACTGCACACTGACTCAGTGTTCTTGTCCCCTCATCATGTTAAGTCCCTTAACTCAGCTCTGACTGCTGGCACAAGCAGCAGAATCCTCTACAAGGATCACCATCCCTTGCTGAAGTCTCTCCGACACACCTGAAATCTCGTAATACAAAAAGAGACCCACCTGTTCCTGCTGCAGAATTCCTGCAGGAAAGGAGCTGGGAGCTTTGCCCCCTCGCTGCCCTCACTCAGTGTCTCTCTCTGGGCCTCAGCACCTGTGCTGTGATGGATGTTAGTGGGGAGCAAGCTCCAAGCAAGTCAGGAACTGCACCCACTCCACTACGTGGCTTCCACTCTCCGAGCATTTCAGTGCTCATGAAAACCTGTTGGCAATTGCAGTAAATCCCTTCAGTTCTGGAGGCTGTTCTGTTCCTGAAAAAGTCAGGTGTCATCTCCTTCACAAGAAAAGGAAGTGTAACTAACAGGCCCCTGAGCTGCTCGGGTTGCCTCCAGCAGCCAGGATCGTGTCAGGTATGCCAGGTCACTGCAAGCACAGAAAGGGGCACTGGTTTTGTCTTTCTGCCTGCTCAACCAGAACCTGGGAGTCATCTGGAGAAGGCTTAAACCAGTGCAAACTGGCACTGAGAGCAGTGGGATTTCTGGGGGGAAAAAGAATACTAAATTTCTAGAGTTCTCAGCTCTTGGATTCAGACAGAACTCAGGGTTTCAGGGCGTTTTGTGGAAAGGCCTGTTAAAAAGTGGGCATGCGGAGCAGCTAAGGAAAAGCCCAGGTTTGGGTTCAGAGCCCAGCACAGTGTGGACACACCAAAGACACCTCTGCTGCAGCGCTGCAGGGGGTGCCTGGGGCATTTTTGACTAAACCAAACCATTTGTGCCTTGGCAGACTGTCCATGGGTTCGCTGTGGGCAGGGATGGCAGTAAGGGAGGATGTGGAGGTTGTTTAGGACCCCCAGCTCTGCTCAGGGTAGGTTTATTGCCTGTCAAATGAAAACTTTTACCACCAAGACATTGCCAGACTTTCCCTGATCAAATACATGTTAATTACACCAAGCAGCTCAAGCCCCATGGCTTCACTATGAGACTCAGCCATGGCAGGCACAGCACAGCACCCCATACCAGGATGGAGCCCAGCCCAGCCCTGGAGCAGCCAGGGCAGCACAGCAGAGGAACTGCAAGAAAGGTTTTAGTTTTGCTCTGGAGGAAAACAAAAACACATTTGGAAAATTCTGAATTTTCTTCATAAAACAGCTTTTTAGCCACCCTGTTCCCTGCTCTCCCTTCATTAGAGAAGGCAAACCCACTCTCACAGCCAGCTGTGCCAGTTCTCCAAGCACTGGTGGCCTCGGACCACTCCTCCAAACATCTCCACTCAAGCACAGTTTCCCACTTTTCTTCTTCCATCAACAGCTAGTTCACAGGCTTTGCTCTTCCCACATCCCTGTTTTTTATCTGCCATCTGCTAACACCTCTTTTATTTTCCTGTGCACCTCTCCAGTCAATGACTGCCATCCACATTCCCTTCTACCCTACATCTGCCAACGCTTGCAGTTTGGACATATTTTCAGATGCCTGTTTGAAGGCTGCCTTAAACCTTAATCACAACTGTTCCTCCCAGTCTGAGATAATTGGGTGTTAGAGACTGCTGCTGTATTTATTTTTAGCAGAAGGTAAGGCACTTTTACAGGTGTTTCAGCACACAGGGGGAGGGGAGGAAAAAGAAGTAAATTATATGATCAAAAACTTCTCATATTCCATCCCCAGCTCCCTTCCCTCCTCTACAGATACCGTCTGTGTGTTGAGGTGAGAGGACATGCCCCTGCAGCATAGAGGTCATGTTTTACCTGTCTCAGGGGTCCTTGCCTTCAGCAAAACAGACCTCCACCACTTCCAGAGGGTATTGGCAAAAGCTGAACAGAAAATGCTCCAATCTAGCTAATTTTAAAGGAATGTAACAATTATTCAGTGAGCTTGTATGAATTAGGGTTTCCTTGGGTATATTTAATTATGTGTGATTTAAAAGTGGAAACATGCTACATAGCTCAACAGCCAGCAACAGAAAGAATTCACTCTGCTACTAGCCAGGGTCAACCCACCACAGTCCTTTGAGCTGGGGCCACAGGACAGGAGTCCCAACTCACCTTTTTGCAAACACAGACAGGTCAAAGATGTCACTTTGCCCAAGGTACTTAGGAAATACATTGAGGTGGAACCTTAGGACTGAATCCAGGTTTCCTAAACCCTCCCCCAGTTCTGTAGGAACAAGGCCATCACCAACAGCACATGGCTTTAACTGGGTGCTGAAGCACTGCTGAAATGCCAGTGAAGGCAGCAGAATGGCACCTGCTGGCTGCAGACTGAACTTGGCAGGGCTGTCTTCTGAACTAACACACAAAGTCATTTTTTAACTATATTGACAGTAAGACTAGCATGAATATCAGTAAACCTGTCATTAGCCATATAAATTGGTATGACTTTTAATAACCATCTGAAAAAGCTAATCTACATTTAGCAGAAGAAAAAGTATAATTATTTAAAGGTCCCTCTTTGTTTTTCCATGTTGCATGAAAAATAATGACAGTATATGAAGGACACAGAGAAAATGAATATGATAAGAATTCCTGTGCATAGCAGGCTCCTTCTGCAGCAACAGAGGGCACAATGTGGAGGACGGATCAGGGTTGTGTGGAGCACTGTGGACAAGGCACCCTGTTGGCTTTCTGTGTAAGGCAAGGATCCCTGAGGTGTCTGCAGTGAACTGAGGAAAAGATTTCCCTTCACTTTGACTACACTCAAAACTGCCTCCCTGAGGAGTGCACGGTGTTGTGGGCAAGTGAGCATAGCTGTGCATCTTTGCAGTCCCCATCACATACCCAGACATGCTACCCTGTGGGAAGTCGTGGTTTGCTAAAGATCTTGGAATCAGACTCCTGTCCCAGCATGCTGCATTCAGTTCATCAGCTCTCAGTAAAGCAGCTATAGCAATATTAGCACAGGGTAGTCAAAGGAGTGGGTGGATTTCCCCATTCAGTCTCCCATCTGTTATCTCTCCCAGAAAAATTGTGTGTATTGCCTCAATTCTACAGAGACACATTGAAAGAAGACACAGGGGTCACCAAATCAGCTGTTATTATCACACACGTGTAGAGATGAAGGCGGCAGCCGTTTGTCACTCACTGAGAGCTGACAGGAACGTGGCAGAACAGGGTCCCGAGCACGTCAGGTTCTGAACACTGGCACCTACTGAGAGCTTTTTGTCAAGGAGGAAAGGGAAAAACAAAGCTTTGCTTTGGACCTGATAAATGGATGTCCCTGGAGTACTCCAGGAAGATCTGCAAGAGTAAAATAAGCACAAAATCCTGCACTTACATGAATTATGTATAAGGAGCATTTGCCAGAAAACAGTAATTTTCAGAAGAGTAAGAACAGGTAGGCAGTATGCTTTTGAAGATGGTAACAATGGCATAAAGTGCTGTGGAGATGGTCATAAGTGCCTGTATTTCCCTATTTATACCTATCCACACTTACATCTATGCAAGTTTATACAGGCTTTTCCCTGGCATGTGCTTTCCTCTCTTTAGACTTCTCAGGTTTCCCTATTATCGATCATTCCCACCGTAACTTCCACATCTCTGCACTGCTGTCTGTGTTCCCTGTTACAAATTCTTCCCTCCTCTCAATCTCTTTCCCAGTCTGCTCCAACGCCCTGGGCCATCTTGGCAAGTGTAGGGTTTTCCCTTCAAGAAGGTCACAGAACTGGTCCCTTCTTAGTGCTATTTGAACAACAAAATTCAAGCCAAGTAATGAGCCAAGTTATTCAAATTCACTGCTCAACCAATGTCTCAAGCACAGCATCATCTCCTTCTGTCACTGTTTTGGGCCAGTCCCTCCCAGTATCTGCTCTCTGGATGTTAACAGGCTTCTCAAGACTCAAGATTCTGCAAAAATAGAGCACAGTTGCTCATGCAAACTTTCCTGGTGGCCCCGCAGCTTGAAGAACAAGCAGTGATACTGTGCTGATGTTAATAATAATGGCTAAACACTATGCCAGATTCCAACAAGCTCCACTAACCAGTTTCCTGCCAAGGAGATGGAGATTCCATCACAACATCCATATGCTGCTGTGTTTCGCCAGAGAAAGCCCTGGAAAAAGGTGCTGTGTTGCACGTTAATACTCAGTGAGTAGCTCAGAGTAAAAAGAAAACTGTATGTTTAAAACTTAGCACTTTGATTATCAAATTCATTGCTGGTTTGAGAGAACACAGATTGAACAGAATTAATGAATTGTGCCAGCTGCAAAAATTCTGGCAGATGGAGCAGAAAAACAGCAGCCCGGGATGCTGGGAATGATCTTCACCTCTTTTGAGGGAGATGTTTCTACAATGAATATATTTAGGTGATGAAAAAAGCTCTTGTGCAAAGATGATCTTGCTTTTTCTTCCATCTTTCTTTGAAATAATTATTTCAAACACAACAGCTCTTCAGAAGATCAATAGGTAGGATTACAAAAATATCCCAGCACAGACTGATCGCTGCTGAAAAAAGAATGATTACTAAGGTTCAGCTTCAGGTTTTTTTGGTATTAAATAGACACTATTTACAGCCTAGAAAACATCATGTTTCAAGATCTGAGATGTCATTTTTAGCTATGCATTCATCTTTTTGGTTCACATCAACCACCATCATCTGTTAAGTCAATAGTTATCTTCCCTACCTACCTCCGAGATGTCCTGAATGAACCCATCAGTCAAGGAAGCCTTTAGCACTCTTGCTGCTGGAAAGAAAAGGCACACACATCAGAAGGAACCAGGCAGGAAAGGTTTCTTCATACATCATCACCAAGCTTGTTTTCTTTAAACAAAAGTACAAACTAATTTCTTATCTATGTGAAGGTATTTAAGATGCAAAGCCAAAGAAAACTGCTATACTAGATTATGCGAATTACTGTTCAGATTTCAACAGTCAAGAATTTAATCTATTTAAAATTAACCCCAAAGCCAGTTTTAATAGTAGGATACAGCTGAAAATTGAGTAAGCTCTAAGCAAGGGGGAAAACACAGCTTAAAAACTTAAAGAAGTCTCATACAGCACCCCTGGAACTAGTAAACGCAGACCATCTCTGCACTACAGAAAATGAATTTCCTATTAAACACTGAGCACACAGACTTGTGCTCACGAAACAGGGCTACAAATGCCTCAGTTTGGGATTGCTATCTGCATTACACTGTGGTCTCCAGTAGGTTTTGGTCTCATTGCACAGTAAAACAAACATATGGGCTCAGAGTCAAGAGCAGCAATCTGCAACCATCCATTACACCTGAGCATCGCATTCCACTCTCCCTCTTGGGCTCAGTTTAAGGTTTTCTTTCTTGTCACCTCTGAGCTATGCTCAAAGGTCTCAGAAACAACGCATTGCCCTTAAGCCCATGGTTCCACACCACTGAACAAAGCAAAGAACTAAAATTACCTCGATTTTTCTTACACAGAACCAAAGTGATCTATACAACATCATGTAAGGAGACTGAGCTGAGATCTGGACATGCTCCCACCCAGTGCCAGCCCAGTGCTCTGACCACACCAAGGTTCTGCCTCACTTCTAGAGCACCAGAATCTTCACCTTCATTTTTCTCCCTTTCAGTTGCCTTGCTTGGCATGTTAATATGCTGTTATAGAGAGTAACACTTCAGTCTCCTGGTCTGGAAATATGCAGTCTGAGAGGATAGTGACAGATGACAAGCACATTTCAAGAATGGTTGTTAATTATCAGAGCCTTTTGATAATATTTACCCAAATAAACTAACAGGTAGAAAGCTCAGTGCAATTAGCAGAAGAGCCCAAGGCCTGATGTTGGGTAGTTGGAAAGACTTTAATTAGGGAAATAGCAACATTTTTGTACAAATCCTGACAATTAAAGCCAGCAGCTAATAACATTTACAATGCCAGGCTAAATTGTGCCCAGATAAAAATTGTAATGAATATAAATTAAAACTTATGCTATAACACAGACTTTTAAAGGCACTTGCAGATCTCTCTGACCAGCAGCATTCAGGGACAGCAGAGCTGCATGCTGCTGGGGGTTCAGATTATATTTTGGTTGTGGAAGGATTGCTTGGTTATTTTTCTTTTTGCTTTAACTCAAAACCTGAAATACTTTTAAATTTTGTAGCAGCCAACACAGAAGCAACAGAACACCTCCTCCAAATAACCCTTCTCTGTGCCTTTACTGGTGATTTACTGTGAGCCAACAAAGCAGGACAGCGTACAGCAGGAGGAGGAAGCACTTGCAGGATTCTCCAGTCCTTGCTGTGAGCCTGTGTCCCTCTGCAATACAGCTCCTGCACTTTTGGTATGAACATGAAGCGATAAAGATAACAAAAGATTCTGGAATCTGGAGCTCCTCTTTCTCACCAAGTTTTGTTACTAAAACCCCATGCAATATAATTTAAAAGGCAAATCCCTCTGCTTTTTCTGTGGCAGCAAAGAGCTTTTGCCCTCCCTTTGGTGAGGGTGAGCGCTTCTGCAGAACAACTTTCAGTGCTGCTTCAAGGAAATGAGAAGATTATTTTCTCTGATAGTACCAGCCCCTCTCCCTGTTCCCCACTCCATGCAGGGTGCCAATAGTTCACATGTCAAAACAACAAAGAACATTTTACAGTAAGGAATTAGCTTGTTATGATTTCCGTTGATAGGGAGAATGGAAAGGGCAGACTGGCACCATGCTACAAATTAGTTGTTTTAATATATTCCTTTTCTTCATTTTGAGTTTTCACGGGCACTTCTAGACACTGCAGAGACTCATCCTCCAGATAGTCCAATTAAAAAGAGAGTTAGATTTGGTGATTCAGTGTTTCAATAGAGCACTGTTTACAACATTTTTCCTTGTTATTTCAGGACATCAGCAGTTGGCAGAATAAAACCCACTCAATTTGATTTGCTGTTCATGGGTTTCACTTCTGCATTTACAGGCTGCTGACTTTTTTGAAAGGAACATTTTTACATCACAATGTCAGTGTTTCATTCTCTTCATAAAACCAGGGTTCCAGGTAGCTGTGGTTACAGTCGCACGTTTGAACCAGGCCTGAGTACTTTAAGATTTAACCTCTATCTCTCCCTCCTCTCTTGAAAGAATTAAAGTCTCATCAATCTTTTGGTTGTCAGCACTGCTTTCTCAAAGCAGTCTGAAGTTATTTGTCCCATCAATCATGTAAAATCCCAGTGCCAGTGTGAACCAGCAGAAGTGCTGGAGCAGTGCAGCAAATGACACAAGATCTTGTACAATGCATCTTTTCCTCCCCCCCAGCCCTGAGGGAGGGCTGTGAGTGGCCCTGGCCCCAGTGGGCACTTAACCTTTATTTTCATACTGCTTTGACTGGTAAACATGGAACACTTCCCTCTTTCCCTGCCATTTTCTGAAGCCATGCCTAACAAACCCACATATGCAACTCAAATTACAGGTCTGTTCCTGCAGCCACCTCTCCATATAACACAGCATCATCTGACACAGTGAGTGATCATCTGGAATGCTTTTCACAGAGTTCAGCTACTGATCACTGAAATACCCCTCTAAGAAGGTGCAGAAAAGGAAGTGTGATTGACATGTCATTTTTATTTATTGGCAGATCATTCACAGTCCTGCCTCTGCCGTATGAACAACAGGAGGATTTGGAAGGCTTTTTAGAAAAGCCCATTCTGCAAAGATCAGGCATTTTCTGGGAGGTTCTGCAAAACCTGCCCACTGATAATTTCTGTGGAGGCAATAGTGTATCGAAAGCTTTTTATAACAGAGTGAACAAGGCTGAACTCCAACTATCTGATATGGGTAGAAAAGTAACTATACAAGAACAAGTAATGGGAAGCTGTTTCTTAAGCTAACAGTTCATTTATAGAAGACTGTTGAGAAGCTGCTTTTATACTGCTGACAATGCCTGAACAAAATCAGAGACTCTTCACTGACTTAACAGAAATTGCAGATAGATCCTACTTTGCTGAAGCTTTTATTAAGGTGTAAAACTCATTACTAGTAAAGGGCTAAAAGCTGGAAAACTTTGGTCTTGAAAGTTCCAGTGCTGAGATGATGAGAGACCTTGACAAAATCCATCCTGAATGGGCTGTCAAGTTCAGAGTTAGAACTGAGCTTTGAGGTACACATCATTAGAAACACAAAAATTCAGCACAGGGTACTACTTCAAATGGAACGAGCTGGACCAGTCATCAGTGAGTCACTAGCCCAGCAGAAGGCACATACAAGAAAAAAAGTACTTAGAAGCTTCTGGGAACTAGCTGCTTTAATCCAGCAGAGATACATTCATAAACAACAACAAATTAGAGACTGTATGGAGATACTTGGCCACCAGCCTTTTAAAGGGCCAAGAATGTATTTCCCTGAGAGGATCAAATCAATTGATGGCTGCCCAAACTTGGTGCTTTTTTCAGACTTCACAAGATAGTCTTGAGATCTCCAGCAAGGTGAAATGGGAAGAGGGAACTTCAAAGTATGAAAAACAGCAGCCAAGTGCACTACCTTCAGGCACAGCTACAGACCACTGGCAAAGCAGCTAAAGCACCAAGTTGTTACTTTCTTAGAACTTGGTTCTCCAACCTGTGAACACACTGAATCATAGTCCTGTTACCCCTTCTTCACTCCCAAATGAGAAAGCACATCAGTAAGTCTGAGCCAAACACCAGGAAATATAGAATGATGCCTTCTATTGCCAGATAACAACCTTGCTTTTACAATATGAAAAGAAAAAGAAGCCCATTAATAGAATAATGTTGAACTGAAATTGAAACTAGACTTCACCCTTCTTTCTTGAATTTTACCTATGGTCTGACTTCCTAAATGATGACAGCTGTGGGATCTAAGCTATACTTGCCTGAACCTGAACAAGTCTCCACATACAATCTGTAGCACCCATTTTGAATCTATTCTTGACATTTTTAACTGTACACTACTTCAGCTGATATTTATAATATTCTAGTCTCTAAGGATAAACAGTAATACTTACTGTATGCATATTCTTAAGGCATAAGGGCAAAGAATAGTCTATAAAAGACTTGGTATCTTGTGTTTGCTTGTGACTTGAATAAGACTACCACATTAGTGCTCTTCTGCATTGTCACAAGAAAATACTGAGAAGGTAGCAAGATACAAACACTAACTTTCAGAGACATTTCAGCACACTGAAGCAGCAAAAGACCAAATTGGAACTGCGCAGCTGGGGAATCTAAGTACTCCCCTGCCTCATGGCAAGCAGCCAGTCCAGAGAGCAGAGGTCTCTCACCCATGCACGTCCTCAATAGCTGCTTCTATTTCTGTCTCTCTGTGAGGTGTCACCCACTTATCCGTAGCAGGAGTAAACTGCTTCTTGCTTCAAATAGACACAGGCAATTAAACCAAACCCCTGCTTACAAAATGGCAATCAACCGATTTGCCCTCCGCAAAAAAGGACCTACCTACTCAGATGTTACAGAAAGCATATCCCCAGCTTTCCTAAATCATAACCTCTGCCTTGCACTGGGAAGATTTTCAAAAAGTGGAAACAAGTTCAATGACTCTGAAGGCCAGTAGTTCAACCATTTCTGTAAAGCAAGTCTGATTGCACACTGCCTGTTATCCACAGCTCCATGTAAAGTAGTCATTATCCTGGGAAGGAAACACAGAATTGCTTCTGCCTCTGAAGATATAAGACTTCATTTGTTGTCAAAGTTGCACTGGCCTTAAACTCCAGCAAATTTTCCCTGTCACAGTATGAGAACAACAGCTTTTCTATACCACTTATTGCACCCAAGCTCAAAAAACTATCACAGTGTCATCAAAATCATTAGGTTGTCAGAACTGAGTGAATGTCTCTTTGCCAGTGAAGAAACACTGGACAAGCGCCATCAGATTTGCCAGCATAGCTCACTCATTTTTACAGTACTCTCTTAAATTCAACATATAATATCATTCTTTGTCCACTTTGTCTACTTATCTACAACGCTTTAAAACAGAAATAGCTTTAGGAAAGGATGAAAGATGTGTTTAATTTTTGCCAAGTGTGATACCATTAAAGTCATTAGCCAATATTGGTTCCAACGGGAGATTACGAACAGCGGGAATTTAACGTGCTCCTTCTGCAGAATTAATAGATACACGTCTCAGTGTTTCTGTGTGCAATGACAGCTTGAGGCTGTCAATTTATACCATTTCCTGATTAAAAAACATCAGGCAAGCTTATACCCCTTCAAGAAGTACAAACAGAAGATGCAACTGAAGACAAATTGTTACGTGATGCACAAAGGTTTAAAGTATAAGAGGTTTTTGGCAATGGGATGTGTTCAGGGAGTATTTTAATTGGATCACGAAGCTGCCAGTGTTCAGCTAAGAGACTCCCCAGATTACATAGGATATTATCATACTTTAAATGTATATTTTATGAAAGGGAAGGAGTTCAATAAAAGCTACTTTAGTTTACTGTCTTTTTTCAGACAATTTCTATTGCCTATTGTGGTAATACAGAGAGCATTCACCTTTGGACTTAGTATACCTCTGCAAAGTTAGTCCACAGACACAGGGGACAGCTTGACTTAGAATATGCAAAGGGAGGCAAACCCACCCTTGATTAAGATGGGCAGTTCATGGGGCCTTTGCAAACGGGAACCACAGAGTAGCTGCAGTTGGCAGACACCTCTGGAGATGGTTGTGTCCAAGCCCTTGGCCCAAAGCAAGATGAGCTGGAGCAGGGTGTCCAGGTCTGTGGGCAGTCAGGTTTTGACTGGCTCCAGGCATGGAGACTCCAGACTCTCTCTGGACAGTGAAAACAGCCAGTGAATTAGACTTGAGCAACAAGAAGAGCCAGGGAGCATGAGGTGGCACTGCTCACTGAAGGATGGGAGCTGGGAGCTCAGCACAGGAATGCAGGTGGCAGGGCAGGGACCTCACCAGCCTGAGCACAGCCCCACGAACCCCAGGGAGCAGGGCAAGCCCAGGAAGAGCAGCTGGGATCAGTGGGGGAATGTCCCAGGGAGGCTGCCCAGGACCATTAAGGTCTATTACTGCATTCAGGGCCCTGACAGAGAGAACAGCTGAGCTGAAAATGCCTCCCCACTGATAAACGGCAGCACAACTCACAGGGACAGTGCGAGCCCAAACAGATAAGGGACACAAAAGGGTAATGATCATCTATTCTCTGCAATGGCAATTCTGGGAAAACTCTTAACTTACAAACTCACAGGCTTTCACAATTCATGACTCAACTGAGTAAACTAGAGACTTCTTACTATGTAAATATGCTAAATGTTTTGTTCTGGGAATATAAAGCCATGGATTGGGGCATCTAAAAAACCTTTATTCCTCTGTCATTATTACACTATTAAACTTAAACCCCATGTATTTTACTGGAAGAATCCATGGAAATAACAGGTTTCCAGCAACAAATGTACCTCTGGAGAAGCTGTATTTTCACTGTGTTGAGTATCCACTGGGATGAGGTTTCTAGTAAGGTCAAGGTCATAACTTCTTCTGCAGCATAGACAGCTTACTGAAAAAGGACTGCAATAATGCCACTATAACACAGACTTCACCCATCCCACCACTATTTTAAAGCAATTTATGATTTTGATAAAAATCTTTTAATCATTTCACTTGGGGATTTATAACCTCCACTGTGCACAAGCTAGGACACTCAAAATCCTGTGGACAGTGTACTTTTGATTGTCTCAAAAGCTTAAGGCTGAAATATCATCTTTCACTTACTCTACTCAAGGTGAAAAAATGTTCATCTTTTCATCAGTCCTTATTAAATTAATTTTTCTTTAGAAAATGAATTAGACTATTAGAGTTTCAGAGAGGAGGAGGTAAGATTACAGATTTTACTTCCTTCCTTGTGATGCCAAACCGTCTGACTTGTCTCTTGATCAGGTAAGGGTATTTTTTTTTTTCAAGCTTTAGCATTTCTGGAGGAATAAAGCTGTTACAACAAGCTAGAGCACTAATTTAACAGAGTGCCACAATCATCACAGCTGCCGTATCCTAATAAATAATGTTGCAGAGACACATCTTTAGATTGCATTTTAATGAGAAACCCCAAATCCTCTGACCTTCTTTCTAATAGAGGAAATATGAACATGTATGGGACTTTTCCCTAGAAGAATACATCCTTAGAATTTATTTTACAGGAAACAGGACAAGAAAAATCTGAGTTCTCCAAATAATGCCAGTCTCACTGCAGTAAGGTATCATATCTGCCACTGTACACTCTCTGGGGAAGTGGCACCTGCCCTTCTCCAGTCTTGCATATGGGGATTTCTCTTACCCAAGCAGGCAGCTCTATCTATAACACTGTCAAATATCAACAAGAAGTCATCACCCTTCCTAAGCTGAGATCATCAGTTTAATACTCAGTCTGAAGAGAAAAATGTTTGTCAGCACGTATCCATTGCATGTGGAGCCATTTTGTCCTTATCAGAAAAAAGAAGTCATAGCAAGTCTCCCGAGGAGAGTGTGGCAGTGATCCAGAGATGGCAGATTATCACCATCACTTTTAAAATGGTCTGGCAAAGCTTTTTATAATGTTTGTCATGCTACATGTTCAGGATTAATTGTTGCCAAGAGATTATCATCTTCATTCAAATCAAAGATATTAAATTAATACCATGGAAGTTTCAAGTTCACTGGAAGGTAAAAGTGGATTTGTTATAAATAGTCATGACTTGCTTTAAGATTACACAAAATGCAGCAGAGTATATTCACCTTCTGTGTAATCCAGAGCAGGGAAAATTAAGGCAAAAAGCAAAGACATGCTTTGCAACAAGATTTATCAAGAATCCTTCCATGGTTCAAACAGAGTAACAGCAGCAATACCACACCAGCTGCTACCAGAAAGACTGAAACCTCATTAGCGTGCAGGCAGGTTTTAGTTTCCACCCAAATGCTCCAATAAAGCCTTTCCTCTTATATGCAATACTCCACAGAACTACACTTTTGGTGCTGAAAGGATCTGACTAAAAGCAAAACAAGATATTGAGAACAGGTTTGTATTTACATCACAACCAGAAAAAAAAACACTGAGCTTTCAAGAGCTGCATTTATCAAAATTTCAAACAAATTTTCATAATGTTATAGTCAATTTCATCTTTAACAATGTTAGATCAGTGCAATGCTGTATTTCATGCTTTCAGATCATGAAGTGAAAGGAAAATTAATAAAGAAGATGCTTTAGCAGTTTACTAACCTCAGTCCACAGGTCTTTTACTTCTTTGCTTCATATAATTACTTGCTGGATAGGGATGGGAGAAGAGGAAAAAGATAAATGCAACTGAATTAAGTAGAAATTTAATTAGGATTTCTTAATAAAATATCTTCACAAAACATAACAGTAATTGCCTTAAATCCAAGAAAACATTAATTCTAAATGCTATCATTGAAAAATGAAGAATATAATTTTGATTGTCTCTAATAAATGAAGTTTACAAGCGAGAATGTGTATGTTGCAAAATAATTCGTGTGGACCAAAATGTTGTGATACAAAGAGTTACAAGTAACACTAGGGGTGAAATCAGGATCAATGGCAAATGTTGTGATACAAAGAGTTACAAGTGACACTAGGGGTGAAATCAGGATCAATGCCAAGAGACCATAGATACACTCAACAGAGGCAAACTATTTAAAAGGAAGCCAAGTCTCGTCACCTGTAGCAAAATAAAAGGTATATCCTGAGATGGCCAAATGATTTTTAATTCTTTTATTCCTAACAGGTTACCCACGAGTTGACTGAAGAGCCAAATAGGAAGCTTTCAAACACAACTAATTAATTCAAATCAGAACATCTTTAATAAAAGTTGTTATGAATTCACCTCTTGAACTATGAAGATTGTACCTGGATGGGCAGATTGAGCAAAGCTGAGGAATTTGAATTCTGTGCTGAGAAACATGCTCTGAAGGAAACTCATAAGAGGGACTGGAGGACAGATGTGTATGAGCACCCAACACTCACCTATTTCACCTCCATTTGACAAAGAAAAATGAAGAACCTGAGGCTACACACAACCTTTGCTGCAGCAATGTCTTTGCGCTATTTCACAAATCCATCCATCCTTCAGAACGCACGTCTGTAGCACCTACAGATACGTCTGCAAATGATTTAGTGATTTGAAACTTAGAGTTGGAAGTACTTTTTGAATCTCAGCTGAGCCTGGATCTCCAGAGAAAAAAAACCTGATACCTCTTGGGCAGCTCCTACTGCCCCTGTCTTTCTGTCGTTGGCTTATTTTTGTTTTGAGAGGCTACTCTGCATGAACACAGAATAATGTTCTATTGTATAAACTGATCTTTTTTTAAATTATTTTTTTAAATCTTTGAAACTATTGTTTGGAACTCCCAAGACACAGAGGAAAGACTGGCTAGCGCATTACAGACAAAGTCTATTCCAAAGTGCTTTGGAAATGCAGTATTAATATTCCAAGTCCTTTTGGTTTGTTACACACATGCACATGAAATAAGTCAAAGTACCTACAGCTAAAGAGTTGCCAGAATTACTGTATTCAACTAAATTTAAAGCAAAGCAATCTCAAATTATATTGTTTTCACAGAAGTGATAAATTTGGAGAAAAGAAAACTGGTTGCTGACAGCTCAGAGCTGCCACAGTGCCTTCCTTCCTCACAGCTATTCGGAGCCTGCTTTATTACAACTGAAGTGCTCCCAATTTTTTAACTCCCCGTTGTAGCAACCTTGTGCACTTTCCACCAGAAACAAGATTCTGGCAATCCAGCCAGGTGATACAGGGCCTTTTTAAGCCCCTTGGCACAAGGAAACATTGCAAGGAAACGAGTACGTACGGTTTTCATGGATGGAGGTGGGTTGTGAAGTGCTGTCTGATTATTCCCCTTTTCTGCAAATCCCAGCCCTGTGGTCCCAGACACTTGGCAGGCTCCTAGAATTGGGTCCACAGAGATGTCTCTTCTAGTGGTGGTGCTGCAAACCTGTGCCTAGAAAATAGAAATTTGAAAACTTCCCAGTTTGAAGCTTTTAAGACACTTTCTTGATATTGATCACACATATTCCTGATATACCAGGCACCGGGAATTGTACTCACTGTATCACAAGCTCTGTGCTGTATTTACAAGCATTACAACACAGCCAGTGCCTGTGAAGACAGACCAAAAAAACCAGCATCAATTTTTAAATGCGAAATACTAGAAAGGAATTATTCTGGTGAAGCAGTTCATGGCCCTTTAGTATGGTAAAAGTGTCTATTATTGTTGGAAAGAGAAAAAATAATGTAATAAAAACACTACTACTTTTTAAATTCTGGAGAATACAACTCCCCATGAGAGAGTGCTGAAAGCAAACAAACCTTGGTAAACAATAAAGACTGTATAAAAAATGCAGTTTAATCTAAATTTTCCTGTAACTAAATGCTCCATCTCACCACATACCACAAAAGGGAGCAGGGAAAAAGAAAAAAGAGAAAAAGACTTGAAGACTTGCTCACAGGGAGAGAAAATATTTTAAGAAGTCATTAAAGCAAGAACCTTCCCAAAGAGAATAAATCTGCAAAGCAGCAGCAAAACAAGCTGCCCGGTCTACTTTATCAAAGAGCTGGGCTTTTTTTCTATTACTTGACAAACAACTGGCATCCAAACTGCCAATTATTTAACCATGGTGAGACTTTTAACTCCATTTAAGAGGGAAAAATATAGATGCTGTAAATTCAATGCTGCACAACAATCTACAACAGCTGCCTACGAAATTTACTTTATGTCCTTTTTATCTCTGTCTCTACTAGTACTGTTTCATTGACACGTGCAGACAAAATGGTGCCTCTCTGGTACTGGTTGAAAGTTATTTCCGTCCAAGTCAAAACATTACAAATAACTTTGAAATGATTAGGTAGATGGTGGATAACATGATTCTGCATTACCATTTAGACAGTTTGGTTTCATCACAACTTATGTGCACAATGAAATTTCTCTGCAGCACACACAGCTTTTTCAATTGTTTCTACAAGAGAAAATTCTGCTAATTACTGGCCAAAAATTGAAAAGAAACCTGATTGATTGGTGTTTCCAAAGACTTAAATACTGTGCTTGCATTCTAAGTGAGAAAGTAGCATGCCAACAATCATTTTGACCATCATGTTACTTCAAATAATTACTAAATTATATCAACAGTTTCTCCTTCCCTTGCTTTGAACAAGATTACTGCATTGGAGTTATTAATCTGTGTTGTTCTATGTAGATAACTTATCAACTCATCTATGAGTGTGAACTTTACATTAATTTCTCTAATCTGTCTCCAACCTCCACCTCCTCTTTATGAAATTAGAGAAAATTAGGACAATAAGTCACTAAACCCAGAATCTTTTTGATTATAGATCACAGCCTTTTTCAGGGATCAGTAAAAGCCCTGATCCCACTCTTTATAGAACCAGATAACTGCCAATAAGAACACCTTTTGAATACACCAACTATTACCAAGAAAACCTCACTGTTAAAGCAAGCATGGCTAAAAATCCACAAATCTTTTTGTACTCATTTTAAGAACACTTAAATTAAAAAATTAAATAGTCTCAGTGTATAATAAAGGATGCATAATAAACAAACATGCGATTTTCCTGAGGCCACAAGCTTTCTGAACAGTGTTAATTGGTCTGTGTCAGTAAAACACAAGTCAATAAATAACTTTTTTAACTGTAAGAAAGGTGTTAAATCAGAAAAATGCTGGATTTCTGTGCAGGCTGAATGACAAAAAATATCCTCTTTTCTGTAGCTAAAGAACAAGGCACATGAAAACAATGGGGCTATTACTGACCATTAGTTGCTGACTTCAAAGGGTCAGCTCCTCAAATGGAGGCTCAGAGTTCTTTCTAAACTATGGACAGAAAATCCCACCTTTTGTTCAAAAACTGTCCACTACTAACATCCAACAAACAAACATTCTTCTGAGATCTTCCTGTGCATAAAGGAAACTGAAAAGAATTTCTCAGCTTAAGATGGTCAGGCAGGTTAGACAGTTGTCATTTTAAAAAGCAGAACCTACTAAAGCAAAAGCAAATCAATTTGTAACAAAACCCAACCACAAACAATTAAGGACTCCACAAAACTCTAGCTAATGAAAGATGTTTCCTTCTTTATTATTGTGTAATACTTTTCACAGAAACATAGTATTTACAAATATACACATATAGACTGCTGATCATAAAATGTTACTGAAGAATTAGTCAAAAAAATCAATTTACAAAAACCAAAAACTTTCCAAAGATATTCTGCCTGAAAAAATTCAATGAAATTTCAAGGAGATGCTTCTGTACAGAAAGACAGGTTTTAGCTCCTCAAGTTCTGGGAATTTAGACGAGTTGTGAACCAAGTGAGCCAAGCTCAGCTGTACATTTGAGATGAGGCAGTTTTTTTCCAATTGTTCTTTTTCACACAATTTCTTGATGGTCAGTTCAACAGGTCTCAGGAGGCACTGGTTTGGATGTTTTTGGAAGCTGCAAGCATTGCTCTCACTTTGGCCATAAGATCCTGTAGAAAATAGAAGGAAAGTGATCAGACGTGTCTGAGCTCTGAAGAGCTAAAAGATGTGACTGCAAAAACCTGCACGAAAGGGTTAGGTTATGTTCCAGTCACCCTGCATACCTGGATTCATGATCACCAAATGTTAACAGTCCCTAGGCTAAATGAGTGAAATACTTTGGAGAAAGTTCCTATGACAGCAACTAAACTCTGCTTTTACTACAATGCTACAAAGTGCTTTGCATAAATATTTAGAGCAGTTTCTATACAACAAAACACAGAAATCACATCAACTGAAATGGCAAAAAACTATGACCGTATCTTCCAAAAAACTCCTGTAATCAACACACAACTATCCACTGAAGATTTAAAAATGAAAAGAACAAAAAAATAGAAAGCAACACAGAGAAAGATGGTAAGATGTGAATGTAACAATTACACTGTAACAGAAAGTTTGCAGATCGACAAAAGGTTCATTCCTCTTTTTACCTTTTGCAAATAGTAACCAAGAACTGTATTTTGATACAGCAATCATTCCTTCTCTTACAGCTGCACTTCAAGCAAGCAGACTAAGGCTAAACTAGCAAATGCTATGCCATAAGTGACATTTAACTCAAGAAATGCATAAACCAATCACCTTTGTCTGAAGGGTCTATGTTTTTAAAGGGTGGATGTTTACTCCCCTTAGAATTCCTTATAACATAGCATTATATTTTCTTTCTCTGGTGCCTATACTTGCCATTTTCCCTGAATATTCTTGTTTAGGGTCTCTCAGAAAAATTGAATCAAATATTGTATGTAAGGTACTAGAACACTAGTATTAATTCCCAACTACCACTGCTGCCCTACCGGAATTAAACTTTTGAACTATATTTATTTCCTGAAAGAATAATCTAGCCATTGAAAAACCATGAGAATATAAAAAGCAACTCTGATTTTATACTGTAAATTTTTCAAAGCATAATTAAGAGCACTCCTCTTTTAAAGTTGGCATATTCAATTTAAAAAAATGTTACAGATTTCTTTCTTCCATGAAACTTGTTAAGAGCTCTACATGGTAAGGTGGGCCATTAATAACAGGGGTATTACAGCATAACGTGGACTTTCACACCTTAGCAGTGGATACACTACAGCAAAATAAATTTAGCTTGGTCTTTAGAGGCTTGATTAAACTTGAAAGGACAGCAGTTATGAGAACCACAGTTTTGTTGTTCTCAGAAGCAAACAGATTAAGAATGACAATGAACATGTCTCTACATCATAGGCAAAGCTCAAAACTGCACAAGGTATTAAGAGAATAAAATAATATGCTGGACATAATTAGGCAACATACTCTGAATTTGAGTATTTGTACCTGAGTGATTTTACTCTGCACTGAAGACACAATTGCTGAAGAGATTTGGCCATCTTTTTCCTGAGAAACTCCCCTGAAAAATAAAATCAGAATTAGAAATTTGTAGTAAATGTTTTAAAAATGCATTTTGCTCAGCATGACAATTTTGGGTTTTACTGTACATTTCTCTGATACGTTAGGACAACAGTTCTCTCATTCAACTAGAAGTCACAAGAGAATCAAAAGACTCACTCATACAACTGATCAGACACATCTGAAGAGCAGGCTGGGAATTTTTTACAGGACTGTTCTATATTCTGAAGAAATAATTTAATTATGAATCTTGTGCATGCATTACAATTCAAACCATTCTATTAAAGTTCTACTTCAAAGAGTTATCCCATTTAGTGAAAGTTTCCAATTTCTAACTCAGAATTAGGTTGCAGAATTTTCTGCACCAGTTTTACTTTAAGAGTATGTTGAGATGTTCACTCCGTTAGGCAACAGAGATCCAGTATTTTCATCAGGCTGATGCACACAGTGCTCCCAGTGGCTTCTACTTTTGATATGCACACACTGCACACACACAGAGCTCCTCACCCTGACTTTGGGCAAAGGACACACTCACAGCCAAGAGACATCAGAGTTCAGTAAGAGCACAGTACCTGGAGCGTTCCTGGCTGGATTCCCTACTCTCCACAGGAGAGACACTAGTTGAATGTACAGAATTTTTGTGTGTGGATGGTTTGCCTGGTGACATGGATGGTGAGGGAGACCTAGCTCTGGATTTGGTACGGGATCTAGATCGCCTCTTCTTCTTCTTTTCATGGGGACTTCTGTGAGAAGAAAATATATTATTGAAGGATATTTAAAGCAATATTACACTAACTCAGCTGAAGATACTTTTCACACTTCTGAAAGCTTACGGAGCCCTCTTCCACAGGGTATTTCTCATGCATTCAGCAAGCATTACTGTTACCCCAATGCTGCACTTCTATGCTTGTGTAAAATACTTTCTCAGAAGCTCTTTTTAACATACTACGTTAGGCAACTGCTAACTCCCAAGGGTCTCACTTGGAATGCTGCTTCATGGGTACACAGGAATTACTGGCCAGTATTTGACAGTTTGGAGGATGACAACAAAAAGCCTCTCACTGGAGATTTGCAGAAAACTTTGCTAGAGAGAAGCTCTTTCCAAAGCAACAGCAGAACGAACTGAGAAACTAAGAGTTTATATCCCTTACAATTTTCCTAGATCATAAATAAACAAAACACAGAATCATAGCTATGTAAAATATATACAAGGCAAAGTCATGGTTTGTTTGGTTTTTAAAAGAAATTACTCCTTTCCTTGTGATCCAGCCTGCAACATAACAAACCACAGGCTCAAAATTATAAACAGGCTGCTCAAAATTATAAACAAGCTGCTGTATTGCACTCAAACCAACCTGGACCTGGCAACATGTCTTAAGTGCAAAATGTTTGCAACTTGGAAATTAGATACACAAATGTTTGTCACTCCAAGAGCCGAAACAAAGGACTTATGGGCACCTGATGTGTTCATTATTGACAGAAGGGGAGCAGAGGCAGTCACCTCACAGGAAATATTAAGCTCAAAGAGAATTCAATTAGTAATATATCAAAGACAGAACTATCAAAATTTTTTACATGGTTATGAACTTACGTCTGTATGACTTACATATAGTATTGATATTACTATAATTAGAATAACTAGAGTACTGCCTTAACTAGAGTTAGGCAATACCTCATTGCAGGCATCTCTCTCTAGTATGTAGTGCTAGAAGCCCATTCAGAAGAATGGCGTTGAAGCTTCTAGAACATCTTAAAACACTGTAAAACTTCAAGCCATCTTTTAAGTATCACATTATTTGTTCCTTTATTTTGATTTTTCTTTGGAATTTCCTACTTTATAAGGTGCTATGCTATACATATTAAATTTCCATATAAATAGTGTACACCTCTGATGCTTGGAATTTACCATACGAATTTTTATACAGAATTTAACATTCTAGACTTAAAAGTGCAAATCCTCCTTACACTTTTCTTGCATAAATAGTGATTAAATGGCAAATGAAAACCCCACAGCCTCTAACATTTTCATGACCATACAAAACCCCCCAGCTACAAAATCAGTTATTCCCTGACTAGCTAATTATGTATTTAAATTGCTTGGTTTCTTAAAACATCATCATGTAACTAAGCTTTCATATAGATTTCATACTTAACTCTGGAAAATCTCAGCAAATGTTTGTAATGAAAGAAGAATATTTTACAGTGAGTTTTTTCAATGGTTTTCATCTCATATTATGATGAACAAACATAACAGCTGAATGACAGAGAATCTATTCCATAACTGAACACAGAAACTGGTCCATCACAGCAACTACATCTTTACTTGATAATGTAATGTGTCAGTCCTAACTGGGCTGAGACAGCTTTAGATTTGCTTTCTTCAATTAGAGCTGCAAAATATCCTTATCTCTGTTTAACTACAATACTGTTTCTTCAGTCTACATTTTCTGCACTTACTGCCATATTTTAATGTGTCATGTACAACTTGGAGGGCATAATTCTAAAAATAATTTATGGTTTAAAATGCTGAATGGTCAAACAGGAGACACACCAACACTGCATTAAAAATGGCACAGTGCTGTGAAAATATTCTTGTGTGTGTTTATAGAAACATTTTAAGCTTCCGTATCTTTTCTGCTTAACCAAATCTGCATGCTGAATTCCACGGGAGCCTCTATTATCTTCAATTGATTAATGTCAAAAACTGAATCATTGAAGTATACTTACAAAGTTCTCAATTATACCTACTACACATCAATTAATTACAGGCTGTCAAGAGATGGAAAGTTATCTTTAGAAACAATAAGAATTTTTTAATAAAGCTGAAAGTGATCTCTTTTCTTCTTTTTCCAGAAGAGATATGCAGAAACCAGTTAAAGACTAAATGCCATTTTGGTAATAATAGGTTAAGAGAGACTATATGCAAGGTGCTCTCAAAAAAGGCACCTTGATTCATATCTTACAGAGTGGAATGTGAAGTAACTGCAAAATGTAAACCAAACTCTGCTAAACTGGAGTTGCCTTTATTTGTGCAGATACAATGTGATGTCAAGAAAGCTGACATCACAGCTGCACTATGACCTGTGCAGGTCATACAGCTTGCACAAGCACAGAGTGAGAAAATGACCCAACAAGAGTGAAATATGAAATTCCAAGTAAAAGTTGAACTCTCATGGCCAGGAGGCAGCAGCATATTAACATTCAGCAGTGTGACTGAACATTTGGTGTTCAAACACAGGCAAGACCGAGGAAGAAGAACGAATGCTTCTATTGTTACCTTTTTCTCCACAGAAGTATTTTTCTAACAAACTAAAGCCCCAGGAAATAGAAAGGCAGTTCCAGCTGAGGAGTCTACAGCACATCAGGCAATGTTTAAGTCTGTTATGCTGCCAGGTCACAGGCTCCTCCAGGCCGGGCATACTCACTTGGAGCGGGGCCGTTTCCTGCTGTTGCCGGGACTGTTGCTGATGCGATAGGCTGTGGGAACGCTCCTCTCATCCCGCCGCCTCTCTGGTGTGTGAGCCCTTCTCCTGGGGGACCTGGATCGTGACCTGAACAGAGAAGAAACGTTCAAAAGTTTGCTTTTTGTTACTTATTCAATTACTTTTTATTTCAGTGGCATTGTGCTGTCACCAAATGCAAATTAACACCTTTCAAATGCCTATTTTATACCAACACGGGGTATTTAGTCTCCAAGACTTGTCAGCTGCATAAAAATTTCTTGCCCATCCAAGATATTTTCAGATGAAGTTATCCACTGCTTTTCACTCCCAACAAGCCAGTAAAGAAATGAAATCTTTTTGGTATTGTCTGCTAATGACAACTTTTGTATTAGCTGATAGAAAAGTTTTCTTTTAGTCCAGCCACCTTTTGTGACAACATAGTTTACTAATATTGGTATGAAGAAATCCAATTTGGCTCAAAGCCTGGGACTGTCAGGCCTGACCTTGTTTTCTCAAATCAGTGGTATGTTTTTAGAACTGCTGTCTCACAAATATAAATACATGTTTTTGTTTGCAGCACATATCTGACACTGACAAGTCCAGGAAATGTCCCTGTTGCTGCAGAATAATCCTAGCACAGCCAATATTTTCACCTGTGCAAGTGACCAACAACCCATGATCAGTGTTGTCTGGCACCAGCACTTTGACTCAAGATATTTTTTCTAGAAAAGTCAAAAAGGCAGATCAAGAGGTTAAAAAAAGAAAGCATGCCCTGTTAAATCA
Source organism: Margarornis squamiger (assembly GCA_035222235.1). Lineage (NCBI taxonomy): Eukaryota > Metazoa > Chordata > Aves > Passeriformes > Furnariidae > Margarornis > Margarornis squamiger. The sequence continues at coordinate 14,520,189 of JAWWTY010000035.1, read as the reverse complement.
GAGATTGACTTAAGAGCTTAACTTTTTCTCTGTGATTTGGATTATGCAAGCAAAACCTGAGTATTTCTCAATTGAAAAAAAAAATAGAATGAGAAAAATCCTGAGAGATGGAGGGGAAGGGGAAAGATGAACAAAGGGATAATTCAGGGACCCAGCTTGGAAAAGCAAAGGTAAAAACTAACCCCAAATCCACCCAAAATTCCTGACAGCAACAGTTAGGTTTGTTCTCACTACACAGATACTTTTAATAATTTTACTTTTACTTGCTTATTTTAAAGCCTTTCTCTCTTATTTACTATAGGTATGTATACCAAAAATTCGTGTTCTTGAAAATACCTAATTTGCAGTGACTAAAAGACAAGCCATTTGTGAAGTCACTGATCTGCAAACTCACACAATATATATATTATATACATGCACACACACACTCCTGAGCCATTTCTCTTACACCTATTAGAAGACAGCAACTGAAAAGGAAAAAAAAGTAATTACGATGGCAGGTAACTATTGCAAATTAACTGCTTTGACACTTCAAAATCTAATCTTTACCAGGTCATTTAGAAGGATCAAAAAAGGAGAAAAACAACAGATTATAAAACTTGGGGTCAGTCAGACACCTTGACGTTTTACCAGGATTTCCCTCAAAAGAGCTCCAGCAGTCAAATCTTTTCATTGTCCAAGTTGCCTGATAATTTTTCCGCTCTGTTGCTGCTGCCACTGATGAGCTGCTCAGACTTGGCTCCACGCTCAGTGTCCCTGTGGATGCTGTGAGTCTGTGATACGGAGGCACACACTTCACATTCAGAATAAAATGTCCTAGTTTTGGTATTAAATAGAATCCTGAAAAGGCTGTCCCTTAACCAAAAGCTGAACCTTAGTGAAACATACCTATATGGACCAGCCTAAAAAAATTACAATCAGAAAGGAAAAGGCATTAGCTTCATTTTTATGGACTGATGTTTGTGGTTCTACAATATTCTTCCAATCATCAAATATTAAGAACTTTGGCCATTAGCTTCAAACAATTAAAAACAGCTTAACAGTTTTACTGCAATATATCAATTATTACTTTCATTAGACTGTAATTCCAGAAGCACGGTATTCCTTTAAAGGCAATAATACCACTTATGCTTAGAAAGGTTCCAAAAGTTCAAAGGGTTATAAAGCTTGGCATGCCTCATTAAAAAATTGCAGTTAAAGCTATCTGAATAGACACTGCCTCAGCAATAAGAAAATCTGTTTGGGAAGAGATAAAAAACAAACCCAAGCAATCTTTTTTAACAAACAACAGCTAGTTCCAAGTCTTTTAAATTCCTAACATTGAGGCAAAAGGTCTCACACAAACACACACACAGGTGCACTCCATCCAAACTTATTGCAAAGTAACCTGTTAATAAAGTATACCACTACTAATTACTGCTTGGAATTAATTAACTGGATAAATTAAGTATCTTTAATTATCTAGCTATAGACTTTCCATTTCTAGTAACATCCAAATTTCACCCAACCAAATCACTAAATCATCTGGTTCACAACAAGTGCCTGTTTCTCTTCCTCTCTTCTCACACACACAAGCCACGCTCTCACAAACCAACACACTGGCTTAGACCATGAACAACAAAGACCTACTGGTAGAAGAGAGATTGAGATGAACATCCCTGTTATTGACTTAGTGGCAGCCAGCTGTGGATGCTCAGCTCTCAGCTGGAACAGCCACTGCCCACCCAGAGACAGACACCCTGCACCCCTGCCAGGTACAGCTCACAGCAAATTCTTCAGTGGGGCTGTGACGTCCATTCAAAATAAAGACAATGATTCAGCATTTACTACAGATGAGCAAAAGGTACCAAAGGCTGATTGTTTTCAAAGACAGATTAAACAAATGTGCCTCATATTTGGTATCAAGTACTTATTTGTAATAATTTTTTATCTCTTTGGGATAACAGGTCTGTGCTGCAGTACGTTACACAACTGACACATGGTTTACTGTTTGCATGACTTTTGTTTAATCTGTCATGTTGGTCTAGAATTGAAATTGTATGAGACCAGGGGCTTTATGACTCTCATTTTGTTCCAGAAAATAACATGCATTTATACAGAGAACTGCTGTTAGCACAGCACATGCCACAATTAAGGCAATATATCTGGGCTCTTTGTGTAGCTACAATTTTTTAAACTTGTTTCTGTAAATTAAGTTTGGTTGTGTTACACAGAAAAATGAATAGCCAAAACATGCTTTGAATCAACTTCATGTTATTGGAACAGAATTTCTCAGCTTTAATACTGCTGAAGATGCATTAGAAAATGTACAGTACACATCAGTACAAAAATTGTATCTTATCACTAAAGAGTATTCTTAAATGCAGCAGAGCCTCTAAACCTCTAACAATGCAAAGACTAATAACGCAAAGATAAAGTAATATGAAATGGTATACAGAGGAGTATACTGCAAAGTTTTCATCTGCAGGATTTTTAAGAACAATATGCATTTTGGAAAAAAAGAATTAAGATGACAAACCAAAAAGGAAGAGCTTGCTAAGTATCCTGAACAGCACTTGAATAAAGAACAAAGAAAGTTACTGCAAATTGCTCTGTTTATCTTCACTTCCCACATCTCAGTCCCCATTACCTTGTCAGAGCAAGTTATATGATAAAGGTGATTTTTAGTCTTATTTTTTTATATAACTTTTACCATTAAAAAAGTAATTACTCAAAGTGTTTTTACGCAGAAGATCAACTAGTTTTTATATGGAAACCTCACAAAAATCTGTGGCTTTAAGACTGTTCCCCAAATACAGGGCAAGTGCTGAGTGGTCATTATTACAATTTAGAGATTACAATTCATTACCATTTGAATGCAATACAGTCTAATGAAAAATTACAAAATAAGCATAACTCTCTTTTGGCTGTCACAGTCAAATTAAATATAATGGTTTAAATAACTTTATACTCAAAATACTTCTTTTTACTGTGCACATACTTCAAATAAGCTACTCTCTAAGTTATGAAAGCTTGTTTATTAAGAAGTGTCTCTTGTTATCCTAAATTATTTGATTAAATTAACAGGAATTGGAGCATTAATTACTACAGAAAGGGAAAATTCCAGCTATTTTCAGTCCATTCTTGAAGTAAAATAAAGCATCAGTAATCACTTCATATGGAGATTTGTAGGTTAGAATATACAGTTTGAACAGACTAAAATAAGGCAACAAGACAGCATTACACTGAGACATTTAAATAGAGCACAGATACTCAAAACAGGGCTGTTCCAAAACAACTCAGCATCAGTGTCCACACATAATGACTATCTCTAAGTGCCATCCACTTAATACAAGATGTATTAACACCAACATCTACAAACAGTTTACTTTACCCCAGGAGGGTATGACTGTTTACGTAACTATTCACACAGCTGGAAGCTGTAATACCCGATGTTTTGGGAAGCCAGGAAAAACAATGGCCTAGGTGAAGCTGAAGAACACTGTTCTAGGGAAAACTGAAGAGCAAAGAGACGTGAAATGTGCCAAGCTCTGGACAAGGCAACACAATGTACTGGAATAATTTTGTCTAAAACAACACTAAAAATAGGAACAAACAAACAAAAAAAAGCAGTCATATCTTCTGGGTAGGCAACAACACTTGTCATTTTTTGGCAATTACTAAGACAAGGCATTATTTTTGCCTGAACATTTCATAATCAAAACACATCAGTATCTGACTGGGTTATCCCATTCTTGATTATTCTATGAATTTTCTGTTTTGGGAGCAAGAGTTTTAATTTTGGAAACACAGTAGGTTAAGTCATAGCAAACACCTGCAATAAAGCACACCTCCCACCATCACCATTTCTTGGACAACTTGGACAAGCCCTTTCCTGTTCAGTTCTAACTTGTCTCAAGTTAAAATGAGCAAAAGGTTTTCAGTGCAAAATCTGGTGCAGTTTTTCTGCACAATTTTAAAATTCAGCTAGCAAGCATCAAGTTTATTTGACTTCTGAGGTTTTAGAATTTGACAGCTAATCAAGGAAATATCTAACCAGATTTAATCAGGTCTTGTGCTCATTCATGATTTTCATGATCTTATGTGCCTCTCATTTGACTTGTGTCAGGAGACACACTCAAGACAGCACGTACAGATTAGTTCCCGTAGATTAACTATTCTTGGTGATTTCTGTGTAATTCTTTTATCAGCTGAACTCTGGCCACCGAAATCCCCACCAAAACACAGTGAGACAATCTACCCTGGACATGGTAAACCTCAGTAGACTGATGTCTTTTCATCAGCAGAACCAAATGCATTTTTTAGCATTACTCTGATGTTTCTCCTTGGTCTTATCATGTATCAGTACAATTGTGGCTAAATAGATGCAGCATAGCTTGGATGAAGTGACATGGCTGGTTCAAGGGAAGATACAGCTTGACAGGTAGTTGAAATGCCAAGTGATTCACCTGAGGAGGTTTCCCCCAAGATATAACTCTGAGAAGACCTGCATTCACTTCTTAAACAAGGAAAGCTTCATTCAGCATCATTCCCTTTAAGTGCTGGTAGGCACAGAACAGGAATGGCACACAGTGCTTTGGAAAGTGCATTTTTTCACATGGCACCCAACTGCTTTATTTCCTTCTGAGCTTTGATGTTCAACCACCAAGTTCTCTATTTCCTATATTAATATTGTCTAGTTATTTTGCTCCAGCAACAGCCACAGACTTATTAGCCAAGTTCTCTTCATGCTATCACCACATCCCTACATATTATCACCAGGTATTTTACAGACCAGAGTGAAAAAGCATTGACTGTACAAGTTTTGCACTCTGTAATTAGAAAGTAATGATTCATTATTTCATTAAAAACATTTTCAAAGACCTGCCACATTTAATTTATTTATTGTCTTCAAGGTGATTGTACCAAAGCTTATGTAGTGAAAGAAGTGCAAAGATATTTTAAGGAGATGTATAACCAAAAAGATTGTTAGCCAATTGCCAGCCAAAAGTTTCAAAGAGATATACAGCTAAATATAATGGACATAAACAATATGTTTGACTATAAAGAACATGTTTGGCTTCCAAACCCACCTTGAATGCCTGACAGTTCTATAGGCAGTGGGAAGTGAGTGCTTTGCTTTTGAATGTGATCTAGATCTGGACTTAGATGATGAATGATACTTGAATGGTGATCGAGATCTTGATCGAGATCTTTTTTTGTGTTTTTTCCTTTTCTTCTCCTTTTCTTCATCCCTAGGAGGATCTCTGCTTCTGCTTGAAGGCCTTTCTGCTTGTTTAACTTCTAAGGTGGGTAAAGTTCTGACTGCAGTCACAGGACAGGGTATACTATTGACACTCTGAAATCAAAGGTAAACAAAGAACAGTGTTCAGTTTCCAAGTCAGTCATTATGTAAAGTGTGCATAAATAAGGCTGACATCTTCAGAAACAGATCGAGCAGAATTTAATGGAGGCCTGTACAGTTCCCCAAAGATACATATACAAGTTGGTATATGCATGCTAAGACTGTCAGCTTAACTAGGACATAGTTCTGAAGTTTTCATCTTTAGTTTTTAGAATAAATCTGTTCCAAAAAGTGGGTGCTACCAGATACTTTTAGTCTATTTATCCCTTTTATATAAAAAAATGATGAACCTGAAAATACAACTAGAAACTACTGACATCCAAACTTAAGTTTTACTATCACTGTCATCCCTGAACTGTGCTGTTTAGATGACAACCTTAAGGAAAATAGCAAAATGAACCAAGGCTGATACAAATTATTTCTGAACTCTGTGAAATAAATGTTTTGAATGTAAAGGGGGGTGGAAGATCACAAAAATTCTTCATCTCAAGGACAGAACAGGTCCATGCACAGTTAATGCTCACTGAGTAATTCCAACTGCAGGAGATTAAGCAAAACTATACGAAGACATTTTCAAATTATCAGCTTGCACCCCAGAGAATTCTACTCAATGCCTTGTTTAGAACAATTCAAGTCAGGCACTACAGCTGTGCTCCTCATTTCAAAGCCTGTCATTCCCACAGCTGCCATTTCAAGGCAACTGGAGAAATCAGTTTCCCTCTGTCATAATTTCTGCTCCACCTGGTCTGACACTTTCACCATTTGATACAAGGATACTTACCATGACTGGAATAAAAAATAACACATTAATACCTGAAATAACCAAATTAGAAACAGGTGATCCTTTCCTTTCTTTTTGCCCTTCTTCTGCCATGAATATAATCAAGGCAATGACTGACCACATTTGAATAATCAAAAAGCCAGCTCTGCTTCAAGTTAGAGAGCCATGACACTTTTTCGTGCTGTAACTGATAATGCTATCACAATACCTACAAACCCAGCAATAAAGCAGTCCTAAAATAGTTTGCTTCAAAGATTATAAACATTTTACAGCATGATGATTTGAGTGACTGGTTTACCACAGGCCCACTTCCAAATTCACAAATTCCACATGTAAGTGCAGACACCATGTCTCCAAACTTCAGTTTCCTAAGAGGCCACCGCTGCTGACTTCTGTTCCTTGACAATGTTATTCATCTCTTTATACAGTACCTGAGACTTTGCTTTGAACACTACTGCATATGTAATAGCCCAGTTTGCCTTGAAGTAGACACCGCTAATAGCTTGAAACAAAATAGCTGCAGGCAAAGTAGAGTTAAGAGAAAAACAAGAGAGGGAAGAAAACCCCAATGGCTTTCAGTGCCCAAGTTCACTCGGCCGCATTAAACACAAGCTCTCATTAACTTCCTTTTTGGCAGAGGTATAAATGAATGACACATTTACTTTTGGCTCAAACAGAGAGATTCCCTCAGCAAACCTGAACTAAAAAAACCACAATGCCAAGCCCTGTTATGTATCCACCAAAAGCACCCAATGGTGACACCATGGGCTCTCCCTGACTTTTAGGAAGCTGACACTAAGGAGTGACAGTGCAGGAATCACTGAGAAGCACAGCTGCAGGATGGCTGGCTGGAGATTCAGACACCACTGCTCCAGGTCACTGGTGAGTCACATTTGGAAAACCACACAGAAGTAACTTTAGCTACCCCGAGGTGAATATGCAGGTTCTGCAGTGAAATACAACAGGTGGCACACAGGGAGAAGTCACACATCCTCCACCATTGCACCCAGGAGCTCCAGTGACAACAACACAATCACCTGAACAAATATGCTGCTTCCCTCAGTGGCAAATCTGGGTGCCTTCAAACCAAAGAGCACTGGCAAAATGACCTGATTCAGTGAAAGCACATCAGCAAGTTTCTAGGCCACAAAGAAAATTTCTAGGTGTATAAATAATGCTGAAGAGTAAAAATATTTGGGGAAAAAAAAAACAACTGTTTGGAGAGTCTGGCAAAAAGATGAAGTTGTCAGTGGTTTGCATTTTTACTAGTGAGAGCTGAGCCAGGCAAAATAAGGTAATGGGAACTAAAATTGGATGCATGAATGCAGAAAAAGACAATTTAAAAAAAAAAAAAATTAAAAAAAAAAATCACATCAAGCACAGAACTGGCATCACAAAGCATTTCCAAAAGGCAGAAACACTCTGCTTTACTGACCAGGCTCTGCCAATCTGCAGCTCAGTAGAAGAGTTTTGGAAAGCATGGAAACAAACTGGTTACCTGATGAATTTTATTATGCATCTCAAGGGACAAGGCACTGACATTTTTGGAGAGCTCTTCTATGAAGTTAAACTGCAAACATTCACTGAATCTCACTTGTCTGTCCATTCTGGGTAAGAGCACATTTTTTTGGCCATTATTAAATGCTACAGTGACAGACAAATTCACTGGCAGAGTTGTTCTTCAGCATTTTATTTGCATGACTGAAGCAAGTCTGACTAAAATAATGCTAAAAGATGATTCAACAACTCTTGTTTAGCAGGAATGGGTTAGGAAAGAGCTCTGTAATAGGGAGAATTTATAGCTATAGAGAACAGAAACGAGCACTTCAGTTCATTACAAGTTATTTGCATATTTGCAGTATTCATAAGCCCAGAACATACATTAGTTATTCTAAGGTTACACTACTTAATCAATACACAAAGCCAAAATTAGAAGTGAACCAAAATGTGCTTATTGCAACAGAACAAAATACTGGCATGTTCAAACAAAATTAACCAGCAAAGAACATTGTCAATAATATTACACTTCTATAATTGGCTAGTATTTCTTTTTCAGTAATCTGAATCCTATGGTAAATCAAAACTGCAGAGTGTGGAGAATGTCAGAACTGTAAAGAGTTAATCAACAATTCTTTTACTTCATTAAAATCTGAAAATACCCCAGATTCTTTCCTAACACCGTATGTTTTTTACTGCAGGTTCCCCAAAGCTTACAGTGAAGTATTCCCTGCCTGAAAATTAATAAGCAACTGTCTACTAGAAATGGAAGGGTAATTTTTTTGTGTTTATTGCTCTGTGCAATAAAGTGAGCAATTACTTCTTTTTCCTAGTCTCAATAAATTGGCCCAAAAATATTAAATAGAAGAGAGAAAAATATTTCCTAGAGATCAAATTCAATAGTCAGGCTCAACAGTTTCATCAGGGTTAAGATGCTGCACTGAAACACAGCAACTGACAGTACCCTGACCAGGGTAACGTCTTCAAAAACAGACAAAATTTTGCATCCTCAATTTTCAAGGGCCAACTGTAAAGAAATTAGTGGCTGTTAATTTGTTTGCTATATGGATCGATATGCCTTTGTAGCTTGAGAGCTTTGAAGACTAAAAATCAACGCATAAACATTCTTAACTCCTCACCAATCTTAATTAAAATGGCAGATCCTGATATTTACTTTTTTCCCCTCTGTTAACTAATGATTAAAGAATTTACACTATGAGGTATTACAACTCTCTTGTAGTTTTTGGTAGTAGGATTATTGCAATAAAAAGAATTCCAAATGCCAGCAAGTTATCCACCCCCAAAATGCCATATTAGTATGTGACATTTTATGTTTTTTTCTTTATCTTGCTTTTTTGAAAGGACAGATAGATTTACAAGCAAACAAACCCAGCCTCTGCTCCTATGCTAAACAGATGATATAGATACCTATAGATACAGATTCTGAAAAAAAAGAAGTGAATGGCTCTGAAATATTCTAAAGCATTTTTCTTTAGCTACTTATTGGATGGTTTTCATTAGACAATTACATTTTGCTCAAAAATTAACATAAAGAAAATAGGCGAACATAAAATATTTACATTATTTTTCCAAAAAGAGGAATGCAGCAATATCTACAGTCCACTGCTAAAAAAGTAGGATCAACTGCAGCAATCTGTGTGAAAGACATGCACTGTCTACAGCTATTGATAACCTTGTTATGCTTGATAAAACTAGAAGAGCATCTCATTTTTAAACATGGCACACTTCTATTTCACTCGTAAACAGACTACTTTCCACAGGAAAAAAATAATTGTTACATACAGGACAAAAGTAAGGACAAGCCATCTAAAGAAACAAATGATAAAACAAGGCTTCAAAATAGGGAAGATGAAAGAGACAAAAGAAGCAAAGTTTTGCTTTGTGCCACAGAATCTTTATATTCAGAGGCACAACAACAGTGACATTTGGGACAAGCCATTAAAATTACGTCACTTCCCAATCATGTGCTTGTCTGGTGTTGCAGCATTACAGTTGTGGATTTCTTTTCTCATTTAAATCGGATGTTAAGGTTTATACAGGTAACAGTTTGGGTATAACCAACTGTCTTTTACATGCCTATCAAAGCACTGTCAGCTCTAAAACATTTCTGATACAGCATAAAATATGAAAGAGTAGCAGAATAACCCATACCAAGGCCTACTACTACATATATATACACACACACTATAGTATATATATACACACATACTATATACTACCATATATAAATATAACCTTATTTTAAAAAATTTAAATTAATTTTAATGATTTTGATTAAGATTTGCATTTATCCTTAACTTTATTTGTTTTGAAATTAAAAAAGCAGTTCAATGCACCCCTCCAGATAACCTGCAGTACTCTAGCTCAGCATGTCTGGAAGAACTGCAGTTGTTGAAACTACAAGCTGTTACTGTTGTAGGACAAGGAACCTGTGTTCACTGCAGGATGACAGCAACTTCTCTTCAGTGACACTGACAGATGTGCCACTTGGTGTGAGTTTCTTGTTACAGAAGATTTTACATGAATTATACATGTAAACACAAGATGGGAGATGTCACCCAATTACTGTTTACCCATGTCCTGAAAAAGGGCACAGACTTTACCAGCCACAAGGTCACTGGAAGTTGATCAGTTTTGGAAACTGAGCTAAGCTCCTTGTTTTCCAAGTACTGGTTTGAGGAAATGTTACGCACAACTGTGCTGTTGTAATACATGCAAGAATAGTGAGGAGCCACTTGTGAAAAGCTGTGCTGCTTCACTGCTCTGTCTCATTTTTCAGCCTTTTGTTTCTCTTGCTTCATTTCACTTTAAAAAAAACCAGGAAACCATATAAAAGAAATAATTCAGCTACAGAAAACATAGAACTGACTATTTTTAAGATTCAGCTGAAGCTAAAACAGCTTAAAAGTGTTCTGTGGTATTGACTGTCCTTTACCTGCAGTTAGCAGAATCGATTTCATTCAAAGACATAATGTATACTCCGTAGCAGTGTTTCTTTCATGAAATACAAGGTATCAGGGAAATCTGACAGAGGTCACAAAAGCTTTGCACATTTAATGCATTTCTGCACACTGTGATAAACAGGTTTTCAGCACAAATGTACACTGCGTACACATAAAAAGCATTACTAGTTTTTATACAGCTCTTAGGCTGGGGCAATGTCATGGAAATTACGCACCTCCCATGGACATTCTCAACTCCTTTTCACTCTTTACATCTCAGCCATTACTCAATTTCTGAGACACATTTTAAGCTATGAAAATCATGCCACTGCATTACCTCTATGACCAGTGCATACCAATCTTTGTTTCCTAGACTCCCCATTGGATGCTCCTTCCCCCAAAAGAGGAGATGAAATACAGTAAGTGATATTTTCAGTGGACGCAAGTATTTAATTTTTTCCTTTGTTTTCAGATTAATTATTTTCTGATTTTCTGATTTAATTTCCCCAATTAGTTGCATTGACCAAACTACAAAACTAATTTTACATGCCTTTCTCGTCTTTTTCACAGACTTTCTTTTCATTAGAGTCACTGTAGTCACTCTTGTTACTTTGGCAATAAGTGTTTTTAAATGCACCTTCTCGTTTCTGAAACACAACTGAAAAAGCTCAGGAAAGCAAACCAGAGGTACACATTTATTTACAAGCTGATTTAGGCATCATGATGCTGCTTTCTGGATTCTCAGTGTATATAAAACAGGTTAACAAATCTGCAATATGACTTCACTCATCTTTCTCCAGTACAATTTCTCAACTCAAATGGGCTGTTACAAATAGGCAAAGAAGGTAAGGAGAGCAAGACAGATTATTTGGAATGAATGGAGATGGAAACTTTTTCAAATATAGCAAATGGAACAACAGCTTGAAAAATATTCATGTTCCAAAATAAGCTTTTATATGCAAAAATCTATATGCATATTATCTACATAAGCACGCCACTAAGCAAACCATACTAGGCAAGAATATTACTTCCAAAGACATTATGGCATTTTAGACTGTTCACTAAAACAGTACAATATAACAGTCAATCTAATTTTAAAAAAGCAAGGTCACATCAGAAACATTGAAATATATAACTGAAATTCTAAATAAAGCCTTTAATAAAGAAAAGCACCTCCAAACCATTTCTATTGGTAAGAAGCAGTGAAACTGCTTACTTTAAAATTCTTAAATGCACTGGATTTTTTGTGTAAATAAAAATAGATGCCTTTTCTGAAACTGTAGGAAGTTTCTAGAAAATCAGCCTACTGAGAAGCAGGATAGGGTGTGTTTTTTTCTTGAGAAGTTCACTTGCTTTTGTTAAGTTCAGTTTAGAACTTCAGTAAGTTCAAATGTGAGCAAGAACATTTATCTGCTCTTCTGAAAAAGAGTCAGCTGTCACTGGTTATTTCAGGCATTCTCTTAAATAAAAATATCAGAAGAACCTTAGCTTAGAAATATGTGTCCTTGACAAATTCCCTTGAGAAGGGGAGCAGAACTGCAAGTCTGGGGAGTTTTGCATTGTCATTGTCTCTTTGCATTCACTCTTCAATGTAAAACTGAACAGTAGTACTGAACACCTGTGCCAGGGAAAATTTGTTAGCAGTAGCAATGAGAAACTCGAACAGGATCTCTTTTGGGATGTGACCACACTTAATTCATATATCTGCTACTCTGTGCTGATATGATCACCCAAACTGCAGGCATGCCCCTTTCAATTGTTCTCTTGAAAGTGTTTTGAGGGGTAATCCGTGACTTATTTGGAAAAATGGAAAACTAGGCAATTAATTATTTGTTAGATACTGGAATTCTGTCTGCGGGAAAGAAAATGATGGAAGGCCATGTAACCAATTCTTGAAACTACTCTGTCACAATCAATATCTAAAATTTTCCATCAGTATCCATCCAGAGATGACATTTTGCTTGATTAGTGCAAGTGGCTTTTTTTTTTTTTTACTGGCTTTCCTGGAAGCAACAATTTCAAACCCAGGAAACTGAGGTTCTACTTCCCAGCAATACTTGTATTTGCAACATGCATCAAAACCATCAATATACACATTAAGTAAGAAAGTATCACAACTGATATCCCAATACTCTTGAAAGGTGAGCACTCTAATACAGGGACCACTAGTACAGAGTTCAAAGGTGGAAGGTCCTTTTCCTTTTTGTACCTGCTAACTGACCTCAGAATTGGGCAGCATATTTCTCTACCAGTTCTTTAATGACAGGTGAGAGACATGTGGAAGATGACTGAAAAAGATTAAGTGTTTAAAATTCGAATGTCTCCCCATTTAGAAAAGCTTCTATCTCTTCAGTCAACTTCATAACACACTGTCAGAGTCAAATTCAAGAGGTAAATTTTCTGCCAGCTTTATGAGAAAGGGAAATTTATTTCCTGCTTACCTCATTACTGAAGGAATTCTCTTCAATTTTCTCAGTTTCTGCCTCTGCCAGAGGGTTTTTCAGGGTCTGCAAGAACAGTGCAGCTTTCCTTTTGCGCTCTGCTTGTAGCTGCTTCTCCTTTGACTCTTTGGAGGCCTGTGCAAGCTTCTCCCTTGCAGCAGCTGCTAATCTATCCTCTAGCTTCTGCTTTGCTAAGAAAGACAATTAAGCATCAAGTTTAGAGTGTGAAATGTTTGGAGAACTTAAGTTTCCTCGAAACAAACACACACAAAAATCACAAACAAGCAAACAGGCTCTCCAGCCATTCTCAAGCCTTTCTAATATATCCATTCAATGACAGGACAAGGACATATCAGATTAAAATTATGAAATTCCAAGCATCTTAATGAACAGATACAGCATTTGCTTGATGAAAAGTAGTACAGGTGAAGCAACAACTTTTAAACTTAAAAAGGAAAATCCAATCCTGATTATGCAGGATACTTGTGTTTTTCTATTTACACTGTTAATTCAGAAGCTTTTTCTTAAAGTAATACAAGCTCTCCAGATTCCTCTTGCCACTGATCTGATCTTCATATTTTCCAGTCCTATTTACATACATGTTAAGATGTTTACAGAAAGGGCTGCTCCAGAAATTTTCGGAAACTGTTTCATCACTGCTACAACCAACAATTATTGGTATGTGATTACAGAAAGAGAACAAGCCAATTGATTTAACTACGTACCTAACAGCTATTTTGACTAATCTTCTTCATCTTACAGTTCCGTTTTTGTGTTCTGCATATGTACAAAATGACTGGGTTTTTTTTTTTCAGTTCCACAGTTTTTCCACCACACAGCTTTTTCTAAACATGTCTTACACTTCATTTTTATTATCATAGAAAATATTTCCTATTTGCTTTAGATATGCATTACCATAGTATACTTTGTGCTACTGCAGTTTACAAAGGAACTCCTACTTAGAAGTAAAAAAAATAATTTTTTGAATGAAAATTAAACTATTGTGGCATACTCATGATTGTGAGAAATACTAAGTTGGTAAATACTGACAGAATATCCACTTTAATAGTGAAACAGCCCTGGGGAGGAATGGGGGAAATTTGATTATTTTAAAATATATTTTCATTCAAATTCACAGTATATCCTTCTGCCCTTACATATATAAATACACTAACAGGAAAAAACCATACAAAGACTTAATGGCATTGCATTTTAAGAGTAACAAAACATCAACAAGGTGATTTTAGTCTATATGGGAGTGTTATATAACTGAAAAATGGCTTGAAGCAATTCATTGTTCTCTGAAGAAAATGAGAAACAGGTATGCCTGCGCTGGGCTCTGTTAATGCAATCTGGAAACCAAAAGGTTAGTGTTTTACTGAAGGCTGTAATGGAAAACCAAACTAAATTTCAGAAAGATGAGGCATGAGGGCAAAGTGCTCAACACCAGTGTGTTAAAAGTTTGATTTTAGCTGAGCAACCAATGAAGATTTCATTCTCAACAATAAGGAGGAAACTGTGGGAAAAGACTTCTGATTCCTGTTAACATGACACAGAAAAGATTCAGCACACCCAAAATTTCACACTTATTCACATGACTGTCTAGCAGTTTGCCTGAAGGACTCAATGTTTCATTTTGTTTCCAGTGCCACATGGAATACCTTGTTTAGCTTCCAACTCCTCCTGTGTTAGTTGAGGCTTTTTCTCTTCGGGAGCAGTACAAGGAGTGGTAACTGCTGGAGTATGGTTTGAAGCACTGTTAGCATTCTCTTGGCCTTCCTTTCCCTCCTCTTCCTCCTCGTCACTGTCATCATCTAATTTAACACGGTTTTTCTCCAAAGGAAGAAGGTCATTTTCTTTGGCCTTGATTGCAAAGCTTATTGGAGCAAATGATGCTGTGAATGAATGGGTAAGATTTCACACATAATTAGACTACAGTAGAAAGCAGGTTCAGTTTCCTGACTTTGCCCACTGTTCATGCAGGTCTACACCACAAAAGAAGGATTTTTCACCACTCGTACATTATACTAATTATTTTTGGGAAAAGGACAAGATAATTTTCTTAAACAAATTTGGTTTTAAACAAATGTTGGAAACTTTGTTGTGTAAAGATCTGAAAAAATACAGCATTAATCTCTAACCCATTTATCCAAAATGAAACGTCTATGAGTAAAGAATGGAACTTCTCACACATTTCATGCAAAGCAGTTTACGAACATATGGTCTGCTGCAATGTGTATCTTCCTCAGAATGCCTTTTGCATACATATCCTATAAGACTTAAATACAGTAATTAAATTACATACCAATGTTTATAAAATATAAGCTTTGATTCTGCTAGTTCTGGGTTCAGGAAATATGCTCAGAAGCAGAGAACTCAAGAATTCCAAGAGAAGAGATGTTAGTGATTTTCCAACTTGTTCATGTGACAAAACAGACCCTAAAATGGGACTTTACTTCCTCAGAGGCAGAGGAAAAATCTAGTGCAGATGTTATGACTGTCTTGCAGCCAAGCACTGTATTTAGGTTACAATAAAGTGGTATTTGTACCATATTAAAGGAAATGAAAATAAGCTTACAGGAATGTGAGTGTCATGAAATGACTCACTGATTATATTCCATCATCAAAATTTGAACAGATTACTATTATTAAAGCACAGGCTCCAGTTTGCCATTTATTAATAACACAGCAAGAAACAACATCGTTTTCTGGTGAACATTGCATTCTCTTAACAGAGCATCTTTGATGACAGGGAAGATTGCTCCTTCCCTGGGAAAGCTGCTTAAGCTGTTCAGGGAAGAATTTGCAGAGTAAGGCCAGTGAGACAACCGCAGCAAAGAGCGTGGAGGCTGCAGGCTGTGGAGGGAATGGGAGTGCAGTGAGAAGCAGGAAGAGAGAATTCCAAAGGAACACAAGATGCAGATAAACTTATAAGCAACTAAGTCACTGAGGTGGCAGGAAGGCAGTTTCCATCCATAGAAATACAGGTCAAGAGTGGCTTTTCTGTTTTTGTTTGTGGTGTGGTTTTGTTTGTTTGTTTCCCAATTGATTTCAGTTCTAGTTAAAAGACTTAAATTTCTAGTTTTTACTGTAAAAAAAAAAGAGAATTTTTAAGGTATCTTTTCCTGATAGGCCAGGAAATCAGTTCTCAGATATAATTTCTTCAGCTCAGGACACTAATAGTGTGTTAGCTGACTTTGACTGGCTTCCAGAGAGACTGGCTTCCATTCTATCCCTCTGCTGCTACAAGTATAAGAGGAAAAACATTCCACTTAGACATGAAAAAGGGTCTTTTTTTCCAGCATGACTAACATCCAACACAGGAAGAGGGAGGAACAAGCCCAGAGTACTTCCTCCATATGTATGCTTTCAAATCAGACGACTACTTTTATTTAGAACAAATGACTTTTTCTTGCACAGAGCTTGCAACTGTCAGATTTAAAATAATAAAAATAAGATTCTACTGGGGTCAATGATGAAAGCATTCCACTTTGCACAAAACTGAAATAAAACAATTTACTCTGTCAGACCATAAATACCTGATAGTCTGATAAGAAAGAAATATGAAAGCAATCAAATCACTTATGTCTGTCCTTTTTTGATGCCCTCACTGAAAATGCATTTTTCAGATGACGAAATTCTTTTCTCTACTTTTCCCTGCCCCTCTCTTGCCTTCTTTTTTCACCTTATGTATACGGTAACAAATATTTTCATGCCAAATAAATCATGTTAGCATACCTTTCACCAGTTTACCATCACTGACAGCTTTAGGAGGAGGAACATCCTTTTTAGTTCCTGGAACTCCTTTAGCACTTGGCTCAGATGCATCCTCAGGTGCATGTTCATCTGCAAATTGAGTCTCACTTGGTGTATCACTGGCAGTGTCTGCTGGAACATCTTCAGAGGAAGATACTCCCTTTTCAAAAGAAATGTGCAGAATTACTAACTGGGTAGTTATGAAATAATTAATGCAGTGTCTGTGGAGCTGCAGTTTTGCCAGCCATTTCAAAAATCACATTATCAGCTAATCACATAACAGCTAATTTCATATCACTGAGCACTCATGACTGTAAGTCTGCCTCACATAAACCCACGGGCTGTAAAACCTACAGAGTTACAGTAAGAACATGTTATTTTACAGCACAGAAAATGTTCTTCAGCTGATACGCTTTTGCAAAAATCTGTTAAAATTCTATTTTTAAAATCAGACCCTAAAAGCACATACTTTTTTCCCCAAGTATATTCTTTAAGGTCTTGACCTCCAGGGTCCCAGACCAAATCCATTAACAGTGACAAAATGAAAGCTTACGTGTTTTTCCTGATGTACAATAGCATAACTTCTTCACAGAATCAAGTTTTACAGCGATCAACAAAGGTTGATTTGTTCCAACATTTTGCTGAAGAACATCCAATGATGTTTTTTGAAACAGTACAGATGTGCTGAGATTTTTCAAGGGAGTAAAGAATTACTGACTGTACTATTACGTGACTGAATCATTCAGGATGACCTCTGAACTCACAGTATAAAAATTTCAAGATGTATATTACAGAATATTCAAAATATTTACACGGTGAGTCAGGTGATGACATTAAGTAATTTACCACTGAAATGTGCCTCTCCATAAATAGTTTGGTTGCATTCCACTGGCTGTTGTTAAGTATATTTGATGTTGAAATCGAGGCATTGAGCAGATCTTCCCTGCAGCCATTCCCTGACCAACAGAACTAATTTCTGAAAATCCTCAAAGGGGAAAAACACAATGAAATCAAAGACTTCATCCTGGATTTACTGAGGCCAGTAGTACAATTTCTTATTAACTTTAATGGCCAAAGGGAGAAGCATCAATTGCATTAGTTGCCTATACATATATTACTAAATCATAAAGATAATATTGAAATCATTATTCTAAAAAATCGAAGAGAATGGCATTATGTACAAAGCCATGCAATACAAAAATATGCATTGCTACACTTGACCTCGAGGGACTTAGACCAGTTTCTGTTGCTTCCTAGCTGTACTCATTTGAACATTTAAAATGAATCCTTTATTATTATGCTTTGGTTAGTGTACAATTTCCCCCCAAATAAACATTAATAAGTCCCTATTAACTATGTAAGTATTACGAATTCAGCTCACTGGTTTGCAAACAAGACATTCTAGAATAACAGTCAGCATTGTGGCACAGGACAATTTTGCTTGCAACTTATCAGCTGAGTAAGCTCATATTTACCACAGCTTATCTTTAAAAACAGTGTTTTCAAAACACTTTTCACTATTAAAACAAAACATCAGACACAAGTGTTTCAAACAGCAACGAGTATTGAATTTCTTCATTTTCCACAAAGCAATTCCGAGGAGTTTACCCACAGGCCTACCTTCTTCAGTTTAAGGCTCCCCAATCTAAGCCTTGAGATGACAAATGACATAGGGCCTAAAAAAAAAATAGCTCTTTCCCATGAAAAGTTAACATCAGATAATGTAGTTCTGATACTATTTGCAATTTTCTTTTCAGTAAGAGAACAATCTAATTAGCTAACATGAGAATAGTTAAAGACATGGATGCCAAGTCTGGTTATCATCTTCTAATAACACCAACTAGAGGAAGCAAAGCAAGTAGGAAACTGACGTGAGATTCTGAGGCTCCAGTACTGCTGCAGTCATGACAGGACTCTACCAAAACCTCCCTCAGAAAAAAGCATGTCAGAAAACTAGTGCAGCCTCTGTGCTCCTGTTGTACACAGAACCATGAGGCATATGAGAAGGTATGGGTGTTAAAAGGCACACCTCACCTTTCTGACAGCAGAACACTAATCACAATCCTACAAAGCTCTATTCCTCCCTCATATAGAAAGCTAAAAGATTTTCAGGTTGTCATTTCACATTGCAACCACAGTGAAGTGGCTTATACTAAAAAGCAAGAATTAAATATCGTACTACCTCACATATTCTTACTTAAATGCCATATAAAACTAAAAAACAAAAAAAGCATTCACATCCTTTGCTGAACAATTTCTCCATAATTCAGTGTTTAATTTTTAAAATGTCTTATGGTAACACAATAGATAAACCAGTACTTTTCTCACTCTTACTGCATTTTTAGTAGAAGTATATACAAACACACATGTACCTGGGAGTTGTCACTGCTCTCTTTCTGAAGGAAGAACTGTTTTTTAAATTCATAATAAGCATTATACTGGTGCCATGGCTGCAGGAATTCAAACCTGTGAAAAGAAAACTGAATGTGAAAATGTACATGAACACAGTGAATACCAACAATTCTTTGCCATCCAATTTTCTCTAGCAAATGGAATCCTATCTGATGTTTAGAAGCACTCTTACTTATGCCTAGACTTCAGAGGATACATATTCAGATCATGCTTACCAGAGATGTTTTTGATAAGCTGGTTATTTTGAGAATTTGGGCAATAATGCTTTGGCATTACCTTTATGTACGTCCCTGAATTTCAATTAAAAAAAAAAAAAGATAGTGCTTCTCTACTTGAATATCACGTGTCCTGG
Source organism: Margarornis squamiger (assembly GCA_035222235.1). Taxonomy (NCBI): domain Eukaryota; kingdom Metazoa; phylum Chordata; class Aves; order Passeriformes; family Furnariidae; genus Margarornis; species Margarornis squamiger. The sequence goes on along the minus strand of JAWWTY010000035.1, from coordinate 14,500,643 downwards.
CAATATATTTAAAAATGAAAACTTCAACTTTTAAAATACAATTTTAAATAACATTTTCTCTTACCTGAGATCATTCTTGGCACGAACACTGGTTTCAAATTTTACCCCATTCCTAGCAACATACTCAGCCAGCTTATCAATGACAGGTTGGATATCTGGAGGTGGAGGTATAATGGCAACCACTGGAGCAATTGTGCTGAAAACATCAAGAGAAAATGTTTTTTATGAATAGAACATAAATATCTTTCAGACTCTTGCTTTAGCAAAACAAAAAAAAAGTACTCTGAATTCATTATGCAGTTAAAATAACCTGATTCAAAAATAGAACACTCCATATAGTAAACACTCCATATTGAAGTGCAGGAACAAGACCCCTCCAACCAAAGAGCAAATGTGCATGTGGTACCTTGTAGATGTTGTGGTGGAAGTCAACCCACTGCTGCTGTCAGTGGTGTCTGGGGGAGGTGGAGGCGTGGTACCAGGAGGGGGAGGTACTGCTGCTACCCCTGTAGTGCTGGACACAGTCACCCCTGCGGGCAAGGCGTTGTAGTAGGTAGCAACATCGATTCCTGGAGGTGGAGGCGCGAGGCAATAGGTGCCATCAGGGAGCATGTAGTAGCTGTAATACATGGCTGCCACAGTTGCTGTAAAAAGACACATTTAAGAACAATGGTCTAATTAGAAGAAAAACACTCAAGCGAAAAAAAATAAATTATTGCATCAGTACAAACACAAGGAGAATCCAGATTCACACAACATGCTAAGAAATGGCATGGGATTTCTTGTGTAGATTAAGGGACAGAATGCAAAAGTACTGAAGGTAATAGTTAATAAAGAATGCACCTTCAAAGACTCAGGAGTTTGAAAAAGAATAAATACACAGAAGCTAACATATTCTCTTCCCAACAGCATCCACACACAATTCATCAAGACACACCAGCAGCTGCCTAATCACAAAGCACTTACAATCAGAGGAATATTCTGCCTGTGATGTCTGTACAGCTGCCCCATCTGTTGACTGCGGTGTAGATGAGTTATTATCTGATTGCGCTTTGCGCACCAGTGCTGCAAGTGGGTGATCAGGGTCTACCACCTTCAAAGGCTGAAAAAAATTTTGAGAAGAGATATAAAGATTAAAATTGGAAGTACATATTTAAAGCACAATAGCAACAACATATTTGGGAAAGCAGATATATCTAAGTTAATAGGTTAATAGATAAATACTGCTCTAACACTGAAGTTACTGCTTTTGGAGCACTTGTATCAGAGTCAACATCTTTGAAAGTTAGTGGAAAACAAGACAAAAAATACTGTCAAGTGAACAGAAATGCATGGCAAAAAAAAAAGTGGTTATTACTGTTAGCCATTTACTGCTATGGCTGGGATAAGGCACAGAACCTGTCTTGTCTAAGTATCAGACAGCACCACAGCCATTCCTCTGAAAGCCTCAAATATATCCAACCATCTGTCATTCCCATTATTCCATCAATGCCCAGACTCAGAAAATAAAAATAACTAACACATCCAGCAAAATTTGCATGTAACAAGTAGTAAATTCTGGTGAAATATTACTTGCTGAAACTGTTTTTTCATGTCAACATTTTATCCACTAAAATCTAAAAAGAAATTCTCAGCTTATATACAGAAGGCATTAAATACCTTAATCTCTTCTGCTTCAAGACAGGTTCTGTGGGATAAATCCTTGAGTGATGCCCTCAATACCAGAGGGCATCAAAAATAGAAATATAATTCCTTACAAATGGAAAAATAACAATTTATGTACTAGAGAAAAGATAACTCAAAAGCTTATCAAAACATACTGTCTAGAAAAACACCGAAACCTTTGTCAACAAAAGACCCAAATACCTGCATGTTAGAATTTTTGTGTCCATGAATGAGGTGTTTTACAAGATAGAAAGTAATTTTGAGAGGGTCAAGTACCTTCATGAGCTCTTCAAGCCTACTGCATTTTTTAGATGCAAAGAGACTCGGATGCAGATAATTTCCATCATCATCGTCATCATCGTCATCATCTTCCTCAGATTTGACTCTTGAGTCTAAATAAAAGCAATGTTTGAATTTTATTTGGGTTTGCTATAAATTTGCATTGGGAGAGAAAGATGACACAGGATAAGCATGAATTCTTAATTAAGCATCATTTTTATAAATCACTTATTCACAAAAACATAGGCACAAGAAGATATTGTCAGACATCAATAAAATGAATACTTAAGTGCCCAGACCAACCTTCTGTTGGACTTGAGCTATACGACTGTTTCTAAACCCTCCAAAATCATAGCAGCTCCAGTAGCTGAAAGTTTCCCACAACAGCCTATTTTTAAAAAATCTCCAATTTAAGCAAAATTTGGGATCATCACATCAACCTCAGCTGTGGGGTAACACCAAAGAGATGTGACTATTTTAGCCAACAGACCACTGGCTGTTTCATTGATTCACACCCTGAAGCCATCCCATCTGAGAAGCAGCAACTCACGTTTCTTCTCCTCGGCTTTGCTCTCGGAAGGAGCAGCGTATCGTCCCTCCTTCATGGCCTTCTGGATGAACTTGTAGTAGGGGTTGAGGTAGTGATCAAAGCGCAGGAAGTCGAACTGGGAGTTGCGTGCCTGCTTGGCCTTCAGCATGATCTCAAACTGTGCTCCCTGCTTGCACACGAAGTTCGCTGTTCGCTCGATAATCGCATGCATTTTTGCTGTTGGTGGCTGTGGGAGGAGAATAATATATATTTGCTTTTTCATAAGTAGCTTGTACAGTGTGTTAGAACTCCAAAGGGAATTAGAAAGAACAGTCATTCACTGCCTTTCTCAGCTTTCTTTAGCGGCTCAAGTTTCATGATCTCTTACAACCAGTGAAAGCATATTGGCACTAAAAAATAACCAACACAGTCCCAGTCTTCGCCAGCTGCTCATTCCGTTCCTTTTGCAAGATCCGCTCCTGCTTTCAGCACAACTACTTCTGCCATTGCACACCAAACTGAAGGGGGGAACAAATCCCGAGTAAGTTTGGTATTACAAATACTTCAAAATTTTTGGAAGACTCACTGCGTATGGTCTTCCTCCCAAGAGTTGTCCTTAACTCTGTTATCTCCCAATGTGCAAATATTGTTCCCTAACTAGGACTTTGTTACTTTGTATTTGCTTGGAAAGAACATGTTACCTCTCAAAACCAACATAAGAACTACAATTCCTATGGGCTGTCACGTTCCCCTAAAGAGTCCTTCAACACCTTAGCAATATAAGAAACGGAAAATTAATGAAATTAAGCAGTAGCCATGCATTCTATTCGTGAAATCCCATTCAGGATATCCAACCCATATCAAACCCAAGAAGTGAAGAGAAAAAGAGTACAGTTAAAGACTGAAAGAAGATTATTCACTGCCCTTAATTTCATACTCAGATCGCTGTTTGTCTTGTGCTCACTAAACTGTAGAAACACATACTCTGCCTATAAAGACTGAAGTGCCACACTAACGGTTTGGTTTAGCTTTGAATTTTTATTGGTTTAGATACAGAACTATGTTGCAAACCTCAGAAAATGTTTTTCACAAGACTGGAAGCACACGACAGTGGTGCTCCACATAGGGAAAAAAGTCTGAATATTATCAAACAGCACATTTTTAAAAGCTGCTTTCAGACCACTGGATCATTTACCAGGACAACATGTTCAACATGGAAAATATCTAGTTGTTGCAACTTTTCCTAGTCCTCTAAAACCGTAACAAAGATTATTTTAATTAGAGGCGATGAAGTTCTTCACAAACTGATAACATTTTGTGCATTATCACTTTCACACCATATATCAAGTTTTTCTGTTCCTATCTCTCCTCAAAACTTATTAACTGATAATTTCCTCTCACAGCCCACTTCCATAGCATCCACAGACTTCTTAAAATGAAACACAGTCATCTTTGCCCACGATCAGTTTTAAGCTTTAGGAGGCCTCCTGCATCCTCAACACAGCTCTTCTATTCTAAGTTCCAAAATGACACTACTGCTGCAGGTAGAGTTGCCACACACTGAACATTTCCAGCTCGCTACAGACTCTGGACCTTTGCTGCAGTTGTGCTGCCTGCTTCATCTCCATTGAATATTTGCACTTTGCATTGCTCTTGTAGGCTGTGAGCAAAGCCTCCACATTAGCAAGCTGATTCTCAAATTGTAACTTGTTTCCAAGCACTGCAGCTTTCTCCCCAATATGATTCAAAGTTTACAAGTGACCTTTACCCGGCTTCTATCCCTCAAAGCAATTGAAGTAAAAATTACAGAATAAATATATTCCCTGGTAAAGCTGAATGACTTGACTAAAACAACAACAAATCAAGGCTTAAAAAAAATTCTCAGAATTCCCAATCCAAGGTCAAGTATACATTGTTTTCAGAGCTGCTGTCTGGATATTTTGATGTTCGCTGGGTTTTGGGTTTTTTCACTAAAAACCAAATACACCTACATTTGCTTTCTGGTCATGTGAATATACTGAAACTCAATAGCTGACTGAGAAATTACTTCAGTAAGCCCCACACTGCATTCTGCAACATACATAGAAAATATATCCGAAGTTTCAGAACAAAAATCCAGCTAAGCAACTGTCTAAACCAACAGTCTTTCACCACCAGATACTTTTTGGAAATTGTATCCAAATGCAAAATAAGTAGCTTTTCTCTGAGAACTCAAGGTTCTTATTATAAGGCTAAAGTATTACTCATTTAAAGGCAGCATATAAAAATCTTTCCTGAATTTAGAACTAGGTTGGTAAGCACTACACTAATGAAATGCATTATGGATTGTAAAGAAGAGGAGGTAAAATTAGAATAAGTTGCACATTAGTTTAGCTAAATAGTTCTTATTTCATATAAAAAACCAGAAGAGGACAAATATTTTCAATTAAAAGCTAATGAAGTAGAAAAACACACAAATATACTGTATTCATCATTAGTTATTCTAACAGAGGGCTTTGAATCTTTACTGGCCACGGTTACCAAGTTGAGAATAACAAGTTGAGCCCACACATAAATTAACGCTTTCATGACCACGGTTATAGAAGAAGGAATATTATCTGACTTCCCAGTATGTTTTATAAAACTTGATAAAAATTAAAAACCCTTATGGTTAAAACTGTACTCAAGCAGATGTCTGTTCAGCTCCCTTCAGGAGGCAGGAAAAATATACAAGTTGCATTTAAGTTTACATTATGTTGCAAATCCTGGTGACATCACATGAAGGAAAGAGCCTCTATATAAGCTTCTATATATTAATACTATCAAGTTATTTCAGACTTTGCTAGCAGTAAAGTCTTGCTTTTCTCCTTGAATAGGCTAGTTTTAAACGCAGACTTTACACTTGATCAATTCCTATCCCCTTCAGATTGGGACTCAATTAAAAAGAATCCAGAAAAAACCTCTTGAACAGAAGCAATCTTTTGGTTTAATGGTCCTTTACATTCAGAATGTCAAACTTGACATCTCAGCAAGTATCCATTCCGAGAACAACTGGCCTTTCTCTGCATTATCTAAAATAATATCACAAGTGATACTAAATGCACTTAGTATAAGAACTGCAATCATTTCAATGAGAAGAAAGAAGATTCAAGAGTGCTCACAGAACTCAAGAATTCAAGAAAACACGTGTGAAATTAAGCTACTCTTTCAGAATAATTTAAAATATACCACACTAAAGTAATGGGCAAAAACCCCAACCCTATAACCAAACACAGTAGAGCACCATCAGCTCCTCAAAAGTTGGCAGATTTGTAGCTGCATTAAACGTACACACATACCAGCTCCACATCAGAGGGTACATTCAGTCCTGGAGGGGCAACAAAAGGTTCTTCATTTTCCTCGATATTTTCTGTCTGAGCTGTTTCTACAAGAAATGACAAAATAAAATGCTATAGGACAAAATATGTCAAATGTTCAAATAATTATTACAATTATTAAAATAAAGTGTATCTAAAAGGATATGCAATCAAGGAATTTATCAAATGCAACCATAACCAGCACTTGCACTGAAAACATTTAAATATGGTTATAAAGGACAATGTTTTTTTTACATTCTGTTATTTGCTGTAGCAGAAATGTTCCTCTGAAAATATTTTGCTTTACAAATTTTTATAATAATTGAAGTGAAAACTTTACTTTCTAAAGTAACTTTTAGTATTATCTATTTTACTAGCTTTAAGAGAAACTGTATTCATTTTCCCCTAACAAACTAAATAGGCCCAAGCTCATGGACACCTGACCACGGGAATTATGGACACAGCAGAACAGCCTCATCACGCATGAGGTGTTACAGTGATTACTGCACACAAACCATGCAACAAAGGGACTTCATTTTTTGGTTGCTTTCTGGTGGGTTGTGTTTTGGTTTTTTAATGAACTCTTAACAGTTTAACTCCACAAAGGCACTGAGAAATTTTAGCATCAAGGAAAGAAGGAAGAAGCAGCAGACAAATCAGAATAGAAGTGTTTCTTTTGGCAGCAGTTCTAGCTAACACTATTTGGTTATGGAGTCTAGAACAAATTAAACCCCAGATGAGACAATGCAATTCAGCATCAGAAAGAGTACAGAAAAGCCCTTGGTGGAATACAAGCAGCACAGACACTGCCCTGACACGTCTCATGCACAGCAGCAAAAACCCCTAAATCAGCTTTAGCACTTAAAATGATCTGGCATTGCAGCATGTACCTTGGTCAAAAAAAGCACATCTTGTATGACAGTAACATACCAATAAGTAGTCAGGCAACCCAATTGTTAATTAAACAATCCTCACTTTACTAAGACACAGTTCAAAAGCCATTGAAAGCTTCCTTAAGACTTTGTGCTAAAAATACAAAAAGTTACTGTAATTACAGATGGGAATATGAGAACTTAATTCTGTACCTTTTAGGTCATGGAGCACACTATGTTGAAGACAGACTCATTTATAATTGACAAGATCTAAACTTAAAAAATACATATTCCTATTTATTACTATTCTATGCTTACAATGATATTTTCCTTTTTGACTAAGAAAGACAGTGTTAACAGACAGCCACATAAGGAATTACTATTTTTTTTTCTGAATAAGAATCTGCAAGACAGCAGAACTAAATTCCCTGACTGCTGCAGTATTGACTGTGCCGTAACAGAAAACACTTAAGCTCATCAAGAACAAACTCTGCAAAAACTCAGTAACAAAGTCCCATAAAGACTTTGAAGAAATGCTTTGAGAATTTTTAATTGCATTTTAATGACACACATTTTCAGCTTTCAGCTGCAAGATACAGAGGTGCATTGCCCTCCCTCTCAATTAACTCTTGCTATTTCTACCCCTTACCTCTTTGTTTTGCAGGCTGGTGCTCCTCCTCCTCAGTGGGTTCTGAAGGGTCATAATAATCACTGCCATAACGGAATCCCACTGCATTATAGGTACCATCCTCTGCCAAAGCTTCACTCAGTCTTTTATATTCCTCCTCTTGAACAAAAATGGAATTACCAACATTAGAACATATTTGGAAGCTAATTTATTAAAAAAAGAGAAGTAATAATTCTTACTTTGGTTTTTAAATTAGAAGTTTTCACCTGATCATTTTAGCTTTCATTAAAAACTGAACAGAAAAACACAGCATGTACACATGCTGACCATTATTTCTTCTTGAAGAGATACAGGCTGCGGATTAAGACATTCTAATGCAATTATGCATGTAAAAGCAAGGAATTTCATTTATATAACACTAAAAATGAGGCACAATGTGTTTATTTTGGGGGGGTCTGAAATCCCAGTCTGCCCTCAGAATCTGGGCAATTTCTGTGTGGATCTACAGTTAAACTATCCTGAGGTCCTCTCACATACGCAAAGACTCCCGCTTTTCGAATCCACTGGGTACTGCCAAGATAACATCAGAAAAAGAGAGTATAAAATTAGAAGTAAATTTAATTTCATAATAATTTATTTAAACATGTGCTAAACTCAGGAAGTTTCCTTGAGCAAATACCTTGCCTTGCCTCCTCCTCAAGCAAGTCCGTATGCAAGGCTAAATACCTCTCTTCATCACAGAGGGCTTCTATTCTAGCCTCCTCTTCCGATAATTGATAATCTCTGTTCCAGGTAGAATATTCAGCATCATATTCAGAAAGGTCATGCAGGTGACCACGCCCATCATACCTGCAGGATGAAACAGTTGGTCAATGCAAAGAACTTAGGGCTTGGGTTTATGTGACTACTTAAATACTTACCCATTAAAAATGAAAAAAAAAATACTTATACGTTAACGCATACTCCCTTTTAGAAGTTACGATTAATTTTGCTAATCATTTGTCACCAACTATCGAAAATTTGTTTAATAGTCTAAATTCCTCTCAAAGAAACTAATAAATTATTACAATTAAAGGCAAAGGTATCCTTTAATAGTTTTAAGTGGGATCCATTTCCTTAACAGCTCTTACCGTACGTGCTTCAACCAACCAATCAATGTCACTTGCAAAATACGTTTTTCTGGAAAGTCAAATAGCTTACATTCACACAAACCCGAGTACATAAATACCTATCCGTAAGAACCAAACGGTCGAAATTTCCTCGCTTCTTTCTGCTAGTCCCGAACTCTCAGGAGAAATCTTCACCATAGAAACTTGCGTCCATTGGAGGTAAAATCATGGCTAGGCTCGGCCCCTAGCCATTTGGCTGAGGAAATAAGTTCTGGGTTATGTGATAGAGAGACACACATACATAGGAACAGTAACATAAACATGCAATTTAAGGAGGTTCACCGCAAAAACGGCAAAGATCAATGATGTACAGTTCCTTTCTATTAAGAAATGGTTTTATTTGCAGGAAAAGCACTGCACTGGGATCATGTGTGTGCAACAGTAAGAGAAACTGATTGGAAAGTAAAGTGACAGTAAACTCGACTCCGCTGAGGTGTCTTCCCACACACAACTCTTGACTTGTGCCAACTTGCTAGACCAAAAACAAAGAAAGTAAATATTCTTATAGCAAAAAGTGAATGAAACACATAGGTCTGGTTAATCAAGCTCTGTCCACAGGCAAACTTCAACCCAAGTCTTCTCATAGCAATGTGCTTTTCTCAAAATGGTGAAAATGAAGACTTCCTGCTGCTGGAGGTAAAAGGAATCTAAGCTTCCAAAGGAGTTTATAAGATTAGCAATTGCAAGCTGCCTTAACTCACAAATGCACATTATTTAGATATGCCAGTACGTGTGCACAGACATGCACATACTTAGTGTTTGCTCCCTACAATTTCTGTAACACCTGTGAACGGGGCAACTGCTGCACAGGACCCCAAAAACAGCCTCTACCCACTACTGAGATCTGTCACAGAAGCGATCTGGACCACAAGTGTGCAACACAACACTTCCATTCTCATGTAACTGAGAATGAAACACAGCCAAAACCATTTACAGTTGTTTGGTTTTTTTCCTTTGTCCTTATTTGCATTTATCCAATTAATTTCAATGATAAAAAATCATTAACAGTACAAACACTGAAACAGTGTGAGGGTATTTCTTTTTTCTTTAGTCTTACGGAAGGAAATGGAAAGACCTTCCCTTACTTACATTTGTCCAAGCCAAATACAGCTCTTAAGTCAAAACAAGAAAATCAAGTCTAGCACTGAAGCAATGATGAAATTGAGGGAACAAATATCTATAGTATGTCATGTGATCCTTTTCAAACCAAAATCCTTCCATCTTTCCCTCTGAGGTTTTCAGGGTCAGACACAACTCTTAAATTATTCTTTCAGTGCTCCACTCAAATATAACCAACCTGACCTCCCATCTTCCCTCTCTCCAGCAAAATATTCAGAAAACTCGTTCTGAATGAATTTATTTCTAAATCCCACCCTGCACTGCTGAAACAACTCAGAGACCAGAAGAAACTTCAAAGCAGAATCTATTACTCTCTCTGGCCATGAACCTGGACCTACTGTACAACAACCAAAGAAAAAAGCCACTCCTGACACAAAATCTGAACAGTAAGCAGCCAAAACCAACTCCATTCTGACTAATACAGTGAATCATGGCACAAAGAAAAAAGTAATTAGGCCAAGAATTGCCTTTGGGGTACCCCACCAACAGCCCGCAGCCAGCTTATGCAGCAGAAATAGAAAAACCCCATTTCTTCTGAGGCGGATAAACACCTTTCCACCCCTCACACTGCACCGCTCTCACCTGGAGAACGCCCAATGTGCCTAATAAGGTACTCCCAACGTAATCGGGCTCCCTTGGATTCCAAGTGAGAAAAAGAGGATGTTTGTGGTTCGCACCGAAAAGGAACAGACCATTCCCACTTTCCGCTCCACCCTGCCAGCCCTGCCCTGCCCAGCGGAGCACAAAGACCCACCACACGCTGCCAGGGCGGGGAAACCCAAGTTCCCGCTGCCGGAGGGGCCCTGCAGCGATACCAAAGCAGCTTTTCCAGGAGCAGCTGCCCCCGAAGAACATCCCCTCTGCTCATCCCCCGCCCTCACCTGCCCACAGCACAAGGGGGGGAACAAAAAGAGGCTATCACAGGAGGTCTCGCAGCAGAGTCTGGGGGGTTGTGTTACACCGACCTATCGATCATGATCTTGGGGTCTCCCATCCAAGGAATAAGGTGTCGCCCCTGCTCCTGGTACTGAGCCTTCTCATCATCCCGAAACAGCTTGCAGGCATAGCCGAACACCAGCAGCTCCACACGGCTATTCCCGCCTCCACCTCCACCTGCTCCGGGGGGCCCGGGTACCGCTCCCCCGCCTGACAACAACATTAGGGGCGGCGGGCCTGCTTCTTCCGCAGTCCGTCGAGACCCTCCGGCCCCTCCGTACATGGCCGGGGGATGCAGCGAGGCGGCGGCAGCTCGCAGGAACACCGACTGTCCGAGCAGCGAGTCCCGCCAGGGCCGGGCCCGCACTAAACCCCCCAGCCCCGCAGCCCCACAGCCGCCATTACCCGAGACAAAATGGCGGCGCTTCCGCTTCCGCTGGCGGCGGGGCCGGGCCGGCTGAGCGGAGCGGCAGATTCGCCACGGGCTCGGCAGGTCCGACAGACCCGGTGTGGGACCGGAGCGACAGGAGGGACCGGCGAGGCTCCGCGGGGACGGCAGGGACACGCCGTGTCCGGCGACAGCGCCCAAGGCTCGGTGAGGGTGAGGCGGGAGCGGGCGTGGCGAAAGTGCGGAGGGGGCGGGGCGGCCCCGCCGCCCGGGGCTCTGAGGGGCCGCCTGGGGCGGCTCGGGGCGGGGCTGGGATAGTCTCGGCCCCTCTCGGCCGAAATGGGCCCGCGCAGGTGGAAAACAAACCCAAACCACGTGTGCCGGAGCCCGCAGGGGAGAGTGAGGCTGAAGGGGATCAGCCCTGTGGGTTACTGGGCAGCAGAGAGCGGGGACTCACCCCAGGCTGTGCCCGGGGAGCTGAGGGGGAAAGCCTGGGGGCCACGGTGGCAATCACGGAATCGATTGGAAAAGGCCTGGCATAACCGAGTCCGGTCTATGACCGACCACCACCGTGTCGATTAGATCGTGGCACTGAGCGCCACGTCCAGCCTTCCCTTAAAAAGGAAAAGGGGGTGACCTGGGTGCTGAGATTTATTTATAGCTCAAATTGGTGTCACCTGGCTTGAAATTTTCATTATCCTCTACCTCGGGCTTATTACTTTCGTCGCTCTTCAAGAAGTATGAAGAAACACGTTGCTTTGCGTATTTTGTAATAAAATTCTGCTTGTAAGCACATTCAGTTTTTTGTGACTCACAGAGGGGGTTGTTCCACAGCCTTTGTAACCAGAGATTGGGGTGCTCATAAATGCAGGGGTTTGTCTGTGTAAAAAACTGGCTTCATTGTGCACAAAGGAATGAAACATGTAAGATAGTGTGAGGAAAACAATGCATGGGCACTGGAAGAGACATGGATAGTTTGTATCAGCATTTAGAAATACCTCCTACCATATGAACTTACCCAAAGGAGGGTTCTAGAAATGTCCTTGGATCTTTTATTCATCTGGAGCCAAGCAATTGGAAAACATAATACATAGGGGTTCCTCAGTATCTTTCAGTGTGAACTACAAAATCTGAGTTAGTTTCATAATGCTGCTTTTAGGTAGTTGTGATGCCATTCCACAGCCTTGAAAAGATGGTTAAAATTCTACTGAACTTAATCTCTCTATCCTTGGCAATGAGTATGTGGAAGTTACCAGTAATCACCTGATACTTCAAAGCTATCAGGGAACAAACCTGCTAAAGGTAAATGCTTCAGACTGTTCTATAAAAATAATGACTGCAGTTGTTTTAATGAAGACAAGTTCTAGGTGTAGCAAATGTCTGACCTTGGAGAAACAAATACGGACTTGAACATCTAGTATTACAGGTGGGAACACGCTTGATTATTGTGCAACAATTTTGTACTAGCAGGAAAACATTTGGAGTAAAGAAAAACGCAAGAGAAGACCATGGAAAGGACTCCAAGAAAAAAAATTAGAAGTTTTTGATGGGGAGTATAAGAAAGCAGTATGTGGTGAGGATTTTTTGACTTCCATAAGTCTTCTGATAATGCAAATGATTCAGCAGAAAGATTGTATAGCACAAAAAGGGCTCTGTGCAGTTGAAATGGCAGTGTAATAGGATAACTTCAGACCATTTTACTGACATATCAGCATTTGAGACAAGGACAGGAGCTGAGTCAGATGAAGGACAAAATGGAAAACTTAGTTACAAAAAAATGCAATTATAGAAAGATGGAGGGAGTGATCTCTTTAATGGTGAGCTGCATAAAGGCATTTTCCAAAGCTGAGCCATTTGTAGAAGTACCAAGAGGAGACCAAAACACCCAGGAACAATAAAGCACCAGGTGTTGATAATGTTCCCACTGAATTATTAAGAACAGGAGGGGATAACACTTTAAAAATTAATTTGTGTTAGTTTGGTAGTTTATAAATAATGTAAAGAAATAGAAAAGGGGAATCACGTGTCTGTTTTTGAGAAAGGGGACAAAATGGAACCTGAGGCCCAGGGCAGCATCTTGCTGTTTACTACAGCATGTGATGTTCTGGGCTGTTTGTTCACACATAATTAGCCTGTAATCAGAAGAGGTATTCAGAGAGGTTTCTGAAAGAACTGCACCACAGTTCTTTTCAGATTATTGTGTAACTGAGGAAAATAAATAGGAACACAGACTACTTACAGGGATCTTCAATGTATTTAAGAAAGCTTGTCATAATGCATCATGAATTTGCATTGGAATACAAAAGTACCCACCCCTTTCTTTTTTTCCCAACATGTGTAAAAATCAAACTTTTCACCCTTTGATTTTACACCAACATTGGGAAGGAAACTTGGTGCTGATCATAATATATGGGATGCTTTTTTAACACATTTAAAGATACATTTGACTTTAGTATCTACTAATAAAAAAAAATACACTAAACATACTATAGACTTTTAAAGTCTTTATATGGTAGGATGCCCATGTTATTTGGTTCAGACCCTTGGTTAGTCCCAGCTGTTCCGGCTACGTTGAAGAGAGGGGAACTGTAATGGGGAAAATTTACAAAATTGATCTCCCTCTCACTTTTTCTATTTTCATTTTGCTACAGGTAGGAAAGCAAGAATAAACCAAGTAAAAATAAGCCTTTCTTTCCTAAGCTGTCTTTTTTTCTCTATCTTAATGGAAGCATAGGCATCTAGTTTTGTTTTACAGTTTAGCTAAAAGTTGTATAATAGCACTTATTTAGTTTTGAAGTATATTTGAAAGAAAATTGTATTGTGCTAGTCCCATTTTTGTCATGTTTCAGTGATATACAGGAATTTTCAGCACACCAAAAGAATGCATCAAATGTTATTCCAAGCACCTGGGAGATATGAAATCTGTAGCTCTGGAGTCAGAGACCCTGCAGACACAGAATGGGTAAACAGTTCAGTACTGAAGCACGTGCAATTTTTTCTGTAATTAAGAAACTATAATTTGGGAGTGATATTTGGTATAAATTGAAAGACCAGACTGGTAGTCATCTATATTGATTTTATAGGGACAAAATCAGATATGAGAGAGCTACCATAAAGGATTTTGGTGATTAACACAAGTGCATTGGCTTTTATTGTAAAAATAGTCAGGCTGGAGCCAAGGTCTAAGTTGTTTTTTTTTTCCTTGGTCATCATTTGTTCATTATGAAACTTGGCATGAACCCACTCTGCCATCAGACTTCTTTTATTCTCTCTCAGTGGTGTCCTATAACAAAAGAGCTGCCATGATCTTTGGGGAAGGATGCACAGAACCTGTGAAGTTTCCTTGAACAATGAAATTGCACATAATTATTCTCTTAAAGAAGATGTTCTCTAAATTATCACTTTTTGAGCAGATTTTATTGTTACTTCTGCCATTACTGCAGGACCCACATATAAAGCATACGGTAATTCCAATCCAGTTGATTTGGAAGCACATTTTAAACACAAATTGCTGTACAGCAGCAGCAAGGTAAACAATTTATGGGGATGTTAATGACTGCAGTATGTAACTGGCTGCATTAATGACTGGGTGCAGAGCAGTGGTTAAGGATTTCCAGCTCTATTACATTAGAAGTTTGCTGTAATTCATAGCTGAGTTGCTCACCTTATATACAGTTAGTTACCTCTTGTATGAATCGTATGAAGATTCTATTTACCTCTTTGTCTTAAAAAATGAGGTAAATCCCTTCTTCTTTTTAGCACAGTGTTTTTGCCTATTGACCACTTTTCTTATTCTGTTTTTTAGTTTTGTTTTGGGTTGGTGTTTGTATTTCACTGCCTGCCAATTTCTATGACTAATTTATTTGGTTACTGTCTTTAGGCCTAAGGACTCCTTTCTTGAAGGTGTAAGAAGCAAACATGCACTTCAATATAAACAGAAAACAACACACAAAACTGTCTCTTTTCCCTTTATGGTGCTTTCCTTTTTCTTGATTTAAGACCATCTTCACTGCTGTATTTTATAAGGCGTTTTATTACCGTGTGCTTCAAAAGGGTAAATTAAAGCTTATGAGTCAATGTTGGATTTGCTCTTGTATTTTCACAACAGTAGCTTTGTTTTCTTACATTTTTTCCCCCAAAAAAGTCTTTTTGTATGAAACATTTTCAGTTAAAGTTAACAAGCAATTTCAGTTGCTGTACAAGAGATTCATTGAGAAAATGAAAACGCCTTAAAATATAATCAGTTTATAATTAACCAAATTCTTTCCATTCAGCTTTCATTGTAGATTTGGTTATGTTGTTACTGTGTAAACCCTGACACAACTTCTATAAGGAACGTGGTGTGGGTTTGTTTTCAAAGCTTAGTACCTCTGGAGAGTAACTTACATTAATTTGTTTTGTTTTCTAAGTGATATTCTGTCTTGAAGATAAAGTAAGCAAAATGAACTGCTACTTTATAGATGGCACAGTTGTGTTTGAGTGCAACCTTCAAAGTTGGTGATGTACCTGTCCCTTTACACTAAATTTCTCATGCAATGAAGCAGTTCACCCTGTGCTAGTCTGGCCAATTGTACCTGATTTCTTCTTAGCCATTAAGGGAAATCCTCTCTGCAAAAGAAAAGACTATATATGAGCAGGTTTACTCCATACAAAAAATAAACTTATTTTCCCTTTGAGCAGTACTGGTTGTCTAATGGTGTGATAGCATTCCTTGATAGCATTTCTAACTGAACCTTGATGATCATCGATCTGCTCCTTGAAGAGAACCCTACTTGATACACAAAGAAATAAATTTTTTCTGCCTTTTTTTTTTTTTTTTGTAAATTATATCATTTGGAATACAGAGATATCAAAAGGGCAAAGTCTGCCCTTGCGTAACAGCCACTGTTATTGATTTATAATAGTGGCGTGGTTAAAGAACCTGAGACAGATTCATAAGCTTTAATAGATTGTGAGACTAGAAACAACAGAGAAATACAGATTATTGAAGACTGTCATTTTATATGATAAAATGAACATAGAAACTAGGGAAAGGCTTACTTGCAAACTTCATGTCTCTGGCAGTTTGGTGTTTTTGCAAATGAAGGAAATGTTATTCTTCAGCAGCCACTGCTTTCTTGAGGCTTCTCTCTCAGATGATGCTAAAGCACTCCTGGTCCTCTGTGTGCTTTAGAGAAATCAATACTGCACTCCTATGTGGAAATAATTGCTAAAGATATGGGCTAGGAAGACTACTAATCATTCCTGGAGGAAAAAGGCGGATCAGCAGCAGTTTGTGTTGTTTACTAGCTTCTTTAATGTTCTGTAATCTTCTGTTCTACAGAGTATTTTTTGAAGATTTTCCTTTTATTTGCACTTAACTTTTAAATGCTTTGCCAAAGATGAGTCATTCAAGATAACACACTGAAAAGTTTCACAGGTAGGAGACATCAGAGGAGTTTTAAAATTTCCTGTGGTGGGGGCTGTACTGGGTGGTGAACTTGGCTTGCTTATAATGCTAGTAGTTTAATGTCAATAAAGTTAGCTCATTGGTTCCTTTAATCCATAAGAAAAGACACAGAATGTGTAAAAAGATAAAACAAACCACCCAAAATTATTTTCCCTCCCTTTGTTTTCCTGCTGTTTGTGAACAAATTGGAATATGCTTTGCTATCCTTTAGCTTGGATGTTTTTGTTGTTGTTTTCCTCACAATTACTTTCTAATGCCTGAGAACATTCACAAATAATGTATTAAGAAATCAGTGCAGAGTCATCTGCTTGCTAGACTTCCATTCACATCACTGGGTGTTTTGTTGATCCATAATAGAAAGTAAAACCTTCAGTCCCTATTGTAGCACGTGAGCCTTGAACACAATTATAATTTACTTAGCTTTGGTGGAAAATTAACTTAAAATTTGACTAGGCTGAGCTGTAATGTTGATTTTGTCAAATAGAAATCAACTATTCCTTTGTGTGTGGGTGAAAAGGAGAGAAACCTTCTGAAGGAATGATGAAATCTGCCCAGGATGCAAGAACATTCGGGACACAGCTTGTTTGTCTAATAAGCCTGTGGGCAGCAATGTTGCTCTCAAGTCCTTGGTACTTGGCATGAAATGATGTAATAATATTGACTTAGAAGGAAAAGTTAGTGTAAAGTCCTTAATAAACAACTTCTGTAAGCATGATATTTCATACATGCATTTTTATTAGATCTTACTGCAGCAAAATTTGTAAGTTTAAAACATTTGAAGAATGCTTCTTGAAATAAATATTTCCATAAGTTAGAATATAACTTTTAAAACTGGTAGCTTTTGGGAAGACAGCTTAGAAATCAAAGCAGGCTCCAATGGACCTATTGATCATGTAACTGAGTAATAGCTCGCCAGGAGTGTGAAAGCTGTTCCTGAGAGACACATTAACCCAGGGCCAGATGGCACAGTGGGACGAGGCTGCCTGCTGCTGCTTGTGGCCCTGTGCATCCTGAAGTGGACTTTGTACAAAGGTCTCCAGCAACACTGTCCTTTGTGAGGCCGTATGATCCACAGGGATGCCAAGGAAGAAGGCTCAAGTGCCTGCATATTGATATTGCCAGTTTGAGTAGTCAAACCCAGTTAATTTTTCTCTCTAAGAATTTGAATTTTGTTGGATGAAAAACCCTGAAGTTTTTCTTTCAGTGTTCAGTGTTTGGCTTCCAAATGTCTCAGCAGTGTCAAGTGTTTTATATTCAGCAGCTGCTGCTTTCAGAGTGTGTTACACACCGTGCCTTCAAATCAGTCAGTGTGAAGACATATGTAATTTGCCACTTCCTTCATGTGTTTTTCTTTTTTTCTCTAGTGCAACTTGCTGTCATCCCTGACAAAACTCTTGTCTTTCCCAATCACACATTGACTGGGATCAAGTGAGGCACATGGGAAGACAGTAGGGCTCTTGTCCTTGCTTGGTGGATCTGCTGGGTGTAAATTTTCAGTGTTTCCATAATGGCAACACCTAAGACTTGAATCCAAAATGTCAAAAAATAGGTTTACTGCCACTCTTCACTGAAGTGTGCTCATATACCTTAACCTCTGCTGTATATGACTGAGGTAATGTCTATTTCTTAAGTGGATGAAGTTGGAAAAGATACTTGTACTTAAAAGTGTGTAGTTGGATCCAATGATTTATTTCAAATACTTCACTCTGAGATACATCTGAGTAAAAAACACTAATTAAAAAGTGAGAGGCATCCTATATTAGAATTTATTAGTCTAAAATTCATTGCCTTTTTTCCAAAGTTGTGCTTGTGCTTTCTTCCTCTACTGTTGTCAATTCCCACAGCTTCTTCCTTTTTCAATGCTGCTTTATTTAATACATAATTCTATGTGTAAGACTCAGAACATTATTGCTCTGAGAGGAAAAACCTAAGCTACCAAATCTGGAAGCAAACTCCAAGAGCTCTTGATGCTTCGTAAAGATGCTTCTCGGCCTAATGCAACCATTATGGTTTTTCTAGTTTCAAAGTCTCGACTTCATAAGACATTTCAGTTAATACAACTTGTCTGTATAGGAGAAGCCAAAATAAATACTTCATTGTGCTGGGTGAGTTAATAAAATCTGCTCAGATTAGTCAAGACGCGCTGACAAGGTGTATTTGCCATCTCCATACTGTGTGCAGTTGTGACATAAAAGGAAAGTACACACAGTAAGGAGACAAGATTGATCAGCATGATAAGCTGAAGTCTCAGCACACAAGCAGTCCAAGCCTTGTGATGTTTTTCCTATTTTTGTAGGCTTTCTAATATAAGAAAACTTCAAAGTCAGAGGTGTCAGCCTAGAATCTGCCTCTATGCAGCCAAAATGATCTTTGTATCAGGACGGCTGCTCAGGCATGTCTGTGTGCTGATCTAGTCACAGGATGGGACTTTTAGTGATGTTTTCTTTCTGCCTTGCTACTGTTACCTAATGGGTCAAAGGAAAACTTTACAATAGTTGTGTTAAAGATCACTTTGTGTTACTGTGAGCCCAAGGGTTTCTACTGCTATCTACCTGAGGCAGAAAAACTTGGTAATTATTATGGTGTTGCTTCTGTTCTGATCTGCACAATCTTGATCATGTCCTATTGTGTTAAAAAAGTGTCAGACTGAAGGAGAGCCCACCTAAGCGTGTTAACATGGAAAGGAAATAAATATTGCTCAGCAATCAGTTATTCCTGTAGTTCCTGAAGTAGTTTATGTTCGGTATCTTGGTGGCTTCTGTCTAAGATCCTAAGGGTTTGGAATAATGGATCAGACAGCTGGTTCCAGTTTCAAAGGAAAATAAAGCAATAACATCCTATAGGTTTTTGTTATGTCTTGGGAAATAGAATTAATGCCTTAGAGATCTAATTTATGTCATAAGCAGCAACATTTTCATGACAGGAGCTCAAGTTAGGATGGACAAGAATATCGTGCAAACTGAAATGATTATATTAATTACACACATAACACACTATATTGTGAAACTGCTTTGTATCTTTGTCATAATGATAAAAGCTAGGGAATAGGATCAGCAACACACAGTGATTCCTAAAATCTAGACTAATGAATTCCCATATGAGGCTCAAGGCTGATATTTCACAGCAAAGTCTTTTTTTTTCCCAAGACAGTTTACAATACAAGCAAGCTGATTTCCTCAAGCTTTACTCCATGCAGTTTCCATAAATTCAGTTTCTGGAAGAGGAAGTATCTTCAGAAGATTATAACATTAAAAAAACAATGAAAGACATACAATACCCAGTGCAAGGATTTGCCTTAAGCCTTGAGTAGCTTGATCTGACATCATAGTGACTCTGGTTCCAACAAGGGGTTGAACTGATGGCCCCTCCTGAGGTCCTTTCTAATCTGAATGATCCTGTGACTCCAAACATCTCTTCTACTGACACATCCTCAGTGTGAGGAATAGATGATCCCATCAATCTTGAGAGGCCTGTCTCTCCTTTAGGAGTGCAGGCAGTGATGGGTAGAGAGTGGGCACTGTACTGCCGTAACCCAGAATGTGGATTTTGTTCACTTTCAAGTTTTCCTCTCCAGCTACTGCTCCACTTGCTCTCCAGCATTTGGCTTGGGTTGTGCTGCTCTTTATTATCAAGGCTTCTTAAATGACATCATCCAGGAAGCTGTCACTGCTGAAGGGTCCTCAGTTTTTTCCATCTTTTCAGTGCAGTTTATTACTCTTTCCCTGTTGCATTTCCTGGGAACTCATGATGAGATGACAATCCTCAAGAGACTAGTGGTATTTCATTGAACAAGACAGGCAATAGAGCTGTGTGAATCACACTTGTACGCTTCTGCCAAGAAGTGGATCAATGAAAAGCTTTTAATTATAAATAGCATGTGTGGGTGTGTACCTGTGTGTACAGGAGGGTATGACTGCCTTGCTAGCAACAGGAGAATGAAAAGCAGTGGCTTTTTGAATTTCTGGTCATGTCTCATAATCTGAAAGTAGATTTAGAGGGCCTTGGCAAGCAGTGCTAGAGGAAGGCTGTGGGGATTAAACTGAATTAATTATTGACTGTGTTTGACTTCTGTTTGACTTCTGTTCCGGAGTGGAGAGTAGGGAATTGAAAGACTTTAAACTAATTGAACATCAGATAGTCTTGATCACTGAACTGAAGGTTAGGGATGTGAGCCAGGCACAACACACAGCTACTAGATGCAAACTATAAGCAAGGTGCAAACATTAAACTGAAGACTTAGAAAATATTTTCTTTTGAAAAAAAGAGTCTGACTAAAAAGCTTTGAAAGCTTTTGTGGGAGAAATTTGACAGCAGAGTAGGTATCTCAAACATAACTTTATAACAATTTGTGTAAACAGAACATCAGGATTAGAGAAATCCTAGAACTCCTCCAAAGGTAAAATCTCCATTTTGAACTCAGACACTGGTGAACTCATACTGGAAAAAAGAATTTAATGCTGTCAAGTCTAGCATTTGCTTAGCAAAGCTGTAGGAACCCAAATCTTTAACCTAAAAAAGCTACATGATTTGACAGAGATGGAAGGGGTTCATCTTTGTGCTGCAGCAGAGCACAGACCTTTCTTGCTTTTATGGTTGTTTGTTTCCTGGGTGATTCCTGATGACCTGGTGTCTCTATTTGTTTCTGAATCACACTACATTAATTAATTATTAGCCTTATTGAATCTGAAAAATGTCAATGCCGTTTTGGAACTTGTTCTATGAATTTGCTGCTTTGTTTGCGTGTTAGTCCTCACAACTACAAAAAACCCATGTGTGACTCTCTTGTTCCTTAGTTTCTGCTGGTTTGTTTGGAGAAAGAAACAGTGCTTATTAAAATAAACCCAGACTTTCAACCATGTCAGAAATACTCACGTGGAGCACTTCAGTTGTTGTTTGTTTACCATGGGTACTGTTGCTGCAATAAGGAGCTTGAGAAGATCCAACACAGTGTCTCAGAAATGCAAGAAGCAAATACCATTGTGTTTTCAAATGGAGAGTTGTCTGCAGAAACACTTCATCTAATAAACCACTGCGCAGAGTTTTGCTGTTAGGATTTGACCACACAAACATTTCCCCAAATTGTACTCTGAGTAGGATTACTTAAGGCTGACTTTCCCCTGGGACACATCTGTCATGGCAGGCTCGTGAAGAAGCACGTTCCTTTCTCCCCACAACAACTTATTCTTGATGTAACTTCCCCAAAGTTCACTTTGGGTTTTTTAGTGGTAATTTTACTAGTGTTTTTCAAAAGTTTATTCTCAGCAAAGAAATAGGTTTTGTTATCCCAAAGGAAGACTTTTCTCTATTATGAGTCTTAAAATTCAGGCTGCTGGAAATGTAATGCCAGAATTGACTCTGTTCTGTGCCTTTCTCATGTGTGATAATCTGCTCTCACCACTTTTTTGAAGTCCAGTAAATTTATTCTTTCTTTGAGATTGGATCATCTCAGAAGACACAGAAAATTATAATCTTTTTATCTCACCTCCAAATCAGTTCCATGTTGCATCTGATCTTAATCTTCTTTCATAAGCAGTTTAATGGCAAAAAAAAAAAAAAAAAAAGGTAAAAAAAGAGAAAAGTTTTTAAATACATCTTTCTTTTGCTGATCTTTGTATTGTTCTGCTATAAATCCAGTACAACCCACTTGCTCCCGTAAGAGTCTATCTTACTCGGATGTAATGAAACCCACTTGCATAAATAAAAATAAAATTCCCAAATGATTCAGAATATTGAACCAACACAGTATGACTACTTAGTGTGAGACCGCACTGTGGGGTTTAATTATCTTCTATGCAATTTTTCTGGTACTTTTACCTGGCTCCATCCTTAGGCAAAAATCTGTGATGTTATTGAGGTACTGCTGAGAGAAGCCTGAGTATGCTGTGAGTATAAATAACTTCAGATCTGAATAACTTTACTTAATAGCATCTAAATAACTTTAACATTCCAAAACAATAAAAATGCATTATGCTTGCCTTGGGCTGCCTTAAAATTTATCCTGAAAAATAATTTTCAGCTTAAAAAACTGTTACATGAAATTGTCCTATTGCACAAGTTTTCATCCTGTATTTTTGTTACCAGAAACCTGGTACAAAAAGGAAAATGGGACACATTTTGGCAAATTTTGTAAATATATATATATGTTTTTTTTCTTGGATAGCAACACTCTTAGATTTTGGAAGAAGCACAGCTTAGAATTTGGCAGAATGTTTCAAAATGGTAAAAGATTTTGCTCTGAGAACCATCAGTTCTTGCTGTTAGGAGCCCTTGTAAAGCACCTGTTGGCAAAATCACCTGAATATCCTGTGAGCCTCCACCATGTGCCAGTGCCCTACTCCAGGCTGAAAGGAAGATAAATTCCATGGTACCTCCTTGGTCTGGCTGAGAAAAGGACAGCATAGCTCAATGATGTCAGAAGGGGTGAACATGTCAGTGAAGTCCTGTAATTGGAATATATTGCACATTTAGATCTGTTACAGAATAATTCGATGCTGGACAATATTCAGGGCTAACAGCACAACCTAATAAAAAGATCAATGGCACTGATGCTTTCGTGTTCTGTGCAGTGATAGAAGAAAAAGAAAATCTGTCTTCTAAGACTATGAAAAAGGGATTATCCTCTATCATAGTTTCCCATGTGTTCAAAAGGATAATTTAGTTCTCCTGTGCTCTTTTTCACGTGCAATGTGCCCATAATGTTCTACTGGTCTGGTCAGCAACCTGCAGTATTCCTGAGACTTTATTTACGTCTTCACAGCAAATGACCTGTCAGCAGCCAAACTGAATTAATATATACATTTTCACTCCTCTTTTCTGAGTAAAAAAGGGCAGAAGTTAGATATTTTGGAAGAGGGGAAAGCATATGGAATTTTAAAACTAACCTGTAAGCTCGAATCTCTAAGATGCTTCTTAGAATTTCACTGTATTTAGTACAATGCCTTGTCCTTTTTAAAGCTCACTGTGAATCTGCTCAGTAATTAGCAAAAAAAAAAAAAGTTTAAACATTCATATTGATTATCAACATTTTCCCTGTGAAACAAATACTTGGTTTTCCTTCTGTGTTTAGCACAGAAATCCTGAGAGTGTTTCTTTCCTAAGTGTTTGGTAATACAGGCTTTCTAGCATGATGACTTTAATCCCCTGCATGGGGAGGAGGAAAGCTTGGCTGGATTTCCAGAAAAATGGGAAGCTGTGTATAGTAGTGGCCAACGGTTACAGAGTTTTTTCCCCCTCAAACCATTATGTTTCAAAGATGTTGCTATAATTTAGTAGTACTTCATGTGGGAATGTTTACAGAAGGAGTCAGTATTTCTTCATGTTGGCCTCAGTCAAAGAGGCCATTGAGCAGGTATCCTTTGCTTTCAACTTAAGAGTAAAAGGCAAAAAAAAAAAAAAATAGTCAAAATAGTTTACTAACCTCTGCCATTTGAGAAGAATATTCAAGCTACTGTCTTTTTGGATAACTTTTCATGTTACATCTAAATTTTTCTCCTTAGCTGGCTTCATGGTTAGTGTTAGGGGAAAGGCTAATATGTGGTTGTGTTCATTAGTGGTAGTGGTTATTAGCAGTAGTGGTAATTATGGGTAGCATTTACAAGGGGTAGTGGTAATTAGGGATAGAGGTTTTTCGGGTTAGTGGATTTTAGTGTTATGGCTAGGGTTAGAGTTAGGTTTATGGCTAGTGTTAAGCGGTAAGGGTAATATGTGGTTGTGTTTGTTAGTGATAGTGGTTATTAGCAATAGTGGTAATTATGGGTCGTGATTATTGGGGTAGAGGTAATTAGAGGTAGTGGTTTTTCGGGTTAGTGGTTTTTCGGGTTAGGGCTAGTGTTAGGGTTAGGTTTATGGTTAATGGTAGGGGTAGGAGTAGTATGTGGTTGTGTTCATTAGTGGCAGTGGTTATTAGTGGTAGTGGTAATTATGGGTACTGGTTATTAGGGATAGTGGAAATTAGGGGTTGTGGTTATTAGGGTCATGGTCGTTAGGGTTACGGGTAGGGTTAGGGTTAGGTTTAGGTTAATGGTTAGTGTTAGGGGTAAGGCTAATGCGTGGTTCCAGTAGTTAATGGTAGTTTTTATTAGTGGTAGTGGTAATTATGGGTGCTTGTTATTAGGTTAGTGGAAATTAAGGGTAGTGGTTATTAGGGTTGTGGTTGTTAGGGTTAGGGTTACGGGTAGGGTTAGGGTTAGGTTTAGGTTAATGATTAGTGTTCAGGGTAAGGCTAATATGTGGTTGCAGAATTTAGTGGTAGTTGTTATTAGCGGTAGTGGTAATTACGGGTACTGGATATTAGGTTAGTGGAAATTAGGGGTAGTGGTTATTACGGTAGTGGTAATTAGGGGTAGTGGTAATTAGGAGTAGTGGTTTTTAGTGTTGCTGGTTTTTAGGGCTGGGGCTAGGTTTAGTGTTTGGTTTATGGTTAGTGTTGGGCTTGACGGTAATATGTGTTTGTGTTCATTAGTGGCAGTGATTATTAGTGGAGTGGTAATTATGGGTTGTGTTTATTGGTGTAGTGGTACTTAGGGGTAGTGGTTTTTTGGGTTAGTGAATTTTAGGGTTAGGGCTAGGGTTAGTTAGGTTTATCATTAGTGTTAGGGGCAAGTGTAATATGTGGTTGTGTTCATTATTGGCAGTGTTTATTTGCGGTAGTGGTTATTATGGGTTGTGATTATTTGTGCAGTGGTAATTAGGGGTAGTGTTAATTAGGAATACTGGGTTTTAGGATTACTGGTTTTTAGGGTTAGGGCAAGGGTTATGATGAGGTTTATGATTAGTGTTTGGGGTCTGGGTCATATGTGGCTGTGTTCATTATTGGCAATGGTTATTAGTAGTAGTGGTTGTTATGGGTTGTGATTATTTGGTTAGAGGTAATTAGGGGTAGAGTTTTTTTGGTTTAGTGAATTTTGGGGTTAAGGTTAGGGTTAGAGTTAGGTTTATGGTTAGTGTTAATGGTAAGGGTAATATGTGGTTGTGTTCATTAGTGGCAGTGGTTATTAGCGGTAGTGGTAATTCTGGGTTGTGGTTATTGGGGTAGTGGTTCTTAAGTGTAGTGGTTTTTCAGGTTAGTGGTTTTTAGGACTAGGGCTAGGGTTAGGATGAGGTTTTTGGTTAGTGTTAGTGGTAAGAGTAATATGTGGTTGTGTTCATTATTGGTAGTAGTTATTAACGGTAGTAGTAATTATAGCTTTTGATTATTTGCTTAGAGGTAGTGGGGTAGAGGTTTTTTGGGTTAGTGGATTTTGGGGTTAAGGCTAGGGTTAGGGTTAGGTTTATGCTTAGTGTTAGGGGTAAAGGTAATATGTGGTTGTGTTCATTAGTGGCAGTGGTTATTTTTGGTAGTAGTAATTATGGGTTGTGGTTATTGGGGTAGTGTTACTTAGGGGTTGTGGTTTTTAGGGTTAGGGTTAGGGTTAGGGGCAGGGGTAATATGTTGTTGTGTTCATTAGAGGTAGTGGTTATTAGTGGTAGTGTTCATCATGGGTTGTCATTATTGGTCTGGAAAGTATTTGTCAGCTTCAAAAGATAAAACTCCAGGTACATTCCCCACCCCCCCCCACCCCCTTCTCTGAGAAGAAAAGCAAAAGCCCTGGACAGAATTAAACCTTAGTGTTTCTCCCCCGCTTCCCCCCTTTCTTTGTTTCCTAGGTGAAAGTTATTCAGTTCGAATAAGAGCCAGTTTCTGTGTAACAAAGGGTACCATTGTAGTTTTCAGTATAAAGCAAGTACTGCTAGTAGAGTGTTTTCTCTGTATCAGCTCTGTTACTGCTTAGATTTCTTTTTAACTGTTTAAAAAAACCCCAACTTTTAAGCACAACCCACTCACCTTTGTAGAATGTGTTGGTAACTTCTATTGCCAGAGGAGAAAAGCTATTAAAGAAGCACTTTTCCTGTTTCACAAGGTTAAGTATTAAGAGCTTGTCATTGTTTTTCTGCTTTGGTGGAGTTTTGAGCAGCCTGCTTGATTTCTGGCTCTTCTTATCCTCTTCTCCAGTCCTTAGATGCCTAGAAATGTCCAAAATGTTTTTCAGACGTGGAGAAAACTGTTAACTTGGAGGGTTAAATTATTCTGCTATGAGTGTTGGCTGAACACTGATGCTTAAGAGGGCAGAAAAAATATGATCCAACATCCCTGTGCCTGGAGCATGCAGCTGTTGGGATTGTGCCACAAGTTAAAAAACCTGACCAACCAACCAACCAAAAAACCCCAAACCAGACAACCCCACCCAAAAAACCAAACAAAACCCACAGAGAATACCAGGAAAGTAACTTAATTTGCATCATTTTATTGTTCCCTCAAAGAATCCTCTGTTTCTCTGAAGAGCTCTGTTACATGTTTGGGTAGGTCCCAAAAAACATGTGTCTCTATAATTAGTTACTTCAGTCTTTGGGTTTTTTTTTCAATTAAATGTAAATTTAAGGACAGAATCAACTGTGTTTTCAATCCAATTAACATTTGTATAGCAAATATTTTCATGATTATACTTCAGTGTAAGCATTTGCAGAGTCATATTTCAGCCTAAAATTTTTAAAACACCAGATAGACGTTCCCAACTAGACAGAAACGGTTTATTAGCCAGTCATGGCCTCTTTTGATTTTGGATGAATAGAACTGATTTTATCCTTAACATGTTATTATTGAACTGCCCTGTAATTAAATGCTTTTTCATGTTTGAGCAATATAAAAGCCTTTACTAAAAAGGCAGATCCTGACGATGTGACGTAAAAAGCTTCTGGTTTTGAGGAAACACTTCCTTTTAAATGCAATATGTGAAAATTATTCTTCCTTGTCCCTCTAAAAGCCTCTTTTTTAGTGTCAGCTCTGGGATCAGGGGCCATCACACACCAGCCCACAATGCAGAGCTTTAGGGCATGAGTGGGAGGAGTGGCTGATACCCCAGAGTGCTGTGCAGCCCTGCAGAAAGACCTCAACAGGTTGGCAAGATGGGCAGAAAACTGCGTGAAATTCAACAAGGCTAAATGCAGGATCCTTCATCTCAGCAGGAATAGGCCCAGGCACCAGCAGGGGCTGGGGGTGACCTGCTGGGGAGCAGCTCTGGAGAAGAACCTGGAGAGCCTGGTGGACAACAAGCTGTCCCTGAGCCAGCAGTGTGCCTTGGAGGACAATAAGGCCAAAAGTATCCTGGGGGGCATTAGGAAGAGCATTGCCAGCAGGTCAGGGAGGTGATCCTGCCCCTCTACTCAGCCCTTGTGAGGCACATCTGGAGTGCTATGTCCAGTTCTGGGCTCCTCAGGACCAGAGAGACATGGAGCTCCTGGAGCGGGTCCAGCAGAGGACAACAAAGATGATAAAGGGACTGGAGCATCATTGTGATGAGGAAAGGCTGAGGGAGCTGGGCCTGTTCAGTCTTGAGAAGAGATGACTGAGAGGGAACCTCATCCATGTCTGTCAGTGTCTGCAGGGAGGTGTCAGAGGATGAACCAGGATCTACTTGGTGGTTCCAAGCAATAGGACAAGAGGCAATGGGCAGAAACTGATGCCCAGGAAATTCCACTTGAACATCAAGAAGAGCTTCTTTACTGTGCAGTGACAGAGCACTGTAACAGATTGCCCAGACAGGGTGTGGAGTCTCCCCTACTGGAGAAATTCTGGAACTGTCTGGACTTAATCCTATGCAATGTGCTCTAGGATGGCCCTGCTTGAACTGGGAGGTTGGGCCAGATGACCCACTGGGGTCCCATTCCACCATTCTGTATTCCATTCCCATGCTCCACACTAAGTATAAGATATATATTTATCCATAAAGCCATTTGATTAGACTTTCTGAGTAGCTGGCTTGGGATGGAGCACAACTGCCTCCAAGGGGGCTGGGAGCAGAGTTAAGGACTTGTAATGTCAGGCAGATGCACAATTCTGAATGAAAAACGTGTTTCATGTTAGATTTCAGTAAAAAGTGAGTGGAAAATTTTGATGGGCCCTAGGATGATATTGTGTGTATGAAGTATCTAATCGAGGAGCATTCTGGGGAGGCTGAGGAATGTACATATTGCACACCATGCAGAAATAGTGTCAGTACATCTACCAGGCTAATAACCCACTGTGAAAACATTTTGAACATGATGGGAGATGGAAACATTGCAGCTTCACACTTGTGTAAGCTAATGCGGTCTTCAAAACAGGATGTTTCCCCATTAGCCACTGGAGGTGAAGAGGAATCGTACTGTTCTAGAGACTCCTTCTCCCTTTACGAGTGGCAGTAATTGAATGGCAGGCATTTGGAAGACACACAGGGAATTTTTACAGATTTGTCTGTGAACCAGAGCATTTGCCTAGCTCTTAGCTTCTGCTGGTGCTGTGCTCAGGCTGACTCAGACTATGCATGCAACTCACCTCTGCACCAGGGTGTAACCTCTGCTACCTCTTCACAGCCTTTGATTTGACTTTCATGTCCATAGATCCAAATATGTCAAATACATCATTGAACACTATTCACTGGTGATTTATTAGTCTGCATTCTCAGAGCTGTATTCAAGAAGGCAACAGCATAAATATAATAAAGGATCTTGAGGTGTCTGCTGGGGCAATTCAAATGCTTCCGTGCTCACACAGAGCAGATAAGATGCTGTGCCAACACCCACAGTTTTGTTTTTATAAAAATGTATTCTTGTACTCTGAGCTACTCATTTTTGTCTTCAGTGCTGATAGCATAGGGAAAGAACGGTACATTTACTATAAATCAGCACATGGTGCTGGCTTTCTGTAGGGAGAAATATTGTTTATTAGAGGAGCAGTTGGCAACACTTACTGGCAACTTTTCTCATCTATTTAAGTGATAGATAGTAGCAGCCTTACTGCATGGCCAGATGCATCTCTGGTCCTGTGCTGTTTTGTTCTTGGTGTAGGAATAATGTATGGTTTGAGTCACTCATGAATGCGTTGTAGTCATCTATATAAAACAAATTTCCCAATAGCTGAAGCATATAATTTCTTTTAAGGTTTGTTTCATTGATACTGCACAACTTTTGGGAATTAATCCCTTGTAAAAAATGTACTGATGCTTTGTACAGAGAAATCTGATTTTACTGTGAAAATACAACAAGGCAAATGAATTATCTTGTCGCACCTGCTTACTATTGGTGATAGAGCAGCTGAAGAGAGTTCTTGTCCTGCAGACACAGGGCAGAGTCTAACTAGGAGTAAGAAGTCTTTTGTTGTCCTCCTTGCTCAGAAGATGGTGTACAGATAGCAAAATACAGGACCAGCTACAGATATTAAGTCCTGGCCCAGCATTTTGAGCGCAGGCATACATTTTTAACCTGTTCAAAGCTATCTGCCCCTCAGTGAAGTCCACATAAGGGTTTTACTGCAGGGAAGTTTTTGAAACTGATCTACATTGATTTCTACCATATTTAAGAATATGTCAAATACCTAATTTTTTTAAGAAAGACCAGAGAAAATATTAATGTAACTGTGAGCTGAAGCTGAGTGATAAAACTCCTGGTCAAGGTAACATTATAGACAAAAGTATTTTGTGATCATTTTGGCTGGATCCTTTTGTGCAGGGAAAGGCTTGTCACAAGCCGCAGGGCTGGACCTGGGTCTCTTCTCTCACCTAAATCTTGGACCTGGTTATTATTTTCTTTTGAACTATCTGTTCTGAAGAACAGATGCTGTATTCAGTTGAGTCTTGCCCCAGTAATCATTAGCTATTCTAGTCATATTTTGCTTAGACAGTTAGTCAGGGATAGGCCTTATAGGATAGTTTTCTGCCTTAGAGGCTTCCTGTTCCTTTGGCATTGCATACTGCATCACGGAGGAAAAGCATCTCTGCAGGTCTCCAGGTCAAAAGAGGTAGATGCTGTAAGACTTGCAGCCTAACAGCACTGAGGTATCAAATTATCTCCTATTTGCTGTATTGCCTCAGCTAAAACAAGAAAACAACACCAGCTCTTGACTGCAGCAAGTGTAATGTCGTAAGAAAAAAAACACATAAATATGCATCAAACCAGCCTCGAATTTAGCTCAAATGAAATAAAAAAAAAATAAAAAGAAAGCTTATTATTCTTCCACCAAGCAGCTGCTGTGATTCTTAATTAGGGAAAGAAATGAAAAGCCATCAGTTCATTTCAGCACTTTGTTTTTAATGCACCAGTGGAGGAGCAGACACACTAGAACCTGTGAGAGATTTTTCACTAGATCTTCAAAGAGCAGGAGAGTTCTCTGCTGAGCAAGATTATTTATATCCTGGTGACTCTATGCCATAAGTAACTGACTTCTGAACAGTGCATTAAAAACAAACAAACAAACAAACAAACAAAAAAAAAAGCCCTAAAACAAAAACAAGCCCAACCAAACAAACAACAACAAAAAAAACACAACAAAAAAACCCAAACAAAACCCCAACACAAAAAAGTATTTATAATAACTGGACCTTGCAGATGAAAAGATAAGTAAAATAATGGAAGTTACTCAGCACTGCTTGTGGATGCAATACTTTTTGGCCAAATTCTTATGTGCACTGACCCACCTGGTCTGTGCAAGGCAGAGGAGGGCACTTAGCTCCATGGAAGTGATTGTAGTTCCTTGATACTCAAATGCACTCTGACAGATTATATAAAACTCCTTCCCACCTTTGCTATGGCTGTAGTAGTGTTGTGATCCTTATCTCTTCAATATGTGTGACAGAATTGGCTAATGGTGAGGGCTTTGATGTCCCTCTGCCAAGTAACAGCAACCCTTTTCTTGGAACTGGAGAGAGATGCAAACAGCATGAACAGAAGTTCAGAAAGGGTCATTGTAGAAACCAATATCTTTCCATTTTAGGAGACCTAAAAAGGAAGCCCTTTGAAGCCTGAAGTTGGACCCTTTATCACCTCTTCTCAGAAACACTGGATGGAAAATGCTACACAACACTCTGAGGCAACAGCCCTGAAAGAGACTGAAAGAAGATGCTTATTTAGAATTATTGCTAGCTGGACAGTAAAAACCACATTACTCTTAGGACAGAGTCTCTTTAACAATGCAAGATCCTACTGGACTCTTGTATAAAAGAAATTTTCCTGGTGACACCAAATTTTCAGGGAACTGAGCCCAGCCCCATATGCAGACGTGAAGTGTGTGGGTGGCAATTGCTACATGTGCACCACAATGTTTCCTGCTTAGGCCAAGAACATCCACTAGGTTTGCTTGCATGTCTGTTAGAGACACCCGATGAAAGCTTGTTTGGTCAATATTCCATGCTGAAGGAGATTAGCTGGCAAACAATCACTACTGAAGTGCCTGAGTTATGGGAAACAGAATTAACTGAAAAAGTTAGTTTGAATCTGCATCAGGCACACAGAACTCCTTGGAAACAGTAGCATGAGAGTCTCTGCTGGCTGGGGGAAGTCCTTTGGGAGGAAGTAACTATTAATGAACATTGAATTGCTTACTAGCTATGTATTTCTTGTTTGGCTTTATTTGTGCCTCTTTTACAATCTTCCAGTTATACATATTATGCTCATGTTGAACTCTCAATCATAATCATTTCAGAAAGAGAAGACAAGTAGAAATTTGCATAATTGCTTTATGCAGTGGATCAGGAAAAGATTTCATTATTTGAAGTACCAGTTGAGGTACAGAATTTTATGTTATCTTGAAGAAAAGCTTTTGCAATAGGTGTAATCTCTTTCTGTGTATACATTATCCATCCATATAACAGTGACATTTCTTATGCATGAATTGCCTGAAAATATGCTGATTATAGCAGTATGTTTGTCTGCAACAAAATACTGTTCTGTGCCTGCAGGTTACATATTAAATGATTTAAATTAGAGAAGATGGATTAATCTGGAAACTCAAGCAGATTAACACCACAATACAGATGACACAGTGTTTACACGGTGTGGTGCTACTGTGACCCTCTTTGTCAATTCTAGTCCCTCTCTCTGTTGCTGCTTTTACACCTTCAGTCTGATTATTGTGTTTGCAGTTCTGCAACAGGGGCAGAAGTCAATGATAATTCATGACACTATTTTGGAGTAGTTTGAAGCTATCTGAGTTATTTATAGTGAGAATGAAATCCTGATTTCATTAAAGTTGATGGCAGAATTCCAATTGACTAATGTGGTATCTGAATTCTCATTCCAAATAGGAAATGAGTTGTCCTAAGTGGGCGTACTATGAATATGCAAAGCACCTCTGGATAACTCAAATGGCATAGGATTGCAAATAAAATACCTCCTTAATATCTCACCAAAATTATTTGTGTAATACACCTTTTAAATAACATCAATTGATATCCTGTCTTTTAGAAGCGTGCGGGTTGTATTCTTTTTGTACTGTTTATTAGATTAAATAACCTTGATGTGATGACAATCAATTCACAATCTTCCAAATAAATGTCTTGAAAATACAAAGTACATTTCATCTCATTAAGGGTGACTACACGGAAAAAAAAAATGCCATCCCATATAATGAAGCTGTTAGTGATGTCATATGGAGGGTGAATACTGTAAATCAATGCAAGTTGTTCTTATCAGCATTCAGAAAACAAGTATGTTAAAACCTGGCAGTGGAATCTTAAAATATAGACAGAAATTAATTGAATTTTAAAACCATTAATATCTCCATTTTATAGTAACTCAATTTAGCTATTGAGCAGGGACAGAGAGTATCACAGACTAACACAAATAGGAAACAAACTGAAATTTCATTGAAATTCACAGTTCCCCAGAGTCAGTGGTAGATCTGCTCTGCTTTTAGGTGCTGTATTGTGCACAGAGTAATTATCACCAGAGCTGCTCACATCAGTGTATAGTACTCAAATGAAAAAGTCTCAGAACAGTAGCTTTAAAAAAAATCTCATAAATTTTGTATCATTAATTTTTGAAGCTTTTTTTCTGTAAAGGAAAATTTCTTTCTTGATACCCTTTGCCTTCACAGTTTGTTCTTTAGCAAACTATGGAGTGATTTTCAACAGCAAAAGGAAGGACCTCATGTTTGAGTACTGCATAAATAAATTTCTCTGAGTCAAAAAACCCCAGAAACCACTTGAATGACAACCTTGGAATAACTGTTCTTGAAACAAGTAAATAGAAATAGCAAGATAACCTCAGCAAATAAATATGATTCTTATAGCTGGACTACTTCCCCTCCAACAAAAAGGTGTTTATTTCTTGCATCTTGTACCTATGAAAGAGTTCAGTTGAATTTATACCTTTATCAGCTGTTAGTTAGGTGATATTCCTACTCTCATCCTCATGTGTTATATTCCTCATCACATCCTCATGTGTTATAATAAAGCTCTCTTATGGTGAAGTTGCAGCTCATCAGTGTTGACTTACCCTCTGTACCCTCCTAGGACTGTAACTGTAGATGACACAGTTTAGGAAGGAAGAGCATTTGAGCAAACAGGGAACTGGCTGATAATGCAGAGTCCTGTGATGATAGCAGCAGAATCAGGAGTCTGCTGTCCCTCCAACCTTCAAATGTTACTAGATGACAAATTGCAGATCCACAGTAACATTTTGCCCCTTAGGTTAAGGAGCAAACAAAGGGCTATTTTATAAGTGTTTTGTCTGAGCTCAGATAAAAGAATTAATAAATCATCCTTTATTAGCCGGAGTGATTGCTGCTTTCAGCAGCACTTCTGAAGAAGTGCCTGTGTTATAATCATTGTGGTTTGGTTTTGATGGCTACATCTTTGTGCCCTGTGCCAGGGTTATGCTTCTAAAAAATGAAAATAGTTAATGGACATGTGAACACAAAGAAGGGAGAATATAGCAGCTAGGCACTCCTCTGTTTCTTTGCTAAGAGGCTAGAAATAGATCAGGTCCACTAAAAACATAATTGTGATACTTACTAGTTTTATATCCAAAGGACTTTATAAGATTTACCTGAGCCTATTCACAGGGGCAAAGCAATGGTGAAGGAGGCTAGGAGATGAATTGGAGTAAAAACCCTGTCGTGCTCTACTGCACTGGAATGCTTTTCCACTGGATGACATTGAGAAGCCCAGCCTGCTTCTACAGCTGATCTGAACAGAGTGTGTAGGATCACCTGAGTCATCTGAATAGTCCTTTCCTGATCCTTGTCTTATCTTGAGACCCATGTTAAATCCACACAGCTGTGTGGGTTTTCTCTGTAGAAAGACTACAGAAAAAAAAAAAAAAAAGGCAAGAAAGCAGAAACCAAAAGGCAGGGACATCACTGAGATTTCCTCAGCTCATTGTTGCAGTGCCACTCCAGAGGGGACGAGACTTGAAAATCTGCAGGGACAGGCTTGGCTTTAAATTCTGATATTCAATAACACTGATGAAGAGATGCACTGGTTTGAGGCTTTTAGGTTGTACCTGGCAGATAGGTCTGGGCTTGAAGACCACCCTGACTAGTTGGTATAAGCACAGCCAAAGCCAAAGGCTTTCTGCAATGCATCCTTGATGGAGAGCACTGAAGTAACTCCAGACAGGTGGATGGGTGTGATGCAAAGGTCTCCAAAACAGCAGAAGAAAATGCAGTGCTGTGGCTCAAGACGAGCAACCTGGCTCCCATTATTTCAGAAGCAGCAGGTTTATCCAGCAAGGTGAGGGCTCTCAATGCCACACTGCTCTATGCACAGCAGGATAAACTGCCCCTGTGTGAGCACATGCAGGTGTGCTGCCAGGGCTGCGGCACTTCCCCGCCTCAGTAGGACCTTTACTTTTATCTACATCAGTTTGTGCTGGTTTAACCACTTCTGTGCTGCAGTGTCTGTAACTGAATTCATGTCAACACAATATACAGACAAATCCCAGTTGTTGCTGTGTTAATGCCAAGAGGAGAGATTGCAACGTGTTGGTTCTGTACGCTGACACCCACACAAACTCACACTTGGGTAGAACAGACCCGAGGAAAGCACCACCCTCCTCGCTGGTTAAGTGGGTTAATCTCTCACAGGCTTTGTGGTCTGTACCAGCCCTCTTCTTGAGCCTTTGCAAAACACTGTGCACTAAGAATATAGAGGTGATGACTTCGCTATCAAACTGCTGTCACTTGTCAAGCAAAGCTTGACAGCTGCTTAGCTACTATTAGCAGTACTATAAAGTGCTGTGTAGCAGCCAGCACAGCTGCTTACACACAAAGGAAAGGTAGCAGATAAAAAGCAGGTAAATTTCTTAATTAGAAATTCAAGATCTTGCTAGACGGAAGTTGTACATTATGATGAACTTAAATGGCAGTTGTATAAGCTGTTGCCTACAACTACATAAATCTATTCATGGAGTACTTGGCTTGATGGATCTACTATTTTTAAAAGTAATTTGAGATCCTTAATGGGCATCTCAAGTATCCCATTCAGTGGGAAACAACATCATTAGCGCAACATACAGAAGAACCTGACTTTGATGACAAGTTATTTTATCAGCTACTCTGAGTCAACAGTTCCAGAAAGCGCTTTACACTGGTGCAGGAGTCTCCTACCCATACAGTGGGATTGTCTAACTCTGCCCAGTGGGGAGATCTGAGTGATTTGTTACCCTTAGCTGCACATTTCAGACAAATTGGGTTCTGGATTTTAGAGAGGAATACTTCTTTTCTCCCTGACTGTCAGTTCCTATACCTTTTAAAATGGACACCTTTGTAGCCAGGCAATTACCATTTTGTCATTGTGGCTAAATGGAAAAGAGCTTTGTATACAAATGACAGCACTATGTATGTTTCAGTATTGCTGAACCTAAACAATATGCTTTTCATCTCATATCCATATCCATCTGTAATCTTCTTTCCCTCCCCTGTCGCTAGAGCAACAGCAGCAGAGCAGCTGCTTTCTCACATGTGGAGAGCATATTGTAAGTCATCTAACTTGTATTCAAATCATGAGATGATGTGCTGCTTATAAAGCAAAGGGTTCCTTGGGCTGAAGGTTTGCTGCAGGCTGTTGTGTAACAAGACAGCACTACAATAATAGTAAATTTAAATTGAATTATTTTTTTTGAGTAATTATTTTACACTTGTGCTTTATTTATTCTTACATTGCAGCATATCTGAACAAAAACATACCATCAGCTAATCATAATCCTTTGCAAAACCAGGAGACTTGCAAGCATGCACTTAATAGCTGCAGGACTTTCATCCAAGAAATAAGTTAAGAGCCAAGAATGCTTAGTCCCTATTGTGATCTAAATTGTCACAGCTCTGACCTTACAGAGCACTGATCAAAAAGCAGCAACACATGTGACATGCCTGGTCTAACTATAGTTTAGGCAATATTCAGTGAAGATACTATTGAAATTACTCCAGGCAGTAGTTTGCACTGATGCATGTGCTGTCTGCATCTGCTGTGACTTTTACCTGGGACAACTGGACAGCAGTCGCACCCTGCTCGACGGTGTTTCAACAGGTGTTGATGACTATTCCTTCTCTGGGAAGGTCAGGGGATGCTTCCACCCTGCAACACTCCTTACTCAGTCTTGCCTCCCAGCCTAATGTGCGTCTGAGGGTTGTGTGGATGGTACAGAGGTGCTGAAGGACCTGGCTTAGAGCAGCAGGGCCCTGTTCTCACTCACCAATACTGCTGTGATGCTTTTGGGTGCCAGGCTAGGGTTTGGGCATGCTGCTGTTCTGGGCTGTGCGGGCTGTTTTCTCAGTGGCCCTTGCAGAACCAGACCGGTGTGACCCTCAGAAGAACAGAGCTTTTTACTAACTCTCTGAGTAGCAAATTAATTTTAAATTTAGTAGAACAATTCTCACTTATCCTCATTTTTAGGAGCAGTTGGAGTGATGCAGGCAATGAAGTGTTGTTAGCCTTCCTTTTGACACTTTGGCTTTTATCAAGTTCTTTTGGGAACTAATAGCTATAGGGAGGCAGAATTTATTAAAGCCATGATGGTTATAAATCCATTCCCAAAGGTGTGAGGTATGTGTAAATTACTTCCCTGCTGTGTGTATCTCTTTTCTGATTCTTTTGAATCAGAGAAATGCAGGAGCTGTAAGGAATTATAGTATTTTCATGGTCATCAAGAAGGTTAGAGAGAAATTACTTCTCCTATTATGAATAATCACTTCAAATGAGAAACCCAGTCACTTCAGCACTGGCCCCTTAACAATGCAGTGTGGAATAGAGATAGGAAATGTGCTTTTTTGTGGACATGAGAAAAGGAAGGTGGGAGTTCATGACAGAGCCAGGACACTAAACTGCACCTTCACCTGTATGGGGAGCAAGCAGACTGCAGTGTAGTGTTCTTCCAATCCATACAGCCCATTAAAAAAAAAAAATAAAAAATGTAACTGTTGCATTGTTTAGACCTCTAGATTCATGTTGTGTTCAACAGCAGATGAAATGGAAGAGGGGCACCAGAAATTGAGTACAGCAGCTCAGCATGGACTAACCTGGATCAAGGAGTATACAACCCTGCAGCCCATATCAGTTATGATTTCTCTTTGTTGTTTTTTTTTACTCTGAGACATATGAACTAATTCCATCTCCAAAACTCCTTTGTGGAGGAGATGGGTTTAATTTGGTTATCTATTTTGTAATGCACGATCTTGTCTGAGCATGGATTTAGTTACAAGAACATCCAGAACAGCATTTTACAATCCTGTTAAGATCTTCCTCCTTTCCCTTTCTTTTTAGTTTTCTAATTAGTAGAGCTATTTATAGTATGTGTGAAAGGAGTGTGAAAAACCCAAACAAAACACAAGCCCCTCAAAAAACCCTCATAACAACAAAAAGGCATTAGGTACTAGAGAAAAATAAGTTCTTGTAGGTTTTGGGTTTTTTAAAAATGAAATGTTTGAAGAAGATCTCATGATATTTTTTCAAATGTATAACGAACTTCACTAAGTGTCCCAAAACTCTGTGATTCCATCTCCTTTTATATTTGCAAATAAAACTCTTTCATCATGCTGGAACAGCATAACTGAAGAGCCTTTGATAAATGCCAAGTCTCTGTTTCAGCTCCCTTGGAGAGGACACCAGACAAGTACAAGATCTAGTTGTGACACCACCAAGGCTCAGTCCCTCTCCTGTGAAGGTTTCAGTCTTCTCTCCTTTCCTCTTTCCCACTTAGGGACACGGAGGAAAATCACTTTCCTGTGTTTCTGCCATGTCCCAGGCTATTGGCAGAGGTGGGAATGGACCCAGATTTCCTAATACCGTGTCCTAATGACAAGTGTTGTCCCTGCTGTGCTACATTTTGCATAGGATGTGATGGGAACGGGCCCTTAGTTCACTCTGCACAGTTGTTAACTCTGCAATCAACTCACTGAGTAGAACGTGCTTGTTGAATTTGTGTGTTTGCTTTTTTCAGCCTTCTGTAGATATGTCTGTGTAATGAAAACTCAATAAAATTTTAATGGTTAAAAAAAACCCCAGACAACAAACCAACCCTTTCATCATTATCTCATTGCAGGCAGGTCATGCCAGGGTGTCACTGGCCCAGAATCTAAACAGCGTCTAACCAGGAGAAGTCATTCTTCAAACACGAATCCCAGAATGAGCCATTGCATTATATAACATCTATGAATTATTCATTAGCTCTGGTTTAACATTCATCCTGCCACTGAGGCTAAAGTCAGCCATATACTTGCTGGTGAAAAATAACAATTTTCATTACAGTGGATAACAATGCAAATTGTTATTTTATCCTTAACTGAAAAGATCATTACAGTGATAACTTTATGTAGAGATAAAAATTGTATGACTTCATACTTTGAAGTCCTTTGACACCCAACAGTCATTCTTGTAAAGTTATTTTCTATCTGTATGTATGTATGTATATGCGTGTGTGTGTTTTTCTATGTGTTTACACAGTCAAACACAGCAGAAACTATGCCTTTGGATTTTGAATAACACCAGAGAGGCAAAATAAAAGGACTGTGCAAATAACAATATATTCAAGGAGCCAGTGTTGCATTATACTTTGGGCGGTGTGCTAAGCAATCCTTCATGTCAGTTTCTCTTTCTTTCTCCATTCATTTTTCAGCATGACTTTCCCTTATGCAGTACACACTGTGCATTCAGCACCTCCTTTTTTTTCAGCTGCAAATGTTACAAATTATATTCTTTGACTTTTTCCCTTTGTTTTTGCACAGCAGTTGAATACATTGACTCAGAGGATAATAACTTACAGTGGTTGGCTCTGTCTGGAATGCTGAATGTATAAATCAATATAATTGACTGGTGGTATTAATTATTTCAGCAAATTTTCCCAGCCCAATGTTGCAGCTTTCATTCAATTATGTATTATTTAGTTCTCCATAGTTATGTAGGACAGCAGTAACGTGGATTATGTAACCTAAAGGACAAGTTCTTTTTAATTTCAAAGTAATTAGAGCTTTCTGGCTACAGTGTAAGGGTCAAACCCTGCCCCCAGGCCCATTAAGGCTGACTACAGAAGGCATGAAAGGCATTGCAGTTTCATTAAAGATCTCTCAACTAACTTGAACAGAGATTTTCCAATTTTGACCTGTTTCATCACCTTATAGGATCAAAGGACAATAAAACTAACACTCTGCAGCTTGCCCATCTGGCCTGCATAGCCCACCTGCCCTTCCTCAGCATCTCCACAGAACTTTTAAAAGTCCTTGAAACAAAGGTCTGAGAGCAAAGGAGAACACTCACTAGGCCCAGAGAGAGCTGAGGAAAAGTGTAATGTTGGTTTTAAGAATCAAGATATTTTTCATTCTAAAGGCAATTGGAATTTATTCAAGATCCCCAAACACATTTTATATGACTTAAAAAATAAAAATTTGGCAAATATGGTTGATCAAGGTCTCTGTTTAGTTGTGTGGGTGAGTACTGGTGATGAAGGAGACTATCACAGCTATTCATTATGCTTTTCCCTCGTCTTCAAAGCAAAATTCTGCTTTTTGTAGCATTCACTGAGATTTTGTTTTCTTCAACTTTGTGTGGAAAGCTTTGTATATGGAGTGTGCTGAAAAGTAAACCTGCCACCAATGCCAAACCAGTGTGAGCTGTCGCCTGCCTGCTCACAGTCCCACAGGGCTCTGGGCACAGAAGCCAAAACAGCTTGCACAGACATTGTTTTTCTTGGCACTGTTAATGCTGTGAGCTGAATCTGCCTTGCTCTTATTAGCCTTCAGCCATCAGAGATATGAATGTCGCTGTTTAGGCACTGTCAGAAGCAGATGCTTCTCCTTGTGCATAATGGAGGGGCTTTCCTATGGAGAGATAGAAATGTTTGTAAGCAGAGCCACTTGTCACCAGGACAGGGAGAATTACATTTACTGGTTCATACTGCTTATCTTGATCTATTTTCTGTGTTTGAAGTAGTAGAAAATAATTTTTAATCACCACAAATAGGAGAAAATAGATTTAAGTCCAATTTGTCACAGGGGCAAGCTGCTTTTATCAGCAGAGACCTTGCTCTGTAAAATGAAATCCAGCCTGTCCAGACTTTATCATTTGCATCTACAGGTACTTGTCCCTTAGACTCTGGGATTAGATAATCCCCAGTGCCTATGCAGACTATTCCAACCCACATTTAGGATTTCAGAAGACAGCTGGAAAAGGGTGAAGATCAGTCTCTGTCATTCATGCATGAGACCTAAAATTTAACATTAATGGGCCTCGATGTACAAAACAGTAAGAACACCCTTTCATGGAAATTAATCTCTCTGCTGTCTTCATTGAGAAGTACATTCCACTGCTGCTTACATACTGTGCATATCCACCGATTAATTGATTTCATTCTTTCCACAGTGTCTTATAACTCTCTTTTTTCTTTTTCCTTTTTTTTGTTTTGTTTTCATCCTTTACCATTGTGCTGGGCCTAACGTTAACATGGGAAACTTGACAGAAGTGATAGATGTATTATTATGACTTTATACTTTACATTTCAAATCAAAGCTATGTCATGAAGGGCATTGCGGATCCAGTTCCTGTCTCAGAGGACTTGGCTCTAAACAGCGGGATTGTGATGGGACATTTGGTTTGATACTATGCTATAATTTGTCATATTCCTGGGCTAAGTGTGCAGCTTTTGAAGATATCAAATATTGTCAGTGCTTTCAACAAAGTGGAAAAAATCTTCAGATTTTCCACAATGTTATTCTATGCAATTGCTCATTATAGTAGGACTATAACTCTCACTAATTAAAATGGGTACTAGCAATTAAATTAAACAATGCCTTAAAATGCCCAGCTTCACATAATATTCAGTAATGGCTGTTTCTGCAGGGAATACTTTCTCATAAGATGATTATGACATGATTTCCTTTGTTTCAGAGCAACAAAATCTTCAAGGGCTTGAGTAGAACCTCAACCACCTAATGAGAAAAGTGTAGCAGAAGGGGAGGAGGGGAGGAAAGAGTCAGCAAGTGGAACAGCTTGGAAAATAAAACCAAGGGGATCACATGCTCAGATTTTTGGATAACCACCTAATTTCAGTTTTTATTAAGCCCATTTGGTCTATGAGTCAAGGATATATAGAACATTTTTCTTGATCTCAGCACTTTATTATTCATGAAA
Source organism: Margarornis squamiger (assembly GCA_035222235.1). Lineage (NCBI taxonomy): Eukaryota > Metazoa > Chordata > Aves > Passeriformes > Furnariidae > Margarornis > Margarornis squamiger. Next base: position 14,458,868 of record JAWWTY010000035.1, on the reverse strand, counting down.
TAGCCAAAGACTTTCTCTATTATTTCTCAACTATTATAGTGGGGTATAAAACAGCAGAACATTAGATAATGTGTATATCAGTATATTTGGAAGTGTTGTAATAATTTTTACATTATTTCAGATTAGAATCCAGATGGGTACCTGCTGCTGAAACATATTTTAACTGGCAAACCCAAAGTCTATGCAAGTGATCACTGCAGAAGAGAATACATATTCCAAGCAGGTCTTGGTGTCTCCTTCTCAGTTATTTCAGAAGTTGCCCATGAAAATGTGTTTTCCTAGTACTGAATAAAATGACATTCCTCCCATCTCTTCAACACACAAAAGGAAGCACATAGTTTAACTATGAAAAATAGTTTTTCTTGAAAGCTCAGCTTACAGATGAACCATCTGTAACTACAGTCTTTTTTTTCTGATTGTCTGTCTTTCAACATTGAATTTAGGACTAGGCAGTTACTGTGTGTTCCCAGTTCCAGGTGCCTGACAGTGACAGTTCACTGGCCAAATTCTGCTCTGTGATCTTGAATTTCTCGCTAACTGTTGGATATGTAAATTTAGCATGACTTTTATGGGTTTAGAACTTCACTAACACAGGAAACAAAACTGTGGTTCAAGTCAAGTTCTCATCTGATTTTGTATGAGTGTCACATAGTTACAGGTCAGAAGACACTTTACCAAATTTGAACTGAATTTGTGGAAGGTAAAAGAGAACCTAGGAGTGTCCATTTTCATCAGTACACCTTTTTAGTCTAGACCACCATTATAAGATGAAGTGAGGTTACTTATTGCTGGTCCTCTCCCTGAAGAACCAAATGGTCTGTGTTCTGGGCTTTATGCCAGTATTTTTATGAACCAAACTGGAATTCTGAGTACAGAGAAGTCAGTTTCACATCTGCATTTTACTTCTTCCATTTGTATGGTTTCTCCCTCCCTTTCCAACGGTATTTACCCTATTATATGCTGTGTTTTGCCTTCCAGTTCCCTGCCATGTGGAACTGAATCCTAGTTAACTTTTTCATATTGTTTGGAAGCAGAGCCAGCTGCTGCAGCATCCACCATGAGCAACTTGGCACTTAGAATGCCCAGCTAGAAGGAACAGTTACAGTGGGTTTCTAAGTGAATGCCTCTACCTTCTATCCCACTTTAAATATTTTGCTTTTCTTTCTATTCTAAATGGTATCACAAATAAGCACAGAGTAGAGAAGTTTATGCTAATACTTGCAGTTATAACCTCCAGGGGCTGTTAGTATTTCTCTCTTTGGAGACCTGTCCTGAGAGACAAATTGCCCAGCTGGAGTCTCCACTCTCCTGTTCAAAGCAGGTTTCAGCTCCTGCTCTGAATACTATTTATTTTAGGAAGGAAGGGACAAAGTGGATGTTTTTTTTGGTTTTTATTTTCCTTTTTTCCTTTTTTTTTTCCTCTCCTAGATTTTTCTGACAGTGAACCCTCTCTTGGTTTAGACCACACAGATAAATTCACAGGCATGGCAGCATTTTGCAGAGCTGCACAGCAAGAAATCAGCTGTCAACTAAGGAAGCTGTTGAAAAACAAAACCCACCTTTCTGAAGAGTCTTTGCTTTTTGTAAACTAAGATTTTTGTGACTGCTTTCTTGTGCCTTCACTTGCCCAAACTTCCCTCCTCTGTGCTCATTCTTGCACTAATGTAATCAAACATTTCATCAACTTCACGAAATGGGAAGATCAGGCCCAAGAAACTCCTGTCACTGTGGGGTACAGTGCAGTGCACACAGTAATTGGGCTGTGTGGAGGAAGCTTTGAACCAAGGAATAGGCTCAGTCCCTTTAATCCCAGGCATGTGGTGTTGGTAGAGAAAGAGGCAGAAGTGTGAGATACACCAGCCTGGGATCTCATTTCATTTGCAGCTCGAGGGTGGGGAATGCCGAATGGATTGCAGTGACTGGTTTTGTGGCTGGCATCTTCTTGGCTCCTCTGCACATTCCACTTTCTGTACAGTTGTTAGAGAGCTGTGAAGATGTCTAGAGGTGAGAGAGAGTGTGAATTTACTGCTGCACCATTGCCATTTGTATTCTGGATATGTCTTTCTTTAATTTTCTATGCCACAAACACTTGCATCACCCTATCTAGGAATGCTTTATGGTAAAAACAGCCAATGCTTCCTCTACTTAGAGTTATATTTTTTATAAAAGTGCATGTAGTATGCCATAAATGCCCCTAAACTGACAAAAATGGTACCTCTTTCATTGCCTGGTGAGTGCTCATTACTGCATATCTTGGAGATGATTTTACTCTCTGGTTTGTATTACCAGATGAGAACACAACTACTCAAAGGGAAATGTGGATATTAACTCCACACATTTGTGCCCTGAATCCCTGAGCAAGCAGCTTGTTGAAAGCTGTGTGCTTTGAGCAGGGAATCTGGCACTGCTTGGCAGGACAGGGATGGGGGAGAGGTATAACCTCTTTTCTCTTAATGGAGGCTGTCTTATTGATTTTGTTCTCTATTAGCTGACAGTTTTTGTTAGGCCTAGAGGCATTAACTTAGAAAACTTTTCCTCCACCTGTTTTGTTTGAAACCAGCCAATAGGTTCAGAAATGAGGTGGAAGGAGTATTAACAGCACATGAATAGGCAGATGGCACAACTTTATATATTTAATTTCCTGTGGGAAACCGGACACCATTTTCCATCAGAAACTTGCAGTTTTGAAACATTTAATGGGAAGTCATTCGAAGCAAACTTCTGTAAATTGCAGGAACTTCAATATAATGCCCTAATCTTTGTGCCTAGTTCAGTCCCATGTGAATAATACATATACTGAAAAACCCCTGTATCTGAAGTGACTCACATTTTGCTAAATTTATCATTGCCTCTGTGCTGGCATTCCCTGTCTGTGAAATGGGAATAACACTACCTCTTACCTCGTGTAGACTGAACTTTACAAAAATCCTGTAAGAAGTGCTGCTGAAAAGCTAACAAGGGACAAGAACTTTGTTTGCAGACTAGGATTTACCTGTGATGCAGCAATAAGGGCCAAATTCTGGGAAATAAAACAAAGATTCCCTGTCAGTCAAACTGCATGGTGCTGCCCAGTCTGTGCTGAATGATGCTGCAGTCCTGAGGATAACCAGAGTGTGGTCACATACTTCAAAGCACTGCCTTAGTGCATTTGTATGGGATGGTTTAACTGAGGATGCATAAATAACATTGCTTCTGACATTGCCCAAATGAATGCTTGACATTTTGTACTTTGCTAACACTCTTGTAAGCAACTTTGCATGTATGCCTGCATTATAACAGCTGATTTCTCCCCTACCAAAGTAGGGGAGAACAAGAAATAAAGGGATGTGCTTCAGGTAGTGCAGGAGGTCAGCAGAAACTATCTGATTTTGTCCAGCATTTCCATTTTTCTTTTCACCTTTGTGGTTTTTCCATGTGCCTGAAGTTAATGCACACTCTGTGCTAGAATTTTTTTCCCTGTTCCAGGAAGTGGCCCTTTCCACTGTCACTTTAAAAGGATATATTTATCCTGAGTCACATCAAGAGCTCTGGTTTGAAATCTAGCACATCACATGGTCTAGTTAAGTAAAGCCTTTTAAATCCAGGTGATCAATAGGAGAGAAAAATGGCATTCTTTTAACTCATCTGTGAAATATCTACATGACCATAAAGCAGTTCCAAATCCAAAATTTCACTGGAACAGTCATGTAGAAATTTCTGCAAAAATACAAGGAACACCAGCTGTCTTCTGCTTCCTTATACCAAACACACTGCAAGCAGAGGCTGTGAGCAGTTCTTTTGCATTTCATGGTTGGAAGTGGTTTGACACTGCACTGATGTGATTAAAATACCTGAAGAACCACATGCCACAGATATACAGCAGATTTCAGGAATGAATAACTCAGTATTGCACCTGGTTTCTTTATGTCAACAGTTTGTTCAAATCCCAAGACAACATTTCCAGAAAGCAGTGAAAAAATTAGTCTTTGGTAACGTTCTCCTAACTGACTATGACAAATGGCATGTCATCCTGGAAATGTGTACTTGACAATTCCTCTGTGTGTCTGGAGGGTTACCAAGTGTGTCTGCTCTTCTGTGAGAGCTTAGATCTCCCCAGGGCTAGCAAGCTTCATCAACTTTTTAAACCTGAGTTTTGGAGACCAGTTTGCCATGGGTGGAATGATAAATAAGTTCTGACACAGGAAGGAGTTCATATGTTTCTGTTCTCATTTGACTGTCAACATGTGACAAGGATACCTTGAGAATTCAGGATTTCTTGCAAATGAAATAACTCACCTGTGACTAGGGACTGGCTGGTTTATGGAGGAGAGTGTTTATGTCAACGTACATCTGTGAAAACTTGTAAGAAAGTTTTCTAGATATTACTAGAACATGCTAGGTCAAACCTTTCTTACCGATTCAACAGTTAAGTGGTGAACACTTGTGTAGGAGCGTGTTTTGTTTACAGCCTTAATACATTATACCCTATGGTTCAAAACCTGACACTGGGTTGCTGACACCATCTGGAAACAAAAACACTTAATGACTTCTGAGCTGTCTTGGAAACTGTTTTGGTAGTATGTGCCTATTGTGTTAGTGGTCACTTCTGAAACATTGGAGAGCAGCTGGTGCCTGCCAAAGGGACACAACTCTTTTATTAATGACTTCTTATTCCTTAACCATATGCTCAGAAAATAACCTTGCAGTTATTGCCCTGCACTTCTGAGTTACAGTAGAACAAAGACACAAATGTTGAGATTTTATCTTTTTAGTTCTCACTGCTTTCCCTTATTTGACTTCATCTTCTGAAGGGCACAAGGAGGAAGAAAAAAGTTAAAACCTGCAGTGGTTTTCTGTGTTCCCTCCTCTGACTGAGCAAGAAGGCCAATCTGAGCCAAGAAGTCAGTTCTTTGTGAGAGCAAAGAGGACTAGGAGATAGGAATCTCCTGTGAACGAGAAATATTCCAAATAAAGGTTCAGAGGGCTGTTCTCTTCCATTCCAAGGAACACATCTGTGTCATGGGGACTGTTGTTTATTAGGGCTGTGCTGGAACATGCCTCTGTGGCTGCATTGCTTTTTCCTTTGCTTATTTTCAGGTACAAGTTTCTCTATTAGACTTTGAGCGATTATGTGCCCTGAAATGCTGGAGTATTCCAAACTGTAGGTGTTTCAGCATCATGTGTGCATGGTGACATCCATAATGAAATAAATGATGACCTAGAGACAAAACAGTAGAAAATGAGGTATTTCAGACAGGACCTTCAGGTGTGACTGCTGAGTCTGTGGTACTCTAATTCTAGTGCTTTGAAAGCATAGAACATCTAATCTCCAAAAGTTGTCTTTCTGTGCTGTCTCCAGGTTGGTATCTAGAGTTGGAAAGATGCACTGAAAGTCACTGAGCTCTCCTGTTTTCTAGCAAAGGGTTTTATCTCAAAAAGAGAGAATAGAAAAGATACTAGGAAAATCTGAAAAGTGCAATATGGCAAAGGCTGAAAAAGTCTATTCATAAGAACTTTCCAAAATTCATCACTGTCCACATACCTGAAAATATGACTGCCGTTTTGCCCTTGAAACAACAGATAGACTAAGTTATTAAATAAAGATTTTATTAATGGGGGAAAGAAGGAAGGTAGACACCTTAAGAGCCTTCTGTTCTCATCACCAAAGAAGTGTGTCCTTTGTTTTCGTAATCATCCTTAGAGTAAAAGGTGCAGCTCCTTGATAAGAAGCCCTATCTAAAGATGCACCATCACTTCTGCCTTTCCAGAGAATTGTTTCAAATGAAAAGACAGTGTCTGTCAGCTCTCCGTGAAGAAAGGTCAGGCCATCAGCCACCTTTGCTTATCTTATGCCAGCCAAATGAATCATGAGCAGATTACTGCTGCCTCATGAGTTCCTTGAATATTTTGCATCTCCTTTTGCCAAGGAGGTGCCCCTGTAAATCTCCCAAACAGCTGATTGCTCTTCACATCGGGCTGTATTTTACAATAGCTGTGTATTTCATGTGCTTCCTTCTTACATGCACAAAAGAAATACTTTGGGGGATGAAATTATCCTGCAAAATCCTGTGATGTGCGCATGACCAGCATTTTGATTAAACTGTCTCTCTACTTCCTTGGCAGTCAGGTTGCTAGATGTGTGTCAAACCAACTGAGACAGCAGTCTGCACAGTCAAGTAATGCCATGGAGCCTGTGGGCTCTTGGGCACTGTACATGTTATATCAGTTTTGTTTCAAGACCTATGTGTATCACAATGCCTTGTGGGTTGGTCCTGGTCAGTGTCATGAACTGCTGGATGCTCAACACGAGGACCTCTTACCTGGGAATGTGGATTAATCAGTTGTCTTGTGGGAGTGAGACTGTAACATCACATAATGGTTGCTCATTTTGGAAACTGAAGGATGCTTTCCAGAATGGTGGGTTTAAGTTCACTGTGAATTAAGAATGACAGAACACCGAAGATGAAGATGATATTTTGAGGCAAGAAATCAGCATTGACAGTTTCCAAAAATGGATTTAAGGGGTAGTTGACTCATCATAGTGCTAAGGAGCAATGAGAGGCAATCATGTTCACTGAAGGAAATTGACTAATGAGAAGCAGTCAACAGAGGAAGGAATAGAAAGCAATAACTGAATAGCAAAGTCTTTCTAATTCATTTCAGCTTTTCTCCTTATTAAGAAGCAAAGAGCCCAAAAAAGAGCCCACTCATTCCTAAGCAGCAAGAGCTGTGAGGCTGTATTTCTAAAGAAACCTAGCAGGATATTAGAACCTTTTGCTCTCTTTTGGAAAGGTTAATTTGCACCATGTTCCTATGAACTGGAATGAGTTTTATCTCTATGTTATACTTGAGAACCAAGGCATAGAGAAGTGAGAGCATGAGGTGATTTGTTTAAGGTCACACAGAGTATGACACTGCCTAACATGGAAGTAGTCCTTGGCTAATGTGTCTAAATGACTTTTCGGTGCTATTTTCTGCTCTGCCACCTTCCAGGCAGGAGAGCTCTGACTGTTCAGCACTGCAGCAAGCAGAGCTGGGTGTCAGTGTCATGCCCAAAGTGCTTTCTTGTACTGCCAGTGATCATGGTGGGTTGTTGCTTGCATTAGAGCAAAGACTAGAGATTTAAATATCAGTTCAAATTACGCTGTGGGACATTCAGTATGAACACAGAAAAAGTTGGCTGCTTGTCCTAACGGTTTCATACACATGATCTGAAAATGGGAGCAATGTCTTCATCCTCCCAAGAGGGTTTACTGTGCAATACCATGAACTGCATCTCTGCTTTGATGTGGATTTTCACCCTGAGTGCAGAGCAGTGAGGATTTGCCTGTTCAATCAGTAGCTTAACTACATGTATTAGATAGAATTCCCTCCAAATACAGTCTGTGTGCCCTGAAGGTGTAACTGCTACATGGGACAAAGTACCTGCAATTCATTGCCTTTTCTGAAGCGTTTTCCTAGGGGTATCAACAACCAAAGGAGTGCCAATCAATGCATGGGGTGACAGAGGCATTAATCAGAGTTGGTGCTGCTTCTATGTTGTCTAATGACTCATCTGTTTGAGATAAATTATGCACAAGGAGAGGAGACTGTTAGTGTCCTTCACAACATGTGAAGTAGAAAAATACTCCAGTCAACTCCCAAAGTGTGAAAACTATTTTGTATTTCAGGAATTTGCTTATTAAAAATGAGTGGAACCTAAATAATGCAACATCTTGTGACTGCTCTGTTTTAATTAGTTCCTTTTGTTTGCATTTGTTTGCTCAGCCACAGCACTCAGTGCCAGCCACTGACTGCACAAGTGCAAGTGATGGCAAGAGTTTTCTGTATGTGCTTAAGCCATTTATTGAAATATTCAGATTTTCCTTTCTCTTTTCTCTTTTTCTTTTCTTCCCGACCCCCTGCTTTAAAATACTACAGGATTAGATGCCCAGCTCCATTTGAAATTCAGTGGATGATGGACATCAATTCCCTTAGGCTTCTTTGAAAATCCCATTTGCTCTCTCTAGTGACAATTATCAAGTGTCTGTGTTTCAGCTAATAAATAAAACTGGGCAGAAAACAACCTGTTTGTTCGGTGACAAGAAGGAAATAGCATCTTTCTATGCAACTGGAAAAACTGTGCAGTCAGAACTGAGACAAAACAGTTAGAAAGGCAAAAATATGGATATCTTTTGGCATACGCTGTCCCACCTTTCTTACATACACAAGAGATGTTTGCATATGCAATGAGAGGTTTCTGTTTAAATTTAATAGAAACAGTGTGCTGAGATATTAGTGTCTCTAATACAGTGGTGTGTACAGTGCTTGGCAAAATATTTGTGGATATGGCTTTACACATAAGTGTAAGAAATTAATGTCATAGTCATAATTCATCCAAGGAAGATTTGCTGGTCACATCTGGAAAAGCAATAAAATATAGAAGAATTGTGAAAATATGAAAAGCTTTGAATGATTTGACCTTATTTTGGACATCATCTGTTAACGATGTGTGGTTCCTTCCCTCTGTCCCCAAAAGTGTGCTCCAGCAGAATGCAGATGGTTATTTATTGAAAGTCACATGAAAACATAGGTCAGAGCACGTCAAAGAGAGATAATGATTTGTGGGAGAGAAGCAAATCTGCTTTCACACAAAAATGAGAGAGATGGGAAGAACTATAAGAAGAAAAAGGAATGTTTTGTATGGGAGCTTAATAGACTTTGCATTTTCTTTGTTAAGAAGGTCACATAAGAAACATGCACCTCCATCTCCTCATCTCACCCTTTTCTCCTTTTCTTCCCATGTGTTCTCTTAAAGTGACTGATCCATGCTAGATTTGATTATATAACTGAATTGGATCGGTTTCCAGTTTTTGATGTTGTCTCTGCATTTTTCAGTCTCGCATTCAGAAGTTTCCCAGTAAAATCTTACCCATCAACCTCCTGAGTTTTGTGTTTTCTCGGTGTTTGTGTACTAGTAAGGTGTAGAATTCCCAGAAAACTTGAGCACACAAAAGAGAACTACTTTTCTTCAATTACTTCATTTGCTTCAATTACTTTAAATCATATTGATAGTGTTATCAGCTGGATATTTGTGCTCCTAACTCAAGAATTAGGATGAGATCTAGTCCTCTGTGACTTTCAGCCTGAGTCCTGGAGGGCATCATGTATGCATGAAAAAAATTTGATTTTGATGTAGGGATAGCAACCTTTTTAACAGAGAAGTGGTGATAGTACAAGAGGGGAAGTAAACCTTTCATTCTTCAGTAATTCATCTCATAAGTTTGAAAAAAATAAAGGAAAAGTGCCTCTGAGATATGTTACTTGTGATGCACATGTTCAGAGTAGTGTTGCAGCCTAAAACTTGCTTCTTCTCTGCTATATCCAGACCTCAGCCCTTCAGTGTTTTGTCTTAAGGGCATGGTTTTGTTTGTGCAATGGAGTGTTAATTAATAATCATCTATATAGTGCCTGGGGGGTGCAATGGGCCACCATTCAACTGTTCCAGTTTATGTGTTTGTAACTGCCTGTGCCTCCTGTCTGTGGTGTAACAAACACACCTGTGATTCTGTGAGATGCCCAAACGTGAGAGTTTTTCTGCAGAATTTCTATAATAGGCAAAAGGATTGTTTTGTCCCCAGGAAATGGCACTGCCTTTCAAATGGGCTTATTCTTTCTCATGAGGGAGGATGTGTGTTTTGAACAAATGTAAGCAAGAGACCACAAAGAAGAATCAGCAGTAACACTGACTTTCAGCTATTAGATCGTGTGGTTCAGACTATAGTCAGAACCACAGACCATCATTAACTTTCTCTCTGTAATGGAGCATAACACTAGCCAGGGATGGGATGCTTGGTTAGCATATGTCACAGTAATTACAGAATTCATAATTAGCTGTACAGTCTAGAGGAAATGGATGACAAACTATCTGTATAATTCATGACTTGTCTCTGTTAATTTGATGCTGCCATGCATGAAGTTCAACTCCCGTTTCCCACCACTCACTGAAAACATGTTTATACTGATGCATCTCTGAAAGGACAGAGATATGAAGGATAAGGGTGTTGTACACTGTGACAAAAATGAGATGAGCAAAATGTTCTTAAACTATTGTGCAATGTCTCCCTGTTTTAAATCATGAGCAAAAGAGAGACTGCTGGCATGAGCTATTGCCCTCAAGATGTTATCAGTCTTGATTTGACCAGAGTTCTCATAAAATCTTCTCAGTGATGTGAATGAACATTGCATCCCACTCCAAAATACGTTGTTGCTAATGAGATGTCTTTTATGCAAAATTTGTTACTGTTTATGACTGCAAATGAGAAGAATGTTCACAAAAGTATTAAAGCTGTTCTGTGAGAAAGTACTGACAGGAGAGCATTCTGAGGAATGCTTTTTTCCTTGTAATTTTAAGGCTACTCAGATTTTTAGACTATTGCCCTGTTACACCTCTCCACCCCACCTGTCTCCTGGCATAACTCTGTTCCACCCTTATCCCAATACCAGCTCCCATACACACTAAGAAACAATTTAAGTTTCTAGGACTGCTAATTGCACCATTTTTATTTTACAGGGAAAAATGTAAATAAAAAAAAAGCCACATTATTTTGCTGTGAGATAATGAGATAAAACTTATTCTCCACCTGTTGTACACATATTATAGGTAGAAGATTTTTATTATGATAACACTACAGAGACTCTTGAAAACTGCAGGATTGGCTTGCTTAATATAACTCCCTATGACTCTCCTGCAGCTTTTTGCTTCAAGTTTCCTCTTGTGATCTTCCAAAGGCAATGAGAGTAATTGCATCCATCTCCTGGCACATCATGAAGCCATAGGAAATGGTGTCACAGCTCTGGCCTGGCACGTTTCTCCAAGGAGCTCAGGGTACATCTATACATGGACATGGGTGAAGAAGGGCTCTGAAGGGAACAGATGTTGATTGCTTGTGGAGTTGTAGCTGTACCTTCAAGCTGCTGCTTCTCTCCCACCACCCCAGCCCCCTTCCATCTCCACCTCTGCCTTCAAAGGCAGTTTGAAATGCAAATACGTTTATGTTACCCTTTGATCTAATTTCATCTCAGTAATTTCTCATCATGTTATAAACCACTCAGAGTGAATAAACCAGTAATTAGACATTATGGCTGGAGTTAGGTGTAATTAGCTATTTAAAGGAGGGCTAATTATGTTGTTAATGGAATTTCTCATTTTGAGGAGGGAAGAGCGATAGTGTTAAAATACATCTATAAGGAACTCCAGTTAATGCATAGAATTAGCAGTGTACTGATTTTACATATTTTGCTCTCTAATTCTTCAGCTAAAAGATGCTCCATTTCACTGAGAGACTAACTTCAACTTTTGTTTATGGGAAACTGCTGCTTATTAGGTTAATGACAATATAATTTTTCTGAGCTCTGCTGCTCACATTGAGACCATTGCTTGCTTCTAGAGTGGGTTTTTTTGATTGCTCATATTATGTTGGTTAGGAAAATGTCTGATTATGTTGTCTGGGTCCCACAGGAGGAGTCATTTGTATTATATATGTATGAAACATGCCTTGAAGAATGTTTTTACATCACGTATCTTGAGCCAGCCTTGAACATACTGAACAAACAGAGGGCAAACAACTCAGCTGAAACTTCATTTTGCATAATATGACTCTCCCTGTCTCTCTTTCTCACTGTCCTTGAAGCAAATTAATTTCATGTGTTGCCTAGTGATAAGTACTGTTTCTTCTAGCTGTACCTGAAGAAGTCTAGACTTGTTACTGGTTTTTCATTTTCTCTTTCAATTCCCACTATGCTCCTAAATTTCATTTGGCAGTAAGTGATCCTTTCTATTTTAAAAATTCTGTCTATAATATAGACCACTTATGTGTCAAGTGGCTGTGAGTAGATATATTTAATTCCCAAAGTATCATCATTTAATTCAGGAAGTGATTAGCCTTTGAGGGTCACTTTTCCCTGTATGAACAAAAGATGAAAGCTCTTGCCTTTCAGATCATTATAAAAGAAGTTACTTCAGTTTGCTTTGAAATGCTTTCAGTAACTATTTGGAAAGGTCTTGGAACCTTCTAGCCAAAATGCTGAAAATGTGTTTAGGATCTGATACATGTGGAGCTGAGAAGGTTAGACAAAAGCTTCAGTTAAAGAGAGTTGTGGAGGCTGAGGTAAAGAATCATAGGATAATTCAAGTTAGGAGGGACCTGAGGAGGTCTCTAGTCCAACCTCCAGCTCAAAGCTTTGTCAGCTGTGAAGTCTGGCCAGGTTACTCAGAGTTTCATGTAGTCTGATCTTAAATCCTCCAAGGATGGAGACTACAACTCCTCTCTCAGCAGGTTGTTTTACTGCTTGAATGTTCTGATCGTGGAAAAACTTTTCTTTCTATCCTGTTTGAAGCTCTCTTGTTTCAACCTATGTCCATAATTTCTTGTCCTCCTGGCATCCAAATCCCTTCAGAGCCTGGCTCTGTCTTCTTGATGACCTTCTGGTAGGTATTGGGAGGTTGCTATTGGATTCCTTTAAGCACAAGGGGGAAAGAAGTATGAAACCTCTTTCAGCCCAATGTGGAGGGGTGCATCTGAGCATTCCAGTGTTGGGCAGGTTGTGCTTTGGCCTGACTGGTGAGTCTCCCTGTCTCTCCCTTTCAGTGCCTGCTGAGGATGGGAGATCACAACAATGGATAAAAAATAAGAGACTGAATGGAGGACAAAGTCCATCCTGTCACTTGGGCACCAACTATCCAAAAATGATCCAGACCGTCCTGGTCTAAGTGAAGAACAGCAGGGCTTCTGGATGGTAACCTGTCCACCTTTCAATGACCTCCTGGTCAGTTTTGAGGACAAATCACCAGGGTGTGTGCAAGTGGGAATGCAGCCACCTGAGGAATATAGGGCAGGTGTCACTTTATCAGAAGGGTTATTGTCACATATTGCAGTATGAATCACCAGCTGTTGTTCTCTTTTTACTGTGGATATTATGTCAAAACAATGTAAAGCACCCCAAGGAGTGAGACAGAGATTTTGGACAACTGTATGGACTAGAGAACTTCTCATATTCATCCTCAACCCAACACAGACAGCTGTGCACACCTCAGACATTTGATTCACTATGACTGTGGACTCTGGAAAGAAAGTCTGGGCTGCCACTTTCATTTCTCTGGAGGCTTTTACTGCATCCAGCTGCTTCTGATCTTTCAAAAAGCCATGTCAGTAGTAGACGGGATGTTGTGCTGCTCTAGTCTCATCATGAAAACAAATGCCAATTACTTCTTCATGAGGAAGGACATTGTGAATCTATTTGAAATAAATCACCAAAGGCAAGGAGGTGTTCTGAAGATTGGGCTCAGCTGCATTGGTTGTAGAAGGTTGAGAGTGGGTTTTTTTCTTCCAGAAAATACACTAGGCTTCTAATTTGGGTTAATCGGGGAATAGTTCTTTTAATTTTCATTACATTAATGATTTATTCCATGTAGAATCCCATTCAGTTTCACAGTGAAGAAAGCTCCTCTGTGGCTTTCAGTAGTCTAGTCCCAGAAGGAGGGATAAAAGGCTGGTTTGTTCCTGTCCCACATTAAAGACGTGTTTGTTAGAGGTATTCTTTAACCTGTGAAGTCTTACCTGCACTCCAGCTACTGCAGGGTCCATTAGTGTGTGTTGTTTTTTCTGGAGCCCATAGGGAAGGAGGTATCTCTCTTTTTCATCCTCTGTGCTCTGAAAACAACACCTGTTTTGCCCTTGTGGATCTTCTTGTTCTTTGTTAATTATTTCTCGAGGATTCATGGTTGGAAAGCAATTCCACAAAACTGCTAACAAGGCAGGAGAGCCAAATTTGTCGTGAAACTTCTAGAAGAAAACCCCTGCTCCTTAGCCAGGGTATTTGAGTGACAGCTGTTGCTAGTCAGATGTCTCTGGTGTAGAAGAGAATTAACCAAAATCAGGCGCTTCATCCCAGTAGGTGACTCTGAAGACTTGGCTGCTTAGAAATTACAACAGCATCAGATTTCCCAGCTCACTGAAGCTGAGTTTTTGGGCAGCGATTCCCACAGAGGGACACAGGCTGTTTAAGATTAAAGGGATGACAACACAAATATTTTTCACATTAAAACTAAATTCAATTTTTAATGAAAATGTGAGCGCAATAGGTGGCAGGGCAGGAAGGTGAGCCAATTTTTGTAAATAAGTGGAGTTGGGCGTATTTTAGAATGAAGCAAAGAAAGCTGAACTCTGTGCAAAAGTTATTAAATAGCTTAATCATACACAGAGATGGGATTTAGTTTCAAGGGAAAGCTACGTCGAACCTAAACTCATAATCTCTTTAAAATATAAACATTGAACATTAACCACAAAATGTCAGAGCCTCTCCTACTCATGTTTTGGATTGTGTTTTTTTTTTGGGTTTTTTATAGGCAATTTAAATACCATCTGTCTGACTTTGTGAAGCAGTGAAGAGAAACCACTACAAAAACACCAATCAATGCTTTGTACACTGTCCAAATGGCCTACAGCCCCAGGTGCAATTTTCAGCTCCATAGAAGGTGGTATATCTTTCCAGGAGAGCTGCCCTCTGCCTAGGACCACATTGGCATGAAACTTGGCACAGACCACTGAGTGGGGCACATCTGCAGTTCCCTCCTGCACATCAGGGGAGCAGTGATGATCTCTGGTATCTCAGACAGCAGTTTCTACAAATTCTGGTGGGTAGAAGACACAGTGAACAAGGTAGAGGTGTTTCATTTTGTTCACACTAGACTTTCCATGCTTTAACTTGTCCATAATGCTTTGTGCTTTAAAGTAAATAGTTTTTTTTGTTCTCTTTGATGTTTACCTTCAATTAGATAAAGCCTTTTACCCCCATCAGCAGTACTTTATTGCTCAGAAGAAAATTTCCTTAAGTCCCTGGTAATTTTTTCCCCCTGTTTCCTGAACTGCCTTCAATCTTGCATTACCTCTGTGGTAATGAGTGATAATGATGATAATGATGTTAATGAAACTGAGTGCTTACAGCAGTCTGGAGAGAGGGAAGTGATGTGATTGAAACCCTGCTCTGGAGTCCTAAATTCTTCCAATATTTTCAGTTACTCTGTTACTGAATGTTGTACATAATTGGCTGTCTGTTTATGCTCTTGCATTTCTTTCACTGGTACAGCTTTTGCTGCATCTCTTCCATTGAATTTTACATTTAAAATTGTTTCCCTGAATGAACTGTGGGTTTTTTTCAACCTTACTTAACTTCCATCCTGTGTTTCCAACCATATCAACTGCTTTTCTTTAGTGTACTCTTGTCATTGGTTTTATTTTGGTTTCCGTGTGAGGATAATCTGCCAACTATTAAAACATTTCATAGATGGTGCTTTTTTTCTACTTTTTATGCACCATGGTGAGGCATTTTGTTCCCTAGGACATGGTGCTGCCATCAGACTCAACAAAGTTCCTCTCTGAATTCACCCCATTCTAAATGAGACTGATAAGATGAATTCCCTCTCTTTAAAAGTTGCTTAATCTATCTATGTCTACAATTTTCTCACAGTAAGAGCAACAGCAATGCCAACAGACTAAATAAAAATCTCTGCAAAGCTTTAAAACCTCCTTCGTCTGCCAGGTTTTCCAATTTTTTGTCTTCTTGCCTCCATGCTATCCTTTCTTTCAGCTTTAGGTTCTTTTGCTGTCATTCTGGCAGGTTGGGAAAGGGAGAATTAGTTACTAACATTGGAATGACGTAGTTAAACATGTTTTGAGCCATCACACTGTAACTGCAACAGCAGTCAAGCTTTTCTTTCTAATTACCATAAGTAATTAATAGCTACCCAAGAGCAAGTTTCAGATTAATTAATTCCCTCCAAAGTTGTCCTCCAAAGTATTCCTTTGACCAAATGTTCAAGGTAATTCATTTTAACTTCAAAGTAAGTTAGAAAAGTGTTACAAGCAGCAGTACAAATTCTGATGAGGTTTGTAGCTTTGCTAAACTTTCTTTTACCATTTTTCTATGCTTTTTGGTGTTTCCCAGGAAAAGAAGAAAAATTAAAACTTTCCCACTGAGTAAAGTTGTATTGGTTTCTATTTCTTATATTATCTCCATGAATATTTCAGAATGGTGTAATGGTGTCTTCATTCATATCTTAATATATGAAGGAAAAATAACTGAGTTCCCTTGCTTTGGCCATTCAATTGGACAAATTCCAGGTTATTAGTCATCTAATAAATTATTTTCACAAATGTGGACAGTGAGGAAGTAAGGTAGAACTAAGAGGTCTTTGCTATTGACCTCATTGGGACACCATGGATTTTATCAGAAATATGATTTATTCTGCAGTGATAAAGCACTAAATTCCCTTCTCCCAAAGAGTGAGATTTTTCCAGCTCGCTCTCTCCCCAGAATATGAGCCTATGTTCCTTTCCTACTCTGCAATACTAGGATTTTCTGTGTATTTTATTCCTAGGATACCAGATTTTCTTCTTTGAGTGTTGAAATATGAATTAATTATGGATAACCTTAAACAACCAGAGAGTGATAGTAGGAAGTGAATATTTGCTTAAGAAGAACTAAATCAACATGGTGGTCTTTGAACCTACCAAGTCTTCAAAGCTGCACTGGTGATAAATCTTTGAAAACTTTTTTTCCCAATGCTTTTGTTTTAGGTGCCAAACATTCACCCTGTCTGTCAGGCAAGACAGATGAGTACAGTTCCAAATCCTCTGTAATGATTACATCACTGGAAATTATGAGGCTCTAGGGAGACAGTGTCTGCCCTTATCCCCTAAAATCTATCTTGGGAGGATTTTTGTAATCTCTCTGAAATCCTGGATTTCCAGAACTCTTCAGAGAACTCTGTAAAACCTCTCCTTGTCAAGAGCTGTGCAGGGAGGCAGTCATGTTGCTCTACTACAATCTGCCTTGGTGCTGTTAATAGTTACTCTACAATTCCTTCCATCATCACACATTTTATGAAAGTATTTTTAAAGACAGAGTGATCACATGAAGCAAACACATGGAAAATGTACTTTGAAGAGTCTAGAGCCTGATTTACAGGTTATGCTTCCCTTCGGTGATGGCACCAGACATTTTGTTTGTTCAAGAATACAGGAAAAAAAATGTTGTAGGCAGAGGTAAAATCTTTCAGTAGATCAGATGACGAAGTGGGAAAAATGAGCCTTATGTACTCAAGAATTTTTCTGGACGAAGGATGTTAAGAAGAACTTGTATAACTAGATGCTTTTCTAATTTGTCCAACAAATCAACTAGTTTTTTATAGCTACTTGCAAACTCTGCCCTTTGTTTAAAGGAGAATTGAATAGCTTATATTCAGCTGAATATCTGCTGTTCCTTTGGGATGACCAAAGCTTTATATAAAAAATCTAATTATTATGTTAATCACTATTCAAATGGCAAGGAGTAAACTACAGAGCTCCAATTGCAAGGTGACAATAGAAAGATATCAATCATTAGATTTGTTCCTGTAATGCAAAAATTTTCATGGTTTGTTGAAAGCAAACCCCTCTGGGGATAAAATATTGCCTGGAAAATCAATGAAGTCATTGCAGTTGTAATTTAGTGTTTTGATAAAGCTGAAAATTAGTCAGTTAATATTCTTGTAAGTGATGAATAAGAAATGTGAATTATTGTTTGTGCTGTTTTCCTCATGATTGTTGAGATATATATATATATGTATGTATGTATATAATTTTCTTTTCTTCTAATCATAGAGAAATAGGAAACATTATTAGTTAAAAAAAAAAAAAAAGACACCTTGGAATCAAAAGATGATTAAAAATGTTTCTTTTCTTGAGACCACCATTGTGTTAAGATAGGGATTGAAGAGAGAGAGCCTTCAGAGACTGCATCATCATGACACTGCAGCAGACAGGCAGTAACAAGTCTAAAAATAACAACGTATGGGCAAAGTCAAAGGACTCGAAGCTATGTCTTTGCAAGACATAGAAGAGCTCCTGAGTGTTTGTTACCTGGCAGGACTAAACTCCTGAACATTGACACCAGGGTTCTGTTCCTCCACTTCCCTTTGATTTTTAGCTTCATCTTTCATAGGTGTTGAAGATGAAACAGCGAAAGAAGCTGAGCTGAACAAGAAAGTTGGAAATGTGTAAAGTTATGTAGGAAATTGGTGGTGAAGGGGTCATTGTGGTCTTCTATTGTTGAAAGGATTTACCTGCAAATGTTCAGCATGGAGACAGTGGCCCAAAGCTTCGAGCACCGGAACACTGCTCAAGAGAAAAAGTCTTAAGTCTCCAACAGATTTCTTGGAACTTTGGGAAAGCAACTGGTTCCATGATGGTCAGTCCCATAATTCTAACATTGATGTGGGAAAAACCTCATTTCACACACACTTTGCTGGAAGAATAAACACTTTCAAACCCGTGAGATGTGCAGAGACTACATTATGGCAAGTTGTGTGGTGTAACTCAGTTCAAGCATTTTGGAAGCCTGTCCCATTTGATGTCTAAATCACAGGCATGTCTTTCAGTTTCTGTAGTGTGTGACTGTGATGTATAATTATTCAATAACTTCCTTTTGTATGAACAGTAATCCAAGTGCCTTTTGTTTGCCTAGAACTGCTTGCCAGCTGTTGTTGTGTGGGTGTGGGACCAGCTCTTGTGCGTGTGAAAAGGTGCCACGTTGTTTCTACTGTGGCATCATCTGAGGGAGGATGTGGCCAGTGACTTTTCTTGTGACAGGACAGCCAGAAGTCTGGTGGAAATGCAAGCAGCATACAGGTCCCACCAGTTGTTAAATGAGTTGTCTTAAAGAGGAGCTCTGTTATATCTGCTCTGCTTAGAAACCTTGTGACATAGGAAGGTAACTGTGGATGGTTACCCAAAAATGTTTCTTGGACCCCATTTGGGAGAAGAAATAGATTCTGTATGTCAGGCAGGACCAATTCCTTTTCCAGCCCTCTAAACCATTCTGCAAATATTTTCCCCTCAGGTGTGTATGGATGGACAAAAATAAAAATAACTAACCCTTAGCATGTACAGTACATATATTTTTTCACGTTTAGAAAGGTGTAAACACCTTCAGAGTAACACACCGTAAATGTGTCTACAGCACATAAAAAAGATCACTGAGGAGGAATATACTATCCTTTCACCTTTCTCTTATGGCAGTCATTAGAAAATCTGTCACATGTTGCAGCACAATTGATCAATTTCATTGTGTACCAGTGATAAATTTAATGTACTCTGTACATGAAAATCCCATTATTGTGATTTTATGTGTAATATATAAATATATGGATTCTATTAAAACCAAAAGAAACAGTAGCACTGGCTGAACTCCTTTAAAAAGTACTTACCTTAAAAAGTAACTTGGTGTGATCCTTAGTAAATTCTTTTAACTTAATTTTCCTTTGCAGTGTTCATTTTTATAAGGCAAGCTTTACTCCATTAAGCTGTCAGATAAAAAGTGAGCTAAGGGCCTGGCTGCATTTTCATCTAACAAAGGCTACATTTAGTGGGCTCAATTACTGGTGGAAGCTTTAGACAGAAATAGAAAAAGAAGGATGACAGAGCAATTTATTTTTACAATAAAACTATTAATTCTTGCACCCTCCCTTCCTTACAATATTCTGATGCTTAACGCTACATTAATGAGGCACTTTTAATATAATTATGGTTGCTTTTGTTACTGCTTTTCCTGATTTTTCAGATGTGGCCTTAGAATTAACTGTCCTTGGCCAGAGTGAGATTTTCCCTTTAATTGGGCTGAAACTGTTATCTTTTTACAATTTCCTGCAACATCTTTTGCTTTCATACCATTTGGATGTACGGAGAAGAAAGAGAAAACATCATTTCCTGGTGCTGTTCTCTTCATATAATTTAACCAACCTAAAATTTGTGGCATCATTGCAGGGGTTTCCACAGTCTGAAGCTCAACACATGGCCACCAAACTGTTTTTCCATGCAATCTTTAGATGCATTATAATTTATTTCCTTTTACAGCAGTCTGAAGAACACAGGACCTAACTCCTAATACAAGTAATTCATTAGCAACAGGCTATGTTGATCCTGGAACCAAATATAGCAATTGCCCAAAAGGTCTTTAAAATGCCTCTTAAACAATGATTTGAAGGAGTGGGTTATTTACACAGCCGGTAACAAGCTGTGGAGCATTTCATCTTCTGCTTGCTGGTCTGCTCTTCAGTTAGGGCTGTGCTGGCTCTTATTTGTTTGTGGCCTATGACTAAGTGGGTTGGTGCTGCACACAGCCAGTTAGTTTGCAGTCTCAGAAGGATGGAGGAATAAATGGACCATAGCAGATGAATTCACTTTTAATTTTTAGCTCAGTTCAGGGAATACAGTGCTTTGTAATTCAGCTCACCGTCCTTACTGGGCTGTGTTCTTCATCTCTGTGCACGTGGCTGGCTGCAGTGGGCTTTGATATGGTTATGAGGGGGCAGTGTGAGTTACATCTCTCTCTGGATGTATTAAATCTATACCATAGTAAGAGAAAACTGCTCTTTTGTTTCAGACCTAAGGTGATCTTTCAGACATAAATGAGAAAATTCCTCTTCATGGTCCACTGCACCTGTGAACTTTATGAACTGGTCATCACACCCACATTTTTACCCCAGCAGTTTCAGACACTTTGTACATGTGGTCGATTTTTCTCTCAAGGATGCAAGAGCAGTTCCACTGGTTTTGTTTATACTGCAAGCACAAACTCAGAAACTGGCTCTGTTCCCCTGTTTACCTTAATGCATATGCCAAGCAACAAAGCGAATGTATTGCACTACAGGGCCTTTGTTCTCTGCTGCATGAGCAGTTTGGCTTTTACACCCCTGAACGTGGCTCTTCCAGAAGCAGGTGTCAGGATATTGTCTTCTGAGATTTGGGTCAAGAAACAGGACCAGTTAGAGACACAGACATCCCACTGGAAATGAGAGCTGCTCCTTTTTTTTCTTTTTTTCCATAAAGCTGTGAGAAAAACAGGACAGATAATTTGGTAAAATATGGAACAATGCACAGTGAGAAAGCTTTGATAGGAAACTAGAGACTGTGGCCTGGGAAAAAAAAAGTTAAAACAATAAAAAATAAATATTTGGCTTGTCTTGAAGGGATAAATGGCTTGTCCAGATAATCCATTTGGTATCTGAAGCTATTTCTTTAGTTGAAAAGACTTATGACAGAATTGTTAAAATTCCCTAGGTAGAAATACATGAGATGGATTGAGGCTGGGTGGATGGAAAAATGAAGGCTTGATCTTGGCTGCCCAGGCAAGATGCAGAAGCAAAGGTTTAAAATTAAACTGAGGCATGAGGGAGGAACTGCTCTTGTGGAAGTGGAGAGGGGTTCCCTGGGACAAAGAGTTTGTGGGTTTTGCAATCCAACATTGATGTGCTGCACTTTGCACATGGCAGGGGAATTGCTCCTCTGAAAGCTCCACAGCTCTGTATTGTGGCAAAGCCACTGGGGAGGTGATTTTGTGTTGGACAAAATTGGGTTTTCATTGGCAGGAGTGGATAACAGAGACTTGCTTTACTTTCATACCAACCTTGGAGATTGCTTGTGTCTTGAAAAAAAATCACAAGGGTCTCCTCTTTTGCTTCAATGCCCAAGGCCATGCACTCTGATTCCTCTGGGGTGGAGATTAATATTATATTACCAATAACTTTGAAACTGAAAAAAATAGTGGTCAACTTTGGCCTGCTGCGTTCAGGGTTTAGGAGAGTGCAATTCTTTATAAGAAGAAATCTTTGCCAAATATTTAAATCTGGCATTGTCCAATGAATCATTCAGTGATGAAATATTCTGGAACCATTATAATTTAAAAAAATTAATCATGCATTAGACTTTTGCACCACTTAATGTAGCAAAGAAGGGTATTATTTCAATATTACTGGATTTATTAACTGAAACTAAATTACTGTACAAAAGGAAGTGCATCAATCTCATCCTGAGAGATGTCTGACCTGTATTTATTTCTGCTGCTGGAATAATTATAAAGGAAATTGTATTGTCATTGTTAATTTTGGTCTTGTTGTCAGGAAAACTTGTAATGTTCACTGTCTGCTGTCTTGAGATACAAGGAGGGGTTTGGAGCTGTGATAGCACTGAGGGAGAGATTTGCTGTGTATTCCCATTTCATGGGTATTTTCTTGGACTGCTCTTATAAGTATACACCCACAAGAAACTACACCATACCTAAAAGACAGTCTGGATGCAGAAAGAGAAGTACTCAAACTCACTTGCCTTAATCCTGAAGAGTATGTAATCATTTTTACTCTTAACATGGGAGTCTGCTTTGTATAATAGGCCTTTCACTTCTATGTACTCTTTGAAAGTAAGGATTCCAGCAAGAATAAATTTATTATTCTTTCTTTTTGCTTTTGCAGGTTGTCTGTGTTTATGCCACTTTTGAGTAACTTAACTATAACGTGTCAGAATTATACACTGCTATATATAGTTGAAAATGCTAGGTATAAGAAAAGCTCATTTTGTCTCACAGAAAAACAATGATTAGATTCTGTTTTAAAGGAGGTTATATGAGTGCAGTTGGTGACAGTTACTTCTTCAGATATGTCCATATTGTTGTAAGATCAATAACTCATTGATCGAAATGATAAGAGAGCTACTATTAGATTTCATGAAGTCGTTAATTAGCAAAATACCAGTAGTGCTTACTGAATCACTAGGGTTTTATTGCTTAATTATATGCCTAACTAAGCATACCCTCTGCTCTAATTAGTGGAAAATGAGTTAAAAATATACAGGATATGGCCTACTTCTGTACGCAGTTGAGGCTTAACTCATTTTCTTTAATTTCCAGATAGTATATCAACATTATAAAATATTCAACACATGTATTTCATAGATCTGCTACCATTACTGTCAAATGTGTTGATGCAGCTTAACTGATCTAGAAGTAGGTTTAGAAATTGATGGTAATACAGTGTTTATGAAGGCTGCCATTTGAAAAAGTACCTTAACCATAAATAAGGCATATTAATTTCAAGTATCTTTGCTCAAATGCTATTATATGCCAATGGGAAACATATTCAACAAGACTAGAGGTACAAACCCCTATTTTAGTATGAATATGATTCTTCAGCTATAGAAATGTGGGCAACATAATCAAAGATCCAAAAGTCTCCCTCTAGCAAGGATTGTGTTTGGTTTTAAATGGCACCTCTAAGTTCAAAAGTAGATTTTATTGTCATGAACAGGCTTGGTTGTGATTACCTGGTAACTCTGAGCACCATCTAACTCTCTCTCAGCCTCAGCATATGGTGTGAAGGAAACTGAAACCTGAATTCTGCCCATTTTCTTTGTGTTGGTTATGGTTTGGGGTTTTTTTGTTGTTTAGTTTGGTTTTGCATCTGTTTGTGAACAGTAGGACTTTCAGGTGATCACAGTTCTGAAATTCAAGCTTTTTTTTCTGGTTTTGCCTCCATTACTAACCTGTTAAATCAGAGTATCCATCCCAGAGGATACTTTAAAAGTTCACACAATAGTCAGGTAGCTTTGGCAACCATCTGGAAGTTACCTAGGAAATGTAAGGTGTAATCAATGAATGAGGGAAAAATATGGAAAAAAAGAGTTCATCTGTGGCTGTTCAAACCAAAGCTACCACCTCTGGCCTCGGACCTGCCTGTGCTGCAGGGCAGTGAAGGCTGAGATAGGTATCATGAGATACGTGCCTTGTTCTCATGGCCTTCCTTAGGCATTTGCTGCTGGAGACAAAATCTCAGGCTCAGGGGACCTTTGATCCAATCTGGTCCAGGCATCACAGCGTCATTAATGCAAGTCAGAGCCTGCAGCAGTGTGGGATCCACTCCAGTTCTGTTGCTCGATGTGGGCTAATGGGTGGTCTCTTGCTCCAGTCTCAAATCTGTAAATTAGTGTCTCCACTGAACTTTTGCTTTAAGGCCTGAATTTAAAGGCATTTCCCTCACCTCTGGCTGATAATTCAGCCCTGAAGTATGAGAGTGTACTAGATGGATGCTTTTCTCATAAAAGATTTTTGTGTGGATGTATGAAGCTATAAAATTAGAGTGGATCACACAGATATAAACCTACTTTGAATAAATTCTCTTTACTGAAATGAACATTTTAAGTATTCCCTTGCTTCAGCTATTTTAATTTTAAATATTTTGATTATCATTTTAGAGTTTCATCTTGTTTGAATGTGTATCAACTAATTTTCAGTGTGAAGTCTTCTACCCCTTTAAAATACATGTCCTATAAGTTTGATAAAGAGTTTAATTAATACACATACAATAATCACTTTTAAAACTGCACATCCCAAACTGAAGGTTGCCATGAAGCTACTTACATAGGAATCCCTGGCAATTAAGATAAACAAATTTTGACAGCATGGAATTAAGCATGGCAATAAGAAACCAAATGAAGTCTTTAAGTATCAGGTCAGAGGGAGAATGAGTGACATGCCAGAAATTTGTTCAGTTGGAATTGATAGAGTCAGTTTGAGTGACGGATATAAAACCAGTGGTGTGTAGATACCCCTGCCTGAAAAGCATATAATTGCTGTAGAAGGGGAAAAGGTTTTATGCAGTCATGGTTAGCCCTCCAGTGATCAGTAAAATCAGCTCTTCCGAGGTGATCCCACTGGGCATCTTCCAGTGCATATTGTGAGGACAGGCCACCAAAATGGTTCATTTATCAAAGCTTTATGAGCCTCTCCCATTCTCAACCTCTGTGCATATTCATGGGCTTTCTTTTCACTTATTCCGTACAGGGCAGGATAACCTGGTGCTGGATCAGCACTGGAAAACTATGGAGCTGTCTCACCATAGAGGTTTCCAGGCAGAGATTCTGTATGGAGAAACAGAACAAGGAGGTAAACCTAAGATCAAAGAGCAAGTGACTCGTGAGGGAGCTGGACAATGTCCTGAGCAACCCACTCTGCTCAACCCTGTTTTGAGCAGTAGAAGATCTTAAGAGGTCCCTTCTGACCACTGTTCTGTGACTCTGTAAAACGACATCTACCAGTGTGTGTGTCAAAATGAGTTTTCTTGGTATGGCAGAACATCTCCTGCCAGGAGCACAGAAAGAATTTAGGTCCTCTAGAGAAACCAGTTGCTCATAACAAATATCTTGATGTATATGGGAAATGCCTGTAGGGAGATAGGTAACTCCATTATTATCTGCTAGCAATAACACTTCTCCAAGTAGTTTTATTGCCATCAGTCATATTTCCCTCAAGTGTGCTCAAGGGTAAAACAAGACTTGAATATCCAGGAAATGACTAATGTACTTCTGGAGAAGCAAATTTCCTCAGTAGTGTCAACTTTTGACACTTAAAAGTGATACCATGAACACACCTCTGTGCTGCCACCCTCACCAAAAGCATTCCAGGGAAGTGGATGAATCTTTCTTTGCCATTATCTAGATTTTGAGTTTTGCAACAGCCTTCAGTCAGAGTGACTAGAAACACAGTGGAAACTTACAGACTACAGGAATTTCATAAATTGTCAGTGCCTGACAAGTTTTTATGCACATTTCACATTGCCTAGCTGAAAAGCCTCTCTAGAATGTCTGATAGTGACCAAATCTATATATAACGGGAAAACTTCAAATCCTTTCCAGCATGTTGCTTTCAAAAATTCTCAGTAGTATTTACACTGCTCCCTCTGTACAGTCCTGTCCTAAGCCCCCACGTGGTTAAGCTTTGATCCAAATTCCATTATGTGTTTGTCACCATCTGACCTTGTAAACTTACTTGAAAATCTGGTTACTTAATTGTTATAAAAAATTGGAACTGAGAATGCCTTGAAACCTGGAGATCTTTTCAAGTTTTGTCCTGAGCTGTCTAACCTGAGGCATCAAAGGAGAAGTCACCTTTTAAGTCTGAAACTCAGAGCCTCAGAACCCTGTATACATAGTAATGAATTTCAGGTATGCTGGAGAAGGTGATTGACAGCAAATCATGAAGGGAGTCTGTGGGACCAAGTTCAGAATCCCTGGGGAATGTCAGCTTCAAGAACTTCTTCAATGGACAGCTTAGGAAGTGATATGCATCTCCTCTATACAGCAAGTTCCCCACAGAAAGCCATTGTTTTTGCAAGCTGACTCCAAATGCATTTAGACAAAAACTAAAACATACATAATAATAATACATAGAAAATCTTTGATAAAGCTGTTTAGAGTGCCTCTAAAACATTTTTGAATGGCATGTTTTGTAAAATCATGCCATAAATTTAAAATGTCACTTCTATTAAAAGCATTTGAAAGGATACCTAAAAAACATATGGTCAATGCTTTTATAATCAATAAGAGCAAATTCCTGAAAATTCTTGGTAGTATCTGATGAGGCTGAGCACCTGCTCTGTTACCTTTCAGTGTGTGTGCCCCACAGGTAACAAGATTTCTGACTTCAGTACCTCTGCTAAAATATTTCTGATGAAACATCTACTATTTGTCACTATTTTTCACAAAGGTCCTTGGTAGACTTTATCTTTCAAGTGTTTTTTTTGGCAGGCTTGTAAGCTTTTGTTATTTAGTGAAGTCATTTGTAAATACTCAGTGTTGATTTTGCTGGGTTTAAGCACACAGTAATGGCGCTTTTTTTGGCGTTAAGTCGCATGGGTAAATACACATCTGCAAGAGCTGATGAGCACCCTTCATCTGAAAATTTCCATTAATACTTCATGGAACAAACCAAACAGCCTGCTGGATCTGTTTGATTGCACAAATGACAGTCCTATATGATGCCACTACATATAGACACTGCAAGATTACTATTCCATCCAGAGCTCACAAGGAATAATTTGTCTTTCTCATTTCCCTCTGAGCTCTCTGTTCTTTGATTTTCTTATCATTATCAGAAAGATGAATCTCACTGTGCCTTGCTGGTATAGTTTCTCCCTATATGCATATATCCACTTGGATGAGAGGAAGAAATGCAGATAATGTAATCCTTGAAAATAACACAGAGAAGAAAGGTCATAATGAGAAGGATAAATGTGTTAGGGCAAAGGAGATGTTGGCCAGCGGAAAGCACAATCTGCAGGCCCTTCTCATGGAGGAAGAACCCTGTACTTAAAGAAGCAGACCTTAGCACCAAATATTTTGATTTGCAATGTACTGGGAATGCAACGTTTTCCCTAACAGCTATCAGCAAGTTTTATGCTGGCCTCTAAAAGAAGAGAACGTTATGTTGCCTGTTCAGCTGTAGAGGTGAGTAGGTTACATTGACAGATGACTCTTCTGGAATGAAAAGTGTTCTCAAGATAGTGACTAAAACAAGCTTGCAATATCCAAGTTGGTGCTGGCCAACTGCAGCTGCTGCCTGGCTGGGAAGGGACAAGTTTTGTTCTCGCCTTGGCACAGCAGTGTAAGCCACTGGTGTTAGAAGAATATTGCCTGTGCCCTTTAATAAGCACTAGAAAAACATTCATTTTAATCTCCTGAATTCAAAAATCCCAAGCTTAGATAGGTTTAGATCCATTTGATTTGCATGGTTTAATGGTATAATTTGTAGCTGTTTGTTTACCATTCCTCTCTTGATAGTTCATAGCAAAAATTAGTTTACTTATCACAACAGGTAGGTCTTCAATTTCCACTCAATTCAAGTCTTTTAGAAAACAAATACTTTCCTTTTTTTTTCCATTTCACAGGAAAGCAAAGATAAATATAATCTTCCCTACCTGTAATTGCACTGATAAACTGTATATATATATATGTGGCAATAGATAAAAGTATCACACCTGTTTCAGTGATTCAGGACTATGAAGATTACCCTATTTATTTCTCACCATATGAATTGGACAGTATCCCCTTTAGATTTTGTATGCTGCAGCACGTCAATAATCTTTGAAAAATGCATTTCTTTGCTCTGTGAGACAAGGTTGATAAGGTAAACCATTAGAATAGAGTTGAAGCAATTGAGGAAATTGCAAGGACATCTGCTAGGAAGAGGAGACTTCCTGGGTTTCTCTGCCTAGCTATTACCAGGTGCATTTATGGCATGGATTACTAATATTTAAAACTATTTGTATCATCATATTGTCTTTTAAGGGCTGCTATGAATATGCATATATGCCTAGAAGCTTGCAGTTGGGCCTTATAAATTGAAGTGCTTCCTCCTTCCTTGCCCAGGGTGGGATTTGCAGAGCTCCTGCTGCCCAGAGAGCCTGTGCCCTGCTGCAGGCCAGCAGTGTGGCTGCCCACAGCTGCTCCCTCTGCAGACATTCCTGGCTGGCAGTGAGCAGTTTTCCCCTTCAGTCTTTAGCAGAAGCAGCAGCACTTTGCCCACTCCTACCTTGATTGCTCCTGGAAAGTTACAGTTAATTGGAAGGAGCATTCCAGACCTGTATCTCGCTCCAGGCATGGTGAGAAATACCTCAAAGCCAGGGCTACCAGCTCTGTCAAACACAGCTGAGCACAGGGGGAAGAAGAAATTGAATTAAATTATTTATTCCCTTCTGCAAGAAGCATTAGTCCTAGAGATCTTTATATTTCTGTTGCTTTGTCCTGTTAATTAAGTGTTGATGGAGACTTCCCACTGTTTTCTCCTGGAGTCTGTTCCATGGTCATACAGACCTTAGACAATTTTTCCTCCAAGATTTTTTCTTGGTGTCATTACATTACTCTTGGTTGCACATTCACTGATC
Source organism: Margarornis squamiger (assembly GCA_035222235.1). Taxonomy (NCBI): domain Eukaryota; kingdom Metazoa; phylum Chordata; class Aves; order Passeriformes; family Furnariidae; genus Margarornis; species Margarornis squamiger. The sequence continues at coordinate 14,430,325 of JAWWTY010000035.1, read as the reverse complement.
CCCTTCAGTGATGTCCAGGTGATTATGTATCTCACAGAAGTGCTGGGTTAGCTTGATGTGATGCCTGGAGATGGGGAGGGAGCAGAAGAACGTGCTATCAACACCCCAGGCAGAGTTTCACCCTCTATATCCAGTGCAGTTGCCCAATGCATCATTTAACATTTTTTTTCCGTCTGTGTGTGTAACCTCATGACAGCTGCCTGCACATAAACGAATTTCATCTCCAGTAAATTTCTAGAGGCTGGAATTGAGCCCAAGAGTCCTTGTACTCAATCTTAGACTGCACTACCTTCTAGTGGCATTTCATAATATTTCCTCCCTTTTAACTTTTTAGCACTTGCTGACAGTGATGAGGAGACTCTGAGGCACAGCTCAACTAATTAAAGGCAGCTTTTCAGTTTCTAATAAATTACAAAACTTTTATTTTCTCAGAAGCAGTAAAAATAACATGCCAAAAATCTTGCTTTACTGCGTGAACTTTTTTCCCATCAACCTGTAACTGAAATTACAAAAAAATGTGTTTGCTGTCTTTTAATGCCAGTCTGCATATCACACAACATCTGACTGATGTAATTGAATTCCTGGCTCATAGTTAGACTCAATAATAGATAGGCAAGCTGGAATGTAGGCAACCATTCTCCAAATATCAAACTGAAGTTAGAAGTGTTGAAGTGTTTAGGAGCCCATGAAGTGATGTTGGAAGAGACACTTGCTTGTTAGTGGTTTCTTTTCACTTTGTGTTATTTTTCTGCAAGCCAGATATAACAATAAATTGTAAAACCAACTGGTTTAGATAAAATCATAATGAGTGTATTTCAGGCTGTGTTCTGCATGGACAACAATGCAGGAAGACTGTAACTAACTGCAAATGTGCTCGTAAGGGTTTGTATTCTGGCTCAGCTTTGAAGTTTGTGCATGTAAACCAAAAAGGAGCTCAGGACTGAGCTGATGCACCAGTTCCAGCTGAGCTCAGGCTCTCACTGATAGTCACTTGCTGACTGATCTTTTGAGTATTAAACAATGTTTTGACCCAGAAGATGCAAGATGCACAAGAATAAGGCTAGCAGGGTAGGAGTTTCTACATACGTGATGCAGCCTGCGTGTGACAGTGTAAGATGATTTTTGGACAGGAAGAACTGAGTTTACAATCTCAGTGAAGAGAAACCACTGTTCTTTCTGTGAAAGCTCTGAGTTATTTGTCCACGGGCTGGCAAAGAGGGGAGGGAGGAACAAGTTGTGCTGTGCTGTATTCGTCAAAGTTACGCTTAATAGCAACAAAGGTGAAATGGCATAATCTAGACTTTATGCCCGTGAGTAAAAAAGTCTATAAATTATGTCTGTTCCAATTCTTGATAGTAATATTACCTTAGCATCCAACTTTTGAATTTATAAATGCCTCTGCTTTAATTTTCATCTTTGCTGACAGACACCTCTTAAAAGATTGGCAGCATTTTGGTATACAATGAAGTCAGGTGGACAAGGAAGTGAGATTTACATTCTGTTTGGTGTGTCTCTGTATATTTTATTATTATATAAAATATAATAGATATGTATTATACATATACATAAATATAAAAAATATTTATACACAAATGTACAAATATATATATAAAATATGTATAAAGGGCTATGGATCCAGAGTGCACAACTTGATAAACAAGGGGAAAAAATGAAACAAAACTGGCAGCAACATGCTTCTCTTCCTTTGGATTCAGGATAGCCTTGTTCTGGTTTTCCATCAGGCTATAAAGCTGAACTCTTGGTACATGAAAAATAAGTCATGGAAGCTTATTTATTGCCATCAGCTTTGTGGGAAAATGTCATGGTCTCCAAGAGTGACTAGCTGTATTGTTTTCTTTTTTCAATTCCTGTCTAAGCTCTAAAATATTACTAACCCGTTCAGACAAATACTGTAGGGCAGCGATATCCCACTGCTAAACTTAACTGCTGCCTCTCTTGAAACTTGGTCTTATCCTTCAGAGAGTTATCACCAGCATAGGACTTACCTTATTACTTTCCAAATTATACACAATTGAGTGATGTTTAAAAAAATAAAATTAACAAAATCTGCGACCTGTCGTAGTCTGACTTCAGAAGAAACCACAGTGGAAAATGTTAAACTCATCTCAAGTTTTGTTAAAAATATTTGTGAATTGATGGTCTAATAAAATAATCAGATAAACTCTGATTTAAAAAGAAATTGATTTAAGTAATTGTTCTGATCCCTTGCATATTAAGGTTCACTTTCCTCTCCTTCTTCATACTTAATTAACAATTTAATTCAATTGTGAATCTTGTAAGACAGACAGTGAAGCAAGGGCAGCAAAAATAACCTTCATGCAGTTCTAACATATCACCCAGGCCTTAACCAAAGAGTCAGAGAGGGAGGGAGATTCCAGAAGCTTTGGTTATGAGAATCGCTCTCATCCATGTGCTTTCCAAAGAAGTCTGGATAATCTTGGTCTGTGGTGATGCTAAGAAGGGTGGAGTGAGCCTGCACCACAATCTAGTCCCCTCCCTTCTCCTAGAACTAGCTTTTGTGCAGCCAAGCATTCAGCAGCTCAGGAAACTGGTCTGGCCCCAAAGCAAGGAATTATTAATACTCAGCTTAATCAGCCTCCTGATTAAACTGGCTGAAGGGCCCAATGAGCCGAGCTGGTGCCAGCTCAAGAGGGAGAGCATGGAAACTTGCAGATGGGCAAGGCAAAGGCAAGATCAGCATTAAATCAGTTTGTGATGGATATACATATAAAAGTATAAAAGTCTTTAATGTGTGTCTAAAGCAGAGCTGCATTCAGAAATAACAGGCTGAGAATGTCTAGCAAGGGGACGGTGTTGCTGCATTGCTGTGTGTTTTTTACCACTCAGGCTCCTGGTGGCATCCACCCTGTGTGTGTGTTTCTCTGGCACAGCAGTGAAGGATGGCTGCCAGTCCAGCTCAGCTCTGGTGCAGGTGAGTGATGGCTCCTCGCTGGACCTGAGCAGGGAAGCAGGAGCCCCCTGTTTTGGTGAGTGCACCTGCAGGTACTTTCCATTCTCCGTCTCCTGAGCATTCTCTGGGGGCTTTTCTACACTTCACTTCCAAGACTTTCCCAGATGGTTGCTCTGCAACCCAGATGTTGTTTATTTATTCATCTGTCACTTTAAAAAGAACAATGCTGAAAAGGGAATAGAATGAGACGTGTTTGTTCTCCATCAAAGGAAAAAGAAGGGGACTTGGCAGTTTCCAGCATATGCGTTTTTGAGGTTGAGAAGGTTGTCACAAAGTATTGCTCTTCTCTTAAAATCATCCTTCCCATTTTTTCACAACTGAAAAGCTTCTGCTTAGTGAGAAGCTGGGGTTCAGAAACTCCATTTCTAAAAATGTGTCAGCACTGTATGGACTCAAAGGAGTTGTTTACATGTCGCAGCTGGGATACTTCCCCTTGCTAATGGTTAGGTTAATAACAGCTCTGTGACAACCTGTGGCAGAAATGAAAGTCTCTGGAGTGCCTCTGTGGGGTATGACTGCTCCTGGTTGTTCTTTCATAGGGTTAAAATATGTGTATTCTGTAGATGTGATAAAGGCGCTACGTGTCACACTAAATGTATGTACGAAGCTAAAGAGTGTTGCCATTTAAAAGGGATAGTTAGCAATCCCCTACTGACAGTCCTGTCAGATCATAGCATCTCTTACTAATATTGCAGAGAATCCAGGATTTATGAAATCAGCCTTTTGCAAGGGTTCAAATAATAGGGAGTGAGGGAACCTTGGGTGCAAAAGTTCAAGCATCAACAGCATTCCCACTGGGGCATTCCAGGCCATTCAGTTCTCTAGGGCATTCAAGACCTTTTCCATCACATTGCTATGCTGAATAATGAGACTTTCAGAATTGCATAGTTCTTTCAAAGTGTTGCTAAAGAGATTAAGGAGGACTTGGGCTGCAATCATTCTCTTTAATGATATTACTGTAAAGATTGTATCTCTTGTCCATTCATTTGTCAGAAAGCGTTTTTATAGCTGATACAACTACACGGAATTTGTCACCCAAGATCAAATATAATAGAAAGCCCAGTGCTTCACAGGCAACACACAGTTCTTTCTCTGAATGGGACAGAGGTGTTCAAGCAGAGGCTTTGGTCTGTGACATTTTTTCCTATTGATGGTGTGGCTCATTTTCTAGGCTGGAAATAGATGTGTTACTCCCTGAATGAACACATGGCAAAGAGATGGTCCAGTCTTCCATGTGGTTGGCTCCTGCAGCACTACAACAGCAACACTTTTTGCTCTGCTTACCCGTACAAGGGTTGATGTATTTGCATCCTCCACACCACCCATCTCAGCAGCAGTTGAAGTAAATTTTGATTCATGTTTAGCAATGCTCAGAGCCTGGAGGAAAGTTTTAATTGAGCTTGCAGAAGCTTTTTTTTTTTTGTTGCAAAATTGTTCATATTCATTTGTTGAAGCATCTTCTAGGAAAGCTCACAGGCAATTTCAGGCTTTGACAGGATGGAGCTCATTAACTTCCACCCAAGCTAAATGTCAATTTACATACTAATGTCAATTTGCTTTTACCTCTCTGTCCCCAGTCACATTTTTTAGAAAACCAAATGCTTAGAGTAATTTTTAATCCATGAAATCACAGCAGTTAAGAATTTGGCCCCAGATGTATTTCTCCAATAGGAGCTATTACATAAGGCACTGCAAATTGTGGGCTTGTTCTCTCACTGCCTCAGAGGAGAAAGAAGCTCTTTAAGGAATTCTAGCAGAAGTAAAAAATTTTAAATGTAGTAAAAGAGAATTAAATATGAGAAAATTCTGGAGAACACTGAATTATTTTTTTTTTTTTTCAACTTTAGTTCATCAGAACAAATCTGTCTGTAACAGGTAATTAGAAAGATTAATAGTAATAGTGAAGGATGCAACGAAAAACAATAAAAAAAGAAACTATATTTCTCCTTTTATACTGCATGCACATAGGAGGTAAATCCATTAGATAAAAAATAGGAATTCTTTTTGCATCCATATAATAAACATGCCCAACTTGCTCCCAAGTGACATGGCTAACAGAAGTCGGTTCAAATTAATTTAAATGTCCCACTCCTTTGGGAAGAGATTTATTTGTTTTGAAAAAGAAATTTAGTACTGATCAAAGACTCATGCCATGAGCTAAGTAACAACCAAAAGGGGAATATAAAAAAGAATTTTAAAAACATTTTCCATAAGTGTTTTTTTTTTGTTTGTGCCTTGCATCTTTCTTTGAAATAGCTTGTGATGCTTGTTCTTAAGGTGGGATTTTGTTCTAGGAAGATTTTGTTACTTTTATGTGCACTTTAGAAATAAATTTTCTCAAGTCATATTTGTGATTTGTGTTCTTTTAGAAAAGAATAATTTTGCTGCATTTCAATGGTTCTTGGAAAAGTCAAAACAGCCTGTTGCCAGGATAAGAAATAATATGTATGCAGAACATCTGAGCCAGAGGAGATTTAGCACTCATCCAAACAGAAAACAAAAAATATACCAATTCTTTGGCCTCTAGCAACAACTCAATAAGGCTTGCAAAGCCAATGTTTCATAAAAATATTAGCAATAGATTTTTAGTTTACACAGTGCAGCAAGGACCCCTGTTCTGACCGAGTCTGCATCAGGAGCTGGCAACTTCTCCTTGTAATGAAAACTTCCAAAAAGGAAAATATTTGTTTAAGTGTAGCACTAGAATCACTATGGATGGATATATTTCTGCTGCTGTGTAAATTAAGGGAGACTTACCATGACTATGAAATTTTTGGTCTGTGAAACCTACCTGTCAAACATGCAAGGTGGGATTTGTTACCTTTTATTATTGCTCTCCTTCAACAGGACCCAGGATTTGCCAGTGTTTGCAGATTAGTGGGTGCTCCTAAAGAAGTAAATTAGTAAGCTCAGCCAAGCAATATTTGCACCACTGCCATTTTTAGGCTCTACTTCACAGTGTCTTTGTCCACATGCCAAGAGTCAAGAGGGGCCAAGAGGAAGTTTTCTTGACCATGGAACAGATTCTTAAAGATAAGGTGAGAGGGGAGGTAAAGTGGCATGACTAAACTTTTCCATTTCTGCTTTTAATAGCTTCTAGTCTTGGTCCAGTAGCCCGTGATCCAATTTCTAGGTTATGGTGTGTGTATGATATATATTTTTGTCACCTTAGAAACGTGAAAATACTTACTAAGGGGCTGAAGAACTTCATGGTGACTGGAAAGTAATTTTTTGTTGCTATGAGCACCCTGAGGTTTATAGACCTAAGCATGGTAGAAGCTACAGGTGAAATAGTTGCGTATGCAGATCAGCACATTTATATTACATGCTGACAGCAGCAGCCACTCTGCCCTGCACAGAGGGAAATAACCTTGTGCTCAGGTCATTGTAGTGACATGACAAGGCTCACCTTCTGTGCTGCTCTCAGCACTGTGCAAGATTTCAAAACTAGTAAGTCTGCAGGCTGATTTTCTGAATATTAAATCTGCAAGTGTTTGGTAAACTCTTAGTGTTGGGTTTACAGCAGGTACATTTAAAAATCTTTGTTGTACTCTGCAGCTGTGTGAGTGTTTCAGCATTACCATATGAATGGAGTTTGATGGCAATCTTCTGCAAATAGAAATCACAAGTAGGAGAGACAAAATGAGCATCAAATAAAATGTGATCAGAAAATTGAACTTCACACAAATAAGAAGATAATACATAAATAAAAGAAACATTTTATTTTTCAGAAATACCTGCAAAACTGGTGCTAGTGCTATCGAATGATGGTAGGTGATAGGCTGAGATGCATCTCAGTTGCTTTATGTCAGGACTGAGAGCTACCATGTTCCCAGAAGACAATTCCAGGCTGATCTCCCAAACAGACAGGGTTTGGCCTACCTCCAAATTAACCTCTTTTCCAAAAATGCTTATTGCATATAATGTCAGAAAAAGGTTTAGCAAATCTCTTTTGCCCTTTTAAATTGTTCCACGAAGGATATGGTAACTGGGGGCACAGGGGACAAGTCCACAGCCCTGTACAAATCTGAGTGTCTTATACATACATTATTTATATTGCAGACTGAGGTGAAATTTTGGTCTGTTGAGCACTGAATTTTTACAGTATAGTGCAGAGAAATTATTCAAACCAGGTGTTTCTGTAATTGCAGAGCACTAGGGACAATTCTGAGAGCTGAGCAGATCCCAAATTCACCCTTTCAGCTGAATGATGCAGTGGTTGAGTGTTAGTACACAAGGCAATAAAATCAATTGCACTGGAAAACAAGGCAGCCTGGCTGCTTTAAATTGCTGAGTTTTGATTGCACTTTGTGGCTTTATCTTTTGTTTGCTTGTGTTCAGGCCTTTACACCAGTATAATGATGTGAAGAGATTAAGCTGCTCATTAAAACTGAGAGAAAACTACTTGTAATGGCTAAAATTCAGCACAGCTACAACGTGCCCTCTGCTCTGATCACTGCCCTAATGTGTGGTAATATACTGACCCCATGGCAGGGTTCTTTGCCTCCCTACTCTCCACAGGAAGAAAGGAAGTAGAAAAGAAAGAAATGGAAAAATTTAAAAATCAAGTATTGCTTCATAAATTTTGAAACATTCAGTAACACTCCTGGTTAAGTAGCTTTTAATGCATTGCCACAGAGTACTTGCACATAGGCAGGGCTGCTCAGTGCAAGTCTGGTTTCCTCCAGAAAGATAAAGCATGAATTTTCTATCATACCCCTGTGAGATTGAACGTGCGTTCTCTGGTTTGTATGAGGATCAAATTTTTTAAAAGAAAAGATCTGCATATGTCCTGCAGTATCATTATGCCAATAATGTCTTGGAGTTTTTAATAAAGTATTTATGAATTCTTTCAGTGACAATACCATCTCTTGGTGGAGTTTTTCATTTGATGTCACACCTGGGTCTTTCTGAGAGAATAATAAATCTCTGACTTTTGCCATCTGTTTCATACAATCAGCCCATGTTTATTATTTCTAAGTAATATTTAAAAGGGCAGAAAAACACAAAGCAAGAAATCCATGCAAATAAGTATCTGGAATACAAGAAAAGATCATTAGCCCTTCTTAAGTTCAGCCAGCTGAATCCCAGATCCTACAAGTTAGCCATCAACACAGACCACCAAGCTTAAAATGAAACAAAAATGAAGTCAAGTCTAACTTGGCTGCTGCTGTTAATATTGTTTTGGCTTATCTTTGCAATCCTTCCTGAATACCCTCTAATTAAGTAAATGTTATAATTTATATTGAGATTGAATTATCATGATTTTTTTCTGCCTATTATGGAAAGATTTAATAAAGTTGCTGTGACAAAATTTATGGGACAAACCCAAATTAAATCATTGCTAAGGAAAGGAGGAAGAGTGCATTTGCTCCTCCTCATGAGATACAGCGCTACAGAGTATTTTATTTCTTTTTCAGATCCAGCACTATGCAGGTTTTTGTTCTACTTAGATTTTCATCACTTGCATATGGTGTGATTTCAGTGTGCTGGAGTAAAAGGCATTTTGAGAAAATAAAATCATTGTTTTTACAGGTGTGCTTCTTAGTTGACTGAAAATGTCTTGACCTGGTGTCATGACTGAAGCTGGCATGAGTGCTCTCTTAGTTGCTGAGGTCTTCACACAGAAGATTAATTTGTTAAACTGCATATGGGATCGAATCATGAAAACAATAATACTGCAGTAGTGCCCCATGTGGAACTTCAACACCTAGAAAGGAAGATGCACCAGACTAGTTGTCTGCTAAAAACTTGATACACCTTGATGGTCCTCTTATAATTATGAGCACTTTTTCTTACAGTCCATAATGAAGTAAACAACATTCTTTTAATCCTGCTATATTTCCAGAATCCTTTCTGGTTCCACTCCAGTAGTTTACACTAGATTTTATTCAGTACATCATAGATCCTGCTGCTTGCCTTTAAGCAATTTCTCATGTATTACCTGAGTATTAAGAATGAATGAAAATGAGTGTATGTGAGACTCATTTCATAAACATGACTGATTTTAGGTAAACATGTCTAATTCCTATAAAATGAAATTTTGAGGCATATACCTCACTTCTGGGTTTAAACCGGGAATCATGAAGTCTGTGTAAGGAGTTTTGTGTTTGAACCAATATGGGGGATAATCCTGCACTGGAGCCAGGGTGAGCCTGATCAAGGATGGATTTCAAGGGAAATTTCTGGATTTAAAAAAACTCCACATTATTCTAAACCACAAAACAAGGCTTTCATTAATTAATATTTATGAATTGAGCGTGCTAACTTTGATAAGCTTTCCTTATTTACAGGGTGGAGGAATTAAATTACCTGTGAGAATCTAACAATCCTTTCATCTATCATCTGCATTCATGAAGAGGACTGGCTTCAGGCTTATAGGTCAAGTTCTTTCATCTGAACTCAACTCCACCACTTTCAACTGACTTTTTCCAGTAAAATAAAAACATGAAAACCAAAGAAGGTATCAGGAATTTTCTGGGTACAATGGACACAACCTTGTAAATGGATCCTGCAAGGCTGTTTCTGCAAGAAGTGGGAACTTGCAGTGCATCCTTTCAATAACCTTTCAAACTTTCAGAGTTTTAAAAGCTTGTACTTCTACCCTGAGTTCTAAATGTATAAACAAAATGCAAATATACAGGATGACAAGGGGTGCACAGAAGATCATGTTATGACTGAGATGCTGAGGTAGTGTTTGCTCCTCATAAGAACCTGAACAGTGGCAGAGTCTTGGTGCAGGCTGCATTCCAACTTGTGGAAAGATCCCACTTCCATTAAGAGAGGCTCCCAAATAAATTTACTCACACTGACTGTCCGCACGATGGCATTTCAATTCTGTACTTGCCACAAATACACAGCACATGCCTATTTTCTTGGGTTTCATCCCTCTCACTTAATTCCTGACAAATAGCTAAAGAACTGCCAAGTACAATCCCTTTCACATGCAGCTTTCCTTTTTCCAGCCAGCATTTAATTGAGATCTGGAGCACCAAAAAGTGCAGGGAATTTAACATGGTATTTGAAGGCCATTGCAAATGCAGGAGACACCACTTTTGTGCAGTAAATGACTGCCTGGGTATTGTAGGTGCCCAGCTGAGGTACCTGCAAGTGGTTGGAACAAACACTCCCTCCTTTCCCAGTGGGAATTTCCAACCCCCATACACCACAATCTGCCATCCCTGTGCTGAGCATGAACATCACTGCAGGATTCTTGCTTTGCCTCATAGTGCCTGAGCACAACAGGTCACTAATACCCATCTTCAGTTCTCCAAACACAGGAGGCAGCTGATGTTATCTCAGTAAAGGTTATTGTTTAGATCCTAAAAGAAATGGTCAGATTCTAGGGAAATGGGACCTATCAGAAAAAAAGATTAGCTTTTAATACTGGGGTGAAACCTGTGTTTAGGAAACATCCCCAGAACATGCAGAAAGTGCAAATGAGAAAACTCTCATGGCAGCCCCAGCAATCCAGGGTAGGGATGTGCACTCGAGAAGCTGCTAAATGGGCCATCTTCTACAGTCTGTAACTGTCAGGTATCCAGAATCAACAAAGGGAGTCAAATATAATGAGCCCCAGACACTCAACAAACAAAAGTCATATACCAAACCTTAGGATCCAAGGGCCTGGCACAGTGTAAATTTTACATTGCCTTTTTTTCCTGTCTTCTTCTCTGAAAAAGAAGGGTAGAATAGCAGACAAAGAATATGTGGAGAATATATAAAGAGCAGGTAAGTATCAAGGGGATGTGATCATTAAAAAAAAAAGATGATAAAATAAAAACAGGAATAGAGTCTGCAAGATATAAAAATACTTGATGTGACAACTGTATCTCAAATGCAATGTAACAGTGAAAGCAAATAATGCTTTCTACCCTGAAAGCATATCTATTTTCTACTCTAAATCCAATTATATAATTTTTCCCTTTGTCTCACTGACCCTTTTATGATGAAGAAATAATTCATTTGTCTCAGCTGGTTCTAGGACACTGATTAGAGTATTGCTTCCAGCAAAATATTTTAAAATGTACTTAATTTGAAATCCAGCTCTAATGGGGTTACTCATATGCTTACCATTAAGCATGCACTGAAGTGCTTTGCTAAATTAGTCCCAGTATTTACACCTTCAGTGTTTCCATATTCTAATAAGAACTTAATCTTCTAATCACATAACACATTGAGTTTACATAATATGTGAAATACAACTGCAGGGATTTGACAGGCTAAATTTCATTGTAAATAACCAGAATTAATTCAAACCCCATTGGTGTCATTGGAAAAACTCCTGCTGATTCCCATAGTTCATGCATATAGAAGAGAAGAATTAGATAAATGTTCCCTAGGAGAGGAAATGGGAGGTTCTTATCTGCTACAAAACAACAGATGTCTTTGTTCTATATCAATCACTTAATTTGTGATTATGCTGCAGTAGGACTCTGCCCATGATGAAGTGAGTGAGAGCATCTGTGGATGCTTTATAAAGGGTCCTCACTGCATTAACTTTCTGTGGCCATGTTACACCTGAGCTGAGCTTGTCCTCTGGGATGCATCAGGTAAGGTGTGAGCTTAGCACAGAACACTACAGGAACATCACTAGAACTCCAGTTGTAAAATGCAACAATTATGTTGAGATCTTCATAGTTCTTTCTTGCTGGTTTTGGCTATTAAAAAGAAAAATATTTGCACTTAATTTTCTCTCTACATTGCATTTTTATATTGGCTGGTGGTTACTTCATTTCTGAATTAACTTTCAACAAAAACTTCTAAGGAAGTTCTGTGCTTTTTTTGGATAGAATTATAATAAGGAGGTAGGCAACTATAAGCTAAAATTGAGCGTAACTCTGTTGTAATTTTCAACATTTGAAGTTACTATGAGGATATTATTAATTTGGTGATGTAATGCAAGAGCCTCTTGTTTGTCTTGATGTAATTGATTTGAGAATCCCTGTTTCCTGAATCAGGCTAGTTTATCTCCAGACCATGTTACTTCCTCACTCTTTCTTCCCTCCTTGGTTTCTTTCTGTTAAGAAATTTGTAACATCTCTTGCTAGTTCATTTCTAGTTCTTGAGATCTGAATTTGCATTTTTGTCTGTACAATACCCAGAGTCTGATCAATTCACCAAATGAGCCCCACAGAGCATAGGTAACTCAGCTGGCAAGGCTGTAAAAACTGCAGGAAAAGATGAGGGCTTTGGCAATTAGTTATTTATTCGAGGCATTTGGAATCCCTAATGAGCCCATTAAGAATATGAATATCATGGGTCTGTTTGCTGCACAGTGTCACAGGGAAATGCCTTTGCAAAGAATCTAAACAAAGGAGAGGGTACTAACTGTGTCTTGTTGGCTTGACTTTTATAAGAGGTTGGTGCAGTTAGGCCAGTTTAATTACAGCCAGAAAGGGTCTCTGCTTTCTGTGATGCCCTTTCCTCCTGAGAAGGCTGCGTGGGGTGTGTGTGCATTCACACATAACACACAGGCTGTCAATACTCCTGCTGAACAGAGAAATGCTCTGGACTGCCAGGTGCTGCACTGAAAACTCCTTGCTCACCAGGAGCAGCCCTTCTTTCTGGGCTCTGCCAGAAGGCAGTGAGAGCTGCTGGCGTGGTGCTCTTGGTGGGAGACCACTCCCTATGGAAGAAGCATTTTCCCTTGGCATTAAAGTTCTGTGCAGAGTCCCATGTCCTCTGCTTGCTGAGACATACCTTGCCTTTCTGGTGATTTCAACATTACTATGCAAACCATGCAAGTTGTGATAAATAGTTCCACAGCTATTTACTAGCAGAAATATTTTAATGTCAGATGAGGGTTCTAACTGTGAGTATTCTTCTAAAAATACTGCCCATAATTCTGCTGCAACCTTCTCGGTTTGTATATGTAGAACAGAAAGTTGTGTCGTTTGTTAGCTGCAACTGCCACGTTACGTATATTCTTCTTACTCCCCTGAAAAACCACCACTGTTGTATATTCCAGAGAGACCCATTTTGGAAGAAACAATAACACTTAAATCGTACATTCATTTAAAAAGTGCTGCATAGCAAACTATATTTTTTCTGTTTTAATTGGGAAACTTTTGTAGAAGGAAGTTGTAAAGTACCAGGATTCCAGAACAACCATAAAATGCTTAAGACTGTCTGGAACCATGGGTTCAATGAATCAAATGCTGTAATCAAACCTTTCCACGCCCTTATACAGGATGTCATTTTAAATTTGAAATAGTCAAGTATTAGAAATCAGCAATGAGGAATAAACTCTTCTCTGGGTGGCTTCTCTTCCTTTGGTCACAGACTGGATGTTCACACACCCCCGGGCATTGTGGGCTGGCACACAGCTTAAGGAAATGCGGATGAAATGAGCTGGGTGTGATGCAGCTTGACATGCTACTTCTCCTTTTGAGTTTATCATCAGCCAACCAAGATATTTTTAGACTTCAAACGTAGTAATATCTGTAAGATGCTGGAGAATTTGCTTTCCCCATTTTTTTTTTTCTGACTGAAGTGCATATTGAAATGAAGTGTTTTAATAGATTACTTGCAGCTGTTAGTTTTGCTGCCCTTTAGAATACACAGCTGTTGTTTAAACATCTTCATCCAGGTACTGAAGCTTTGCTTCAGATACCCATTCAAAATATGCCTGATATTCCTCCTTTTATTTGTTTGGTGTTCTTCTCCCAGAAAGTGATGTCTTACAGATAAGAAGTAACAAGCCAGGAAGAACATTGACAACTATCTAGTCTGACCTATTGCAATTTGTTTCACTCACTGATTCATGGATGTCTACAAAATAAGAGACCTGACATCACTCAAACTCAGCATAAGATGACCTCAGTGTGTCTGAGGTTAGAAATGATGGATTTGTTTGTGAAGATTAAAGTCAACATTCTCAAAGGGAGGAAGAGAGGCAGTTGTAAAGGAGGAAGCAAAGTAGCCTTCATAGCATTCATTTACAGTGTCAGTATTCCAAAATATCCCTGTGCATCTGAAGTTTTGAGATCAGCTGTTCTGAACACTTTTACAAAATGGAACAGCAGGAAAGTAGTTTGGTTTTTTTTAACTTCCAATTCTGAAGGTCCAAGGCAGAAACGGAAGGAAAGGAACTGTATTCCTACAGCAACCATTTGATTTTGAGATTTACATTTCATCTGGAGCTAATTAAGGTTAACTCCAATGGTAACCACCAGTTCTTCATTAACAAGCAGAGAAGAGCAGTCATTAGGAATAAAATTATCCATGTGGATCTATTAGGATTTGTAGCCCTATCCCCTTTTCAGTCTGCTGGATAAAGAGGACATAACTAATGCTACATGATAAGTCTAATCCAATTAGATTTCTCCTGTTTGTTTTCACTTAATTGATGTGTTAAAAGATCTTCACCCACCAACAGCAGAAGACACTGTGATGACTCAGGATCACCAGACGTGGTCAGAAAGCCACATGTTGCTGGTGTAGAAAGGTGGGCTCTAAGCTTGGTTATCAGGTATCCCCTGCTCCTGGCAACCTCTTCTTTTTTATTTTCATGGGTTTTGGTGACAGAAGTCATACAAAGAAATTTGAGATCAGAAACCACAGTGCTGTTTATATTTTGAAAGAAAAGGAAAACTCCAAACTCTAAACGAAACTTACCAGGCACAAAGGAGAATGAAAGCGAGAGTGAAATGGAAATTTTTTGCATGTTTATTACTGTCAGAATTTGGTTTTCACTGTAGTAAATATCATCTCTTTCCTTTATTTGATCTGAATGAGAGAATTTTTGAAGAGCTTATGTACTTTCACTGTAATCAGTTCTGTGTTTGTCTAAGGCAAGTGGTGTGGACTATTGCACCCATGTAAAGACTTAAATTTTCTAAAGCATACATTTAATTTAGAAGCATGGTATCATCAAAACCCAATTCCTCAGTGCCACATAGGAGGTGTTCTCCCTTTTAAATGAACTTCTAATTGATAGGGAAACTTCTTTTCAGGTCGCTTTGGGCCCTCCCATCTGCATACTAGCCCAAATATCCCCATGGCTTTTTTGATTATTATTGCTTCCTGGAAGCTGATGTGATATGTTCCCTGTGTACTCCTGCAGGGGAATAATGAGAAAAAACTTTTAAAATGGAATAGCAGAAATCAGAAGCAAATGCATTAAAGCTCAGTGGGAAAGAAAATAGAAAGATCCTTTTATAATGTAGAGAATATTTTTAGAAGAAACAAGGTTAACTAGGTTAAAAATCAATTTCTCAATATAAGAAATGCAATCTAAGGTTAATTCTCACCAAAGATTTAAGATCTTGGCAAGGAAATATGGATTTTTACAGGCATTTCAATTTTATGTGCAAATGGTATTTGGCAGCAATAACTGAAACAGAGCCTGACTTTCTCAATTATTTCTGTTTGTTATTTTGGTTGCTTGTCACCAGCTTTTGGTTCTTTTGCTTCTGGCTTTGCTTGACACCTTTCTTATAACATGTTAACTCTTTGGTTTTCTCTAATAGCTTCCCTGACTTAGAGGAATGTAGGTCTCATTGCATGCTTTAATGAATAAAAAAGTGCCTCTGATCAGATTCCCATTTTATGTCAATGAAAAAATTCCTGCTTATTCCACAAAAAAACAGTCCATGGGAAGCCAAGGTTAACCACTTCTATCAGCTTTGGGGATGTTTTTTTTCCAGGACTGATGTCTAAACCAATGTGCTGTATAAATATTAGATAAATACAGGAGTGATTCACATATAGAGAGAGGCTGAACTGAGCTGCAGAAGAATATTTTTTTGGCAGTGAGATCCAGACAATGTTAATGGCAAAGGAAAGAGCTGTGACTCTCTTAGAATCACTACATTCCCACCATGACATGGAGTTGCCAGCAGCGTGGCAGCTGAAATTGCAGCATTCCTAAATCAGTGGAATTCTTGTGCTTAATGATGAGCCCAGGATTTCATCCATTATCTAAATTGATTAAAATCACTGAAATTCCCCTCCAAACAAATACCTAGAAAAAGTGACTATTTCTCCCCATCCCCCCTGGTTTAACTCGTTCAGGAAGATGAGTGCTTACAGGTGCAGAGTCAGGGCACAGACAGTGAAGGTAAATCATACAGCAGGTGAGTTAGTCTGACTGATTAAAAAAATGTATTGTTTTGTGTGTGTGGCAGCGGGTGATGGTCGTGGTTTGACAGTTTAGAAGAGAACAAAATGCTAGTTCTGAAGGAGGGATAGTAGAAACTTTCAGAAAGTTTTGTTCCACCTTGGATGAAATTTGAGAAGACAAAAGATTTCTCCATTTTTCACGTGACTAAACCCAGGCATTGATAGGTATTTATTTGATTGAAGTTGTACAGTAAGTTAGTAATTAAACTAGACATCTAATATATTCAAATATGACTATTGCCACATTTTGGTATGCATATAAATTCTCATGGAAAACAGGGGCACCCAACAATCTTTTCAATGCCTTTTCTTAGAAAATCAATGATAGACTGTGTGATCCATTATAGAGTGATCCCAGAAAGCAAAGGAGAGAGGCCCAGGAACCCTTAGACCCTTCACGTGGAAGGAAAATGAATCAGGTCATATATACCCCAGAGCAGCACACCAGTCCCTACAATAATTTTTTTCTTTCCTGGGTCCTACCCAGTCTCCTCCAGAGATCAGTGTGAAAACTCCTGTTTGCTGTTACCAGATCTGTGGGGAGTGTTTTTTGAAGTCTGACTTGCCCATCCTCTTGAACGAGGATTGCCTTTTACTCTGATGACATGATGTCAGTTGTAACAAAGCTCTAAGTATCTGTCTGTCCAAACCTTGGGCCACAACCCAACTAAAATATTTTTAAAAATGTAATTTTCCTTTTAAAAACTTTCAGTTTTGCTTCCACAGCCTCATTTGAGCAAAATTACTTTCACATTTACTTTTTCCTTTCATCAAAGCCAATTAAGAACTGTGATTGACTATCATGAAATGAAAAATGCTTCCTGGGTGAGGATTAACAAAAGTAGCCCAGTCTGTCTCCATGTCAGAGAATGTGGAAACCCACTGTTTCTGTCATCAGTGACTTAGAAAATCAAGAGGAAATTGAAGCCACGAGTTTGGTCTGGCAGACAGTCCAGACAGGTCTCATGTATTGACAGAATGATGAGATAAATATCAGAGAAATATTATTCAGCCTAAAACATAATCCAGTTGCAGCTGCTGGAGGTAGTGATTTTGTTCAGAGGCTTGTGGAAGAGTTGTGTAGTGAAGAGCATGGAGCAGAAAATAGATGATTCATTTCACAATGAACCCCAAGTGCCAGGTATTTTATTACCTTACACAGAGAGCTACTTCCAGAGGTAGTAAATTTTTCATTTGAGATTCCTTTGTTGGCTGTAATCCCTTTGATTTCTTTCTTTAATTAAATCATACAAATTTTCTGGCTGTTTTCTTTTGTTCTATTTAACCACTCACAATTTTTTAATGTTGATGGGCAGAGAACAAATAAATGTCTGACAAATATACCTTGGCTGCAAAGCCAGCTGCAGTAAATCCTGTGACAGAAATACCAAGTTGTACTCTGAAGGATATTTATTGCATTTAGCCACCCCAGAAGACAGCTCTGGAAGCTCTAGTTTCCCCAGAATCCCAGTAGGTACAGTAATATGATAGAGAGAGACAGTGTCCAGGAATATTTTTATTTCTGCATTTTGAATCTTTGGTCAGTAATGTTTCTGGCAGATAATACACCTTGAATGTGCCAGCACTATTTCTGCAGTTATAGACTCTGGCTCTAAGTTCTATCTCGTGTTCTATTAGTGTTGCTATCTATTAATAAGAAAGCCTGTGCCCATTATTCTGATTGTTTCTTTCAGCATTTGTTTAATGCTGCTTCTCTTACTCAAACCAAGTTTCTGTTGACTTCAGCAGGCACAAGGAAAAAGATGGTTAATCTCACAGCAAAAAAGAAGAGACTGCTAATTAGTTAACTAAAATTTAAACATTTATTCTCTGGTATTGAACATAGGAGATAACTAAATCAAGTAGCAACAGCTTCTCTGCTTACATATCACTAGTCAGTGATGCACATTCTCTGTGAAATAAAGTGTCTATCAGCACTTTACTAGATATTTTTAAGATTTGTATTCATAGAAATTTTTGATGGGTGCTGCAATAAGCTGGGAAAAGAGAATCATCCTCAGATATTCAATGAAAATGCAGGCATGCTTTTCATATCTAGTTCAAAAGAATTTTGTTTTATATTCATTTATATTCAAAATTACACTTTCTCTGATCATCCAGCAACTTAGAATCTGACTGAAGAGCAGGGCAGAAAGTTGTCTGTAGCTGTAGTCTTGTCTACTCTCAGGATTGTGTTTTCTGTTCCCTGTGATTTCATCTGTCACAGCTACTTTGGTTTGCTATAAGGAATGTGTTTTGCCAGTGTAGTTTGCTCTTTTGAAGACCATAAGTAACTCAATGGCTTGTAAGGACTATTTGATGGTTTTGATATAGTGCTTTGTATTGAGATGTTAGTTCAATTTTCAGTTCAATTCAAGGAATACTCTGCTCTCCACAAATCTTGTAGAAATGCATGAGCTAAATGACTGTTAAATGAGAGCTCACTTTACTGACAGGAAGGTGAAGTTCAGGAGTTCAAGCTGGATCTTTATTGCTGTATCTGATAACTATTTAGTATTTGACATCTTGTTATAGTGTGACCTACCCCATGGAAAACTATGGTGGTGGGGACTGAATGATTTGCTGTTATGAAATACTAATTTTCTCATAGGTAGCAGGATTAGGATAAGAATGAGGATTAAATAAATGAAATCTAGCTCAGTCTTGCAGTGACAGAATATTTAGGTTGTCTTTAACCCCTTCTGCAATATGAGGTGTACGATCTATATTTTGTCTCTTTAGATGTTCCAGATACACTTGGTGTGTGTGTGAGATGCTCAGGTGCAATGATAGTGATTACCTGAGCACATTTAAGTAATATGATAAAGTGAATTTCCACTTTAGGTCTACATTTAAGAGGATGCAGCTTCATGTTGTCCAAATCACTTTAAATTGAAGAGTTGTGGTGAGATGCTACTGCTCATCCATCTTCCTACAAGGAGAGTGAACCCTTCCATATATTTACTGGTAAAGCTATTGCCAATGTAACATCTCTGATCACATAAACACAGCTCTGTTGTAATTTTAATAGCTGCCTTCCTACTAAGTGGTCCCTGATATCCTAAGATGACTGGATAATTGCTTGGGGAGAAGAGCAGAGCTTGTCTGTTGTTATAACATTAAACTTCAAAGAGTTATGTTCTGACTGACTCTGACACATCATTATTAAATTTGCAGAAGATCTAAGCCATCATCACTGGCATCTTGGAATGGAGCTGTGTTTAGTCACTTCACATATGTAATGTGTTACCCCTCTACTTCTCATGTGCCAAGTCAAAAACATATTAAGAATAGTTCTCCAAAAATAGTGAAAGAATGGCTTTTTAAGGTACTTAATGGATGGCCTAGGAACCCAAATGGTCAACCTTTCAGTTTACAAGTCTGAAGTACCGACCTTGGGCAAACAATCTAATCCTGCAGTGACTGTTTTCCAGCTGTAAAAGGCACGTCTGTTTTCCACCCTCTTCCTTCTATCTGGTAATGTCTAAGATTTATTTCTTGTACATAGAGCATTAATTTTACAGTCTGTGATACCTGAGGTGGACTTCAAGCACCACACCAACACAAGTGATGAACCTTGCTTTCGGAAAGCTGTTTCATTTGGAATGATTTGAGGCATTGGCAGACAGCACTTAGTGCAAGTCAGAAAAGATCAGAGAGGGAAGCAGGGGTGGGTACAGGTGGAGGGGTTTTTAGGAGGTGTCATTAGTATGGCAACCCTTCTCCCCTTTGCCCTCTCTTTACCAGAACTCACTGATGCAGTTACAGCCAAGCCATGACTTTCTACAACCGTGCTCACAAGGGTGAGTGTGAAATCAAGACAGCGAGTTGAAAGAGTTAACTTTCATAGTTGAGACAGATGAGCTAATTATTGTAGGAGACAGAAAATTGTCTGGATGAAATATAAAGCTCTTATTTTTTTGTCATGGAGAAACACCTTTGCTATCAATTCTGTTTGAGAGAGTAAGTGAATTGAAATAAAGTTGATGTCTTGGGCCTGTACTAAATTCATATATGAAGGGGAAAATAACTATGTTATGCAAAGCATGTGTGACATCTTTGCTGTCACTGCTGTCTGTGAGGCTGTTGAGGAAAAGCAATGTTCCTTGACAACATTGTATTGTAGAGTTAAAAGGATTATGTGAGCTCAGATAAGTTTACCTTAAGAATTCTACAAAGGAATTTATCTGGGAAAGCAAAACTGAAAGTATTAAAGGTCTAAATGCCTTAAATGCAAGGAAACCTCAGTGCTCCCTGGCTCAACTCTGCATGGATAGTGTTGTATTGCTTCTATAGATACAGTACCACTGTGTGTCTGTGCCTCTGTAGATTGGAATAATGTTGTAAATAACTTCAGAATTGTCATCAATTATCCATAAAATGCTCTGAAAGCTGCATACACAGATATCTAAATAAATGTAAGCTGTGAGAGTCAATTTAGGTCTATGTGTTTACCAAGGTTTCTAGTAAGATGCTGAGCTGGAGGTAGTTTAAGTCTTCAGATATTTATAGTATTTTCTAATTTTCGTTTTCATTCTGTTACATTCTTCTTTTTTGGGCCATTTTGTCTGCAAGGATGTTTGGTTTCAGCTTTTCACATGAAAAAAGCAATTTTATTTCTTCCTGGTAAAAATTTCAAAGAACTTTTGAGAATCCTCTGAGGTTTTTACTCTATGCCTTAATTGCCTCATCTGTAACACAAAGGTCAAAATAATACTTGATGAGGTGTTTTGAGAACTTTGAGTGGAAAGGTATTTAAATTCTGATTGCTAGTAGTATTTGGGAAATCATGCTCTCAGTCAACAATTTCACAATGAATTTCCTTTTGTTATTGGTTTAAATCTACTTATTGACAACAATCTTAATTGGTCTTAATTTAATTCTCTCCCCTGGTTATGAGATGGAACAAAGGCCTGAGGATTATACTTTTTAAATTTTTATCTTTATTTGCATCTGAAATTGCAATGAACTAAAGGATTCAGAGATGCTTATTTGTCATGTTTGATAAAAAGCACAATAATTTGTTTCTCCTTCCAAGACAGTCTCCTGCTTTTGTTTTGTGTATTAAGCTGAATGCCCTCAAAAGAGTTTTCAAGATTAATCTCTGAGATGACTTAATTCCCAGTGGTATCCCTTCACTAATGAGAGTAAAAGGTGATGCTCCAGAGAGAAGCCAGTGGAGAGCAGGCAGCCTCCATAATACATGTATTCAAACAAATGTGCTTTGTAGTGCAGTGCAAGAGAAAGGAACCCACCCAGCTACTGCTGCTCAGACAAGAGCAGGCAACAGTTTAGAAGTGCTTTTACTAGAAGTGCAAACCCTTGTGTATTCGTGCCCTTGTTTTCTTCTGCATCAGTCGAAAGAATTTTGAGAAGGGATGAAATGGGTCGTGATTTCCATATATTTGATTGTGTGAAGCCCTTCGGGTCACCCCTGGGGATAAAGAGGAGGAATATACACAAAATAAAAGTGAGCTGTGTAAAGGCCCTTCTGGCCTGAAGCAGCATGAAGTCCTCCTTGGTGGAGAGAACCACCTGCACAAGGATTCTTGGCTGCTCAGCAGCTTTGTCAGGGTGGCTTGAAAACCCTGAAAGAGCCAGAAGATTAACACAAGAAAACATATTTGTTAAAGCTGCATATTGAAATTATGATAGAACCTATAGAATAACAAAGCAAAGTTGTGTGGAAAAAAAAATTGAGGCAATTTATTTATGATTCTGTTTAATGATGGAATTGCTGCTCTGTGCAGTTTCTAAAAAGAGAACGTCATTATGCTGCTGAGCAAGCAATGGCTGATTTCAAGGCAAGGCACTGGAAACAAAATTTGTTCTAAATTAGTGAGTAGTTTGCAATATCTTTAAACACAGTTTAAGGTGAAGAATATATTGAGTCTGTTTATCACAGAAGCACTCTGGTACTTCAGATGCAGACCTGGTGAGTTTACTTCAGGAATCCCAAAGTTGCCTTTTTTAATATGAATTATATGCTCCTTATCTGAACTCTGCCACTGTACTTCCCACTATCCCCTGTCCTGCTTTTGTGATAAGTCTGAAAAGTATTTGGAAAAATTCTAATTTGAATAGTGTAGGTTCAGAAAACACAAAGGATATTCCTGCATCTCCGGTGTCTCAGTTATTTTTCAGTGAAGATTTATGCAAACTGTAAATATATTTTCCACACTGAGGAATAGAAGTAGTGAGTTTTTGCATCTCTTGTCATGATTAGAAAATATAATTGAGCAATGTTCTGTAATTGCAGTGAAAGGTGGGAATGCAAATGAAGTTCTTTAATTAAACAGTGTGATATTTGATTCAAAACTTGATTTAGGAAAGCACTTATATGTAGGCTTCAGTCCTGCTGATTTTGAATGTTATCTTCTGCACTTAAATGTGTGTTTAAGTACTTTTGTGTTCATATGCACTTTACCAAATTGAGGGCAAAAGGACTGAGACCATGATCAGATTGGATTTTGAATGGCATTGCCTGTTGGTATAGTTAACTTTAAAAAAAAATATAGATTTTGGCTAGTCAAATAGAAGAATTAAGAAAGCACTTATTTCTTCAGACTGAAATAAACTCTGCCACCAAAGGCGGGTATTTCAGCCTAATTGTAAGTGTTGGGGTGGTCACACACTTCTGAGGAGTTTGAAACAACATTTGAAAGGGGATGTTGATGCAGGTGGCTTTTTGGCCATGTTCTGTACAGTCATTTCTGTGCCAGCACGGTTGGAGGGGAGGGAAAGAAAACAGAAGGAATGAGAGGCAAGATGACAAAATACTTGGTGGTGGGTAAATGTGCTGCAGTGTGGGCTCTCCATGGGCAAGGGCTCCTGCAGGAAATACCCACCTGTCCTGGCGTGGGTATCCTCCCCAGAAATAGTGTGGGTGTCTCTTCCCCACAGTCTCTCCATCACAGCTCAGGGACTCTGCCCCACACCTCCATCTCCTCCTCCCCCTACTCGGACCTGGCTGCTCACAGGGCCACTTCTCACACTTTTTCCATCACTCTGTGCAGGTTTTGCCCTTTCCAAAATGCTCTTTCCCAGCCTGGCTGAGCCCTGGGCTCCCATCCCAGCAGCCCTGCAGCCCCCAGTGCCTGGGCTTCGCAAAGGTGAAGAAACAAGATTGCACTTTGGCAACCTTTTTAGCGGGTACCCCAGTAAAACTCTGAAAAGGCTGTGAAAATAATGGTCTTTTCCAGAAGAGAAGGGAATGACAAATCCCACACTGGCCGGAGGGGCTGCCTGCCCAGGGGTGCCCTGCTGGCAGAGAGCACTTCCCTCAAGTTAGTCATGGATCAGAACATCGAGACCATTTGCCACAAACTGATGCTCTTTGGGAGAGAGCCCCAGGGCTGATACAGCCACTTCTCTAACAGGGACCTGCTTCCAAGGTGCTTTTAGCATTAGGAACGTGAATGTGTTCTTGGATCAGCTCCTACATCATATCTGAGGCTATAAAGATGAAAATACTGCTTATGTGGAGCTTTATTGGAGATAAATGTCTTCCAGAAAACAAAGCCTGGAGAAGGATTAATTAAGATAATAAGCTGTGTTTACATCAAAGAAAGCTGAAAATCAATTCTGTTTGCATTCAGTTTTGTTAATGGAAATATAAATTATTTTATTAGTCAAATGGCACAATTAATTAAAGAGAAGATTTTCTCTCTGGAGTGGCTTTATGACTATTACACTGCTTACAATTAATACTAATGGAAAGATCAGACTAAAAATTCATGGTCTCTTGTAAATTTTTATAACCTGATTATTTCTTTCAAGTGCCTAATGCAATGACCTCTGTTTTGGAAAACAAGCTTTGTGAGTTTCATACAGAGGAGCACAGTCTGAACCCATTGCTTTCCTGTGCCATTGACCAGGGCCTGCCCTGCTGAGACATTCCAGCCTTCCTGCTTTCCCTGCACCCCTTGTGCCCCCCAGGGGAACTGGCAGTGCTGCCCTGTGTGAGGTCAGACACTGAAGGTTCAGCTGCAGGGCTGTGTCTGATGAACCTGCCTGTTAAAGACAAGTTGCTCACCCTCACTTCGACTGATCTTGAAATACAAACAAGTGGCTATGGCAAGAAGGAGAAGGGAAGAAATGGAAGGTTAATACCATATTCCTTTCATCCTGATGCTAAATAGCCCTTGATGTGTCCTTCCAGTTTATTGAAATTGTGGTCACTTTTGCAGTTATGAAGGCTGGCATTTCTGGAATATCATAATTCAGCTGTGACACTGATGTGCTGCTAGCAAAAGTCTTGCAATATACTGTGAAGTGCTTATGATAATGTCTATCTCCTCTCCCCCAAATGAGGTGGGAGGACTTTTATGAATCTTTCAGTATTTTGATCTAATTTCAATAGAGAATATATTATTTATTCCTTTAATGGGAATTGTAATGATTTGGAACAGTTATTTTACTAGGACATCTGCCAGGGAGTGGCTGTAGCTTAATGTGAGTGAATAGTAATGGCTGTTGCTTATTGGGGACAGTGTTAGCAAATGTTCTACTTAGTAGAGATTTCCTTAACTAGTGCCAAGAGATTTAGTGGAGATTAGTCAGACCTCAGGAGTTAAATTAGTCTGTCAGAGAAGTGAGATTGCAAACTCAGATGTACTATTATACTAAATAAACATTACATGCAGCAAATCTTCTCATGCATTATTCACTGTGATATTTTATTGTCTGAAATCTTCTATAGGTTTCTCTGACCATTTTTTAAATACCCTTTTTAACTCCTTGGTCCCAAAAGCTTCAAGTAAGTGAGTATTTAAATGGTTGGAGGGATCAAGGCCAGGGTACATTATCTGCTGTCATTATTTTAAGAATCTTAATAGTAAATTTGCAAGTATTTCCTCTGTGAATCTCAATTTCAGTGCAATGTGTGGTGAGGTTCAACACAATAAGTGAAATGGATTATGACAGGCTAACCAAGAACAAGACTTGGATTTTCTTCTTGTTTGTGCTGAGCTCATAATTGTGCTTGATGCAATATTTTCAGTTTGTGCAGCTGTCATGCAGGTCAGGGCTGTCTGGTGGGGTGTAGTCCAACTGTGCTTTGGTCTGTGCCAATACCCTTCCTTGCCACAGAAACGAGGGGGAAAATCTCTGTCTGGGCAGTGGAAGGAAGGCAGGAGAGCTTGTGGTTTTAGGAGGCAGTCAGTTCTTGGAAATGTTTGTTAGCCCCAAACTAAAGCTAAATCCTGAGATGTTTTTGGGTGTCTAATATGCTACATAGACTGAATACAGAATTTTTAATTATTGAGTTACAGCTTGTGAGCCTGTAGAGATATAAAGCTTAAGGCTTTTAAGATCTATCACATTGTCTGCAGAACTGTGGTGGCCTCTTTTGAATGTGAAAGTCACAGAAAACTTGAAAAGCATGGATCAAAAGTGTATTGAAATAACCTGTTGGATGTATCTAGTTTTGATTGATCCTGAAATTGCAAGAGAGATGAAAGTTCATGAAAGGAAATTACCGTTTCATTTGTCCCTAGTGATGTTATTTCACATGACTGTGAGTCATTTCCTGTGTTGTGAATGTCGGTGGTTATAGCATGAGAAAAGGTAGCCCCTGCCATATTTTCTTTTCACAACACTGTATTTCATAATACTTCCACCATTCATGCAAAAAGGGTACCTGAGGAGCGGGCAGTTCAGTTCAGCTGGCACACCTGCACTGCTGGCATCTGTCCTGAGAGCCTGGCATAAAGATCACAGGTGCAGGCAGAGAGATGGAGCCAGTCCTCACTGGTGGATTGAATAACTAAACCAAGTTAACCCCTAAAACTCTCCCCTAACCCCCACAACTAGAACCACACACACCTATTTGGGTTGAGCTTTGGCAACTGTTATTTAAGGTTGGCTTTATGAGTGACTTAGAAGTTCTAATAATCGTAAGCACTGAGCAAATTCAGGTGCTGAGGGTGAGTCCCCCTCTCTTGGGTGGTGACACTCATTTGCCTTGTATCTGTGGCATCCTGGGCTGCTCAGCCTTTGATCCAGCGTTCTGCTGTGATTTACAGCTGTCTGCAGCCCTGTGATTGCTGCAGTGAGGATACGAGACAAAGCCTCAAGGTTTTGTTACCTGACAGTGTTTCCTCTGTTCTGCCAGGGAACAGGCTTAGCAATTCTGGGCTGTCTTAGGATGTGAAATGACATTTAGTTTTTTCTTTCCTTTTGTCTGCCTCTTGCCTTCAGTGAGACAGAAGAGAGGAGGCCTTTCTTAAAATGATGGATGTAGCTTTGCCTCTTATTCATAGTCTGTTATTACTTTTCTTATGATCTTAAATAGAATGATACCATACAAAAAAGCCAAAGATTAGAAGACTCATTAGCTTTCATTTGTAATTGCAGTGTACTAGCTGGGTCTTACACATTGTGAGAGCTATAATTTGTAATAATAGTGTACCTATTAAGGGAGGAATGAGTCATAACTGAGGGTATCTTTTCTAAGAATGACTTTACCTACAGATACATAACAGAACAGCATTCTTACAGTAGCTTCCCAGCTACTTGGCAGTGGGTATGTGCAAATCCCCTGTGTAGCCTGAAGCAATAACAGCTGGTAGTGCAATTCTGAGAAATATCACCCAAAAAGTCAGAAAAACAGTGAGGAAGCTTTTAAGAAAAAGAGGAATGGTGATCCAGTAGTACCATTCCCCCAGAATAACACTGGCCAGTAATGTGTGCTGTACTTTTCTGGAAATATTGCTGTTAAGGTAAAGTGTGATGCTGAATCCTGAATTCCAGAGTGTGAATTCAAAGGCCCAGATAACTTTTCTTATTCTAAGCATCACTTGCTCCCTGACACTGGCTAGATTCCAACTTCAGCAAGCCATAACCTCAGTGCCCAGCTTTTCCTCCTCAGTCTTCTTAGTATGTACTTTTACCAATATAGTTATGCAATATTAACTTGCATTTGTAATTAACATTTTATATCAATCATAAAATGTTATCTTTTAGGCTTTTTTAGAATCGGATTTCCATATGTTTGCTCGGCAAGCAGCAGCCAAGTGAAATTGCTACTGCACTGTGTGCAGGAGGGTGCCCTGTGGTCTTTCAGTAAATTGAATCACTACACAATTAATGCTCACAGTCAACAAAACTCCAGTTCATCTAGCTGTGAATGTGCAGGATGGAGTTAAAGGTCACCTTGTCCCTGCAGTTCTCATTGCTTTTCTTGAGGGGAAAAAAATTTCAGAGTTCTCTGAAGTTATCAATAGAGCCATGGAGCTACATATGGAAATAAAGAGACTGTTTTAATGAGTTATCTTTTTTACGAGGTTAATGATTTGTAAAAATTATAAATAATTCCAAAATTTCAATTAATCCCTTAAATAAATAGTAGAAAATTTCCCTAGAGTTTTTTTAAGACCTGGGTAAATGGAAAAGATTTATAAACTCAGAAAGTATTGAAGAGGAAGCGTTTTGGTAGAATTGCCTGAGGGTCTATGTGCAGCAACACAGCCTAAATGAGCATCATCCTCAGCTTTTGAAGGAAAGGCATAGAAAGCACAAGGTAGTGCAGAAATCCTTGTGTGGGAAAATGTCAAGTCAGTTTTCAACACAGCTTGGTAGGTAATGAGCCAGGTTAAAGTGCTCAGGTTAATGTGTAATGAGGTGCTCAGGCAGAAGTGTATGGTTTTCAAAAAAATCCCCAACAAACCAAACAGCACATCCTCACAAACAAACCAACAATGAAGAGCGTGATTTTTGATGCACTAAATTGCAATAGAATATGAAGTATAATTAAAAAAATAAGTTGTAGCAATTTAATTCATTAGATTGTAGTGTGAAAACATATCTGATGTTTAGTCTCATAAGTTATTAGAAAAGGATTCTTTTCCTAAAATAAATAAATAAAGATTGCAAGCTCTGGAGATGCTTGCAAATCCAGAGCCCTGGGTGGGTGGAACTCCAAACAAAGGCTAATGAACAGCCTGTCACAATTTTTTCACCCAAAATTCAGCAGATTATATGTCTGCTCTGAGAACACCACATTAATCCTTTTCATTTGATCTGACATGCTTCCCTCACATCCAAGTCATATTTAATATAGGTGGTTTACTGAAGCTCTAAACTTAATTGACAAGCTCATTAATTTAGGAAGCAAGTTGTTCAAGGGTGTAACTATGAAGAGGAGAACACAACGTTCTGCCTGGCTTTTGCTTGATGTATTTGACTGGTTACTCTGAAGTTGGACCAATCTTTTGAAAAAGAATATTAATTAAACACTCCTAAAGGCAGAAATGTAAGGAGCAAAAAGTGACAAAAGGAATGAAAAGGTTTCCTCTGGTTTTAAATTGTGTGGTCTCTCCCATTTTCACCTCTCCAGCTCATCAGCTCCGCTGAAAAATTACATCTTAAATAGGAGTATGACTTTTTTTTTCAGAAAATGACAATAGAGTTTTTGTGCTTGTACAGAGCACAGAAAATTATCATTCTTGCCTTCATAGTGTTCAAAGCACTTCAAAGGTGACTTTTCTATTGAAGTGTGTTACTTCCTAAAGATTTATGATGAGGGGTTAGCTTTTGGAGATTTGTTAATCTCTAGACTGTTAGAGGAGGGATAAATATCTCTGTACTGCAACCACAGTGGAACCAACACTTTTTGAGACACACTGCACACCCTGAAGATGCTGCTCTGCTCACAATTTTTTCTACCTTGGAAAGTCTTCTGGTAGATGAATGGAGGCTCCAAGCATCTTCTAAAACAGATCACACTTTTTCATTTGTCTGCTTTGCATTTTATCGTGGTGGTTTCGGCAGAGATGTATTCAGAAAACCTTGAAAAAAAATTTTTCAGAGTCGGTGATTTTTATACCCAACTTGTATATCAACTCCTAAAGTCAGCAGATGCAAGGACAGCTTCCTGTGGAATTAGTTTGGCAACAAAAATTACTATGCAAGGAGCACCTTCATGCTCTGCTTACTGCTGATTTACTAAATGCAGCGAACTTAAGAGCAGTAAATAATCTGAGTAACATTTTAGCCTGTTTTTCCTGAAAGTCTCGATATTTGGAAACAACATTCTCTCAAGTATCAGGTTCAAACTATGAAGTGTGAACAATAGTGAACTAGTAAGTGTGAGCTATACAATTCAGGATTGGCTGGTTTAGTGACAAAGTCTGAGGAATATGTGTTTGATTGACACACAGTGTGGATGTGAGGAGCCTGGGGGGAAAAGGGTTTACTCATTGGCTGATTCAGAATACAATATTTAAACCTGCTTGGATTATAGCAGTCAAATACAGAACTTTTCAGTGAGTGTGCTGTCCTCTAGGGAACTCGATCCCTAATCAAGCTGATGAGCACACTAAAATGCAAATAAAGGTAATCTCAGAGAAGAGTTGATTATCTCATCACACGTGAAGCAGCTGATAGAGGAACATCTCTGAAGCAGTTCTGGGAAAGCTGCTTGGGGACAATGGGAAGGAGTAACACATTTAATGATAGAAAAGGAAACAACAAAGAAAGGATTGTTGATTGGCCTAGTCACGAGAGTTGATTGCAGATCTTGGGTGGTAGCTACATTAGAAACCTCCCAGAATGGTGCTAGCACCAGTTAGAACATTAAAATGTGCTTTTAAATACAGCAAAAATTAGATGCACAACAAGAAGTTCTGGTTTAGGCAATAAAACAGACACAGTACTTATGTGAAGTGCTTTTCTTGTTAGGAGGTATTTTGATCTCTTGCTGGAAAAAGCAGCAGTAACAAGAAAGACAACAGACTTCCTTGCTTTTTATACTTCAGCTGACTTAATTAAATTTCTTTCCCTCTGCATGTGTAAATATAAGCAAAGCCTGGAGGATTTAGCTTTCATTAGTGCTTTTTGTAGGGGAAGAAATCAAAGGAAGTGCCACTTCTACTTTACTTTGGGTTTATGAGTGCAAACTCTCTCTAACTTGTTTGCCTGGTCCGATATCCTTTCTCTGACAGTGACCAGTAGCAGGTGTAAGAATAAAGCTTAGAGACAGTGATGTTACCTCGGGTGAACCTTCTCAGCCAGGCACAGGAAGAAACACTGGATGGATATGAAATATTCCTTTCTTACTGTTGAGGTTTTTGTGTCATTTATCCACACAGTAAAAAATTAAACAGTCACAAGTGTACTACTCATAAAGATACTCTCCTCTGAGTAGCTGCAGCCCATTTTGGAATGGGAAACAAAATATTGTGGCTGTTAAGCTTATTTTTTTCTCTATGATAAGTGAGACACTATGATAGTTCTTTCACTTTTTTCCTTCTCCTCAAATTGTGAAAATGGGGTTGATTGTGATGACTAAATGCACAAAAACCTTTTTTTTTTCCCAATTGATACAAATTATTCTGAGGAAAGGTGAAAAGATTTATAACCAAAATTCCTCAAATTGCACTGACTTTTTTTCCTGGAAGTTCTGTCTTAAATTAAAAACACTCACTTCTTGATGTAAATTGCTATCCCAAAGTGTTTTGTTCAAGTCACACAGATTCCAGCAGTTTATCAGTGCATAGTTCTGATGTGACAAGGTTTCCCAGTGATGACTGGAAGGGGTATATTTGTTTCCTGTTGAAACTATAACTTAGTGGTAGGAAAATGTGGGGGTTTGTTTTGCTTAACTGGCAATAAAAGGTGTTCTACAGATGCTGTTGGGAGTGCTCATATGCAGTACTTGCCTGGGAATGCTGGTACATCATGTTCTCAGAAAACAGTTTGACCCTTTGTAAGCTTGGTGAGAAAATCCAGTCTATTCTTCTGAAACAAGCCATGTCAGTCTCTGCCAGCTTTGCTGCACCTCCTCCTCTCACCAGTTAGATCATCTGTCTCATTTAGAGAGCTGAGCCTATTGCACTTGATACAGTAGTTCCTCTGTTGAGTCCCATAGCTCGTGTTTGACCAAAGCTGGTGTAGTGTAAACATTGAAGGGGTGGCAGGATCCTTGGTCTGGGCTTTCCCCTTAGCCTTAAACATTTCTGGTCCTTCACCACCTTTCAACCTTTCCAAATCTGCAATCAAGAGTGAGTGAATGGCTATGAGGAAGCAGGAGCTGCAGCCTGATCCTCATCCTCTGTGCACTGGGTGTGTGTCCTTTGTGGTGAGATGTGGGATTCCCCCCTGCTCCCCAAACTTCCCAAAACGCTGTGGGGCCACAGTCAGTGCTGGGCTGAGCCTGAACAGACCAAAGCAGGGGAAGAGCAGCAGGCTGGGAGCTGTCCCCTGCACTACGTTCACGTGGCTTAGAGACTGCGAGCACAAGGATGTGTGTGGTATCCATGAATGTTTTCTGGTGTCCCTCATGCCCTGAGCTAAGTGTACAGATGCAGCCACATAAAGGACCAGGTTTGCATTTTCCAGGCTGGCATAAACATTTGCCAAAAGTACACCGGGCTTGAGCAATGACTAATTAAATAACTGTTAAATCTTTAAAATTTTATATTAAAGCTCAGCATTGTGCTGATTGGCTTGTTTATGTTGTCTGTCTCAAAATAAATCTGCTTTATGATTTACTGTGTGAATACCAGTAGCCAGCTGCTTTGAATCACACATAAAATGAAAAGGGTCTTGCACAAAAATTGTTGAATACTTTCCAATATCTGAGAAACTGGAAATAAATAGCAGATCTGTAAAATGTACAGAAATTCAGTGACTAAACTATTGTTATTACAAAGAGAGCAAATAAAAAGAGCGGGATCAGTCAGGATTTATGGAATTTCCTGACTAATGTAAGCTACAAAGGAACTTTTCTCAAAAGCAGAACAAGCTGGAATAGAGTTACATCATGAGTAATGAGCTGAGTGAGTGATGTAAGAGAGCAGAGGTTTATTCTGGATTGATATTCATCCTGACCTGCTTGAACCATAAATGTCTTGTGGTGCTTTGCTAGATAGAGCATTTCACTTATTATCTAACCTGCTATTTTTCAATCTCCTGCTTATGCACAAGGAAAAAATTGAGAAAATGGTGACGCTAATAGAATCATAAACTTCTTTAATTTGGAAAGGCTAAACCAACTTGGAAGTGGCTGTTGCAATATTTCAGTGTATCTTTCTCTCTTTTTAATGTAATGTTTTCCTTTTGAAATTATTTCACAAGTTTCATTAAAAATTTTGTGGCAAGATGTGCTCCTTTGTGCCAGGTTACCTACCTGCAGTTAGGAGGTAGACTGCTTAGTTTTGTTTTAAATATTTGACATCTTCCAACAGCAGTCTCCTTTTGCGCTGTCAGACTTGAATTTCACTGAAATTGAGCCCCTTGCCAAAGACTGTAAAGAATCACCTCTCTGTTTTATTTTCCTTTCCTGATCTGAGCAGGGACTGTCTCTTACAGCACCTTTTGAGCGCTCCTTTGCCCTGGCCTAAATGTTTATTGGAACAATTTTCAATGTGTAGCTCCATAAATGAGAAATCTGCTTTTTAAAAAGTTCCAATGTTGAATTGACTACCAAAAGGAGAGGGCTTGGTTGAGTTCAGCAAATCACTGAAATTTAAACTCTTTAAAATCTCATTGTGGAGAGGTAAGAGTATACATAATTGCTCTTCTGGATAAAGGATGATTGCCTCAATTCTTTTTGCATGCATGAGAAAAATTCACAGAAATATGGTCATTCTTCAATACATTTTCTCTACAGATGGTTAGTTTATACAATGTATGTTGGAGGTCTTATTCAGCCTGCAAATGGAGCTCATTTTTGCAAATGACTGAAGGACAGAAATTAGATACAATCTTAGAAAGCTCATGTTAATTCAGCAGTTGACTGAGAGAAAAGGGTGTGGGAGAAGAATAATTTTTTTTGGTTACTTGCTGTGCCTAGCATATGTATTTAATTTGATGCATTTATGAAATTAGGTTTTGGGAAAAGCTACATTAAACTGCAAAAAATATATGTACCAAACCCATGTTATTCATATTATGGCACACACTGGCTAAACTAGATACATGAACTAAGAATCGAGCCGTGTCAGCTCATGCTTTGCAAAATGCATGAGAGCAGCAAACTGTCCACATCTCAAATAATTTAGAGATAGTATTCACAGCTCCTGTGAGTAAAACTCAGCTATCTTTAGACCAGCTGGCTTAGAACTGCCAAGAATGTCATCATACATGTTGCAGAGAGTGTCCAGGATTTTTAGTAAATATTTAACTTTAAATGACTTGATTTGGATCTTCTTAGCACTATTGCAATGGCAGTACAGACCCTGGTGTGGACTTAGTGCTGTCTCATGTATGTCTGAAAGAGACCTGGTGCCACCATAGAATAGAAATGTGACAACCTTTAGCCATGTGACTGGTTCAGTGTAAGAAACTTCCACCACATAAGAAGTTTCCACCTCCTTTCCTCTCATCCTAGACCAATTATTGCTGTACTTTTTGGTTCTGAAACATCAGAATGTAACATGAAGCATCTAACTCTTCTCTCCCCACTGCAGCTGAGTTTCACAGTACCAGGAGCTGGGCATGCAATAAGTACAAGTATTGAGACATGACAAATGCACGAAAGTTCATGTTGTGCAGCACTCAGGAGTAAAGGAAAAATACTTGTTCTCACTGCTCTGGAGAAGAAGAATAGATGCACAGAAATTGCTGCAGATCCCTCAGAGTCTGCGCTGGAGGTTACAGGGAAACTTGTCTTGCTGCAATTGCTCTGTGGCTACAGCCTCAAAGGGCAGTTCAGCTCCCACTGCAGGTCTACAGACATTTAAAGTGCTCCAAGATTTGAATCCAGCTTTTGCAGGTTGCCCTCCCTGCATCTAAACATCATCTGTAACTAGTTAAATAGTTTTGTTGCAGGATGAAACACTTATGGCAGTGGCAATGCTAAATGAGTGCAGTGGAGCTGGAGATCAATTGCTGGACAAAGTAGCAATAGTGTTACCAAGAGGAAAGAAACAAAGAAAGGTCTGGGGGAAATATCTGCAGTCCTGGGATGGAAGATACAGACCACATAGAGGTAAATGCAGTTTAGACCTTGAGCGAGAGCATCACTGTCATTCAGCTACGTTCAGCAGGAGTCAGAGTGTGAAGAAATTGTCCACATTTCTCCACATTTCTTTAAGCTGAAATTATTTTCTTCCAATATGTGACTGGAAAGTTATTCGAGTATATTGCTTTATTGGCATATAAATCATGTGCTGACATTGTTTCTGTTCTTAAGAAGGTGGTAAGCAAAAATCATTCTTTAAATTAGTTTTTTTCCCCAGTAACTTTTTTGGTGTAGTTTCATGAAAAAAAACCCCTTGGACTAATTGTCCAAGAAATTGGAATCTAAATGTTCATATATGTTGACAAATGAGAACTTTATTACAAATTTTTCAGTGGTGTTCCTAGGAGTGCTCTTGTTTACTCTAAATGCTAATGATACATCAGTTGTTTATGACACATTTAGATGCAGAGATCCAGTTTTGATTTAGGAAAGGATCAGAAGCCAAGGCTGTCCTGTATGTGCTTGAAACTTGGTGGGTGAGGCAGGCAGGCTACAAGTAGTTCATACAAAAGCAGGACTCTGGGCCTTTGGGGTGTAAAGGGGCTCTTGCCCTGAGAGAACCAGGGATCAGCCAGCCTATGGATAAGTTGTTTGAAAAGACTGTGTTTAATTGGATAATTCTATGGATAATGAAGTGACAAACAGTTTACAAAGTCATTGTGCAGCACTACAGAGTTATGCAGGAGGCTGCAGGAGCTGCAGTGGAAGCAAAGGCAACTCTTGTCTTAAGCTGTGTTCCTCATTTAACTGGAGAGAATTATGCAAATAACTCGTATCACTGTTCTTTGGTGCTAAGGAAGAACTGCAATGCAATAGAAGAGAGATTCTAATCATTACATCTAATTACACTGGAATGAGAATTACCAGAAATGTTCAAGTGGTAATTATTCTTTCTATTATATTTAAGGCAATCAAAGCAAGAAATGCCGTGTTCAGAGTTTAATATAAAAAGTGTGATGTAAGGAATATCTAAGAACTTTGAACCTACAGGAGTTTTAGTGCTCTAATATTTTTACCTTCTTCCTTTCAGCCAAAACCATGTTGGACAAGCATTTCCACTTAATCACTGTTTGATGTTTAACAGCCATGACTGCACACAAGACTTCTGTATCTTGCTAAAATTAGATCTGTATTTTCTCAGCTTGGCTTTACATGACTTTATGCTAGTTGGCTTTTTGCTATACAAGGTCCAGGTAATTGCTTACTCTGTGTTACTATAGTTGTAGGCCAGAAAATGTATATGTGGCTCTTACAGAAGAGGTCCTGTCTGAAATTAGGACTCCATTGGGATAAACATTCTGTGCACACAGATTGCCTGAAAAAACCATCTAATTGTAACTAGTGCCTTTGCCAAGCGTTTCTCTAAAGAGCTCAAGGTATTCTAAAATGATACTGTAGCCTAAGATATGTACCCCACACACTGATTGTGTTGCATTCTAAAGTAAAACTCTAAAAGCATTAGTCTGAAACAGGTGAAAAGCTGAAGCTGAGACCCTGCAGGGAACAACCCTCTCTGCATTATCAAAGTTTTCAGGAGTAGATTTTCTCTGTCATTTATTTTGTAGAAAGAAAGTGCTAGAAGATGTAAACTGGAGCCTTAGCAAGCAGAGACTGAGTTGAGATGAGGCTCTAACCTTGATAGAATCTGTGTTTTCCATGACAAAGGAGATGGAGCCTTGAGTTTGCAGTTCCTCTCATGTGCCATTATTGATGCCAGCAAGATCCCTGAATACTTGTCAGACTATAAGTTTTCATTTTTATTTTTGTTATCTTGAAAGTTCTGTTTGGGTTTGTTTGTTTTTTTAAGCTTGTTTTTCATCCCACGCCACCTGAGACCCTTAGAAGGAAAACTTGCCAAAGGCCTTGCCCAGTCTTACCTTGTTGTTCCTCTCGTGGGAACCTGAACTCACAAAATGATATGTAAGAGATATATATAAAATAGTATTTATCCCTGAGATTGAAGCTGGATCTGCACACCTCGGAAGAGGAATATCTCTAATCAAAACCTGTTTCTTAGACTACTGATTTTAGTTCTTCTTGTCCCCATCTTAATCAAAACTTTCAAGAATTTTCTTAATGAATCACCACACCCTATTCCCTCTTTTCTTCATCTTTTATTGAGAGATTAGTAGATTTAGAATGATTCTTTCTTTAGGTTTTTGGGGTCTATAATCCAACTTCAGGTGTCATATGGAAGACAGGTTTTGGTTTCTTGGTAGTGTGATAAATAGAAGATTCATCTTTCTGCCTTGACTTTTAAAGAGCTGGGTATTTAGCTGTTATTTTACCATTCAAAACCTGAAAACACTCCTGCACCTTGTTTGAGTCCTCTCTCTCCAGTGGTTTGCCTGCTGCAGTTTGAGTCGTTTGCTCTTTGGTAATTGACACGTTTGCTTTAGTCATTGTATCAGCTCAAAAAAAGGAATCAGTGTTTGGTTCACACTGTCACCTGTCATTAAATTCTGTGCCCTGTGTAGTTCTGGGTAATTCCCCCAGGGGCAGGCTGATCCTAAGGCTGTTCTGGGATCTCTGAATTCGGGGGAATGCACGTATTGCAGGAGGTTCTACTCTGAACACCAGTGAAAAGATAAAGGGGTAATAAAGATTGCCTTATTGTGGTTGTGAAATGGCTACTTGCTCCAGTAAGGAAAACTAGCTCTATAAATGTGACTTATTCTGGCTCAGCCAGTGAGAGAACTGCCAACACTGTGTGCTGGGAGGGGGTTTTGCTTCCCCTCTCCAGAGCCAGCACCTCTGTCCTTTCCTGTACTTTGGGCCACCCTTTTGCTGGGTTGTTTCAGCTCCCTGGTCAGAAGAAACGGAACTACACTCTTTTGTTGGATTATGCAGTAGTTCCTCTTCGTTTAGGGCTGATTTGTATGCTTTGCAATGCTTTGCTTTTGAGATTTAGCATTCTTAGTACTTTTCCTTTAATTTCCTATATAATAGGATTTTAATACATAGAAAGCAAATGATCTCTTTGGAATGTTTAAAGTCCTAATCTATCTGCATAAATCTCCCTTATTATCTAAGCATTTCCTACTGTTTATAGCTACTTTTAAAGCATTAACTTTTTTGTGGCTTTCATGGGAGGCTTGATTTGTATTTGGTGCCTGCACTAGGCATGTAGATATTTGGATCTGGTTTGCATCTGCTACAATATACCGTTTAAGTGTGTGTTTATTAGCAAGAATCCTTTTAGTCTGGAAGATAAGACTGTTGCAGTATGTAAGATATGGAAGTATGAAGCTAACTAGAGGTTTTACCAACTGAGAAATTTAGTCTAGTGAGTGTATGTTGGCGTGGCCAACTCTTCTCAAGCCATAAAAAGTATTGGTTAGGGGGAATTCTTTTAATGTCAGTGGAAGGAAGGTGACCAGGTGAAAAAACAAGGTCAATTTCAGCATGAATCTTGATGTTACCAATGTAATTTGAGCTTGCTTAAAATTAGTTTTTTGTGACTCTACTGCATCAGTACAAATTTCTGTTTAAACATTTTTTTTACCCTTTTTTCTGTAGAGTTTCTTCTCTCTCGATGAGTTTCTCTTTGCACTCTGTATGTGATAGGGACGATGTGCCATTCTACTCATTGTTACTGCTGTCAGAATAGACACAGTATTGTATAAACAACAAGGAATGGTGTAATAGGACTGTTTGTGTGTTTGAACAGAGTGCTGAGGATATCCCTGGTGGGGCCTAATTTATTTTCCCTGGTGCTGGACCCAACTGAGTCTCACCACTACTGGAGTTCTGTAGGTAGGAAAGTGAGTGTTGCATAAAGAAGTTTTGTGTAAGATGTTTTTCGTGTTTAGACACAACTATTCTGCATGAATAATAGTTCTTTGTAATTGAATTCTTTATAACATTGAATTACTGCACATTTTATTTGAATGGTATAATTGTAGATTAACCATTATATATCCATTATACATTTTATATATGTTGTAATACTATATTGTAAAAAACTGAGTGATAAAGAATTGTAAAAGCAATATGGCTGTCTAATTTATAGGGTTCTGTAGAATGAACTTCATATAAAATAGCATTTCCTTTGGTTTCTGTGCAGTTTCGAATTCCAGATGAGGTACCATTTTCTGTTGTTTTTCAACAAAGTCATTCCAAATATAGATATATAAATAACATTTTGTTGTCTCTTTCAGTCATGTGTTGGATGCATAAAAAAATGGGGTTTATGTTGCTTGTTTCTTTTTGCTTTAAACACTATTCAGTACACGGAATGAGTTTCAAAAGTTCAAAATTTTCGCTATCCCATATCACCTTAGTAGATTGCTGGAGATTTTAAATAAAAAAGAAATTAAAAATTAAAAAAAAAAATCAAACATGCAGACTCTTAAGCAGGTGCTGAAGCACTCTGTTTTTGAAGCAAAGGAAATATGCCGTATTTATAAATATACTGTTGTATATTTATAAAATACTGCCGTATTTATAAAAATACTGTTGTAACAGTCTGCTAGAAGTAGGAAACTGTGAAATACCCTGTTCCATTCCATTGCAGGAATTTACACTTATGCAAAAATACATCATATCAATAATACTGACCATGGTTTCTGGCACTTCTGTTATTAGTCCACTGAGTAAAACAAAACCAGACGAAGTAACTCTAAGGATTATTGTAAACCATTGCTAGTGATGGAAAACCCCAGTGATGGTGAAAGTGCTGTACGTAACTCCAGAGAGTCTTCACAGCTGCAGAACTGGGGAAAGTGGGGAAAAAGAAAGGGGCAGGGTAGGGATGGACCTCACTCAGAACAAGTTGTGATGGTTACAAGGCTTGGTGGTGGCTCAGGAAACACCCTTGCAAACTAAGTCAGAGCATTGTTTGTAAAAGGGTTTGTGTAATCAGATTTAACAAGACCTTATTTGTCACTCTGCAAGTGTAGTGTGTGTGTACTGACAATGTCCTCGGTGCTGCCTGGGTTTCCACTGCCAGTGTCTCTTTTCTATGCTGCCTCATGCTTCGCCCATTTGCTCATGCACAGGAAACAATCAGCTGTGTATTCTCACCTGTCTTGTCTTACATTTCCTCGTGCAGCTGATATCCCCATATTATCATTCCCTGTAGATGAGTTCTGGAAGCAAGGAAATAAGATCTTTCTTTGTACACTGCTCATGGTTGTCAGACTGCTTGTCTGGTTAGACAAAAAAGCAAGCATAGCATTAATAGTTGATGTGTAACACCTGCAGAAGGCAGTATATCTGTTATTTACATTATATTGCCCATTGTTAGACTCTGACATTGCCTGTTCAATTGGAGATGATAACAGCGAAGGTGATGCAGTAGCTGTACACCAGTGGTAGCTAATGCAGCACTGGGTGGAGAGAAGATGGCAACAATTTAAAATAGGAAGTTTTAAGATACTGAAATTGGAGAGAAGAATTTCTTATGTTAAAGCATTGTAGTACAAATATGGTGACAGCTTGTGTAGAGGTGTCTGCAAGGCATTGTTTCTTCATATTTAATAGCCCACGAACATCTCAAGTGCTCTTTTAATTGTCCTCTGCATACTGAGTAACAAACACTTAATCAAATAAATTCAAAGAAACTGCAAACAAATGACAAACATTTTTAAACAAAGCTTAATGTCACGAATCCATTGATGAAAAAATGGCTGAAAGTCTTTACTTGAGCACTAGAAACTACTTTTGCTAAATCTAACTTTATAGAAGACTTTGTCTAATAACATATAACCATTCTGTCTTTGATGTGCATCCATGACAATGATCTGAGTGAAGGATTATGGCACTGCATTAAGCCGAGGAGAAAGCTACTTTAATACCACAGTATTAAACCACCACAGTGAACTCCAGAGCAGCACAACTCATCTAACACATTAAGGACAAATTCAGGTTATTAAGCCTCATTAAATCTATTTTAACGGGATTTAGCAGCAGCATCTATCTAGAGGTCTTGATTTAAATTTGTCTAGAGCCTGCACCAATGCTGCCTAAGTCACTGAGAAGATTACTGTGCTCTTTGGTGGTCTTTGGATCAGACTGATCTGCAGATGTTCATAGAGACATCAACATTACAAATGGCAAAATGCATATTTCTGCAGCCATCCTGTTATCTGACAGCTGTTCCATTAATATTTTTCTGAACCTACAAGGCTGCTCCCCAGTTGCATTTGCTCATAATGCAAATAGATAATTGTTTACTATTTCCTGCTAAGCAAAGCACTCTCTATGCTCTATTCACAAGTTATTTAACTCTTCACTTTGCATTTCTGCAACACAGCTCAGAGCCCAAAAAGGAGGGTTCAGCATCTTCCTTCCATTCAGTGTTAAATCTCTTGTCTGCTGAAGTGCATATTTGTAATCCCTCTAAGCTGTTTTAAAGATAATTGTTTTGGGTCTGCCCTAAATGCTGGGGATACTTTTTACTGTGCCTGAATTTGTGCTGATGTTCTCTTGGTCAAATTTTCCTTTTATTTTAAATCAGTGTAAAAACTGGGGTATACTCGTTTTCTCCTATATTGGTAACTGCTACAAAAGATAAGCAGTATAGCATAAAGAAAGACTCAGAAGGAAAGTGTCAAAAGGCTTGAAGACAGTGAAATCCACAAGAGTTTTGTCACTGTGTGTGTGTAGAGAGGTCATGTTTGTCGGGAGAAGTTCAGGCTGGGATTTGTGGGAAAATAAAAAATATAAAATAAGATAAAGAAAAATTTAGGGCTGACTAACAATTGCCTGAGAGTTTGGATTAAGTTCTGTAAATTGTGCTAGAAACAGTTGGATGGTAATAGGAAAATGTGAAAGCTCTTCACTGTGATGTTTTGTTGATATTTCATTTCAGAAACATGAAACATCTTTTAGAAACAATTTCTGGAGATGCCTTCTGTTTTCAAAGGGAGTTGCAATCACTGTTTTCATAGCTGGACTTGAACCACTGGCTCTCCACTGATGTGTTTTGGAAAATAACTTGGCAAAAATGGCCTGATAAACCTGACAGTTCTCTGACTTGAACATTTATAGAACATAAAATATGAGTAAATGTTGAATTATTCGAACTTTTCTGTACAATATTTTTTTTTTGAATGGTGGATTTGAAGTAACTGATGCTTTAAAAGCTGTGGTAAAAAAAAGGTAATTCTCACCTGCTGAAGAGGAATGAGAGAATCCAGTTTGGATGCAGGCATGTAACTTAGTAACTAGCAATATATAAGACTTGTTAGAACTCTAATATAAAGCCAGCTGATGCACAGAGAAGGATATGAACATGTAGTGTATCACAGATGTAACAAGAAATAGTATTATAAATTGAAGAACTGTAGTTCTTTTAAGCAATAAATTAAACCTGCCCATTAAAAGCCTTGTGAAATATAATGTTATTTTAAATCAGAACAGGTTCCTCATGGTATAATTTTAGTTA
Source organism: Margarornis squamiger (assembly GCA_035222235.1). NCBI lineage: Eukaryota > Metazoa > Chordata > Aves > Passeriformes > Furnariidae > Margarornis > Margarornis squamiger. The sequence goes on along the minus strand of JAWWTY010000035.1, from coordinate 14,388,853 downwards.
GGTTGGAGAATTTCAGCCTAACCTTAATATTCCTCATTGAGTAATTAAAGATAGATATGTCATTGCACTTAACAGTTTTTCAATAAAAAGGTAGTTAATGCAGTGTACAGAAACTGAATGACTTCTCACTTTGAATTAAGGTCATTCATAAAATCCTGGTTGCCTATTAAATGCAAATACACTTCATACTTCACAAAAGGCTACCATGGAAGAGACCACCTCTCTGGCCGGGAACCTGCAACATTTCTATGGAAATAAAAAATTGTTTCATTTAATTTGATCAGTTATGATATTACATTTCTGTGTTTGGAAATTTGAGTCTATGTACTATTGGTGGTTTTGCCATAGGAAAACAAAGATACAATGCTGTACATACAATGTGGTGTTACTGCTGATTCCAACATGTAATTGGATGAATGATTTCAATTGCATCTCCCAGTGAGAGGAAAAGTAAATAGGCCCACACACTTTTCTCTTTCTTTACTGTGTGTAAGTGGATCTGTCATTAATCAATGAGATTTTCTTTATTGTAAAGAGAAGAATAGATTGTATTTTAGAATAGTGAAAGCACGGATTGTTTGTAGATATTTGAATAGGTTTACTGGTCAGCTGTATGACTGTACTGTGAGGAGCAAGATAATGTTTGAAGTGCTCTAATCTTGGGGTTGATGTCCCATTAATCAGGGTCCTCCAGTATAGCAAATTGTCATGTTCTGCTCAAGAACTTCCCTGTCTTCCTGTGGGGTTTGGTTCCAAGATGTATCCCTTGCATCTGTACCACACTTGGAACCCCTGAGGAGGTGCAGTTTTGTTTGGATTTCATCTTTGTTTAGCTACCACCTTGCTGCATTCAGAAGTGTTCTGTGTTTGCTGCAGGGACTCCCCCTGGATTTTTCAAATTTATACCACAATACTTGCATGGTCCCTTCTCTCTCAGCACCACCACATTTTCCAAACAGACACTGAGCCTTGTTTCAAGGCAAAGGATCCAACACTGCTTCCAAATGATGACAATTCCAATGTGTGTAGCTTAATTCTCATCATTATCTCTGGGATGAATCTTCCTGTGGCTGCTGCAGGATTCAACTGTGCTCCTAAACTGCAGCCTCAGAGAAAGAAATTGTGGCATAAATATTTGAAAGATAGTACAGGTGTTATGCTATTTTTTCAGCTAAATTTCTCTTTATAAATGTCTGAGTTCTGTAAGTGAAGGAGGTTTAGTAGAAGAAGCAGTGATTTAAATTCTTCATCAGCTGTATGTCTAGAAGGCACCAGGGCCTGAGACACAGAACTGTCTCCTAACTGAATTGGGAAAAATCTTCCACTTTCCTCCTTTGTACTTCTCTGCTGAACTCACAATTTCTTTCCATGGCTATGGTAAATCTAACAGCCTCTTAAAAGGCAGCAGTTTATCTTGTCTGGCTTTAAAGATTACAAAATTTAAAATGTAATTGGATTCATGCAGGAGCCAGACCAGATATGTCTTTTTTATTTTTTTATTATTATTTGTTCTTGTGAGGTTTGTGACTTGAGAAACAAGAGAAAGGGTAGAAAAGTCAATATTTTTCCTTTAGTGCTGAAGAGGTGGAGAAAAAAGCTGCTTGCATTGGCTATTGAATGAAGTTTGGGGGGCAAAAATTTCAGTTCTGATATTTCAATTCAAGGGACATGTATAAAGCAGATCCCCGGTACTGGAAATCAGACCTAGACTTTATGAGTTAAAATGATGTATGCATTTATGTTTTATCTGGTACCATTTTTCCCCTCTGGCTGACATATGCTTTTCAGAGCAGCAGCATTTCTCTTTTTGAACTAAGGTTGTGTGTCTCTCCTGTGTGCCTTGACTGCATCAGTGTCCCAGAAAAGCATTAAAGGGCCCCTGTGTAGCTGGAGGAGCATTTCTGAGAGAGATGCATGACGAGATCATTACAAAACACCCATGGTTTTCACAAGAATAGGAGACATCTGGAGCTCCAGTTCACTTTGTATATTACTTTTCGCCAGTGGATATTTCTCACAGCCTGTCAGTGCTATTCTGGGAGTGCAGGGCAGGAGAAAATTATTGCTGTGTCTTGCTTTATCTTGATGCTTTCAAGGATACAAAATGTCCATTCTCTCTACTTTTCTTTCAGGCTTTTTACTTTCTAACACTAAAAGGACTGCAATACCTTTATTTTCAAGGGATGTCTCTACTGTATTTGCTTGCCTGAATCCTTCCTTGAGGCTCCAGGAGACCTGACTTGGCTCTCTCCTGGCTATTCCAGCCACTAAATACATTTAATATCCAGGCATCCAGTTCACTGAAATCCACCCAGACTGTACTTCTGCATGGACAGCAAAATTCCCTCAGTCTCAGAGCAAGTAAGAGAGGCATGTAATGTTAAAAATAAAATGCAAATGCCTGAGTTATTTGAATATAATCACTTTATTAATTTAGCTGTCTAACAGATACTGATGACAGTCTAATAATAAGGTCCAAAATGTTCTTTCTCATTAACAGAGTTAATGAACTCACCCATCTTAAGAATTTCATTTTAATTAATTAGGAATAATTTATACGAGAGAGAGAGAAGTGCCAAAAAAATATTCCTATTGAGGAGTGGAAAATTGGTAAATCTCTTAATGAGGGATGCTGAGTGCCATGACTGAGAATCACAGAAGATTCCTGCAGTTCTGATTCATGTCTATAAAGTCGCTGGGTGGCTGGATATTTTCCGGATTTCAGCACTGTAAGCATTCTCACTCCATTGCTGTTGTATGTGTCTATGGCAGGTACAAGAAATATTCATTTCAAGGCAAAAAAAAACAACATATAGATGTGGTATTGAAAAGTGATAAGGATTTATTTAGTAATACAGTTTTTAATTTCTCCTCAATTTAAAGAAATAGAGAAATTGAATGCAAACATTTGCCTTGAATTGTGAACTGTGGTTCCTCTTTTGAACTCCAGCTGCTTCAAAAATTAAATTTCAGAAGTTGCAGTTCAGGAGCACTCCTTTATATCTAGTTATGCTCTCCATTTCTGTAAGACAGATATTTTGGCCAGTACACTGTACAATGGGTTTTTTCATCTTTCAGGATAACGGAAGCAGTAAGCTTGTTGCTCCAAGGAAGCAATTTCAATTCTGAAAGTTTCCTGGTATTTTACACCTGTAATGAACTTTTATGACTGACTTAAAATGAGTAAACTTTGTAATTTTATTTTATGCTTCATTGAGTTAATTTCTCCGGCTGTCATGCCCAGGTTTCAGTGTGTATTGACTTCAGAACCTTGTTAATGTTAAAAATAACTAACTTGAAATTGCTGAAAGCATGATCGATGTGTATAAAAGATAAGCTGCAAACCTGCAGGAAATGCTGGAAGAGGAAAGTCAGGAGTGAGTGGAGGCAGGAGATGTTTTTTAGAATTGGAGTCAGTCTGCAAAATTGATTTAGGCACATTAACATTGTTAGGAAAGTACCTAAGGAGTCTTTACTGTTATGACAATGTTTTTTATATTCCATGCTGTAGATACCCTTTAGGAAATATAATTCCAGCTGAAATTTGAATGGATGAGAGAGAGACAAAGGACTAGTGACTGGCCTGAGTTCAACCAGCAGCTTGATGACACAGGTAGGAAGATCATTTAGGCCATTTGTTTTGTACTCCTGCACTCTGATGGATACCCTGCACAACTCTCAGAGGTGTTTTATGTTAAGCAGTAGCCGTTCAGAGTTGCTTTTTACTTCTGCCTGATGTTTCTGGAGCTGGAAATCATATGGCAGCCAATATGTTGAGCAGGTTTGCTGTATGTGCAACTCAGTGTGTGTTTTGTGTGTCTGGTGAGAATGTGTTGCCTTTCTTCTTCAGGACTGAGTGGTAACTTGACTGATGTCAACACGGAGAGGAAGAAATCAAAAGGAAAACTTAGTGATAAATATCCACAAGTTTAACATAAATTGTCTGTTAGAGGCAAACTCCATTTGTAAATTATTTTTACTGTCTCTAAAGCATGAATACATGCTTTTATTTTCAGAGACTAAAGGTTTCTTTGATTAAATATTTACAGATCAGTATAGCTCCCAAAGGCTTTTAGCCTCATGCTAAGATAATACACAAGTATGCAAGCATAGAAAACTTAATTGCTGACACAATAGGATACAGATACAAGAGGAATTCTGTTATCCTAAATTTGTAGGTGGTCAACAAGGTAGGGTGATAGGCTGGAAATCAGGGGACTTGCTTTTCCTTCTAATCTGCTTGCTTCACTGTTGTGCAGATGGCTTAATGGATTAAAAGCTCTTCTGAGCAAAACCTACTTCATTTCCATTGGTTTTGTGTTAGATACACATTATTTGTTCATCACCTCTTTGCTTGTGGCCTGTTGAGCTGACTATTACAATGACAGCAAAAGACAGGAAGGGTTGTGTGAGCCTTTAGGCAGAAACTGCACAGTAAGGGTGAAAGCAAATAACTAAATGTCTAGATTTACTGTTCTAACATTCAGTCCTGTGTTCCAAAACACCCCCCAGTGCACCATTAGAAGAAATCATTAAGTCTTTGTATAGGGCTGGGGTATTTGTGCCTTGTCCTGATGTTGAAAACTCAGCTCTGCAATTTTTATCTTTTCTGTTCTAAATGGAACCAGAGGCAAGCCGTGGGTTCAGGCAGACAAACATGATTTTAAAATAAAGCATGATATTGAGTTCAGTAGCCCCAGCCATTCTGATGGATAGCAAAAGCTTGGGGATGGATGGCAGAGCATAACGATGAGCACTGAGGAATCTTTTCTGCTAATGTGCAAGCAGTGATTGCCAGGAGAACATAAAGTGGTGACCCCTGGGCAGATTTTAGGAAATTGAGAGTGAGCAGTGGCACAATCGACAGAACACAGCACCACCTTGTGCCTGCAGCAACCCCGACCTGCATCCCCCGAGTCGGCTCCGAGGTGGGAAGGGTTTCCAAAAAAGGAATTATATGAAGGTCGTATTAATGTATTCATGTAAAAATCAGTGGGCTGTGTCTTCCGTGAGGAGGCAGGTCTGGCCTGACTGCCCAGGAGAGTCCTTAGTGTGTAATGAGCACTCTCAGTTTGAGTGGATCTCTCCCAAGTCTCTTTTTACTGCTGAAATATAGGATGTCACCTGGGCAAAGTGCATGGCATGATTATGCCAAATCTCAGCAAGCAGCTCGTTCTCCAGAGGATGTTAGACACAAAATGTGCACAAAAGTAAACCCCTGCACAGGGTTAACCTCCTCCTGGAGGCTCAGACCTGCAAATTTTCCTGAAATCCAAATTGCCAAGTTGAGATTTTATCAAGGTTTTATCAGTCTTCTTTAATTAACTTGATGGAGCATAGGGTTTTGGGTTTTTTTTCCATTGAAATTTTGATGTGAAGAGAGCACAGTTGTGATGTAAACTTGTAGTGCAGTATTGTTTGTAGTGTGACATTTGCACTTGGAAACACAGACAGAGTCTGCTCTTTGATGCATTGAGTTGCCCTCTGGACTTTGATTGTGGAGGGAGCTGGAAGTGACTGCTCTCATTTCTCAAATGGGTAGAATGAATCCAAACCAGAGTGTGGGATATTTGGGTGTCTGTACTTATACTACTATTATATTAGGCTGCTTTGCATTTTCAAATTTCACATGTCAAATAGAAGAAGAAGTAACTCACATATCAAACACAGAGAAAACCAAATAGCTCAGCTCTGTGTGTAGTTGTTGGGTGTTAATATTCATGTAGCAGGACTGGCAGAATGACAACTCCTATGCTTTTCAAATCTGAAGAAAACAAGACAAACTTGAAGCATGTGATAAAAGACTGGCAATGTGTTTGTTTCACTAGAAACAGAGGACTGTCTCTGTCATTTTGGCAAAGGTTAAGGAATAGGAGCTACTACTCTTATATTCCTGGGTCTCAGCACTCCAGAAATCGACTAGGCAAAAGGAAAGTAGTGGAGAATCTCTCAATGTAACGCAGTGGAGTGGATACACTTAGAGATGAGTATAAAAGGAAATCCTGGCCAAGGGCACCTCAGTTCGGACAGTTAGAATTAGAATGTGTGGTCTACTGCCCTTGGATTGTCTGTATTTCAATGCTTTGAAACCTGGGGAAAAAATATAATTGCACAACGGTGACCCCTGAGGAATGTCACTGCTCTCTGTTTGGACATTGACATCAGTTGCTCTTTCCTTATCCACCAACACTGGAGCACTGTTGTAGAAGGCCACCACATTTGTCAGGTGCAATTTTCCCCTGGTGAAGGCATGCTGGCTGTCCTCAAACACATCCTTATTTCCCATGTGCCTCAGCATAGTCCCCAGGGTGATCTTGCACAGAGGTGAGGCTGACAGGTATTCCTTTTTCTCTCTTTTTAAAAATGGGGGTTACATATCCTCTTTTCCAATCAGTGGGAACTCCACTGGACTGCTACAACTTCTCATATTGCTTGATTTATTAAAATTAATCTTTAGTTCTTGTGACCTTTATGATCCACTTTTTCACCCCATTTGCATTCATCAGAGTTCTCTAGTCCAAGTACAAAGTGAAAACTGCAGGACTAATCAAAAGTGAGCAGATAAAATAGCTGTGTATTAAATAGATCAAATGAAAGACTCATCCATCCTCCTCAAGTGCCAGGACCTTGATGCCCCCCAAGAGTTTTTTTTCCTTTCTTTTGCCATCAGCCCATGGTGTGCTGACAGGTCTCACTCATGGGACATAGCTCAGGGTCTTCAATAAATCACAAATTGTGGACAGTTATTCCTTCAAAAACCAACCTGACTTCTTTTTGTCTAGTAGTTGGTTTATATTTCCCAGGATTTTGACGCATCCTGGAATGTTGTATCAACCTTATATTACAAAAGTCTACTGGAACTGTTCTATTAGTAGGTGGATGCTATTGATGAGATCATCTTGACTTTATGTAATTGAAAGTTGCACAAATGTAATGTGTCTCATTGGAAATTTGAAATGAAGAGCTTTGTTTATAACATTTGTCCCTCCAGCCTTTGCAGACAAATAGTTACAAGTATGCTGCTTAAGTCAACCATCATAGATTTATTTTTTTTTATAATCCTTTTTCAAGTGGAATCAAGAATTCTAAAACCATGGGCAGCATCAGTAAGCCACTTATGCTGATCTTGGACTCCAAACTCCAACTCCAGGGCACATTTTGTAACAGTTAAATGCTAATTAGAGTGGACATGTTATATTTTATGGTTCCAACCTTTTTTTGCTCTCTGCCACGCTGTTGCCTGACTCTGAGCCCCTGTGCTTGTATTTAATATGGATTAAAGCTTTTGCATCTATTCCTTAGGAAATACCTGGAGCATGAAAGCTGCTGTATTAAATTAGTTCATTACAGCATTACATGCATAACTGCATAAACATTCATTTGCTTCGTACTTTGATCACCTCTGATCTTGGCTGTTAATGCCACTGACTTCTACAAGCCTTTTCCCTCTCTTGAATGTTTTCTGATTCTAATTTGAAGTTGTCAAGAGCAGGTTCTGTTTATTTCCCATGATAATGACTTGCCTAATTTTTTAATAGTTTTTACTTAATTCAGTTCTGTTGGGCATTTTTACATCTGTGTTGAAAAAACCCTGATGTGCCAGCAGTGTTTTGCTGCTGCTCTCTCTTTCACCTGACAAAGCACCTTGATCTGTCACTGAAGGGCACTGCATAAATATAATATAGTATTATTTATTTATTATCATAGCACCACGCTGACAAGTTGCCTCCCAAGTACATCAGTAAGCACATTTGTCGTTCCAATTTTCCTTGCCCCCTTGCTGTGTGTTTTCTTTACTTATGGCTCCTTGGAATATTGCTGCCCTGTTTTTCTATAATTAGACACTAGGAGTTTGTCTCAAATTTACCTGTTTCAGCCCTCTGCATCATCTATTTATGATTTTTTTCAATGCTTAGTGTTGTGGCTTAACCCTGGTGGGCACCTAAGCACCACAGAGCTTCTCCCTCACTTAGTTCCCTACCCTGCCCATGGGACAGGAGAACAGGAAAGGAAAAAAAGAAGTAAGAAAACTTGGGGGTCAAAAAACACTGGAAAAAAACTTTAACAAGTGAAGAATAAGTGGAAGAAGAGGGAAGAAGGCAACAAAATAAATTATGAAATGGCAATCATTCACCCCCTTCCATGGGTAGATCAATGCCCATCCAATTCTCAAGAAAAAGATAGGCTGACCCCCTGAAATTATTTCCAATCTGTTGCTGAGCATGATACTATATGGTGTGGAATATTTCTTCAGTTAACTTGGGTTATCTGCCTGATTTTGCCCCTCCTAGTTTATTCTGCACCTCCAACCTGTTCTGGGGGCAGAGTGAGAAGCAGAGAAGCCCTTCATGCTGGGCAAGCCCTGTTCAGCAGAAGCCAGAAAATTGGGGTGGTATCAGCACTGCTTTGGTCATGTAATAAGTTTAAGGTTTTCTAAATGGTACAAACTCTGAAGGAAACCTCGTTTCATGTTATATTTTCCTGCTAAGTGAGAAGGGGAAGCTGCCATTGCAATGGGTGCCTGAGTTAATCACTCTCTGCTGAGCTGTGTTACTGCTTTCCAAGAACACCTCGTGCAGTAAAATGGGATGTGGAGTTTGAGATAATTTACATCAGGCTTTTGTAACTGCCATGCTGTGGTGCCCAAAGTATGGGGACAAATTTCCACTGAATATTGGCTGGCAAAGATGAGACTACTGAGTGGGGAAAGAAACCTTGAAGAGTCAGGAAATAAGCTTATGAGATGAATGGCTTTAATACTTTTGTGAACCATTCTAAATTTACTCATACTAGAAATGTGTGCAATTATCCATAAAATAAATTGCCTTTATCTCATAATTGCCTTTGCTAATTACCTTTTTAGCAAATTAAAAGGTGAGAGGGCTGAATGCTTACGTTTATGTTTTTCAGTAGTGCATTCTTTATTGTCCCTTTGTTTACATTGATATGAATCCTGGGTTTAAAAATGTTAGATTTCCACTTTTGTCTAGTACTTTGGAGCAAAGCCTGACTGTGCAATCAGTGCTACCTGTGAATAAGATTGTTTCATAATTGATGACATCCACAGGCCTGTCCCTTTCTGCAGTACTTTTTCCAAATGGGAGAAAATGATCCAAATAAAAGTTGTCTGCAATCAAATATTGTGTTCCAGCTTTACAGTGTCCTGGGGGCTCATTTTCTTGTTTTCTACCACAGTTGAAGAATGGATTGAAGAGAAAATTTATATTATGGAACTAGAAAGAAAAAGAGAGAAAGCTGATTTTAGCACTAAGTGAAATACATGAAAATGGCTGTAGGATTAACTTGCTTCTCCTGCCTTAATTGTTTAATATTTTACGCCTCAGAATTTGCACAAGTTCTGATCTATGAAGAGAGAGGAATTTAACAGCCAGAGATCTGAGCTGCTGAGAGTTAGTTCATCTTGTTTAAGATTTATCATAGCAACATCCCAGCTGTAAGGCAGGACCATTATGGTCCTTCCACTATTCTTGTTTTCTGTTTCTCTGACTAAATTTCTAGACAGGTAAAAAAGGAAACTAGAAAATGATGAGAATTTAAAAATGTGACTCTACTTTCTGCCTACGAAATGATACAATGTTCAAGTGGTATTCCAAAGCTTATATAGTTTAGTATGACTGTATTTTAAGAATTTCATTGAGCTGCACCAGGGAATCTGAGCGTCAGCAACTGTTTTATCAGCATTTTGGTAGCAAAACTGGGTATTTGCAGACCTTGCACAAGTCCTGCTCCACTGATTGGTGGCACCTCAGAAGTTAATTGAATAAAAAAACACCCCCAAATTTTCTCTTCACAGAGAAGGTGAATTAGGGAGCTTTTTTTACACAGTCTGCACAGTTTGAAACTGGAACAGCAGAACTATGAATACAGAAAAGAGTTTCCAGCACTGGCCCAGAGCACTGTCCTGCTGCTCTGACAATCCATGTGGGAAGCAGAGCTCCCTCCTCCTCTGTGTTCAAAAAAATCTCCCTTGGAAAAGAAATCAGCACCCAGGTTAACTTAGCTCTGCTGCGATTATCCCTTCTTCAAAGCCATATTGGAGTTACTGTGTGATCATTTGCTCTGTGCTCTTATCACAGATACACTCTCTCTGACTTCTGGAAGCAAATGCAAGAAGGCAGAAGATATCAGCTTTGATCCTTTCCCACTGGATTACAGGATAATTTGTTTGGCCTCCAAACATGTGATGAATTATAGGGAGGGCACATGGTAAGTACTTGCACTGAGAAAACCTCTCTAGGCTATGCCCTGCAATGAAAGCAGCACTCAGGCTTTCCCTTATACCCCCAGACCACTCAGATTAAGCCCACAGAAAACGCCCTCTGTGTTCAGTTCAGAGGTTTTTGTGCCTGGAGAGCAGAGGAGTCAGAGTTACCTGTGTGAGAGCCCAGGCCAGCGCTGAAGGGAAGACTGTCCATGCAATGTGGATTGCATAAGATGCCATAAACAATGGGTACTGCTGTTCTGCAGAGGACAGTTGTGCAATCCTTTCTTTTTTATGTGGTTTCAAACAGGTTTCTGCACAGAGTTTCTATCACGTTGGCACTTAGGCTTTGAGCTTTTTTTTTCCCTCACAGTGTTTGCTGAGAAGAAACAAAATTTGGTTAATTCAAGGTTTGAGATAAAGCATCAGTGTACCCATATGAAACATAATCCCCTACAGAATCCTGATAGTAAAACCAAACACATAACAATATTGAGAATATTCAGTGCCCTGGAACTCCCCTTTAGCTAGAATTGTTCAAGCTGGCTGAGCTTGGAGTAAAAAAATCTGCCTCCTCTTTGAGTCCCTACTCCTGCTCTTTATTCAAAGAGCTTTGAGCCAGTTGAACCTAGAGGGGACAAATTAATTAAAATTGGTAGAGGATTTAAAACATGAAGGTGATGCAAATAGTAATGTTAGAGACCTAATTCTGGGGTGGTCTGAACTAACGTATGTCAGTGACTTCAATTAAGCAATGCTAGTTTCCTTAACAGCAAAGAATTTGGCTTCAGATTTTATTATGTGGCCAGACACCTGCTTAGGAACCTGTTGACCCAAAGAACTAGGTGAGGACTTTGGAATTTGCATGCCAAGATTAGTGATTTCACACCACTCTTGCATTATTGTTGTTGGGTTTTGGTGGTTTTCTTGTCCAGGCCAAATATTTTTTTTATTTTTTTAATTTTCCATGGGGAAAATCAAAATTTTGCATTTCCTTACTTATGTAGAAAGGCCAAAAGAAATGGGGAGGAAAGAAGATAATATGGTCCTGTTCTCCTGTAGGTCTATGGCAGATTTTACAACTAGGATTGGAATAGGCCAGACAGACCAGAGTCCAGTGCCTCTCCTCTGTTTTAAGGGCTTGAATGTCTAACCACTTCCACACAGCCAATGATAACAAAAATTGGAAATCCTTATTTTATGTGCTTGTCTGTGTGTGGGCTTTTTTAAAATCCAGGTTTGGAATAATTTATTAGGCATATCTGGCTTTTTATTTCCTTTTCAGTCTTTCTATCTTGCTAACTGTTGCCTGGTAAGGGTTGTGAGGTGCCTGCTTTGGAGAGATCTCTCCTGTGCTGGAGTTCCCTGCTCTGCACTTCCTTTGGCTGCTACTCACAGCTCCTGTCAAACTCCATCAGCATCTGCAGGGCAGCGTCGGGAGCAGCAGCTGCAAGGCCGAGGGAAAGTGTCCTCTTCCACCTCAGTGATGCCACAGCCTTTATGTTGCTTGTGAGGTTCCACCTGCACTGTTGGAGGGAGGGCAGAACGGCAGTAGTTGGGCAGCAGCTGTAACATAGTGATGTGTCAAAGGTTGGTACTCGCAAGATTGGGATGTACATAGTGTTGTCTTCTGGGGCTTTAGGTTTGTGATGTTCATTTCTTTGTTTCTTTTCTTTGCAGTACATTTCAGAAGACAGAGAGGAAATGCTGGACATGAAAGACTGAAGGGGGCGACCAAGGAAACTCTCCTTGGTCTATGAGACTCCTCCTTTTCTTTCATTTATTGCATCCTTCTTACCAGAGTGCTGTAAGAAAGCCGATGATAAACTATAATTGTGGAAGAAAGTGATCCTAGGTAACATTTTTAGTCTGTAAAAACATGTACTTCTTCCAGCTTGATGTCATTTTTGTGAGAATATCTACAATCAAGAAATAATAGCAGATCTCTATTTGTCAGTTCACTGTCTGCTTCAAGATGCGAGTCCAGATGTCTAGCAGGAAACAGATGTACGAGCTGATAAAATCAGATTAGACAGCTACATTATTCAGTGTATAAGTAAATCCTACTGCATGCCATCTACTCCATGCAGAAAAAAAATTGCTGCTTCTTTTCACTCAAGAAAACACTTCTGTTCAGAATAATGACATGCCATTTTCTGTTGGTTTTGCAATCTCCCTAATTTCCTTTCCTAATAAATTTCCCAATGCTTGTTTGAGGAGAATCAATAATATACTCCTGTACAGAAACCATCTCTTTGTTTAGACACAGAACTATTCTCCACTGTCACTCCTTGTTAACCTTATTTGCTGTTTCAGTTTCTTCTATTTACAGCAATGAGAGACATATCACTTTTAACATAGTTAATTCTTGCCTTGCTGACCTGATGTTAATACTACAGGAAGATTTTGAACCTTCAAGTGTGACAAACACGAGACACCATGTATTATAAATGTCCAGAGAAACAAACACTTCCAGAAGGTGATATAAAGGGAGCAATAAATATTGCCTGATTCAGAGATGCCAACAAGAAGGAATCTTGTTTTCAAGGCTACTGAAAATTCAATCAGCATATCAAATTAATTTAGATAGTACAGATGAGTAGAGAAGCCAGGAAGAGAAACCTCACAGGCAGCAAAGGACCAAGAGAGACAAAGCTGGTGGTCTAGTCCTCATCTTCATCTTAGTGGCCCTTGGATGCTCAAGAGACCTCCACACTTCCACTGCCAATCTACATGGTGGGGATAGAGAAACTATCTGGGTATAAATGAGAACGTTGTTCTCTATTTTCCTCTGAAACACCCAACTTTGAGTTCACTGGACACTACAGATCCAACTGAGAGAAGGGGAAAACATGGTACAGCAGGTCTGTATCCTGTGGGTTACTTTCACAGACAGGTGTATGTGTTTCCTCCTAAAATTAAAGAGAAGGGTTACAATAAGTGTTAAGCATTTCAAATGGTTCAAAAATTGGCCCCTGTACTAAGAAGCTGTAGAACAATGGGTGGTAAGAATATTTATTGGCTTTACTTGTACAAGAGGTCCCCTCTTTCTTGTTGGGAATAAGGTGAGATTGCAGATCGGCTTAACTGTTGGGAACCCAAGCATGAGATTTTCATATGAAAATTGGAAGACCCAGCTTTCAAAAAGACCTGTGATTTATGAAGAAGTCTGGTATTAGCAAGGGCTGATTTCAAGTGGATTTTTGTTTTGGTGTTTTGTTTTCGTTTTCTTGGTTGTTTGTTCCGGTTGGTTGGGGGTTTATTGTCAATTTTGTTTTGGTAGTGGGTTTTATTAGTTTTGTTTGTTTTCTGCAGGGTTTTTTAAATTATTTTTCGAGGATGGATCTTCTGTTTACAACCAGGCTATAGTTGTGGCTAGTAGTCAAGTTTTGGTTAGGCACTGCAGGGTCTTGCATGCATGGCTGAGAAAGAGATTGCTTGCTGCTTTGGATGTGACATATATTTATTATCCTGTTTCTTAACAGTGTGACTCTGTCCCAGAGTATTTTCATCTGTTGTTGTGCCTTTATCATTGTTATCTAAATGACCCTGCTTCCTGACTGCATTGCTTTTAGGTCGTTAGTGTTACCAGAAATTGCAGTAAAATTATTTCTCTAAGTTCCTTAACTCCCTCCTTATCTTCTTAGTAAGTAAGACTGATAACTTTATCACGGTGTGTTATCAGAGACTTACATGCCCTGATGTTACAGTTCTTTTCCCTCTGTGTCAGTCCTTGGTTGATAAGCAATGGATCCATTCAGGAGCAGAAGTGTGGATTGTAAAAGCACCTCTTAGACTGGCAATGAGACCTTGTCTTCTGGTGGTTAAAATAATTAAGCTCTGATTCACTTCTGGTGTGACAGGGCTTTTTTTTGTGTGTAATCCTGACTGAAGAATTTGAGAACAGTGTATTGCCTGCCTTTGACTATTAGTATTAACTTTTTCTGTGTTTAAGAAAGAATTAATTCATGAAAACGTTGAGTGAAACTGACAGGTAGTAAAAGCAGAGAAAGTATTTTCTGCCCCTTCCCTGCCCCCTGCCCTCTCCTCCCATCTAAAAGAGAGTGCAATTTTCCAAAATTGCGTGTGACAAACACTCAGTCCCCTGTCCCTGGTGTATTATAAGTTTATGCAGATGCACTCACTGACGTGGTCAGGGCTTGATATCCTCTGTCACCGCCTGATGGCATTGTAGCTGTGTCATGCTCCTGCAGGCTTTGTTTTTGTTGTTGTTACTATTGGCACATCCTGACTCTGAGGCTTAAAGTCTGGAGTATCCAGCAGATGACCAAGTGCACGATGAGAATAGAAAGCTTGTTCGAAAATTCCACCAGGAGGAAAAGCTTATCTCTTTAAGATACTTCCCTGGATCACTTATAAATATGTTGGATGGTCCATTGCTCGTTTTTCCAAAAGTTTAAAAATTTTTGGTGAATTGTCCTTGTAGAAATTTTGTGAGTATGAGATAGGAAACAGATTGCTCTATTTTAGTAATGAGGAATTGAGGTGTAGTTGGACTATGGGATTTTTTCAAACCAATTTTAAACTTCTGAAGACTACAGGGAATATTTAAGTGGGGAATGTCCATTGATTTGTACTTTGACAATAACATCTCCTAATTTATTATCTAAGGTGGCTGTAAGTGGTATATCGGAAGTTCAACAAATTTTTATTGAGGGGAAAGTGGAAGAGGCAAATTTATGGCAAGGTGATAGTAGTGTATCTTCCCCTGTCACACCTACAAATATGAATTAGATGTGGTTTATTGAGAGGAAGAGTCAAAGATGCAAGTTCAGCTTAACTGTGGACAAGTAGATTCTGAGGAATTATACACTTGTCAATATTTTGAATTTAAGGAGCAGTTGCCTTGTAAAATCCTGAAGTCTGGCAAAAAAACAAACAGAAAATCCAACTGAGGGTATTGCCTACCTCTATGGTTTTAAAACCAGTTATTTTAAAATATGCAGATGGGAAATGTCAAAATATGTGAACTGGTGGATAAACAAGGTGATGAAACTGAAACTTCAGATGAGCAGCGTGAAACAGATTTTTATACAGCTTTATAGTATTTTGACATTCCATGAAGGTTTCCATATTGATCTTTCAATAGAAAAGAGATGTCTTTTTGAAAGAGGAATAGCTGAAACAGTTGCAATTCATGGTTTGTATTAGAAACTTTTTGTTGTTTCCTATGCTTTTTGCAGAGATGAAAACTTTCAATGTCAGTCATTGAGTATTGATCAATGCCTTGGATTGTCAGCCTGTGCCAGTGTTTTGTGATGATGGTTTTCATGAAGTGTTGCTCTGCCTCAGCTTTCTCTGAAGTGGGCTTTGACATTTTTGCATTTTTCAAATGGAAACTCAGGGGTGAGATCTGTAGTCATAAGATGCTATGTCAAAGAGCTCTCTGTTCCTGGAGCCATCAGCATGTGTGGCTCTGTTACAGAGAGAAAACAAGCAGCTGCTGACGGCAAGGAGCAGGAGGGGAGCAACAGGGGGCTTAATTATGCCCAAACTGCTCCATATTTAGGTGCACCTGGCACCCTTAGGTAGCTTACATTGGGTTTTTATTACAGAATTGTTTGTGAGGAAAGCTCCTTAGGCTTTGACAACCCTCCAAAAATGCATTTTGTCCCTGTAAATGCTAATTCACTGAGTCTGATGAGATGTGATTTTTGAAGTGTACCCTTGGGGTGCCACGTGACGCTTCTAGAAGCAAAGTTTGTGTGGCAGGTCTGTTAAGTGCCGAGCAAGGTGTATTGTGGAGAAGCCTAATTACCTGCAGGAGTGCCATGCAGCCCCTTGCTCCTGTGCAGCCTGTCAGACAGACCCTGTGAGGCTGAGTGTGCAGCACCAGGCAGTGAAAGCGGGAAAGAAAACTCATGTTTGGTGCAGACACAGCATCAGGGTGACTTTAGCCCTCTTCTGGCTGGGGTGGAGCAGCGTGTCCTCTGCTGAGCATTTGTCTCTGGCATCTGACACGAGCGATTTCTTGCAGTGGTTCCAGGACCAAAGAGTGTTTTTCGCTCAGTGACTTCTGCTCCCTCTCACTGGAAGCAGCTTTGCCCTTGTTTGCCTTCTGTGCCCCGAACAATCTCAGTGTTCACATCAAGCAGATCTTTTGTTCTGCTGTTTGTAATCCCAAACCTCTGAGCCAATGGACAGGCTGAACTCATTGGCTTTTAGCAATTGTGTCGCGAAGCTGAACATTTGAGGAACGAGTGCTGTGGGATTGTTTCCAGTCTTCTGTCAGTTTTGGGTTAAACTAGAAATATCCAGTGGGTTTTTTGAAGTACGTGTACACAGAGTCATGTATGCATTCAGTTTATTTTTATCAAAAAGTATCCCTGAGAAAACAAACCTTAACTCTCATGTCTATCATATTTCTGTCTTAATAAAATTTAAGCACTTCAGAAAGATGAAATTTAATTCAGAATTTAATTAGTCCCATTCAACATCTATTTAAAAATTCTCCCATTTGATACGAAAATAGGTTGGATGGTTGTATGGAATGCAACATGGAAGTTAAACTGGAAAACATGAGTGTGATGTCTGGCAAATGTAAAGTTGATTTTATTTCCTTTGTTTGAGTCAAGTCTTACCATATCTAAAAGGATTTTTAAAAGTGTCACTGTTCATTGAGAAGACCACCAGTGTCCACAAATTATTTTTAGCATTTTGGTGGTATTCCTCTAAGGGTGAATTTCATTTTGGATTTTCTCATATTAATATCAAGAATTTCCCCTAAGCCTGAGATGTTTTCTGCTTCCTTAGCATATTTAGGTGGCTGACAATGAGACTATGCTGTGTTAAAACTCTGATTTATATTCCCTGTGGCATAAGGTGTAAAATTTTAAAGAAGGTATTAAAGTTTAAGCAAACTTCTTAGTGCATCCTTATCTTCCAAACCCTTGAGGTGAAAATAGTGTGGGGAAAACCAACAAATTTAAGTTTCCCTAGCTTTCTTAGTTTGGGGAAGTAATAACATTTGGAGAAGTTTTCGTATTAGCAGGGAAACCTAAATAAAATCAGCAGAAAATAAAGTAACATGTGACTAATCACTAAGTTCTGAGGAAATACATAGATATAAAGGGTATTTGCACAGAAATAAGAAGAAATCTTGCATTAATTAAAGCTTCTTAGCCTCTTCTGTATGTTCAGAGTAAAACCATCTCAGTTTTGAGCTGCTAACTGTTGATCCAGTATCCTCCAGTACTCTCCTAGCATTCCACTGGAGGCTGACTATAAAGATGACTATAGCAGAATTTTAACACAGTAAAATATATCAAGATCAGAGTTTTGCATCATTAATAATCCAGGAATTTTGAGGTAAGCAATGAAAAACTTTAGGGCATTACTAATAAATTCCCCCATGTGTCATTATTTTACATATGAAATCCCCATCACCTGAACAGCTTAATTTACTGTAGTAATGGGAAAAGTTCTTGTCCTATATCACACATTTAAATTCTTAATTTACTGTTGGAACAATATCTGAGTCTTTAGGGACTTACATGAGTTAAACTTCAGATATTTTGAGGGGTTTTATAGCTTAGAAAAGCTGGCATATTTTCCATAGCATAAAACCACAGTATCTTATTAGTATTTGTTAAATGACATTTTCTAGAATAAATTATTTTCCTTTCATTGCAAACTAAAATGTATAAATTTTAGTCTGATGGCACTTGTAGTCATGTTCTACCTTGCATGATTTTGACACAATACCCATTTGTACTGCATTTTAAATAGAGCTTGAAACATGCCTAATTTAGGAAATATTTACATATAATCAAGGAAACATGACAGGGAACTCTATTTAGCAGCAATGCAATCAGAGCTGTAATTGATATTGGAAATCTTTCTAGGAGGACACAGTTAGTTTAGCAAAACAGTTATGGCCTGTATATTGCACACAGAGGAACCCAGCAAATTGCACTGCTTATTTATTTACCACCCTCATCAGTATAAGTAATATTACTGTGTGCATGGGATTTTTAGCTCTCTAGTAAATTTGCTTTGTCATCACTCCATAGACCTCCCCAGAAGTTTAGCACTGGTTGTTCCTGGAATTCTCCTGCTGAAGGAATTGCTTCCTTCTCTTTCCACCTTTCTCAGACATCCAGCAGCAGCAGCAGAGACCACCCTGACTGGGGCTGGACCTGCTGTCAGGGATTGGAGACCCCCTGGGTTTGTGAGAGCAAATTTCCTCCTTTGAGAACCTCAGACTGACTTTGGACAGAATTTGCTTTCTGTCTATCAACAGGATTATGTGACCATGGCTTTGGCCACTCTTTTCCCTTGATTCCCGTGTTAAACTCGCACTTGGCGTTAAGGCAAGTGTCATTTTCTTTTCACTTTGTGTAGTTTCATTGATATACAAATAGTGAGGAAGCTAATCTGCTTGTAAGCAATGTTTTATTAACTACATTTCTGTCATCCTTGTGTCTAGCAGTGCCCTGATTCTTGGATAAGAGCCCCATTTTTATAACACAGTAGCCTAGTGCTGGCTGTTATGATGTGTGAGTCAGCACTGAGGAGATGGAGATTGCCACTTATTGAAACTAGCTGGGAAAATAATAGATACAGCTCTAGGCTGGAGATGTGCAGGCAGCTTATTTCCATTTGTTTTTAGATATCTTCCTTTTCTTAAGTACACAAGTATCTCTTGTCTAGCAATGGAAAAGGGTTATAAATCAAAATCTTCTGGCTCCTGTGTTGAGCAAGAGCTCATAACTCTTCTTTTATGCTTTGGGTTTGTTTTGTTGGTTGGTTTTTTTTTTTTCATTTTAAATATTGACAGATTTCTTGAGTCTACTGCTAAAAGTTCCCTTCATGTAACCTAGTGACAGTCTAAGTAACTATACCAGCAGAGAGAAATACAATATTTTCTTTAATTTTCATTGCTATGGTTATGTGAATTTAATATAAAGTTACTAATTTGTTGGAGGTGAAGGCAATCAGTGTTAGATTAAAAAATATCTATGAATCTTAATACAGGTCTGAACAGAAAATGTAATATTTAATACTGACTGCACTAGAGACACTGAGCAAAACACAAAATGATGATAAAGGATTATGGAGGTTTTTGACTGTGCTAGAAAATTGTGGAATTCTGCTTGTCTAATCGATACCTCAGGAGCTGAAGAACTGAGGTAGAAAAGACACTTGTTCACCAGCAATTAATGAGCTCTACCTGTGACAAGGTGAGGCTGTTTAAATCCCTGATAATCTGGGAGATGTCATTTAGGTTGCTTTTGGAAGGTACAATGTATTTCTATAGAAATAGCACCAAAAATTTCAACACTTTTATTTACACTTTCGATTGCATTCAATATTCTGGGGGTAAGATTTTCTAATCATTTCAACAGGATGGTTTAAAACCAAATACAACTGGACTGGATTTTAGTCAGTTCTTTAGTACTTTTATATAAAGGCAGTAATTTTAAAATGACAATGAAAATCACCTTTTCAGAGCACATGAACCGAATTAAATAAGTCATTGGATTTCTCAGACATCTTTTGAAAAATCATTCTGAGTCAACTTTAATACAAGAAATAAACCAGAAGTAATTTGCATGGAGAAAATGGGTTTATTATTCTGTTCCTCAGTCAAGGTTATTTGCATGTTTTAAACAGTCCCCGACCAAAATTAACAACAAAACCTTTCCGTGAAATGCCGGTAACCTGAGCAAGCAAGAGCAGAGATTCCCATGTTCTTTCCTGTACCAGCTCCACGTATTTTAGGAGAGAGGAAATTGAGATATAGCAGGAAATTCAAAGGCAATACAATTCCCAGGCTGCTAATGAAGGCAGAGGTTACTAATTAAATTGTTAGGACCTTTATTAAGTGGAAATTTGCATCACTGCAAATTACATTCAGGTAAACACATACCATCCTCCTGGTGCATCCTGTTCATGAGAGAGTCCTTTTTTGGTCCCAAGACCACCTAAAATTTCCAGAATGGAAGGTATTCTTAACTTTATTTTTTGGTTCTTAACTGTATGAAATTGTCTTGAGGTGGCTTTTTTTTTTTGGTAAAGATTTCTTCAACTTTTTATCAAAAGTCTTTTTGTTGCAAAATGTAGTAGCAGGGTCATAGTTTGCTGAATACATAGAAGAGTACTGTAGTAGTTTCAGAATGACAGTTGCACTTCTCTTCACCCATAATAGAAGTTTCCTGAATTTGGTTGACAGAAACTGGAATCTTAATCCTGCATTGCAGTTACTGTTGTAACCCTAAATATTTTTGTGGGAATTAAAAAAAAACAAAACAAAACCAAAACCACCAAGTTTTCCAGCATCTTAAAAACCCAGGTGATTTATGTGCCCAGCTCCTGTGACTTTGTGTATTGGTTTATTTATTTTGTTGCAGGCACGTTCTAGACAAGCTTTCTTCACAGTCAGAAGCTCCTCCTGCTCCTGCTGGAATGTGTGCTGTGTGTTACACAGAGAATGAAGGTGGAATTCCAGCTGCAGCTTTGTGCTCACTCCTCACTGTAGGTGTTGGGCTTATCTCAGTGTCTCACTTGGAACGTTGGTGCTCTCAGCCAGGATGGCAAAGCTAAGAAGGAAGAAATGTTCCTTTTTATTGTGCAGATCTAATTTAGATGCATTACAGAGGGGTCACAGCTTTTTCATTACAGATAATCAGTTTTATTAAATCACAGGCAGCATTGTTTCCTCCCTCATACATATTGAGAGCCAGAACTGGTAATTCAAGCAGCTTAATTTTTGCCTGAAGTAGCAAAAGAAGGGAGAAATTGCATCTTTTAAACTGCATTTCAAGGCATTATTTTTTCAGGTTTCTAAGAAAAATAAGGAGATTAAAGACAGTTAATAAATTATTCTAAGAATCTGAGAGATAGAACTATATCTTTAATGGAATTTCCTGATACCTAATATTAATATTTAAGGAATAATTAGCTGTTTAGAAGCACCTTGGATATATTATCTTCCACTGCACTGAAATAGGCACTTGTGTGTCCATCTGTTCTCTCTAGAAGACAATATTGCACCAGTTCTACCAGTTGCTTCTTTGTTCTGTCACTCAGGGAAAAGTGCATTGAGCTCTCACAAGAAGCCCTTTGGAGCTGTTTAGAGTAGGATTCCTTGCAACCATTCACTTCCTTTCATCACTTATACAGTTTGTCCAGTTTTTAAAGGTTTCATTGGAATTATGTTTATATTTTTAATTGAACTAGCTGGACACATGCCTTTCCATTGACTTCACTGACTGTGAAATAATAGAATTTTTTTTTCAATTTCAGTGATGATTTTTATTTAATATGTCTATACATGGCAAAAAAATAAGAGATTGAAAACTTTTCCCAAAATGCTTCAGGAAAAAAAGTGCAGAAGAGAGAGTAGCACTGTCAAAATCCTGTGACTTCTATTTTTCTCATAAAAAGCTCTTCGTTTATCTTGTAATGGGTTGTGAAACACGAGCAACCAAACACAAAGATTATGGTAGCAGAGAGTCAATATGGGTGTTTTATGAATCCAGGTGGATAAGAAACAAGAATTGATCTAATCCTATAAAGTCCCTTTCTGACCATGTTACATGCTATAACTCAAAATTCTGTTTATTCTGTTTGAACTCAATGTGGGGGGAAAAAAAACAATCCATAAAATGAAATGCAACAGTAAACACAGAATGTTAGTGCTTAGAAGAAACATCAAAACTGTCAGTACCTGTGGAAGAGTTACTCTGGGAAAACACAGGTTATCTTTATGTCTCTTTTATCTTTGTCTTTCTTACTGTCAATTCTGAGTGTGTGAAAGGGTGGGAAACTTCCTGGTTTATGTCTTCAGTGTAATGCGTGTTATTTTCTGTTCATATCCTGTCTGGGTTTCAGTAATAGCTCACTGCCTGCACAAAAGCAGATTTCAGTAGTGAATTACTCAAAATTATACAGCAATGGGGGCAACAGGAGTGGCTGCAGCAGCAAGAATTCTTTGAAATGTTTTTAGTATTAGATGTCATTAAAAATTATGCTCGTAGTGGGCATAAAAGAGCTGTACTTTATATTTTTGCAAGTGAACAAACAAATTATTGTTTATTCATTGGGCTTCTGCAGTTCCTGTGCACTTCAAAAATACAGCCTTATGTTTTGAAAGCATCAAGGAAATGTAGCCATAAAGGCCTGTGCTGTCCAGGAGGGGAATGTGGCTTTGCTTCCCACATTTCAACTGAATTGTGCCAGATTTATGGGCTAAAAATAAAAGTTAGAGCTGAAATAGGAAGATGGCTCAGCAACTGAGAGGCATAAATTAAATACCCAAGTGACTTCATATGCCCTAAATTACATGTAGAAAATCACAGTTTTGAGATTATTTAACCTAAACATGCCTATAAATAGGTATAGTGACTGTGAGGTTGCCAGAGACCTGGAAAAATGTGTAATATATGGAATATGATTATTCATAGGAATCCTACTGGTGACAAGTTTAGTTTTATTACTGCAGTGAATGAACTTCTTCTAAAGATAGCAATTTTTTTGTTTGATTTGTGTAAGATAAGGAAGGGCTGTAATTTCAAATTCAGATTTAGAAAGTAAATTTAGGAGAGGTCAGATGTGGGTGAAAACTGAGGAGTATTCAGGTCCAGAAGAAACCAAATGAAGCTTATAGCTTGCTGTCCAAAGTCAGTAATACATGAAGGAATATATTTGGGTCCATTCTATGTTGTTTGTGCTCATGTAGAAGGTCAGTTCTCCTAGTTTTGGATCAGGGGTTGTTAAATGGCTCAATCAGAAGGTCTGGTGTATTCTGACCCAAAACATTTTGCTGTTTAATCCATGAACTGTAATTTCTTTATGCATGGGCTCTGTCTGCATGGTTTTCTACATCTCCAAAGTCCTGTATGAATGCTTTTAGCAATTCAGTTGTCTTAATGTTCATGTTATACAACTGTACGTGATCACTGATCCCTGAGCACCTGAAATGTGCCTGAATGTCTCCTTGTCACAGTGCCTTGTCCCATCACCTACCCTGGAGGGAAGCAGAGCTGTGTGTGCCCTTGCAAACCCCTGAAGGACACGGAGACCTCATGCACATTAAGGAGGTTATTGCTTCCCTGCAGTAGCAAATTGATTTCCTT
Source organism: Margarornis squamiger (assembly GCA_035222235.1). NCBI lineage: Eukaryota > Metazoa > Chordata > Aves > Passeriformes > Furnariidae > Margarornis > Margarornis squamiger. The sequence continues at coordinate 14,365,531 of JAWWTY010000035.1, read as the reverse complement.
CTGCTCCTCTACAACCGAGGACGTCTGAATTATAAGCTGGAATGAACTTCTTCACCCTGATGTTGGCCACCACCATTATTCTCTGTCATTTCACTCCCAAACATCTACTAGGCATTACAAATGTAAGCTTATTTTAAAGGTATTGAGAACCAGATGTGCAATGGGGCTGCTTGTTGAGCAGAGGAACATGCACAGCAACATGAAGCCTTCACAGACACTTCTCCTGCTGTTCTTAACAGATAGCTATGGGCAAGAGCTACTTACTGCTGTGCTTTCTGCTAATTACATGCATTTTTCTTCCTTTGTCTCCTAATGGATAAAAAGTAATTTACATACTCTTCTATACAAAATCTTTTTCTCGGTGGAGATGTTTGCTGGTGTAATTGAGGTGTTGTTTATCCAAGGGGGTGTCACTGCTGCTCGGGGACTGTTATGTACATGTATTTCTTCTAGTAGGGTGCTGAACAGCCACAGAGCACTGGTAATTTTGTGACAGAGAGCAGAAGTCTTCTGCAGGATGAGAATTTGTCAAGATGCTGCGATTGCTAATGAGCACAGGGATGAGTGGAGTGAACCCTTCCCAGAGACAGGGATTTGATTGGCAGCATAATCAGGTTTCAGTCAGGAACAGGGTCCCTTCCTGTACCATGAATGGTTTCCTTGCTTGTATAAATTCCTCCTGCTGTATCTGCAAGGGTGATGGTTAAATAGGCAAAGGAAATGATGTTTTCTTTCCACAGTTCAACTTTTCAGGGAAAAGATTTTTTGGGGGGGTTGGTTTGTTTTTGTTTGGGGTTTTTTCACCTCTCAATGAAGCAATTGGCAGGGTTGCTGATGGTTGTGTTTATTTCACCTAGCCAGTTCTCAAAAAAAAGAAAAAAAAGGACAAAGCTCAGTAGTAAAATTAAATTTTTTGCTGTTGTTCCAATACTATACTATAGTCTTAAATGAGAGGGAAAACTTCCAAGCTTCACCTTCCCTCTAAACCCAAATGCCCTTTTTTCTTTGCATTTGCCATGGAATTTCCTTTCTAGGCTAGCAGATGCAGAGAAGGCAGATGCCTAATATATTACATACAGATCTGACAGCCACATCATATACTTCCTCAGTGCCCATATTACTTGTCTAGTAACTCAATTCCTTGGAATTAACCTCAATTTTAAAAATCCCTCTGCATCTCCACGTGGCTGATGCTTGAAAGCCAGAACAGAAGTGAAAAAAAAACTTTTTCCCCCTTCTGCAAAGGTTTACAGTTTTGCCTTGGAGCCACATATAAGGGAGTGATGCTGAGGTAAAAACCAAAGGAATTTTGGTTTGGATAGCTTTATAGGTATTTTATGCTGAATAAAAAAGGCCCCAAAACTGAAGTCAATACAGTAGAATTCAATGGACTTTCTTTTTTTAAGAAAGAATTTGAATGAAACTTTTATGAATTTATTAATGTTGTTAAACATGTATTGTATGCTTTCCTATTACAAAATCTGTAGAGAATCTGAGGTGATTTAACATCCCTGGAGGTCCCTTTTTGCAGGGGCTGGACCACTAATCTGAGGCTCATTTCTCCATCCAGCCTCTGCTTTTCTCATCTAGGAAGCATCCTATGGTTGAGATGTCTGTTTCTCTGTCAGACTCGATTGAATTTAACAGAGAATTAATAAAAGTGTTTTTAATGAGTAACAGAGAGAGAACACTGTAATCCAAGTCTCATTTCCTTAGGAAGAGTGATTCAATAATGGCTTCATCTTTTGTTATTTTAATTATTCAGATGAACTAAAGCATACGTACAAGGAGACAAGATGAAAACAAGACTTTTGTTTCCCTGCATGCTCTGTGCGATGGATAATGATGGGCATGGCAAAGTCCTTTTTTCTGGGGCTGCATATTTTTATCCAAAGAACTTATTATTTTTTTCCTACAAATTTCTCCATTTGAGTGGCTTCTCCTCTGTTTTACTGCGCAGCAAGAATTAGTTCTGGGTATATTAAAATGTATGAGAGGCCAGAGCCACGTAACCTGAAACGACACCAAGAACAAAATGAAGTGCTGCAAATACCAAACACTTGACTCGGAACAGTCAGGTAGGGTATCCTTTCTGCCCATGTTGTACCCTTCAAAATCTGATTGGAAACAAATCATCTCTTCAGCTAAGCAATTAAATGTGATTCTGAATGTTATGCCCACAAACCTACTTGTAACTGACCAGCAGGTAACATGATCCTACTCTGGGGCATCCACAATAGGTACGTGGCCTTTGTTCTTGACCAAATAGATTTTCTGAGTTTAAATTTTGGTTTGGGTAGTGGATTTCTCCCATACCGGCAGTTAATCTTCCACTGCTGACGTTTCATAAATCCAGGGCAAGTCAATTGCACAGTTATTGTCTGCTGGGGTTCCTGTTAAAATGGCTTTGGTAGTCTTGTCTAATACAAATAGTCATTTTTAAAAGAGTAGCAGTTATCATGGATAAAAGTTGACAAGAAATAAATGCCTGTTTTTCCCAGCCTTAGGCCTGTAGGGTTCTTTTCTTCCCCACCCGCTCCCTGTAGCAGCATCTCTGAATCTTTGCATCCCTGCTGTCACAATAGTCATGAATATTAGTTACACCAAACGTTCCCAAAAACTACATAAAACTGAACTTACTCTAGATTTTTTTCACTTTCATTCATTGGGTTCTCCAGTCAGTCGAAGTACAGGGAATGCTCTCTAATATTTATCATTGCACATCAAAACCCAGCAGCTTAAATTCCTTGGTCAAGGCCATGGGTAGGGGATAGAGAAAAGTTTTTTATCAGGCCTCTTAAAGTAGACTCTTCTTTAGTTTGAAGGAGGGTTAGGGGATTTCTAATTTCTATTTTCTTTTTTTTTTCCCTTTTTGTGGGTGTGTCTATAATGTTTCCTGATATTCTCCATTGATTATGATGGAAAAGAAAAATTTCTTTGCAATTTTGATTATAAACTGTTGTAGCACTTGCTGAATTGTCTGAAAGCCTGAATAAGTGTTGTTTAGGCTACTGGAGGCTGCCTCAAAGATATTCCAAATATACCAACTTGTCTTACAGCAATGCAGTTCCACAGTTGTTGGTGTAGCTGTACAACAGTTGACGCAGGCTGGAAAAGCCAGCTCAGCCTGCCTTCAGTTTTCTTCCACCTTTGTTTGAGTTTTAACTCTATTAACCAGAGGGCTTTCACTGTAATCCTCTGTGGCTGCTTAAAACCTATTTTGTCATGCTTATTTGTCATATGCATGAAAGAAATGTGTACTTATGTTTAAAATGCTCAGCAAAATCATGTAGAAATAGTAATACTATGGGAAAAGCGTGAGAAAACTTGCCATTTACCAAAATCTGGAAAGAGCTCCAGCTCCATATGAATCATAGGGAGTGAAAATGCAGCCAGCAGGAAGGCATTAATTATAACACCCTTCTTCAAGCCACACTTGATTATAGCATGCTTTTTAATGTACGTGGCGACTGAGACCAATACAGGTTTTATTACTCTTTCTATAAAGCAGAAAATTAAACCATTCTGAATTGCTTTATTTAAATGTCAGGGTGACCACAAAGCAACTTGCTTTATGCTCATAATGCAGACTGAAAGTAATTTGGTTCCCTGCTGAGTTCCTGCATTTGTGCAGGGGAACGATTGGTTTGAGGCTCTGCTGTATTTTGATGTATCTTCATGTGTTAATAAGGCAAATGACTAGAAAGTGATTTTAACTGTACCTTCCAAATCTCAAATTCTTCCTAATGTTAAACATCTATGGACCATGACAAGTGTCTTTGCAGTTTAATCTGATTGCTTGTTAATGAAAGAGAAAACTGCAAATTAGGTGAGCAGGAAATGAGGCCCATGCTCCCCATATCTGGTGTTGGCAATAGACCTCCATCAAGTGGGAGGTTGGACTAGACATCTCCAGAGGTCCTTTCCAATGCTGAAGTTTCTATGATTATTCCCTCTGCAGGAGTGATGATTTCTGATCCTTTTTCTTTCATGGAGTACTTCCCTGCACTAATGCAAATCTGCTAAAAGAACATATTCTGTTGCCTTCTGTATTGGTTCACAGGATTAGTATTAGAATTAGAATTGCTCTCTTAGTTAAAGAATCCATCACCATGAAGGAAAGCTCACAGGCCTTTACTCCCATTGTAGTGTATTCAGAATCCAGTAAAATTCAGACATAAAAGTTGAGCTGGAGTTTTGTTTAAATTCTCTTCAGACTGAAAAATTTGTATTTTCCCTTGAAGAGTTGCAAAATAAGATGCAAGGGATTTGTTTCAAGTTTTTTAATTGTTATTTTTGTGTGTGTGTAACTCTCCCAAGCTAATTAATCCAGAAAAAGAATAACACTCAGTCTGACAAACTAAATTGTCCATAGATGATAGACCTGACGAGTGTATGAACCCTGTCACAACAGGCTAATAATGGTATTAGCACCCAGCCAAAGGCACAGTGACCTGTGCTCTATTTTGGCTACAAACTGCATTTTGAGATGGGTTGTCTTCTGCATATTCTATTTTTATCAGATGGTAATAGAACATACCATCTGCAACCTAATGATTTCATACCTTTTACATAGACTTTGCTGGTGAAGAAAATATAATACATTAAAAATATTTGGTGAACTCTTGAAACATTTCTAATGCTCCTTAAGATTGAGAAAGGAGGTGGATAGAGCAGTGTAACATGATCTGCTGTCCATCTGTGTTATCCATGGTATCTGTTTTTCAGAAAATTTGGCCTTTGGTATTTAAAATAGATATTTTTTCTCCTACATTGCTTTCTTTTTTTACTAGATCTCATGACTATGTCCTCAAAGTCATGACATTTCTCTATCTAACAATCTGTTAATTTCTGAAATTTAGAACCTGCTTTTCTGACTTGTATGCCTTATGAGGTAGAGGGTGATGAGTTGGCTGCAGGCTGCAAGAGCAAAGGTGAACCTGTGGCTTTAGTGTGATTCTTACAAATGTGCACAAATTAAAGAGGAACACGAATCCTAGTTAGCAATTTAACAAAGGATGGCTAAATTATCCACACAGACCAGTTTTTGGCTCAGGTGGAAACTTCTGTTCGTGGTAAGTTGCCTCCAGCTTTTTGAAAGAACTGTTGCTAAATCCATAGAGCTAAGCCTCTTACAACATGCTGTTCAAAGTCTGTAAATATGGGCAGGGGATGAAGATTTATTTTGTAGCCTTTATAGAAGAAATGAAAACATATTTCATTGAAAATGCAAATGTGGGAAGATGCAGGAAAGGACTTTGCATAAACTAATTCGACCCTCATCAGCTTTTGTCTTTATTTCTTCTTTTGTCTCTGTTGATTTCCACATTGGATTGCTTTGGAGTTTCTGTAGGGTACAAAGAAATTTATTGAAGGAAAGGGAGTGAACTATAATACTGTTATTTCCTTGACAAGAAGAAAAAGCAAGACAAAGAAGTTTGAAGATGGGCCTCGTAGTTTTCATACATCAAAAGGAGTAAGTAGGATGTCTTAACCACAAGCCTGTTTGTCATCTCACACCTAACACACCACACTGCTGATCATATAAATACAAAACTTGTTTACAAGTCACAAAAATTGAGGTGAAATTCAACTTTATAGTTTGCTTCCTTTTTGCTTTTGGACAATGTGGAGGTGTTTGCACTGACCAGCTAAACACAGACACCCAGTTGCACTCCTTGTCTGAATAAGAAATGCGCCAGATTTAAAACATGTATTTTTTAAAGGTAGGAACAAGTGCAAATAGCAATTTCCTTTTAAATTGCCTGGAGAAAGAAAAGGGCAGCAAACAACTCGATCAAAAAAAAGAGATTACTCCAAAAAGATGGGCTAATAGAGGTGAATCATTGGGAGAATTGCATTGATTTTTATGTCAGAACAAGCTGCCTCTGATGGCCAGTAACAGGCAGCGTAACTCTGAAATATTTATAAATTGTGTGATTGCTAAGGAACACAGCTATACATTTAAGTCAGGTCTGTGTTTGTGTATTACAGTTCTTATATTTGTCTTTTTAATGCCCAGCCATGTTTTCTTTTCTGAGCAACTTTTGACTCCTGGACACTTTTGTCTTCTGTTTGCTTATAGTGGGAGTCCATTTGGCCTCTCCTTGTTGCACCAAAACAAGCCCTTTAAGGGAATTTGCTTGGAAATACAAGGATTGATTATAACCCTCAGCAGCATCTCAAATCCTGGGGATGAGCTCCAGCTTTTATCCTTTTGGTTTTCCAGTGAAGTGCCTGAAACCTCCCAATCCAGCACTGAGGATTCATTTAACTGAGGGGGAGTTAAACCACCTGGCAGCCCATGGGCAGGCAAGGCTGGGAAAAACAACAATTGGTTTGAGTGACAGAACAATTGCACTGTTGTACTGTGCTTGTGGCACAGAAAAAGGTATCAGAAAGAAAATCTTAAACAATTATTTTATACTCTAAGTGTTTCCCTATTGATATAACCCACAGGTTGAAACACAGCATGGAAAGGTTGATAGCGTTACTCCTTTTCTCTCCAAAATGAATTTATTGTATGTCTCCAAGAGTTTAGAGGAGAATTGACACAGAACATCCATTCAGTATATTAACGGTGAAAATAAGGGTTTGCTTTTCAAGCAGGGCTTTATGTGAGTTTTATTAATAAAACAGAAAGCTCAGTAAGCTGTTGCAAATACTGCAGAGGTTTAGGCGGCCAGGGTGACGTATCTACACTAATTCTGAAGAGATGCCTCTTAATCTCTCCAGAATTACTCCTTGAGAACAGAATGTCCTGATAAAATAATTTGTATTTTTCCCTTAAAAATCTAAGAACCATTGCATTCTGCTCCCTCAGTTCTGTACACCTTTCTCAGCAAACTAGTTTTCCTGAGCACACACCAGATTCCTCCACAGGCCAGGTTCTTTTCAGGTCTGTGCTGAGAGTTAAGATGCTGCTCCTGGGCCTTAGGAGATCTTACAGAGTTAATATTAAGTTTTTATGCCCAGCTTGAGACTGAGCCGTACAAGGGTAGCTCATGTAATTTCCGATGTGAAGAAATAACTGCTCTTAGCATTTCACTGCTTTGTGTTTGGGCATTTCGAGTCTTTTCCTCCATCAAGCTTTCAGGGAATAATTGTAGGACTGAAAACTGACGTTTGTTTCGTTTCCATTTAGTCTTTTACACTGAGAGCAAAACTGAAACCAGGTTTGTGTGATGACTTTGCTGTGTTAGTACGAAACACTCAACTTAGTAGATTTACTGATGGTAAGAAATAACATGCATTTGCAGAGACCAAATAAATGAAAATCTGATTTGAAAAACAGAAATACTGAAGCTCTAAAAATCAAATTGATGAGAAATTCAGTGCCTTTCAAAACATTAATTCTGATTTTTTTCTAAATGCAGAGATCTGGTGGAAATTAGGGCTTACACAGTGGGGTCTAAAGTATCTTCTGTTTTCAGAAAAAATTAGTCACTGTTTTAGAAAGTTATATTTTGGCACCACAACTCTATTAGAAAAAGAAGTATTATATAAGGAGTAATTTAGTATATATTTTCTATTTCATTAGTAAATATTTCCCCTGTATCCTGTGAAAGTTTCTAGGCATGACATTCCACCCCTTCCAGCTCTCGTGTGCCTGTAATGCCCAGCAGTTTGTTAAAGGGACAAGCAGAAGCAACATTTGGCCTCAGCAGAGCAGCTTCAAACCTTTAATGTTAACTCTGCATTCAGTTTTAGCAGTCAAGGCTCACATGTAGTTTACAATTCAAATTCTGACATTTGCTTCTGGTGTTGCTGTTTGTTGCTGTGCAGTTTATGACTTTCTCTCCTGCGCTAAAGGGAAGAAGTAGAAGATTTTAAGCAGCACCACAAAGGCAGAGCGGGGTAGTGCTCTCTGCACAGCAGCTCTCGTGCATGGTAATGGCCATAGAACCATTCCATGAGCTTGAATTCCATCAAAGTAGCAGCTTGGAATTTCTTGGGTTTATGGCAGCTTGTGGGGCCCACAGTTTACAAAGTTTTCCTGTCTCTGAGACACTCTGAAAAGGGACAAGTGTCAGTGTTGACCAACAGTGTGAATAGTGTCATGCTATATTTTGGGCTGAACTAATTGAGGAATGAAGAGTTTCTGTGGGTTTTTAATTCTGCTCATAGTTCAGACATTTCAGGCAACTGAATTTGAAAATTTTCACTCATGTAAAACTAGTTAAAATGGGAAAGAAACTGAAAGATATCCTTTGGATTTGAATGTCTAAGTTTTAGGCAGATCCATCCATATGATAAACCTGCCAGAACCAACCTTAAAGCATTGACAGGATGAAAGCTCCATGGGAATCCAGAGCAAAATGAAAGATAAAATCAGAACTAAGAGCATTCCTACAATAATTGAACTCTGTAAGATAGGTTTCTTGTTAGATGTTGTACATGTGTAGTTAATAGTCTGAAACCTCATGAATATTAATCCCGAGACATCAAAGTAAGACTACAGTGTATAACAGCAAGCTAATCTCCGAATTCAATAAACACATACTTTTAATTTAGATAATGAAGGGCTTAGGGTTTTAACTGGAATAAATTTTGCATAGTGGTAAAAGAATTTATAGTTTGATTTACTCTGATGGCAGAGCTGCAGCAACCTGTTCTTTCCCTTTAACCCTAAAGCTTTTAATCTTTTCACAACATCTGTTTCGTAATGGGCCACTGATGCTTTTAAGCTGATGTTTTAGGGTAACACTATCAGATTTGTCACTTCTGGAAGTTTTGCTAAATTCAGTGCACATTTTACTTAAGGAGAACAGCTTGAAACCCTCATGTCCTAACCCATGTTGGAAAACCAGGCTTGAATGCTTTAAAGCTTTGCATTAGAAACTGGGAGCTCTTATCAAGGCCAATGTTTCAAGAAGTAAAGTCACTTAAAGATGTTTCTAACTTTGCTTCTCTGCAAGTCCTTTCTCAGAACATGGATGGAAGTTGAGTGCCACTTGGGGGAAGTTTGTTGACTTTGTCTTACTTTACTGTTATTCAAACCTCTGCTGGTTTTGACAGTGTTTTGCTCTAAGCTTGAGATGCTCTCACAGGTCTTGATCTCTTCCAGTAGGTTGAAAACCAGATCTAACAGTATAGGAACCCTGGATTTAGTCACTGTGAGTAGCTTAAATAACTGACAAAACAAGACTTACACAAATTAAAATATACACTTCAGCAAAATGTTACAGGAGTTGAATTTCTATTTGACAGCAAAAAGATTTTTTTCTGTGCACAGGTAACTGGTGGTAACACAGGAAAAGCTAAAAAGAAGCAATAAGACGACTATGATGCTTTGTGATGGTGGAATCTTACTTTAAAACACATTTTCTACATTACTTCTGGAATGTATTGTCAAAGGTGGCAAAATCTATATTATACTGGAAATCCTACAGTTAGGTGTTTTCTTTCTCAGAAATAGCATATGGGGGGTTGTGGCTTTGGTAGTTTAAATACACAACTACAGTGCACTGTGGAGAAAAATGGAAATTAAATGTCAGTAAGAAAAAAAAGTGCTAAGAGGAGTAGCAATCCCCTGGAAGCACAGATAAAGTCTGCTTTTTTTTCCTTTAAGAGAGTATAAATTTTAAAAATGTCTCTAAATGTTGGATAAAATTGGACCGAAATAGCTTGAAGACATTGCACAAATGGCTGTAAGTAAAGATTTTAATAACGATCTCTATAGACAAGGAAGAAATACTGCATCATAGATGTTGACTAAGGAATGGAAACTAAAAGTGAGTTCACATAGACAGTGCCCTGATGCACAGCCTAATCAACTGCTGAAGTAATTAAATGTGAGAAGGGTGTATGGAGTGTGTATTTGTGAAACAGAGAAAAACTAGCAATCTTTTCCTAGCTACTTGGACAAAAAAAGGTTGGGCTTATTGCCTGTTGGAACGAGCTGCCATAATTTCAGCAGTTCCTGAATGGCAATAATAGAATTGTTATTAGTTAACCATAAGCAAAAATCTGGCCTATGTTATCTGGTTTATAAAGCAGTAAGAGTCATTTCAGCTCGCACTTCTGCAGTGTGCTGCCAGCTATCACTCAAAACCCCTTAAAAACAAGTGAAATAGATAAAAAAATGAAGCAAATCAAGCAGTCTGCAATCCTGTATGTGCAAGGATACCGCAAATACACCAAGAAAGCTCTGCTCCACTATTCCATGATTTTTTATTCCTTTTGAAACAGCATCATGTAAAGTAAATGATCTCTAGCAAACAACAGTCAGACAGGCTGAGAGACTCTTATGCTTTCTTTTAACGACTGAAATCACAGTTGAAGCAGTGAAGTTACTTTTTTTTTTTTTACAGTGTAGATACTCCAGTGTTTCCCAGACCTTGAAACCAAATGTGTATTTCCTGGATAGAGAGTTATAATGTGCTACTCGAGACTTGTCATTGGTGTTTTACAAAATTCACTCCCAAAGTTTAAAGGGTGGAAAAGGCCAACTGGTAAAGGGTTATGTGATGTGTCATTAAAGGCTATGGAAGCTGCAGGGTGGTGCTGAATGCCTTCTGCTTGTGCTGTCCTCAGTGGGACTCAAATATATGTGCTGCCTCTCAAGATCAAACTTAATTTCATCTCTCCTTTTCTCCTCCTACACTGTGACAGAATCATAAAATGCCAGGGCATGGTTTGTTACGGAGTTGGTTCTTAAGTAACAGATGTTCCATAATGATAACAAAGACTGCACATTATAAATTGCCTGACTATTAACATCTTTATAAACCTTTACAACAATGCAGTGTTGCTAATTATTTCCCCTGAAACATCTTTAGCCTAGAGGCTCTGTGTGCAAGGGAAAGGAGTCAGGGCAGTGTTTGGTAAATTGCAGTCATGTAGGCTTTCAGCTTTACTAGAGAACATGACAGCAGTTCTTCCCCATCACCCAGCTGAAATAATTGTATGTCTTTTTATAGAACAAAGAGGTAAGTTTCTAAAGCCAACATTATCTCTTTTCATTTCTCTAGTACTTTTTCCTATTGTGAAATCTGCATTTTTCTGAGCCTAAAACAAATTGAAGGGCGAGCCAAGAGAAGACAATTTTGGAGTTCATAACCCAAGCTGTATCATGGAAAGTAATTTGCAGAAAACAAACCATTAACCTTGAAGAGGGGTAGGTTGGTGAACTGGCAGCATTTTTATTAAAAAGCTGTGTGAGAAGAGAAGAGCAATATCCCAAACTCATAGCAAACACGTGAAATGCTATGATCACTTTACATCTCAGCAAGCAGAGCCTCTTAAAGAATTCATCTTATGAAATAGATTAGACTGAATTATATGGGAACATACCAAACACTCACAGTGGGAAACCTCTGCTACCTGTGTTGTAAAATCCTCGTGTGCAAGATTGTGTGTAAGCATTTTTAACCATTTTAATCTGGGGCACATGGGTAACACCAGTGCTGGTAGACTTCTGCCAGTTTTCCTTTGACCACTGCCATCTTGTTACTGTTTCTTATAGGTATTTATAATATTTATAATGATCTGTTTACAATTATTTAATGTAAAACTTCCCTGAGTCCTGCTCTTCCCTGTGGCTCTTAAACACTTCAATTTTATGTATTCCACTAAATTACTTCATTGTTTTCTCAGCATTTTGCCTTTCATTAGATCACCACCATGGGACTAGAACTCCGTAATGTTTGTAGTCCTCTGTTGGAGAGGCAAAATGTTTCACTTAATAATTGTCTTTTCTATTTAGGTGGTTCATAATTTGGAACTAATTTAGCTTTCTGGTTAGAGATGGTGGATAGAGGATTACAATGTGAAAGTACAAACACCTTACCAGATATTTAGCTATAAGAAATATAAACCTCCTACTTCGACCTTAATACCATGAACAGCATCAGAATGAAGAAAACAGAATCAAGAGATAAATGCAATTTGAGACTGACACAAAGTTAACAGAGTTTGTCAGTCATGTAGACATTTAGATCACTGTAGGGAAGCACAAATTTTCCTCCTGCCTGTAGTAACAGAACCAGGTTTAAATTCAATAATGTAAAGTGCAAAGTTATGCTCTAGGAACCGGAAATGATGTCTGGCTGAAAGAGTGGAGGAGAAGGTCCTGAACTGCATGGAAGGATGGTGGCATAACCTTCACTGAGACCTGAGCATGAAAAGGGCTCTTTTGTACCCACTGAGTGAAGCACCATCCCCAGGAAGAGGAGTCCTTGCTCTGGAGGGTGCAGTTACCTGCCTGGAAAAGTCCCCATAACAATTTGTAGCACCTAAGCAGTTTTCTGATACTGAAGGATTGCAGGATATTGGAAATACCTCTTGCTTTCTCTTTTTCTGAAGCATACCATATTTTTCAAGGCTTTTGGTCTTTTTTATGTAAGTGGTTTAGTTTAATGGTTTTGCCATGGCTTGTGATGTATAGCCAAGAACTTTCAGGATGTAATGTGATTTGCATTCATGACTGTGATTACAGAGGTTTGACACGGTGACCCAGACATCTCTTCTGCTCCCTGGTTTAAGTCAGTAGCACTACACTGATATTTTCATCAGCATATGATTTGAGCCAATGGACAATAGAGCTGATGAATGTTGCTTTTTTACACAACAACATTTTCATGCAGAAAGGCACCGAACCACAGAAAGTGTGAAAAAAATAGACTAATAGTTGCTATCAATCTCCATTTATCCTGGATGACAGTGCATTTAAAAGCATAGGCAGTGACACTAATCCAGTGCAGATAATAGACATGACTACTGTTTTAGAAAGTCACCTTTTGTTCTTAACTACCTCAATTGATTGTCCATTATATATTCAGTGCTTCCTCCTCCTTTCAAACAGTTGAAAATCTATATTTTCCATAGTGCCTAGTCCTGAGGCAGCAACCATTGGTGCAGTCATGTTGTAGCTGCTAAATACATACAGCTGGAAAATAAAAGGTTGTTATGCTATATGATTAATAAATGTGCAAAAATACACTGGTTGATGGTTGGTTGAAAATGGGTAAATGTTCATCACATACACACTGCAGAAAATGGACATCAAATAGGTTTGAGTTACAACAGAACAAGTTAGAGTTCTCCATCTGCATCAATGTAACTAAATGTGTGCATATTTATAGACTACTTTGATAATAACCAGGGCAGTTTAGTATTTTTCAGCAGTTTATGAATCATGTGCATCTATCTAACAGTAATCTCAATGTACTGATTTAAACATAATTCTGTTCTCATTCTCAAAGGGGAAAAGCGTGGGCTCAATAGGCAAATGATTATTGCGTCTGAACTTCTACAACATTCCCTTACTTTTTCTCACGGGAAGAAAAGAGGAAAATGATCTATTGAAAGCTTTGCAAAGCCCTGACTCTCTGGCAGGCACACTCCAGGGGAGCTGGGGCTCTTCTCCCAGTGCTGTGGCAGAGCTGGTGCCCACGCTCAGCTCATCTTGGTGGTGGTGCAGGCAGGGCAGGAGGTTCGTGAGCCCCGGCAGAAGCAGCAGCACAGTGCCAAGGACAGGCTGTGAGCCCTGCATGGATGGAGGGCTTTGTGCAGTCCAGCAGCCTGGACAACAGCAGCACTAAGGGTGTCACTGGCAGGCAAGGTGTGATGTGCCTCTGCTGCTCCTCCAGCCTCCTCCTCTGCTTGTTTTCCATAAAGAGAAGATGGTTTGTTTGGGCTTTCAGATGGTTGTCGGACTGAAATTATCTGTGGGGTTTTGCTGTTGGTTGTTCACAGAGCTATTGCCTTCTCAAAATAATACTGCAGCGAAGACTTGTGGGTTTTTTAAAGTCTTTCTTAGCTGTTCTTAAATTTAAAACACTGGTGATTTTTCAGTTTCTGTCCTTTTTTTTTTTTTTTAACCATCTCTCGAGTGTCTTTCGTTTCCTGAATTGCTCCTGTGTTGTCTAATCTGCAGGTTTTGGCTTCTGAAAATGTTGCTGCCTTTCAGAATCCCCTTCTTTGGAATAATATTATTTATCTTTCACCTGTTGCATCTCATTGTTTTACAGGTATTAAGAACACCTGTTGGTTCAGAAAAAGATTTGGAAACAAATATAATGATCACATAATTTGCTGAAATTAACTTAGGTGAAAAAATGAAATACATAAGCCTGCATGAAAAGATTAAGCAAATAATTTTTTATCCTTTTAAATTGAAGTGACACATAGTTTTAAATCATATTAGTATTGCATACATCACTTTGAAAGACTTTTGGAATGCTTCTACAGGCTGGAAAAAGAGCTTATTTAATAATAAAAAAATAAAATTCCTCCCATTTGCTAGAACTACACATTTCCTTCTGAGTGCCTTGATTGCTCCTTGACAATGCGGCTTGATTTCTGAGGTTTTCCCTTCTAGAAAGTGTGGTAATTCACATATACACATATGTGTGTGTGTATATATATGCAAATATACCTTTTTAAGTACTGACAGATCTGTTAAAAAAAAAAAATTACATATTTGCCACCCATGTAATCTGTTGGATTATATAATCTACTTTGAATTTCTGCCTCTGCTGAAAATGAGTCCTCTCTGGACTTGTACTAAGATGACAGAAATTTGGCAGGCAGCAAAGTGAATACTTTGGGGTTCTGGTGCTTCTTTGCTCTTAATTTTTCACCTTTATATCCTATGAAGAATATTTGCAGCAAAACAGTGAGCCTTAAAAGGATCATTTATATATATATATATGTGAAGTGTAGAACATCTCGTCAGTATAGGAAAGAATACTTTCTGGGTGTGTTGTTTAAATGTAAATCTAAATTAAGACCTGCTGAAATAAAATCCAGATGTTTGAGAAGATTATTTGGACATTATACTTCACTTCTAATTCTAAGACTTGTATGTGTTGCATGCGTAAAGCAATTTGTTAGTTTGTTTTTTGCAATTCCAATGACAAATGTTAAAAGTACTATGAAGTGTAGCAATAGCACTCTAAAGATATTCCTCCTGTTTGGAAGACAAGACGAGTTTATAAAGCTATTCACTATGATAGGCAAAGCCATTCTGAAATGTAAAATAAATGCATTTTAGAACTAGGTCATAGCTAGAGAATACAACCGTACTATTGGAAAAGGGTTTGCATCTTGTTTGTGTTTATTTGTTAAAAAGCAGATATAAAGAAGTATGTGCATATTTGACTGAAGAAACTGAATGTGTTTTGCAGTCAGCTCTCCTGGCAGTTCAGAAGGAACCACATGCACCGATAGAAAGAAGATGGAGCCACCATGATCAATTTATTCCAGACTCTCTGATGATGGCATATGCAGAGGGAATGGAGGCATCTAAAAAGACAATATATATTTTTTTCCCCCAGCGTGTGGCACACCAGGTTTCTGAGAGAGAGTTTAAAATGCTGTTCTTGGCTCAGAACCAACTTTTCCTTCACGTGGTGTCTGAAAAACAGGCAACTAGTGCTATCAGACAGGTAAGGGGGGGGACAGTCTAGTGAATTTAATTAAAAAAAATAAATTAAAAATTAATTTTAAAATATGGAGACTGTAAAGAGGAAAAAAATTGAAAACTACCCAAGAAATTAAGGATTAAAAAAGTCCAAGGAGGATGCATACTGCAAAGCATTAAGTATTTTCTTTAGGATATTTCTTTTCATTTTTGTAGAAGATTCCACGGGTTACTCAGGGGGTTCAGAGAGATCCGAGTTTGGCATTTTGCTTGGATAGATATTCAAGCCCTGACATGGTGGAGAATTGTTTGTTATTCTGAGTGAAACATCAGGAAAGCAAAATACCCCACGAAGCCTCACTTGGTCATGGCTGCTTTTTTTGAATGCATTTGACTGCTTTCACTGAATACATTTGTGCACTTATTCTTGCCAGAGTGAAATTATATGAAGGCTGCACTCCCTTGGACTTTTCTGTTCTTCAGCTCTCCTTCTAATCCTTCACCTTCAGAAGTGCATTATGGAGTTGATTAATACATAACAAATAAGGTAAAAAATGAATACAAAGTAGAAAGCACTTGAATTAATGCATTGCATTACTGTCTAGACACAGGTAAAGAAAGCAATAGAATGTTTTCTGAACTTTTTTATCTTAAAAGACGTTCTATTTATTGATGTGTTTTTTCTTAATTGCTTCAAATTAATAATTCAGCAGCTAGGGTGAAGGGAACTGAAAAGTAAATCCCAGGTTTTTCTGTTTCCTGCTGCAAATGGAGCTACTCTCATAAAAATGAGGGATCCTTCTCTGAAGACTCTCCCAGTGAACAAAAAAAGTTAATAAATATTAAGTCAGAAAGGATTGGTGACATAATAATTTCTGGTTTATTCCCAAAGAGAATCACGACAGTTACACCTCTCACTACATTAAAACTTGTCAAAGCTGCTCATTTATTTTTAGACTTAAACTCCCCAAGCCTGGAAGTAGGGCATGTATTGCTTTCTGTGCTTGCTTATTTACTCTCTCTGTCCTGGCATACCCCAACCTTCAGGAAAGTTTGTAGTAAAATGATAGTAATTTAAAAAAAAAAAGCTGAGATTATAATTAAGATCAAGAGAGTGTGGCCAAGAGCTGTATGCCTCATTAAATATTACCTTGAACATTTTAATGTAGTGACTATAAAATTCTATTAAAATGTCATTTATCTCTTACTGAGAAGGTGGCGGAAAGCAATTAAAAGAAAAATTCCAGAAGAGAATTTTTGCTGATTACAAATACGTTAGATCAAATATTAGTGTAGTATGTGTGAGACAGTTCTCCTGGTACTGACTTTGTCTACAGGATAACAGAGGAGTGCAGCTTTTGGGATAATGAGCTTTTTATGGCTCAGGCAAATGAAACTAGCAATAAAGAAGTCTGCCACTCCCATACGGCTCTAAGTAATGGTGCCTGTCACTTCTGGCCCTGATGGGCTCTGACTTAGCACAGTTTGTGTTACTGCCAGATTCATCCCACCAACAGAAAGAAAGAGGGCTCACAGTATGGACACAGCAGAAATACCATGCTGGAAGGCAAAAATATTTCAGAGGGATTTATTTGGATGTTGATAATGTTCTATACTAAGAGTTGTAGTTGATATTTCATACGAATGATAGACAATCAGTACTAGAGGAGATGTGCTGATGGCTATACCTGTTGACAGACTTCTAGCTATAGTAAATACATGTTTTTCTATCCCACAAATAATACCTTGATATTCTCAGCACCCTTAGCTCTGTGGCATTTCCACCAATTAGCAGCTAGGATATTATAATCTAGCAATGCCATGGTGCAGATAATCAAGGGAATACAAAAGCTTATCCAGCTCCGTGTGGAGCTGGTGGCTTGAGCCCTGGAAAAAATATCCATCTGGGCTTGAGCCAAGGTAATTAGTTCTGCCTCCCTGCCAGGGTAATTATTCAAAGCACCACGCTGAGGCAGCCCTGGTGCTTCTGGCTCCAGAGATAACTTGCCACCACCAGCTCAGGTAGCTTTGCAAGGTGCTGCTCCACCGAGCCCAGGCAGAGGCATGCTTGTCCCTACAGCAGGGAATGGCTTTGCCTCCCTTGAATGGCTGCATCATTTAATCATTTCTCCTTGTAATCTGAAATAAGAAAAGCAGCTTTGGTTTTACTTTTCATACGAAATATTACCTTCTTTGTAGCTAAATGAAAGTCAGGTATTTGCTCTCTTCTCTAATAAGTTCTACATAAAAGCTACACATGTTATGAAGCTACTATGGCTGACCAGAGGACAGCAATTAAAATACTTGGCATATTATAGGGTGTTATTTATACTTAATGTGTGTAGTAGAGTGAAGTCCACTTCCTCTTCAGCCCTGCACCCCACATCACTAATAAACTGCTTGGCAAATGTTTCATTTGCCTTTCTTACTTTAGTCTTAGTTTTCAGCATCTTCCTTTTAGGCTGCCTCATAAACCATTCTTTTTTAAAGCAAAGTTTAACTTTGAAAAATAGTCCAATTATTTTTATTCTTTTAAACACACCACAAGGAAAGCACTTTCAGATATCCTGACAATTGTCTGTCTCCCATTTCTGCTGCCTGAGTGTGTTTAGCTGTCTGCAGCCCCTCACACAGTGGCCTTCCAGTTTTTCACCAGTCTCTGGGAACTACCAAATGTCCTTCTCCAATAGTTGGTGATTTTTGCAGCTAAATAGTGGCAAATCCCCAGTATTTTGATATTAAACCCCCACATTTGTGCATAAATGACCAAAAAAAAAAAAAATCTTCCTGTGTAGGAACTCCTTGGTACTGTCATGATTCTTTACACATCACATACCCTTCAGTCCTGTTAGCAAGTTGTTGTGTGAAGTGTCTGGATGTGTCAGCCTTCAATTGCTTTGCAAGGACTGGTGAGTAACATTTTCCTTTAAACCTTTTTTTTTCGTTTGGTTGGTTGGTTTGTTTTTTTGTTAATTTTAGAAAACTCTTCTATCTCTTGCCAAACTCTAGTTCCTCCTAAAATGGGTGTTTGGGTGCATTTGGGTCTCTCTTTTTTCTGTACTTTATTTCTTGCCCACTCTGATTCATTCTTCAGTAGTCATGAGATCAGATGAATAACCAGTATGATAAATCTGTGAATGTCAGGTTGTACATCATGCTATCAGGCAGAAGAAGGAAAACTTCAGGGATTTCTGGCTGCAAATATCTCTAGCTGTTGAATATACCTTCTGCATAATGACTGAGTCTCATAACTTATAACTTAATAGAATTAATTCCCTTCTGAATATACCCATTTATTGAGTTTGCAGAAACCCATACAGGCACAGTCATATGATTTAGGATCAGTATTTCTTGATGCCTTGGGTATAGAATAATATAATACCCTGAATTGGGAGGAACACACAAAGATCATCAAAGTCCAAATTCTGGCCCTGCACAGGACATTCCCAAGAATCCCACCATGTGCCTGACAGTCTTGTCCAAATACTTCTTGAACTCAGGCTTGCTGCTGTGATCACTTCCCTGGGGAGCCTCTCCAGTGCCCAGGCACCCTCTGGGTGAAGGACTTTTTCCTAATATCCAACTCAAACCTCCCCTGACACAGGTTCATGCTATTCCCTCCCTGAATCAAGTAATTCATCTATTTTTGATAATAGAAGCAGCTCTGATAAAGCCAGAAAAACTTGGTTATTTCTCATATAAATGTAAAGACAATCAGGTACCTGCTGGTACCACCAGGTAACCTGAACAATTAATTCAGTTACCATACACATGAGCTCAAAAAATACCAACAAAGAACTTGAAAATCACCTACCCTGACCCTTGCCCCAAGATAAGGATAAGCTGAAGATTTACTTACTGATTTCCCATACGATTATACCTTTCAAAATAATTACTGATAATTTCAAAATAATTACTGATCAATACTGAGCAAAATAGATTTTCTGTAACCTTGTAGTTTGCCTAGATTAGAATTAATAGGAACAAAAGAATCAGTGTATTGGATAAGATTAGACCCATTTATCTTCATGCTGAGGGGTTAATGTGAGATATGTTAGAGAATAACTTTAGAAAGCAAACTTTATTTAAGGATGTTACAAGGTAAGTGTTTCCTTAGGAAGGAACTATCTACCTTCCCATCAAAGTACATCTGAGGAAATGTGGTTTTAAGATCACACTATTTTTCTGTGCTACTGAAATTGGTTGGAAATTGTAAATCCAGCACTTGTCAGCCTGTTTTTTCCCTTGTTCATTCTGTTCATGTCTTGTAACTTGTTTTTGCTTTTATTTCCTGATTTTTGTATCTTCTCTTGTAAAAATAACATAATGATAGTATATCATGTACTTCTAGTACTGTGCAATACAATTTACAAACAAAGCTCTGCTTCATCTTCTCTTTGTCTGGGAGCTGCATTTCAGTGCAGGAACATCAGGGCAAAGGGAAAAATGGATCCCAAGGTAATTGGAGCACTACCCAAAGGCTGATCGTGCCACAAGGAACCATGTTTCCATCTCCTGTAAAGTAATGACAGGGCATTTCTGTCAGCAGTGTCTCCACAGCATTTTTGGAATTAAAGGTGTGTTTAAAACTTATTTTCAGCAGAACCCAGTACTCCATTACTTGGCTGAATGTGCAAATTGAGGTATCACGAATATGAGGCATTTCAATTTTGAACAAAGTGCTGACAGACCAGGTGACTGCTGTCCTGCAGGAGAGATGGAGTGAGTGGTGGCACTGCACAAGCAGCCGTGGGAAGCACTATTAACCTTGACCTTTAAAGAAGTGGAAGGCAGTTTAGCAGAGTATTAGTGTTTTCCTGATCTCCTGATTCAGCCAGAGATGTAGTGCAGCTTTGGTGGTGTCTAAATTGACTTCTGTAACAGCCCGCAGGGCTCTACAGAGGTAAAAAATAGGCAGCTTAGGAACCCTGTCAGAGCATATGAATAACACTGACTGACTATTCTGCATACAACTCTTATTTGAACTGGTTTTTTCAGTTAGTTTTAGTCTGAAAAATTGTGCTAAGAATCATCACAAGTCTTAAGTTGCTGAAGTTGCCTCTTCTAAATTGTTTTTCTAAAAGTAAAGTGATTTTCAGACCTTTTTACGAGGCAAAAATAGTATTTTAGGAACACTCCATAGAAATGGATGTGAGGAACAGATCAGGATTGCTTAAAGACCCATCCTTTAACCAAAAAGAGTGGTTGATGTAACATGAAATTATCCTGTTATAAAATAATATTTTTTTACTGTAGTCCTCAAAACCCCAAATTGTAGCTATCTATTATAACAGGGTAGAAAACACCATCAAAAAATTACCCTCAGTTTTTTCCCCAACTAGAAGAAACCTGTGGTACTCCTGGGAAATATTAGTCACTCAATATGGCTTTTTTTTCAGGATAAGGCATGCAGGAAATACTTAGTTCTGATTCAAAAAGTACTTTATGTCTTCTAGAATGGAAAAAACTCTCTACAAGAATTAAGAAAATTGAAACTACTGACACCACTGGGGACTATTCACATAATAATTAGGAGGAGAAAAAATGGTTTAAAAAGTGCTATCATAGCTTATATAAGGTGAGTTGAGAAGTATTGTACTGGTTCTTTACGTTGTTTTCAACAACAAAAAATTATATAGGCTTTCTCATTCCTGTTTCTGTTTCTTACAAGAGATGAAACAACTCATCAGCAGACAGGCCTGTGATGGATTCCAAAGTCTGCACAAAAAATAGGTTCAGTAATATATGCCCAGCCCTTGTAAGATTGGAGTGACAGGAAGAAAAGACTAGATAATGCCCTGAGGAAAACCCACTGTCAATCACATTGTATATTCTGTGGAAAACTGTGCCAATCCTTGCAAGATTGTGCCATAGCCAGTGGTATTTTGGCAAAATATTTGTGCTTAGCTGTTGGAACGACTGCCACTGTGTTGGGCAGGTTTATGTGTATGGCATGAACCCCTGCTGCCAATCCTTGTGTAGGATTGAAGGCATCTGGCAGTGAACAGAAGAGACCTCTCTTGAAGCAGATGCATGATGATCTGGTCAGGTATCTGCACTGACTCCCTGAATATAAAGGGATGTAAGAGTGGATTTCATTATTTAGCTTTTTTTCAGAAGGATCTTTTGAAAAAAAAAAAGAAATTGATTTAGAAGGAGGGTAGCTAAATATTACCATGGTCTTTTTAGATTTTAAGCTGAAGTTTAGGTACAGTCTCCTTCTTCATTCTAATCACTAAGTATTACCAAGAAGCTTTATATTATATTCTCTTCTTGCATTAGGCAGAATTAGTGTGTGTCTCTGAAAACGTAAAGGAAGTGGTTCTGTTGTGCTGTTGGTGAACAGTGGAACTTTCCAAAGTGCTGAAATGTTTTGGGGTGATGGAGAAGCACATAGTTGTGAGCCCTAAATCACTGCTCCTAAAATCCCCACCAGCACACCCAGCTTCAGGCACACACACACACACACACACACTCCTGTACTGAACCATGTCTGCTGTGTCACAGTTTGGCTGGATCTGACCTGCCAAGGAAAACTCAGGCTATTGACACAAGATTTATTGTCCTCATCATATACCATTTATGAAAAATGCTTCTTATTTCAACTTAATCAGGTGTTGGCAGGTGTACCTGGCAAGACATTGATTGAGAAAATGAAGCCCCAGAGGGGTGTTGTGGTTTAAGCCCAGCTGGCAGCTCAGCCCCACCCAGGTACTTGCTCTCTCCTCCCTGGTGGGGTGGGGGACACAATAGCTTGGGTAAAAGTGAGAAAACTCGTGGACTGAGATAAAGACACTTTAAGAGGTGAAGGAAGAGCCACACTCATGAGAAAGCAAAACAAGGAGCTGGTTTCCCTCTCTGTGAGGGCAGGCAGGTGTTCAGCCATGCCTAGGAAAGCAGAGCTCCATCACTTGTGAGAAGGAAAGACAAACATCATCACTCTGAATGTCCCCCACCTTCACACACTGAGCTGGGGTCAGCTGTCCCACTGTGTGGAAATTTTATCAGAGCAGTTGTCATGTCAAACTCACAGCTCTTATTCTTGGATTCTTATCATCTTTTCAGAAGGTAATGCAAAGAAAACAAAAGTTCGACAATTATGAGAGAAGTTGGTTTCCAATTTGAGGACTTTTAAAAATTTGAGATCGAGAGAATTAAAAATCTAAGAAACTATTTGAGATATTCTGTATTAATTAGCAACAATTGTCATTTCTTCCATTGAAACAAAATGAGATGATCACTGCCTTTGCCTAGTAATGAGAAATAAAACCTAAAAGAAGTGTGAAATCAATTACTTCTGATTGTTGTGTTTAGTGTTATGCAATCAGAGGCTGCTTTGTATTCACAGCACATCCAGAATCTCCTGTCTGAATGAGCTCAATTATCTGAGCTGTTTCCCTCAACCTTTGTTTCTTTGGAAACTGAAATCTTTGATTGCAATAATACTGCAATTTACTGCAAAATTCTTTTTCATCCTATGGTATAAATTGGCAGAATCAATATGTAATAATATTTGGAAGGTCATACATTTCAATTATACGCAAACTTATGCATAGGTTACAAATTGCTTTAATCACGAATGTGTGAGGCAAGTGCACAGATTCTGAAAAATTGTTTCAGATATTGTTTTATTCTTGTCACTTCTTTATTTCTTAATAAATGTGTCCAAGAACATTGAAGCTGTTTTGCCTGAGGCAGCCGGATAAACAACAAGGACACTTTCTCTAGTGAAAATATTGACTCATTCCCATAATGTGAATATAGTAATTGGAAGAAAAAATCCATCATAAAGCCATGTAATAAGTCAGAATTTTGTTGAATGAGAGTTGCATTATTTTGATCTAAAAATAATTTTGAGTTTTCTGGTTTACATCATGAACTTGATTTCTGAAAAGTTTGGAGTATCTGTAATACGAAATTCCTCTATGTTTCAATTTCACAATTAGGACAATAGATAAAAAACCTTGTTTACTTACTTTAAAAGTGCATGACCAAGACCTTTAAATGTTGATTAAGTATTAAAAGAATTCACTTACCTGAATTATGATTATTAAAATATTAAATGTGATTGCCTTATTTCAGCATTGTAAATGTAACAGCTTTGTAAGGAGTTGTAATTGCTGGAGGCACATAAATTGGAGGCTGTTTGGATTGAATGGGTAGGGGATCTTGCTCTCCTCATTCCTTCATATTCACTGTATTTGTTCATTTTGTTAGGACTGGGAGAAATGCATGTCTGTGGTGAAGTTTTAGTCTCAAGAACAGAGCTAATTAAAATAACAAATCTTACTTTTTATGAAGGATGTGCTGAAAATGGAGCAAAAAACATGGCAGAAGTATATGAAGCTGAATAGAAATTTGAATATGAGGAGTGTCTGAGGTCCAGGGTGAGATGCTGAGGAGAGCAGAATTCACTCTCACAGTCACTAACAAGGCCCTGGTGCATTCCCATGGAATTGGGGGAATAGAGTCAGGCTCCTGTTCCACTTCACTCTCAGTCACTGAGCAGAACTCTTCTCTTCCCTGTGCATGTCAGAGGGACAGCACAGGCTGACTTCAAAGCAGGAGGCTGGGCTGGGCTCCCAGGGAAGCCAGGCTGAGCTCTGCCCTGAGCCACGGGGCTGAGCCAGCAGAACATCAGCCTCTTGGAGAAACAGGTTTCTGCAAATTGGTCACTCTTCAGTTGAGGAGTCTTCCTGGGGCTTAGCATATTCCAGCAGGCTCTGACTGACACTGCCATGAGTGCACAGGTGGGAACAGGAGGAATGTGCAGGTACAGAGGAGGACAATTTCATATCAGGAAACATCACAAGTACATAATGCTTCACTTTTTTCCTCAACCAAAATATGTCTAGTTTCACCTACAGCTATTTGAGTGCAATTGGAGCAATCATGATCATTTGTTATCTCAAGTAAAGATCAAATTTATTAAATAAGTGTAATTTGGTTTAGTCTATATTAATCAAAGGCACTTCTTTACCTCCTCCTGGTCTTAGAGAGATACAGCAAGTTCTTTTTAATACTTCTTATGCATTAACCAATTTTATGTGGTATGCATTCTGTTTACTGGCTGGAATAACACTGCCTAAGATTAATTTGGGCATTTTGGGGTACCTGTGAATCACGAAAAAGCGAGTGCATGAGGTTTGATACGTATTCCCCAATACAAACAATAATATTTCTGAAGTTGGCTGCTATAAATCAAGTTGTCATTCTTTAGTGGCTGGCAGTGCTGTATTTATATCTCACAAACCACAAGTTTATATTAATGCATTTTGTGAGAGACTTAGAAAAACATGGCAACAGCTGTTCTGTACAGGGAAGATGAGGTTTGAGGAAAGGATTGGGTTTTAAGCCTTGTTCCTGCTTACCTAACTCTTAAATTTCAAAATCTCTTTCCTTCTTACTTATACTTGTCACGTAAGTAACACACACAATGCCAACAGGACTCTTCCAGCATTCTGGTTGTCTTACAGTCATAATTTCTTCCTTTTGGCTATCACATCTTTGCATTGCTCCATAGATTTGAAATTCAACTGTGCTGAGAGTTCATGCAGCAATTCAAAAAAATTAGAGGTGGTAACTGGAGAGAAATGGCATTTGCAAGGGCATGAACATGGATGTTAGAGCAAGGCCAAAGGGAAAAGGTGCCTGGCTAAACTTTGACCTCACAGCCTGCCCACAAACCCTGCTGGGACTTCTGGCACTTCCACTCATTGTGAGTCCTGGTAGGGATTTGATGGAGAGAGAACAGGCACCTCTATCTGCTATGGAATTCTGCAATGGCTTTCCCCCCCCTGCCCTCATCTGCCAGGAAGATTCACAACGAAGTGGGAAGCAACAAAACAGGGAGAGTTGTTTTGTAAAATCATCAGCCCCAGCATGGTGATGAATTTCACACAGGTTTGTCTCCTGTTTTCTTGACTGGTCAGTAGGCAGGCGGCGGAGAAACTTGGCTCTTCTGATATCTCAGTTGCAGGGCTGTTACAATGAGGGCAGATAGGCTGTGTTCCTTTCTCTCAGGAATGACTGCTGCTTTCAAAGCCTTTATATCTGCTAATGCATATGGAAGAATGATCATATCTTGCTTTTCCAAAACAGCAGCTGCTGCCTGCAACTGAAAATGTGCTTCTCAGAGGGACAGATCTCTGCACATGGTAATACACTTGGAGACAGAATATATTTCGTAGATGAGCAGGCAAAGAGGTTTTGGTCTGAAAATCTGAAAGGAAAATATGCATTACCAATAAGTACTTCTCTGATTAGTACTCTTTGTGAAATATATACATAAAAAACATAGAGAGATAGCTCTAAATTTTCGATTTTTTATTTCTTCTCATTTTTTCCTCTATCTTGCTCTTACATTTTTCATTCAATAGTCTCAGAGAAACTCTGACGTATAAGAATGTGGCTTTTCTTTTCTGAAATGGTGTACAGGATTATGAAAAATTGATTTATTTTTCATCAAGTGTCCAGAGTAAAAGACTGCATATACATATTTTAGAAATTGATTCTCGTTTCTTTTGGTTCACTTTTTTCCCATGCTTTTCAACAGCTGCCACATGTCATTATGGTGTTTATGTTTTATGTTTGCATGTGCAAGCACTTAAAGAAAAAAAAAAAGAAATTCTGTGCCTCGATTTCTCAAAAGAATTTCCATGTTCCTGTTTATTCCTGGTAGCCCCCTTACCAAAGAGAGTGGGCAATTCAGGATGTAAATGAGGCTGTCTGTTAAATGGTGATTTCACACCAGGAAAGTCCATCTGCCAAATGGGCTTGATCTTACGTGCCCAGAGCTCCCTGGAACAATTTCTCCTGATTGCACATGAAGTCCAGCTGAGGCTGAAAAGTGCTCCGTGGTCCAGTTGAGTAATGGCTTGGGGGGCATAGAGAAGGCAAAGCTCACTGACAGCTCTTGGTAATCAATCTGCACAGTAAGAATATTTTTGGCTGTTTCAAGTGGATTCCTTCACAGAGATCAAACTGCTCCCAGATATTCCTGGATCTAAGAAGGAGGCAAAGCTCAATAAATCATTTGCTTATTTACTCAGTGGAAATTCAGGCACAGAGATATGCTCCCTTCGTTCTTTTTTCCTTTTTAATGGTAAACTGCTTGCCAAGTTAGGAACCCTTAGAAAATTATTATTGCTCTCGCTGAATTTTAATTTTACTTGTGAGAGAGTTCTTGGTGTTGACCTTTAATTTAAAAGAAACTTTATATTCACCTTAAACTTCCATGAAGTTTTCTGTTTAAGGGTTTGGCTTAGCTGCTGAGGAACTTCATTTCTTTTGTTTTTCTTAAAGGTCATATTTTCTTGGATTTTCCCTACAAAATCCTGAGGTTGGAACGTTTGCATTCAGAAAGGTTACTTAATTTGCTGAAATCTACTACATATAGTAGTAAATTACATTCCAAAATTAATAGTATCCATGAAAGTCCTTGGATTTGAGCTGTTTAAAGTCAGAGTCAACCAGATCATCTGGGCTTTGAGCAACCTGTTTTAGAGGAAGGAAGAAGTCCTTGCTTTTGACAGGGGGGGTTGAAAGGAGATGAGCTTTTTAATCATTCTATGATTCTGTTCTGTCACAGAATTATTGTGACAACCACTAGAAGTCATGACCAAACAAGAATTTAGTCAAACAAAGCTGAAGTCAAACCCAAGTGGTAATGCATCTATCAGTTATGCCACATGACTTGCACACATAGATGGTGTTACTTGATAAAGACAAAGGTGGAACTCACAACGGAGGACAATAGCAGGTGTTTAGGGAAGAGCAAAAGAAAATCAAGTGTGTAGAATCATTTCCACAAATCAATCAGTACTCTGAATTAATTCTCTGTTTACATAAAATATTCTTTTTTTTTTCCCTCCTGTAGTTTATGAGACTTTCAACATTGGAGAATGTATTCAAATGTGAAATTTGGTAATAGTTTCAGTTGTGAAATGGTTTCCAATTAATACTATACCTATTTTTATCGAGGTTAAAACACTCCACCAAAAGGGAAGTTATTTCTTCTCTAGGTGAAATTTGAGCAGCTGCAGAGTCAGTGCCAGTTTTAACAGACAAGAGGCTTTTGTGCACCATCCATATTTCATCAGGTGTGAACAATTCCCATTGAAATCAAGAGGATTTTACCTATGGCGTCTTTGGATACGTTGGGACTTCTGTGATGTCTCTGATCTAAAAATACACTTTTCCTCTGCACAATTGACAAGGTGTTCTGAGCAGTTAAGAAAAGCCAGATTGTCAATTGGCAGCCCTCGATGTCATTTGCCACCATTTTTAGGTGGGAAAATTGAGGCACAGAGAGGTTAAGGCATCTGATGCTGATGTGTGAGAGTGATAATCCAGAGATGAAATTACTGCTCCTCTGAATGGGAACATCTCCTGATTTCAGTTGACTTGGCAGAGTCACTACACACTGTGACCTTGAAGCTCTTTTTTGACACTTTTGTAGCCTCTACATGCAGTGAGGGAAGAAGAATTCATTTAATTTCCTGAATTACAAAAGCAACCTAACTCTACTCCCTCCACAAGAAAGGACAGAGTTTCTTTTTGCTATTAGGGTAGCGAAACCAGTACTTTCTGAAAAACAAGGCTACAGATTTGTGGCTTTAAGGGATACAAGACCCATAATAATACTGCACCTTAACTCCCTTAGAGGCTCATTAAGAATGGTGAAATAATCCAACTGTTTTAAAAAAATCACAGAATGCATAGTGAACCCAGGGAAGACACATATCCAGAGTGTTAGAGCATCATACTCACAGTATTGAATTGAATGATGCATTTGCCTCTAAATTAATGAGTAAGAATGTGGTCTAATGGTCACAGTGTAAAGGTGGAAATGAGAAGATCGTGGAACTGAATGCTTTGGAGTTTCTGATGTTGTTTAATATTTGACTGGAAAAGACCCTCAAGAAATATAAGCCATATTTTGACATGATTTCCCCCTCTATTTACATACACATTTCTTTTCATGTGAGAGTCCCAAATGTGCTTCATGGAGGCAAAAAATGTCCTTTTCCAAGCCTGAATTCTTTTATGCTTCAACAGTTTATTTGACTACAGCTATCATTTACACTGGTGTATATTAGATAGCAAAAATATCCATTACTGGAAGGGGTGGCTGTTTCAGTCCCTCTCACCATTTTCAGCTGAAAGGAAATGCGTGTGTAAAACAGTAATGAAAAATTTCTGGCCATTCTTTCCTGTGTTTCATGTCAGAAGCCCAAGGCACAGTGAGAGATGATGAAGAACCTTTTTTTCTTGCCCAAAGGCTTATCATCAGTATTGTCAGCACTCCTCATTGCTGATGTCTATTTCTTCGGTCAGTGATTTTCCCTTTCTCAGAGCCTTTTGAGGTAAATGTAATGGCAGCATCCATAGGTGCTGTTTGTATAGTGTTCTGCTTTCTGAATGATGAGTATGGGCCATCCTGCTGGAATAAATGTGAACACTTAGACCTAGACCACAAATGTGTTTAGGTGATGGATTGCAGTCAATAATTCCATGAGAATTTGAGGCCAAAATGACAATGTGGCACGTGTTTTTACCCTCTTTGATTTGTGTCTGTGTACAGAACAGGCAGCTGGTGTTCAGGCTTAGCTCTGCCTAAACTGAGGGACACAGGAAATGGTTTCCAAGATATTGCTCCAGCCTCTGCCAAACTTAGCCAGGAGTGAGTACTTTGGCCTTTAATGGAGGTATTCATCCAAAGCTGCCAAAAAACCTGTTGCAAACAGGAATGAATTGAATTTTACTCTAGTCCTGGGATGGTATTATTAAACCTGATGTATTATTACTGATGAAAAACCTCAGGCAGAGAATGTATTAATTTTTCCAGTTCCTCTATTTTGAGAAGTAGATCCATAAATATTACATAAATCTGTGGCCTCTGTTCCTCTCCTCAAGCCATTCCTTATTTTTTTTTCCGAACGTGTGATTTCTTTAAAGGTTAATAGGACAACATCACAAAGGAAACTGCATAGCCCTGGGAAATATAATTGAAACTATTTCTAAATCGTTGTGACCTTGTGCCTGCAGTTTCTGCTGATAGCAGTCACTCTATTTTTCTGAAGATCAGGAGTGAAACATCCTTCTCATGCTGTAGCAGAAACCTCAGTTATTTGTGACAGTATGTGGAGAAGGCAAAAGGCAGGTTTTGAAGGCTCGAAGCAGCCCTCGCAGGAGTTCTGGATGGTGCCTGGCAGTGGGACATCTGTGCTGCTCAGCAGTGGCCCCGTGATGGGGCACTTAGCACTCCCTGGGGCTGCAAATACCTCAATTAATACTCTCCTGACAAGGGGTGAGCATGCAAGATGGGTATTGAGACTCACTGCGTAAGTGGGGCTGCAAGTCTCTGCAGTTTTCATTGCTGGGCTTCACCTCTTCCCAGCCAAAACTCCAATTCATTGCTGAGCACTCAGGTAAAAGGCTTGGTAATCCCTCTCTGTGCTTAGAAAGATGCTCTCCTGCTCACCATTTTTACCCAAAACCCAATTTTGAGTTTAATTTCTCTCAGTCAGAGCTTTCCCACAGTAATTTTCTGATTTTTAAGTCGGATAAGGCAAAAATTCTGTTATAACTTGGATGAAATTTTCACTGAGTTTTCAGCATTCTGAACTCAACATGATTTTCTGTATAAACACTGATACAGAATAACTGGTCATTTCTGAAACTTTAGTTTACAAAATTGATTCTCTACTAAAAATGGAAAAGGTTGTTTTGCTGTTCAGATTGATTACTGTTTTGGTAATTAGTGTAGTGGGCATGTGAATGCTATTAGAGGGGCAGTGGAATGACAAATGTTCATGGCTACAAAGTTAATGCCTTGACTGAACAAACATGAGAGCACAGAAGCCATTTTTTTAAACAATAGATAAGAATCAATACTGCTGACTGTCAGAAAACGGCTCTTGCAAAATCCACGTGATTAATTGCTAGTTAATACGTGCCAGAGCTTGGCACAGTAACCTCAGGTGAGCACACAGGAGCTTGTTCTGTGTTCATTGTTGGTGTAAGAGTGAAGGATATTTTTCCTATATGACTGTAAAGAAGTGTGGCTCTTTTTTGTTACTTTTTTAGAAAAAATCTGTTCTGTTAAGTTGCCTTTATTTCGTGATGTACATTGGAATAATTTTCCTTTCCAATAAATTCTCAATCATAGTCCAGAGTCAATTTAAGAGAGTGGGTGTTGAGCACAAGGTTTCACGGACAAGATGTTGCATATCATGTTTTATTTAGCTCAGTATTAATACTTAGGAAGTTAAAAAGAAAAAAAAGATAAGCTAGTGTAAAATTAATATTTAAAGACCTGTTTTTATGTGGCAAAAGTTTGCAAAAAAATTACTTAATTTCTTTTGTCTAATAACATTCTATCTTCGCCAGGAACTTTGTCTAAGAATTGCAGGAATTGTTTCTTAATGTGAATTATGGGGCTGTTTATAACTAATACTGATTAGAGTATATTCAGGAAAACAACCAACAAAACGTTTTCAGACAGCTCGGCATTAATTAACTCATTCTCACCTCTACATTTAGGAAACGAGACATCACATTCAATTTTTCACAGGGAAATTAAGAATCATACATAATAATAAGCGATTTGCCCTTCACAAGCATTTGATAGAGGAGGTGCACATTACCTGAAAAGGGAGCTTCTGTAACAACAATAATCCCTTCAGTTCTTTTTCAGAACCGATATGTTTTTCATGTTTGATGAAAGAATTTATTTCTTGTTGGGATTATTTATCTGCATCTGGTTATTTATGCAGCTATTCACTTGAATACAGACCTGAAAATTCAAACAAATGCTCGCTGTCCATCACAGAATCATTTTGGAAGGATTTATCGGTATCCAAAATAATGATAAAATTAATTCCTTTTTTCCAAACTAGTGCTTTTGAATGAGTCACTTTCCAGACAATCAGCTCAATACCTAATCAAAGTGAGTTGACAGAGAGTAATTACTGGGAGCTTTCTGGAAATCAGACCTTTTAAAATTGGATATTAAGGTTGTTAGAAGCTTTTCAAACCATGCCCTTCTTTTTCCTTCAGTGGCTTTGACTGCAGCTAAATACAGGAGAGCCATTATGGAATCTCACTCTCAGGCAAGCAGTGATGATTTGTAGGGAAATTAGTACAAGCAAGTTAGGTAAATAGGGATTTGAAGGAGAAAGGACATTCTTGATATATGGAAAGTGATAAGCCTCAGTACGTGTAAAGGATGGCCATAAATTCCTGTAGGGAAATAAAGGACTTACTGATTAGGATGCAAATCCATGTAGGAGAGCATCTTAAATCTGATTTAAATGCCAAGATGATTTTCCAGGAGATGGTCAGGTATCACAACAAGGCTGTACAAATGGGATGTCAGTCCAAAAAGAAAGTTAAATTGATCTCTCAGAAGGAGCAACACCTTAAGGTCTTTTTTATACAACACAAAATGATAGACCAGAACAGAACCAATGCAGTGAAAAAGGTACAGGCTTCATCAAGGCATGACTGATATGGCAGGGAATAAACAGAGCATTTACAAGGTGACCAAACAACCATAATCCATCTATTACTGTATTTGGTTGAGCTGTTGATTAATGAAACTCTTGATTATGCAGAGAGAAAGACTACAAGTAAATACTCCCTTTTCCTTTAGGTACCAAGACTTTTCTGGGCTTTGTTTAACCTATTGCCCATCTGAACTACAGGATATTTTGCTTCCAGTTCATACTCAGTTGGCTACAAGAGTGGTAAACCAATAGAATTGTGGTTTGAATGAACATTTAATTTTTGTATCATTTCTGTGTAAAACTTTGCACTTCTGAAAAGTGTTTCAAAGAGATGCTTCTAATAACCCTGCTTGATTTGTAAGGCTGTCAATGATAATACCATGAACTGGTCTTGAAGATAAGGTGCATTAAAGAACTTATCTAGAGGCTACTTAGGTCTCCCTATCCTTCCTCTTTCTCACCTGTATCACATTTTTTAACTGTCTCTCTCTTTACTTTTACCTTAAGCACTCCCAATAACAATCTCTCTGCTGTTCCTTTCAGGGGTACTGCTTAAAAATCAAAAGATGCAATTCTTTTTTACAGCTCCACCTCTGTGCATCAAGGAGGAGTGCTGGTGTTGCCACGGCTTGTGCTCCCCCTTAGGCAGCGTGGTTTAATGTCATCCTGCCTTGGACAAGGATTTTGTGGACGTGAAAGTACAACTTGAAATAAAACCTGACCTTGTTATCCTATTTACTGCTCCCATTGGATGCATTCATACTGTCTATTTGTTTTGGAGTTCCAGGGAGGAAATTGCTGTGCTTTCTAGTTTCCTTCAGAGGATGATAAACCCAAGGAAGCTGCAGTCTGAAAACAGACTTTCAGAAAAGATTCTATTACTCTCTGCTAGTACTTTCAGGAGGCTAGAAGAGAAAAATGTATCTAAGAGCTAGTGATTTTGCCATTAATCTTGAAAACCAAAGCTGTTTACATTTGTACTGAAGTGATAATTTTCCCATGACTGATTTGTTCCAAACTCTGAGATCTTGTGGTAGGACCCTCCAAGTCTTATTTACTCCATCTGCATGGACAGTTCTCTGAGAACTTTTATGTAGTGGATTAAATGGTCACAGGAGATGCTGTGAGATACAGCTCTAAATAGAGCCAGAATAAAGAGAAGTATAGACAAGAGAATTTCAGAACATCTCTGATGGAATTCCTTTACTTTCCAGTTTCTATATTAATGAGAATCCCACTGTATTGTTTTATGATCTACAGCAGACAGGTTTGCTCCAATCCTAAGTAGTCATTAGATGCATGATTTTGCCTCAGTCCATTTGGTGTTTCCAAAAAGTCTGGCATGGTTTTTTATTCTATTAAAAAGTTGTAATAATAAAGTGAAATGTGCAAAAAGAGGCAGCTCAACACCAACAAAATTGTAATCATTTACTGATGTGACTTTGCTAACACAGTTGGGGTAAAAGGTGTCAGCAAGGGTCAAAGGGATCTGGTGATGCCAGTGAGAAAAAAGAACAGCTTCTTCCATGGGTGGTGAGAAACCAAACACCCAGAAGCTCCCTCAGAACCGAAAGAAAGGTTTAGGTGTAATTAAAAAAAATGGTGCATTATTTTTCACCAGGATGTTGGTTTCCACCAGGTTATTTTCAGAGCACAGATATCTCTGCAGCCTCTGCTCATTCTCACCTCCTGCCTGAGGGATTGTGTCCTTCAGAGTGACATCAGAACAGCCCTGTGAGACATTGGAGGTGATGGAAATGTTCTCAGAAAGCTTATGGAGGAATTCTCTTCTTTCTGCAGACTTTAAACACTCTTTAGTACAAAAGGTTAATTGTGACATAAGCTCCTATCTTCCTGTTTTGACTTTGCAGCTCTTGTAAAAATGGATGATGGGAAATAATTGTGATGATCTTTAGACCTCAATTTTAAAGATTTCATTAAACTTTAGACAACACAATTCCTTCTAAACTTCTTAACATGCATTTTTCAAACAAGTATTTACTGCAGCAATGCATCTGATGGAAGGTGGCTAGTACTGAGTGTTACTTCTCTGGCACTTAAAAGACATCATTTATCCAATTAATAGCTTTCTTGAAAATAGTGTTTGTAAAATAACCCACTGAATAATTAATATTCAGATATAAATTATTGACTAAAGGTTAGAAAGTGTTTGTTATCAAAGACTATCTTCAAGTGAATTAAAATATTCTTACAGAATAATTGTTCTGAAATATGGCAGCAATCCAAAATAACAATAATATACAGAAAAAAGAAAGGTTGGATAAGCTTTTTCCTTATTTCATCAAAATCTAATTTGTTGAATTTGATTAATCAGATTGTCTTGACTGTTCATTGTGGGTAGATGCTTTTAATAAAGAATTGAGGCAAAGAAAAACAGATTTAAAGAAAGCAACAAAAGCATTAATTATGATGACTGGAACAGTTAAATAAAAGAAGTCTGAGAGCAGATCTGACAACAGCCTTTGCAGATTAAAATGCTGTGAAAAGGAACGGCAAATTTTCCTTCTCCATGTTTTCTAAGCATAGAAGAGGATGGATTTGGTCACATTTACACTCAGAGAGATAATTTTGGAAAGCCTCGCAAATTATAAGACTTGTTGAAAGATGATGCCTGGTCCGTTTGTTGGGGGTGTTAGAGAAGACCAGACGAAGGGCTGAATAGGAGGAAAAAAGACAGCCTGCAGGACGGTTTTGAATCCCCTCTCAGCTTGTATTTCAATGATGCTGTACCCTGACAATCCAATTTCTTCAGAAATCAGACTCGTCAATAGCCTTGGCAACAATTAGATCTCCAGTGATGTAAGAAAGTCTAAAAATAGTCGCTTTTGGAGGACAGGAGGCAAGCTCACCACTGCTTTGATGCATCTCTCAATGTAATACCTAGTTTGGTGCTGCTCATTGTCCCCATTTTAGATCAAGGACCAGCGAGGAGAAAAGTACAAAAATACTCCTTAGATAATCTGTGGAAAAAAGCCATTGTACACACACTTCACCTGCACATTCAGAGCAGCACAGCTGGGCAGAGCATTTCTTCAGGCTCATAGAATATTTGAGACAAAAAGCACTCAGCAGAGTAGTCCCTGGCAGTAAACAGCAGTGCAGTTACCACTGTAACCATGGCAAAAAGCTCTTGATGTGTGTATAATGTATGTGCTGTCTCATTTTCAACACATAAAACATCACAATTTCTTCAGTTTAAAAGACTAAGTCGCATGTGGCATTCTGTAAAGCTCCTCTCTCATTACGTTTAACATCATATACCTGGAGCACAATATATTTAACTTCATCTTTTTCTCCATGTGGCCTTTGTTCCTCAGAACATTTGTATTAAATCTGTTTTTCTCTTCTCCTTATGTGTGATACTCTGCTATTCAAGTCTTCTGAATGTTTGTTTGCAAACAAAGCCAAAAGAAATCGATATTGAAATTCAAATACAATCTAAGCAACTTGTCTCCATTGCATTAAGACGCATAGAAAATAACCTATTATACCATTCCGAGCTCTGAATGTGCACCCAAAATAACTACAATCCATCACTAAATACCTTTCTCATCTCATAATGGGCCATCAGTGGGCTGTCTTCATATGCCAAATAACAGCTGAAAGCAAACAACTAGAACAGACTAAGAGTAAACACGTCACACTTGGCATTAGAGGCGAGGCTGAGTTTTGGCTGTCTTCACACTTACTTTATATTCACTGGCTTCTAGGCAGCAATTCTGTAATTGTTACCAACCTAGGGGAGAAGAAAATCAGACTAAAATATAGTTTCAGGCAGCGTTATGGTGGAATATATGATAGAAACAGAATAGGACATGCTGCAAATGCTGATAGATGAAAGCCAAAGCAGAAAAGGAGATGAGTGATACTCAAGTGTTCGGAACTTGTTGAAGTTCTTTAGAGGCCAGTTTTTCATTGAAAAATGCTTATTGAATGGACTTGAGGCATTCTCTTAGCTCTGAGAGGTCAAGTCTGCTGGAACAAATCCTTCCCCTCGTGCTCTTGGTTGTTGCTCTGCATTGCTTGGCTGACAGGCATCACCTCCAGCCTCAGACTGGCTGCAGGCTCTCCTTGCCATGCCAGAAACATTAACCAACTCTGTTTACATTCTTCTTTTTTTTTTGTCTTTTAATTCCCATCTCTGGAAAATATCTTACTGCTGAAATTTCCTCCTGATCCTGAACAAAAAGCAATTTCACCCTTTTCCCCTCCTCTTCTCGCTGCAGTTTTGAAAATGAGGGATTTCTGCAGGACGGAAATTTTGGCTTTGTGTCTGTCCTTTCACAAAATCACCATGAATTCTGAGAGAGCAGAGTAGTCAGCAGGCAACCATGGGAGATGCAGATTGAACATTAGATTGGCAGAGTAATTCTAAGGGGTAGAAGCGTCTTGAGGTCTCGCTTAACCTGGGAATCAGAATTACAAATCAGAGTGGTGGTGCATTGGCAGAGCAGTGCACTGGGGCCGTGATCAGGCTGTTCCCCAAGTAAAACCTCTGTAAGCTTTCCCTGAGTGATCCTATCAAACAGACATACTGTGATCAGTGCCCAAGACAGAAATTATTGACTGCATTTTCTGTTTAATCTGTAGAGCTTGATGGTGAGTTGTATCTCACATTGGAAATCTTCTGGATTGCAATGGGAAACAGACCATAATGCAGAGTTATACAGAAAGAAGTAGTTTGTGTTCAGATGATTTAAGCTATTGGCAGTTTGCTTTAAATTACCAGCACTGGATTATTTATTCTCTTTGTGTTTTTAGAGGTAATGCAATATTTGGATTTTAAACTTGTTCGGTAGTCTCTAGAAATTATAGCTGTAGACTGTTCCCTGACCAAGGTGGTACAGAAATTGCCAAAGATTATTTTCTCAGATAAACACAGTCTTTTTTTCTGTCAATGAAATATACTTATCAGTGTAATTTCTCTTCTTTAGTCTTTTCTTGCTGCATTTGCAACAAGCTGGAAATCAATTAAGCCTTGAATTGCTTCGATGTTTATTTAGAGGAAAGAAACACTTACATTTATGTAAATCAAACTATAAAAAGATCAAGGAGCTTGACAACTGTGAAGTGTTGAGAGGATCTCTAAAAATATCAAATAAGTAGCATGTTAGAGTGCAGCTCTGTAGACACTCAACCTTTTCTTTTCAGGCTATCAAACAAGTCAGTTCGGCATCCAGGGAGTTAATGATAAATGAAACTGGTTCTCTGGGGAAGTAGAATAGAAGCTAAGATGATGTGAGCTTTGGTTCAGACTTTTTTTCCCCAGTTTTTCTCTGTATAAAGAGTGAAAGAGTTTTTCAGGGATTTCTGGAGTTCTGGGGGCTGGTTAAATAGTGGGTTGTGGGCACTTGGGCTGCACCATCTCAACACATTCAGAACACATTTAGCTTATCACACATGCTCTGGAATGTTGGCCATTATCACATTAAAACATTCCTGCAATAAAAATTCTGAGTGAGAGTTGAATGAAATGGGTTTTGGGAGACTTTTGTGTTCCAGGATTGGATTTCTGGGTTGAACCATTTGTCTCAATTGCATGCCAGAATGGTGAAAGCATGAGGGATGAGATCCCTCAAATCCTAATGCTGACAGATTCAGTCAGTCAGTCTCTTTCCATTTGCTCCTTTTGAGGCTAAAGCATTCTGTGTAAATACATTACTCTTGACCTGATTTTCCCTTGACCCAAAGAAATACATTGAGCTAAGTCAGAATATTGTGGGTCCCTTCCAACTTGGCATATTCTGTGATTCTGTGAAATTATTTCCACTTTTCTGTTTCACAAGAAGATCAGAATTTCAAATATTCCATTCATTCCCTGATTTCTTTAAATAGCCACAAAGCCTTAGACCTCAGAACATTGATGGAAGCAAGTCCTGATGAATCCCTGCAGAAATGTTCTCCTTGAGAGCCTGATGCTGGTGGTGATTTCTGCCCCTTTTTCTCACCACTTGCCATTGACTCATTGGTGTTGCCTGTGCCAGGTCTGCTTTAGAAAGAGCCACACAGAAGGCACTCAGGAATAGCAAGGATTTGGCAGCCTAAGTGGCCAGTGGGCACTTGGATATATTTCTGTTATTACTTGGTTGCTGAATGGATAATTTGGGGAAATTGCTGCTGCCCAGAGAGGGCAGAGGTGGAAAGCCACTGCATTTTGGGGCAGTGCCTCCGTGTCCCAGCAGCTCCACCTCTGGCTCCCAGGCACACCCAGCCCTGTCCCTGTGCTTGGGAGCTCCTTGTTCCTCTGAACATTAACTGATGTCTCTGTACTGGACCTGGGGTTTGCAATGGGGAGAAGAATGACCCCTGCAGCACTGGCAATCGCCATAAAATTTAAGGGAATGATCTTTTACAGCAAATATTTTATCTTCTTGACAAGTAAACACTTCAGAGTTGCTTTCAAAGGGTAATAAAAATGGAGAGACTTAAAGAAAAGAGGAAAAGAAAAAGGATATATTTTGTGTTTCAGAGGTTTGCTGACAGGTCCTAAACTGGTGTAAATCAACTCTGCTCTGTTCAAGTCAGCAGACTTCTGGTGATTTATATCAGACAGGAACTTTACCTTTAACTGTAGTTTGCCCATGGACGGAATGCATTATATGGAACATTTTTGACCAAAATGTGAAACAGAATCAGAAATTATAGAAAGATGAAAATGCAAGTTACATATGTACCCATTAGGAGAGAAATACACTGTGCAAATAGGCTCTGCTGGCTGGAGTGCACCTGCAGGGCTTTCTATTCAGCTATTGCAGAGGAAACTCGGGGTAATTAAAAAAGTTTTTTCCTCTGTCAAAGAAAAGACATGTTAATTTCAAGTTTCATTAGAATCTGATGGCAAAAATCAATGGCTGCAATCAATGAAAGGTTGCTTTTCTAACAGAGCTCTATCACAGGCTAAGGACTGTGGCAGTGGAGGGAGTGAGTTTATCCGCTTGGAATTGTGCCCTTGTGGAATTGGTCAGCAGATATAAGTGATGGGTTTAAAGGTGACTGTGCTGGGGGTGGTGGTTGGTGCTTGAATTCCGCTTGGCAGGCACTGACCTGATGTAAGGCACAGTGGAATGTAAAAACCTGGAGGCACATTAAATAGGGAATTGACTTTCCCTCAATAATTCAAGCTTGCTTGTCAGATTTGGAGTAGAGGGGCAGGTTGTACCTGGGAAGGCAGAGGCAATGGCCATATGATTGCAAGTCTTCTCCTAAGGCTTAAGATAACACACTATTCTGCTTTGCATTTAAGCGCGAAGGAGGACAAGGTCAATCTCTTCATTTAATTTGAGGAATGATAACTTCAGTTGCCTCTAATCTATCATTTGACCCTCTAGGAATAGAACATTTAACATGATTTTTAAAGAGTGAATCATTAGCAGAACAGACATAATTATTAAATGAGGGATGTGGACATAAGTTTTGAAAGAGATGGACATGCAAGACTGCTCTGCTGTCAGCATAGTTTTGAATGTCTGTCTGTTTGATACCTGGGTCCTCAAACATCCTTAATAGAAGCCAGACTTTGATCAGGGTTTGGTCTTTCATTTTTAAAAATACAAGAGAAGAAAAAAAATCATATTGTTGTTTCTCGTGAATTATTAGGAGGAATTTAATACAGCTGTAACAGTGGCCTCTTCACAGTGAAACAACACGGAACCTCGAATGACAGGGTGAGAAATGACAATTTCTCTCACATTAAGTGGCCAAAATGCTTAATCAATTTTTATTCTACTAAATTTTTACTCTTCTACTCAACTGCTTGGAGTCTTTAATGAAGGGGGAAACAAACCAAATTATTCAGTCTCTACAAAGTGCTCAGACTTGCCCAAGATCTGTGCTTGGCACGTGTACCTGTGTTCTCCTTTCATTCCTCTGTTGTACTTCACTGCTTGTCTACAAGACCAGACTTCTCTCTTGTAGACCCATCTTTCTCATTTTACTCTTACAGGTTGCAGTCTCCCAAGGTAATTAGGATGTACCCTAATTAAGTTTTGCTAATTTGAAGAGAAGAAGCCATTATATACCTTGGATGGGAAATGCTATACAAGGGTCAATTATTATTATCATGATTATTAGTAAGCCTTTCAGACTGTCTATCTGCTCTATTGACAACTTATTTGCAATCATCATTTTTATATGAATATTCATAAGGACTGTAGAAATATAAAATATGATACTTGGCAACATTTATGCAATTAAATAGACATTTAAATTCCTCTGGTAGTAGTGGAAATTAAAATCTTCAGACTGATTAGAAGAAGGTTAGACTCTATTAATCTTTATCTTCTATACATCTATCCCTCTAGATATCTGCCCTCTCTAAATGTTTCAAAGGTGTTCATCTGTGCCCTTGAATTATAGAATAATTTCAACTCTTTTATCATAGTGTAAAACGACACAACTTCTTTAACACTGAAGATGTATTAATAGATCTTATTTACATAAATATCCACATTGATGTCTTAATCTCTCAAATATAGAAGTGTCATTTTTTGTGCAATCACAGAATTTAATAGCTTTTGAGTGTGAAGAAAAGGATCCCATTTGAACAATCTAAAAAAGAGTAAGGAGAGATTAGGCCTATGCTTGTTTTATGGATAGAAATTTCATTTTAATAAGATCCATAATTATTCCTCAATTATTTCTGAAAGTGCCAAAAGTTAGGTTTCTCTGGAGTTACCTTCTAGTCATTGGAGCATTCCTCCTTTCCAGTCTTTGCTTAGGGCTTCAGTGAGTGGGGGCTGTTCCTGGGCTTTCACTACACCATGTAAAAAGTAATCAGAATCCAGCTCCAATTTCATGATAGGCTGCTGCTGTCATGAAATAAAAAAATAAATCCAGGCTCCTTGCTCTGCTTCTGAATCTTTCTGCCTTTGCATCTGCTTCAGAGAAATGGGAGATTTGCAGTAGAATTTTTGCCCAAGTGGAATATTGTATTTGGTGGATTTTTTGTTTGTTTGTGTTTTACAGCTATTGTCAGGAAAGAGAAAGAAGGGCAGTGGTAAAAACTGGCTTAGAATATTCCTGTCTATTGTGTTTGAACAGACAATACTGGTGCTGTCATTTGGAGTATCCTTCAGAGTGCCTGTTCACCCTTTGCATGGGGGAGAGTCCATTCATTTCACACATCAATTACACACTTGACATTTTAACTCTGTCTCTGATTTTAATGGGTTTTAAGCACTGCATTATGATTAGAGGGAAATGCTTTGTTCAGGAAAGGAGACACCAATCACTTACATAAAGAACAGAAACATAAATTAAGAAAGGTTAAAATTAATATAAATGCAGCTTAAGAAAAATGTAAAATACCTGTAGAATTTCCCTCTCTTTCTCCTGTTGAAGAGCAGAAAGTGCACTACTGCTCTGATATTTGAATCTTTTTGGGAAATACACTGTTAAGAATAGGATTTCCCTCATGGTTCTTACATGCATTTAGCATTATTTGAAGGACAGTTCAGCAGAATTAGAATGGTTCTGAAATCACTATAAATGTTTTTCTCAGTTAAAGAAATTCCCAAGAGGTAACCTGATGTTTTCAACTTTCCCTTTAGCAAGACCTGTTGCTTAGTTTGAAAAGCAACTCCATGTGGCTGATGTCTGAAATCGTCCTTTTAAGACTTGCCTCTAAGAGAGCTGCACTGGTTTTTTATTTCTTTCAATAAAATATTTCAATAAAAAAGATCCTTTTGTTTTATATCACCAGAAATTTTGGAGTGCTATTTAAATTGCCTCAGTTACAGAATCAAATGATAAACAAGTCATTGTACAGCAGATTTGGTGGTATTTGATTACTGCTTCATCTCCAAAACTTTTATATTACTGGAGATTGATAACTGGACTTTCACCCTCTGCTGAATTTATTAATTAGTGTTTGAACTTCACAGAGGGTTCCTCAATTTGCAGAAACTGGCAAAGAGAACATTTGACAAAAATAAATTATTTTATTTGATTGCTGTCTGAGAACAAGGAAAAGAAAAATGTATGCAAAAAAGCTTCTGAGAAACACAAGAAGTCAGACATTATTCTATTTGTTCTTACTTTTCAGGTGGTGCTTTAGCTACTTTAAGAAGCTGTTGAGCTGTGAGAGTTTTCAGCCCCTATGAGCATCTGCATCAAGATATACTTAACTAGTGTTAAACAAGATAGAGTTTTCCCAGAAAAAATTAGATGAAAAACAATCTATCCAGTCCTCAGGCCAAGTCTAGCCAAGTGGTTTCTCTTTGTCATTAATAATAAAAACAGGGCATATGTAAATTTAATTTTCAGTGAACTGAATTTACACGTGCCAGTGAGGAAAAAATTCATCCCTTTGGGAAGTCTGTCTCTACACTCTATGGCATGAGCCTGTAAGTCTGAAATATATGTATCAGATTCAGTAACTCTGGGCAGAAGGGAATGAGTTTACATAGAATAATTCCATTTAACCTATGTGCATGTGTCATCTCTTATTTAAGTTATTTTGCATATTCCTCTCGAAGTGTCCGTAGAAAATGAGAACCCATTATCATTTCAATCCAGGGAAATTATGACTAGATTTTCAAGTGTTTTATGCCAGACTGGAATTCACAATGTTGTATATGATTAAGGCTATATAATAACACCAGTGTGACATTTGGCCTCTATTAGGGCTTCATACCTTGGCCAGGTATTCTGTTGACAGGTATTTGAGGACCTCACTGTAAATAAAATCCTGTGTCAGAGGAAAAACACCAGCACAAAGTTCTGTGAGCCCAAATCTCACCTCCCCAAATAGGTGGGAGGGTGGCAGAGCGAAGCTCTAGCCTGAACCACCACCACAAAGAAGTTGCTTAGAAAGCAGCTCCCTGTCACTCACACCCCACTTCCCAGTGCTCCCAGCTCCAACTGGGAGCTGCCTGGCTGAGTGATCCCAGCCCCTCTGATGGGAACTGTGTAAGACCTGTTTTCTGATCATGTGAATGAATCTCTTTGGCTGAGAGCTAACAGGGACCAGGAGTGCCCAGGCAGTCAATTACCCAGCCTCAGAAGAAAACACGTTTGCTGATCTTCACAGATGTGTTGGCATCTCATTGCACGTTGTGCTAGTTTATTGTACTACCCAGGGGGCTGGAACAGGAGATACACATATAATGTCCATGTATTTCTGTCTTGCTGCCTAACAGTATCTCCAGCCAAAGGATCAGAAGGGTCTATGGGATGTCACTGTTAAAGCTTCCAACTGAAAAAAAATCCTCTCAGAAGATGAGAATCTGTTTCTGAAGTGAAATATCTTTTTCTTTTTTTTTTTTTTTTCTGCTGGAATTACTTCTGACTTATGAATGAAAATGAGAAGTTTTATGGTGTTGCTGTTTAATGTACTTAAATTCTGATATGACAGACTATACTATCACTACAGGAAGTAAATTAAATTCTCATCAAAGTGTTATGCAGAGCCTCTGGGCTGGGCTATGTAGGACACGGTGCATAAATTGTATCGCTTGGCCCAAGGCACTATAAATCATCTACACTT
The DNA here is from genome assembly GCA_035222235.1 of Margarornis squamiger. Taxonomy (NCBI): domain Eukaryota; kingdom Metazoa; phylum Chordata; class Aves; order Passeriformes; family Furnariidae; genus Margarornis; species Margarornis squamiger. Next base: position 14,322,147 of record JAWWTY010000035.1, on the reverse strand, counting down.
CTAGGTACAATTTCCTCTGTATTTTCCCCAGTTCCAGTGTGCAAATACAGAAGATGAACAGAAAGTTACTGGTTTATGCAGCACTGGCCTCAAGACTCAAACCAGCATGTGATTCACTTAGAAGTCACAAGGAATTTTACAAATAAATTTTGAGTTCATTCCGATGGCTATCCAGTTTCCGAGTGCTTAAGGTATAACCAAATCAGATTTCTAATACTTAGACATGTGTTGAAAATGAAAGTTGCGGTTCTCCAAAATTCATTTGCAGGTACGGGATCATCAAAGAATATATTGTACTGGATTTGAGTCCAGATGTGGCTACAGGTGCCACATGAGAGGTAGAACAGGGCACGTGCTCCACAACCCAAACATCTGCTCATCTCCTCCCACAGCCCACCCCAGGGCTCAAACCCCAGGGATGGGGACAGGGGCACAGCAATTGCTGTTCATTGCATGTTTGCATAGACTTCTAAAGGATGTTTGTGTTCCCTTCCCAGTTGCAGTATAAGTACATAGATTAAACTGTATCTAGGACTGTATATACAAAAATTGGGGATGTCTTGGTGGCTATAAATTCATCGGGTCACATATTGATCTTTTGATTTAGTTATATAGTGTCTTATTGAGTAAATGCCACAGTGAGGAGTTAAGGGAGTAAACTATTATCTTTATTAATAAGGGTATCTGGATGTCAAATGGAACTGTGTTGTTAAACCATTTTTTCCCATTTTTTTATGCAGAGAAGGAGTGCTGAGTTGCAATAAAATGCTAAGTTTCTAAAAAAAAAAAGAAAAAAAGACAACCCTTCAACTCTTCCCACAAAATAAACACTAATTATAAAGAAAGAAGACCTTTTAGTGCACAACTTATTTCTGTAATAAGAAGATGAAATCTCTCCCAATGGTTTGGAGGAAAACCATGGGGCCATTAATATGTTCAAATATTCATGCAGAGCAGATTTCTTTTCTGCTAAATTTAGGCAATTGTCCTCCCTTGTGATGCCTCTAATTGATGTTACATTTACAGTAATAAACACCAAGTACATATTTGACTAATATTGGGCTGCTATTTAGAAACTATACCAAGGTGCTGTGCCTGAATGTTTACAGGCAGAAGTAAATATACTGCAGGGGAAAGAAAATAATAAGGTTTTCTTGGTGAAATTTACTTTCTTGCAGTTTTCAGCTCCAAGGACCTGTTCAGTTCTCTCTGTGCTGCTTCATCTGTGATGATTTAAGCTGTTGTATCCATGGCTCAGGAGTTAATACAAAGACATTTTCCAGACTACTGTGGTTTCTGTAACTGCTAAACCATAATAACCCAGAGGGTCAGTCCTTTCAGGGACCACAGGTTATGTCCTCAGCCTAAATTAGAATTCAAAGAACTTCTGAACAGTTGCACAAGTCTCTATGCATTTAAAATGCAAGGTGTGGTACTACTCTTCTGTACTGACAGGTTTTTGTAATTGGTTTTTGTAATTGTTTATAAAGTGCTTGTGGGTCTGTTTTGTCAACCTGCAGGATGGCTGGACTCGAGCTGCAGTTATAGTTTATTAGCTGATAACTGTCCAATTATTAGAATATAGATAATGAAGGAGAGAAATGGCTCTGCGTTTGCATCACTTCATGTAATTACACAACTTCCCTAAATGACTGCAAAGCTGAAAAGATGCACTTTATTGCTCGTGGCAGGAATTATTCCCCTAAACAGTATTTTGAAGGACCCAATACACCACAGCATACTAAACTCTCAGAGCATCAAGGCTGAACAATGGCTGTTGCCAAGCACTCTCCCGAGGGCTTCCAAAGGATAAACTAAGAAGAGAACAAGAATCTAATTGTTGTAAATAGGAAGTAACAGTTTAATTTAGTGAGCACATTGCCCTGTAAGCACATCTTAAGCCAGGAAGTCCCCACACATAATTTGTGATTGTCCTAATACTGCTTTGACTAATTCCTTAATAACTCTAGGATTAATTTCTTCAGGTTCTCACTGTATCTCAATGTGTAAGCTGTTCCTTGCTCTGGTCTTTAGGCCTGTCTTTTTGTTGAGATGAGCAACAAAAAATACCTGTGTCTTTGGGGGAAGGCTGAGACAATAAACACCTTGAATCCTTCAGTCTTCTCTGTTGTTTCATATTTGCCCTCTTTTCCTTTTAATAATCTCTATCTTTACCATCTTCTCACAGTACTGAAAGAACCTTTTCTCTGTTATCTCTGACACTCTTTGCCAGCAATAACTCTCTTTCAACCTTCATTTTTCACTTAATGTTCTTACAATTAAGCAGACCAGACAGCCTGAAAGCAAAGAGAGTCAATAGTATTGCCATCCCTATTTCATAACGGGGGCTTCAAACAGTCATTGTCCAAAGGTCACTCTTTGGAGGATTTGAGTATTGCATTAAATCTTCTTAAATCTAGTCCAGTATCTCTGTGATAAGTGATTTTTCTTGTATTAACCTAGTTCTGGTTCACTTTTTAGCAGTTCATCTAATTTTGGTGTCATTTTACTAATAGCCTCACATTTAGGGGGGTGTAAACCTTGATGAAGAATAAATTGCCTTCTTTAAGATTTTCTTTGAAAAGACAGTTTATGGGTAGAAAGGTAAAAATTGGGCATGAGACTTAAGTGAAGTAGAAATGGTATTTCTCCTTCAAATGTTTATATAGCTGAATAACCTGCCCACGAAACGTATATATATATATATGTATGCATGTGTGTATGAGTGGATGTATTCAATTTAACATGCTTAACTATTGGTTTTCTCTCCATCAGTTTAGATAATTGTGACATATGTTGTTTATCCAGTTACTGAATAGTCTTAGGTGTCAATAATGCATTCTAAGCCTTGCTTCTCAGAGTACCAAGTAGAAAAAGAGAGAACAGGCTGCAGGCCACAGCTCTCAGGGTCAGGGTTCCATCCCTGTAGGAAGGATGGAAGGAGAGAAATATTCACAGATTGCTGCCACTCACAGTGTTAAATCCTACACAGCCCTCAGTCAGCTGCATCCTGTGCTCCTGCACTTATCTCTAGAAGGAGCTGCCTTGCATTCAGACCAAATCACCTTGGTTTTCTTTCTTTCTTTCTTTCTTTCTTTGATATTTCTTTTTCTTTTAAAGACTGTACACATAATCCTACCCTGCCTCTTTCAAATACAGAGCCTATGGTTCCCCTCCACAGCCAAAGGAGCCCTGCTGACTCCTGTGGTTGACATCCCATGTGTAGAGGGGAGCCTGATTTATTTGGAATGTTGGTGGATGTGATAACACTATTGAACCTATTTTCTCTACCCCATGAAATTAGTCCCTGTAGTGACTCAGCTGGTCTCCCTTTTCGTAAGTAATAATATCTATAATAAACACATGAAGATCAAACCCAACATTTTATTCCCAAGTAGCATTGAATTTTGCTCATCCGACTACCAAAACATAGATAATTAAAAAATTAATTTCCCCTGCCAATATTCAGAATTAAACAGCTGCAGAGATGGGAAAGAGGGCCAAAAAAGAAAGGATAAAAGATGTTCTTAATATCTGGAGACTGATAACAGTGGCCAAAGCAACCAATCAAAGAAATCTGTCAATGTTTCTGGTGCTTAAAATACACTGGGTTTATTTTTCTGTGGTAGAATTTCTGCTGAATATTGGCTGACAAATGTGCCTTTGGCTTGTTTAATTGTTTTTTTAGTATTTATAATGCCTCTTGGGAATTGTAGCTATAGGCTAAGACCTTTAGTGCCAGGCAAAATACCAGCTCAAAGCAAAGGGACATTTGCTTCCACGAGGAGGTTAAAATAACACAAGGGTGACATGAATAGCATGTAGGTTCAGACAGACATGCATCTGTAAACTGTCACCCCATGCTGGTTAGCAAGGTGTCTCCCAGCCCTTTAGCTTAAATCCAGCTGGATAGAACAACACATTGTATTTCAGAAGTTAAACATGACATCCTAAATATGGAAGTGTTTACAGCTGTGTTGGAGCAGATCAAGGATCAGGTAACAAAGGTAAGAAATTATATTCTACCTTTCTTTTTTTCTCAGGACCAGTCATTTGCCTCTCCATAGCGAGGTTTCCCCTACACTGGTTCACCTGTACCTGGTGAGTACAAGAAGCCTTACTCCAGCCTTTTTTATCACTCTTCTCCCCTACAGGGATATGAAGTTCAGCTGAAGTCTAGAAGGAGAAAAAGGCCTGTAGTTTTATGACAGTTTCATGCTGTGGTGGTTTATATCAGGAAAGCTGAAACTTTGCAGGCATGGCATTTATCCAGTTTTTTTGCATAATTCCCAGGGTTAAATACAGTAAAGCATGTAAGCTGAGCAATTAAATTAATGAATAGTGTCACTGTTGTTTTAATAATTTAATATAAGATGTAGAAAGGGTGATGACTGTGGAATGATTCATTTCTGATGCACACCCACAAATTAGCATTCCTTGTGCATGCCTTTGTGTGTGTAATTTTGCACTTCAGCAGAGAATTGTAAACTGTAATTGGTTCACAACTGAAAATACAAAGTCTCAATGGCCTTCTCACTGCATGCAAGAACTGTGCTAAGAAATTTGCTTCCACTTCTTTGTGTCCTTTAGAAGACAGATGATCAAGGGCTCAAAGTTCTCAATGACACTTAAATGATGGATACAACAAGAGTGCAGTAAGGTCCAGAAAGCCTGCTTATGCTTCTGCAGTCTGGAGTGGCAATACATAAAGAAATGAGGTTTGACTGAAATGGGGTGGTTGAAGGCCAGAAATTTTTCCAATCTTGTAGAATAAGATACCTGGATCCTTCACACGAGGCAGGCTCTGATTAGAGCTTGTTAAACAGTGGGACCCACCAGCCGTGGGGTTTGTCTCAATCCCAGCCCCACAGAGTTGCATGCTGAGTACTGGGATACTGCACAAAATCCCACTCTGGATTCCTTTTCTGCAAACAATAGACCATCTTTTGTGAAATACTTACAGGGAAACCCTTCTCTCACTGTGTGGGAGGGCAGGATGTGAGCTCCTGCTTCCTTTGGCCATTCACTAGATGAAAGTGCACCAAAATCCAGACCTAGTCATATGAGACAGTGTTCCCAGTCTCCCTTTGTACCTGCCTGTAGAGTCACAATCTTCCTGGCTTCTTTGCTCTGCCAGGTCCTCCTTCTCCTTGTGCCCTTGGCTGCAGAGTGAGGCAGCCACAGCAGGTCTGGAGGACATCCCAGGGCTTTCATAGCCTGGTCCCCTTCCACTGGTGAGGGCAACAAGTCTCCACTCTTGATCTAACAGTGCTTTTCCTGCTAAGCTACTGTGGAATTTGGACACCAGCACCAGGTCTGGGATAGGGGTTTGGACCCCCTTCCTAGTCTTCAGTGCTTCTGTGCAAGCATTCATGTGACATTTACAGGGCTTTTCAGTGCAATGTGTTGGAACTGAATTAGTTTGGAGGGACCAGATTTATCTCGTAAATACTCGGATGTTTAATGTGTGCAATTCACATTCCACTGCAGATTAACTGTCACCAGCTCCCAGATGAGCTCAGATCTATGTTCAACAGGCTCTGCTGTGACTGCACTTCCCAACAGGAAGAGCAGGGCTCCCCTCCTAAGCAAGGCTGCAGTAAAGGAAGAAACATTGTTAGGTTTGTTGGTACACCAGCAAAGAGTAATTAGATGGATCCTACATTAATGTTGTATAATATCTAGGAGTCTCAGTTCCTAGTAGTCTTATCTTGCTTCAAACACCAAAGTCTATCCCAGGTCAGGGATAGACTGTCCTGGTCAGGTCGTAGGTGGGTAAGTGGCAGGCACTGGAATAAATGGTCTGTATAGGTGCACTCCAGAGCTTTTGGCCATAGGGCGTAAAACTTGCCCCCATTTTGCTGCAGACTGCATGCCTATTTTCAGATCAGAAATTAAGAAATATTAGAATGGCAGAAGGCAGTATTTATATCTACAGAAGGATGTGCTGAACATATGAGGTTCTCTTTTCTTTGGCTTTTGTAATTTTGATTTTGCTCTCTGATTGCCTTTGGAGTATCTGCAGGGTTTTCTTACATTTGCAGGGAATTTACATTTTAAATTGCTTGTTATGTGCTCTTTCCACTGCTCTAATTTCTCAATGTCATTTTGATTATTAGCATTTTTTAATGCAAGTCAAGGTACTTTGCTCATTTCTAGCCACACAGCTTTCATTTTCTGCAAGAATCTATTTGCTTTCCAATAATGCTTTAGTATCCCTTTCGATAGGCAGATGTTTAATTTTCAGTTGCTCTTTTCACTTGCAGATTAGCTTATATTATCTAATTATTTCTCCTTTTAAATCTTTATACTTCAAGGGAAATGGGAAGACACACTCCATCTGAATTTTTTGCATTATGAAGTTTATTTTAATTGACACAACTCTTCATTGAAAAACAGATGACTCTTTTCCAGCTCTTGCTCTTCTCCAAGGTGAGCTGGAGGGGATGGAGACCATCCCGTGGCACCAGAGAAGCTGGGGACTGCAGCAGCCTGGCCCTCCTACAGGGAGCCCTGCACAGCACCAGCCTCCAGCCCAGCTCTTTCATCTTCCTTGGCTTCTCTAATTTGAGCTTCTGTGTAATGTTTATTCTTGGCCACCATTGCTTACAGGCACTTTGATCCTTGCAAAATCTCTCAAGAAAAAAAACACAATACATAGAACACCATCACTGTCACTGTCTCTGTTTCTTAATGACATTGAACAGCTTTTCTAAAATTAAACAAGTGTCTCACACAATTTAGTTTGTTCTAGGCAAGGCTTCAGAAGATAAGTGTTTATGTCAGACCCTGTTGGCTTGTAGCTGTATGTTGCCTTCTTGCCATTCTTTGTCTACTTGCTTAGATTTTCATTTACATGAAACCTGACACAGAATTTTATGACAAATAACTGGAGAAATCTGAGTGTTTTCTCCCTTTACCCAAGGAAGCACTAATACAAGTTCGAAGGTGTTGGCATTATTGAGGTTGCTATCTCTTCTGCTGGGTGTGAGTCTTTGTGACTGCTATTGTGTTCTGATGAAATAGTTGTCATTGCACCTTGGGAATAGTTCCTCTTTGGGGGAAATTTAAAGCTTAGAGTGACTTAAATGGAATTTTTGTTTAGTGTTTTAAAATGGTACTGCTAATTATGGCCTGAAGATGTTCAGCTTCACATTCAGTGGATTACAGAAATTCACAGAAGGAAACGCTCTTTCTGTGGGAGAAGGAGAGGCAAGGAAGACATAAAGACACATCAAGTATTTTTCCTGAAAAATTCAGATTTATGCCATCTATGAACATAGTTTTTACACTGACTATTTCTCTTCCACTGATTTTAATGAATCTCCACAGTATGGTTAAAAGAGCACCAAATATATTATAGCCACAAACAGCAGATGATTGTATGCACAGGCTTGTATTTGTGGTTGGACCATCTTTAATATATATTTGCTATTTCCTTGTTGGATTTCAGCAAAGTTCAGTTTGTAGGAATGACTTTTATTATCCCTAGCAGTTTACAGCTCCATAATTTTTGCTTACATGCTCATTCAGTAGAATACCAGTTTCCATTACAAATGAGAGGGAGAAGAGGCTTATATAAGGGCTCTCGTGTCCTAAATTTCATTTTAAGTGAGGCCTAGAGCTGTAAAGATAGTTAGATAAAGAATTGAGATTTATATCTATATATTTAAGTTTTGACTCATACAAGGCTATTGAATTTCTTTGTTTCTTGTCAACAAGTCAGTGCTCAGTGGGAGAATGAGTTTCAGTGACCGACTACCAAGGCCAGAAGAATTTCACTTTAGGATAAGGAAAAAGAAGATGAGGTTAAGGAGCACTGGCTCTTTACACACTGCACAGTTGTACAGTGCAGTAGTAGACATTGCAAGTGTGTTTGATTCACAATTCCTCGTTGATTTTCCACCACCTTTGGGGATAGCAGTGTTGTGTCTGTGGTCACCAGTCACTGCCAGGGCACACAGTGGCAGCCAGGCCCATTCACTGAGCTGCACTGGCAGCACTGCAGGCTGGCCATGGCTGACCATGGGCTGCTGCCAAGGCAGGGAGCAGGGCACAGGGCACTGCACAGCACCTCAGATTTCTTCCCTAGGAACAATGTCCTCAGGTATTTTTATTCATTTGAGAAAAAGAGACAACAATGATGAGCACCAAGTATGCAATACAGCTAATATGTTATATCTCATGTATAAATGCCTGTCTGGGGCACATGGGTATTCTGAAGTTTGGGTTTGTTTCATTTATGAGGTAGCTGCCTTTCTAATTTGAGCTTTTAACTCAGATCCCAGATGATACTGAAGACTTATTTCCTCTATTAAAAATACAGAGCCTGCTAATATCATTGATACTGCTGCTGTTATCTTTGCTCAGGGTGGCTGCTCAGCACTGCTGGTGGTGCTGTCCCAGAGGCAGCTCTCCAGCAACCCCTCTTGTAAAGTCTTAGACTGAAGCTCTTGTCTAGAAACTCTTCTCATCTGGGTTTTCTTTATTCTATCACCAGACCATGCATTAAAAGCTGGCTCATTCCTTTTGCCTTCAGGGATGCTGGCAAGGGTGGGTATCACTTGTGAGGTCTGATTTTCATTATTAAGTTGTTTTAATGTGAATTTTTTCCCTCTACATTTTCTTTTTTTTTTTTTTTTTTTTTATTTTCAGGGAGTCAGGAGACAGGACAAGTATACCTAGTGAGCTTGTACGAAACAGCCAGAGATTTCACTAGGAAAAACACAGAGCAAAAAGAAATAATAAACACAAAGGAGTTCTCTTACTCTATTAAAATGCATGACAGGAGTTTTTTCCTGAGGCATGTCTTTATTTTAATGGAGTAATTTAGAGTATTTTTGAAAACATATGCAATTAGCATTGATTTTTTTCACCATTGCACTACTTAAGGTACCTAAATGAGAGGCTGAGATGCAGTTTTCTTGTACTTGAGACAATACTCCAACACATGCACTTTGCTTTCTTGGGGGAAAATGTTTTGTTTGACACCTCTTTTGAAGCTCACATGAACATCTCCTTTCTCTCACTTTACCACAGTGGTGATTAATGTATTTTCTGAAACAGTGAAATACATTCCTACAAATCCTTTTTATTTCTGCTACTTTTATTACGTATTAATACCCCATTGTGCTGTGCATTACACGGGTGCAAATTTGCATATTGCTCAGGGTTGACTTTCCTAGGTACAATTAGTTTGGACTGTCCCCAAATTCTCAGAGGCTGGCCATCAGTTGTGCCTGGAGTTTGGATCTCAAGAAGCTTTTTTTTCTCTGGCTTCTTTCCAGAACACAACAGCAGATACGACAGCACATCCCCTGGCCTGTCTATTTTGTGTCTCTGTTTTTAATTCAGTGCTCTTCCCTCCCAGAGCCACTCTGGGGTTTCTCCCCAGCAAATGGTGCTGGGCAATGCCTTCTCCCTAGAGACCTACAAGCCCAAGTTCAGATGGAATGCAACCATGTCTACTTTCCCAATGGTTCTGCAGAAGTGATCCCAAACAGCCTCCAGACTGAACAGTGCAGGGCCCACCCTGGCAAGACGTGCAAAGAGCATCCTGTGCCACTCGTATTTCCCAAATCCAGGCACAGAGAGCTTATGAGGCTTTTTCAAGGCCAAAGTTTATTGCACAACTAGCAACACAAGGAGTTTTGTCTAAATTTCCTCAGTTTCTATGATTAATTTAATTCCTTTTTTTCTTTTTTCATTCGTAAAATGCTATGAATAAATTACATTTTGGGTCCATGGTGTGGCATTGAACAGCAGACAGCACTGCAGACTCTGAATTGCCCCAACAGGTGAGCTGACAGCACTCACAGGAGTTTCCAGAAGTGTCTCTTGTTTTAAGATCTTCTCCCTTACCCTTCCCTTTGCAGCTGCAGAACTCAGCTTTTTCCATTTTTATTTCCTGTGACATCTCACTGAAGGCAGAGAGGTGACGTTGCAACCACTGCTGCTGTGAGGATTATCTGGCAGCTGAGAGACTGATGGCCCCATCCCTCTCTTCCTGGGTGGAACAAACTTCCAGCTCTGCAGGAGAAAAAGTCTCACACATTCTTTGTCAGCTCCATGTTTGCAGCTCGCAAAAGCCCAGGGGAACTGCTGTGAATGATGTGCTCAGGATTTTTAGGAGCTGTGCTCTTCCTAGCACTTTCTTCTCTCCCTTCTTTTATTTATGTGAGGTAGACACATTATTTCAACCCCAAGAGGAAAAGGTCAGCTCATTCTGACATTTCAAAACTAGATGGAAAGGAGACTCGATAGTTTAAATGCTATATTAAGGCTCTCACAATAAAGATTTTCCTGAGATAATGAATCTGTCATTGGTTTTATTGGTTTTGTACTTGAAACTTTCAGAAGAAAAACAGAACATTCTCTTAAAATTAAGGCAAAATTGTTGTTTGCTAGTCTATTTAGAAGAGTTCAGCTCATACGCTTCAAATGCAGTTCAGGCTCACCCTAATCATCATCTTTCCCAGGGTCCTGTCACACAGCCTTTGGGACCCTCATCTGAGGCAAAGCAGTTGGCTCCACGTGGATCACCAAGCACTGTTTGGGATGGGGTAAAGCCTGGAAAATGTGGGAGCTCCTCAGTCCCATCACTCAGTGAATAAAGCAAAGCCCAGATATACTCAAGGGCTCCAGGTGGAGAACAGAGTGTGCCTCAACTCAGCTGACTTTACATGTGTTTTCCCAGTTCTCTGAAGAAATTTCAGTCTAAAAAAGCAGAACAAAATGAATGGGACAAAGTTCAGGTTGTTAGTTGGTATCAATCTATAAAAACGTGAACAATGTGTTCGTGTTCTTTTAAACTCAGACATCCAAGTTCTGCCTCTGGTGAGGAGTCACTCTGACCTCACTGCTCTGGTGAGCTAAAAAGGCTTGCAGCAAAGAGTTTGAATTTATTTCTCTTTGAACTGAATCAGAAAACTTCCCTTTTGTGGATAGGAGTTCCTGAGACATGTGGGCTCCCGAGCCCCTGCTCATGCACTGCAGCTCTCCTCTGAAGGAGGAAACCTGACCATTTGGCAGTGCCCCATAGCACAGAAACTATGCTTAGTGAGAGAAATTGTTCAAAACCATTACAATTGGTACGGGTTTTATTTTTCAGGATATTGGAACTTATTCCATTTAGAAAATACATGGAAAATGGAAAAGTTCATTTGCAGTAAAGGTAGGAAAGCTTGGTCCTGATGTTAGCAAGGAAAATATTCAAATCAGGATCCTTTCTGAATTAAACATCATGCTTTCATTGATGCTGATTTTTACAGTATTTTGTGGCTCATGAAAAATGTGAAATTCAGGTCCAAATGGCCATTTTGTTGAGAGTTTAAATCCATGATTTTCATTTCCATGGGAGCTGCCCATCCTGATTCCCTGTTCATGCCACAAGGGACAAGTGTGGGTACTGCTGGGAACAGTCACGATACAAACATATTTAGAAAGGAATTGGGACACCCGGTGTCTATTTATTTTGAATAGAATAGAAACCCACGAATTTGTAGATGTCTCTGGTAATCCCATCCTTACTCATTTGGGAAATCTGCCAGAAAATAAGGCCAATGGCTTGTGCTGGAATTACTGTCATTGGTTTTGTTTGAAGGCAGAAGGAAGGGGATGGGTTTATGCAAACACCTTCCAAAGGGGACTGACCTGGAGCAGGCACCCCTGAGAAGTGACATTTTCAGGAACTTGTTTAAAGGGAATTAGGCAGTAGAACATGGAGTTCTTCTGAAGACTGAACTTGCAAATCATGTAGTGTCACCTTGGAGTGATACTTCATACAGTGACATTCATTGCTGATCTGGCTTTCCCAGTGACTCTATAAATTGCTTTTGCAAGTAGAAATTATTGCATATATGCAATTTAACTGTCTTATTTTGCTCCTTCATCACTCCCCCAACTCCTCCCAAAACCAGATGTTGCTATAAAGTGATATGTCATTTGATCCTGAACTTTTCTTAATGATGGTGGTGGCATTTCTAGTGTTTCTTAGAAGCAAGTGCAGCATCTGCCACTATAATTGTTTGACTAAGTCAATGAAATACATTTCACCACGAAAAACTACACAGCTATGATTTTATAATTGTTGCTACTCTTTTTCCACTGCAGAGCTGGACAGTTGTTCTAGTCAGTCTGGATATTCCCCAATCCCAAAACCCAGGATCCCACAAAACTCAGTGCTATGTGCTCTTCATTATTCATGTTGAACAAATATCTCAAAAATGTGAACAATTCTGCCAGATTAACTTGTCAGGAGACATTTGTACTTTATTTCTTTGTCCTGTTTCAAGTTCTCCTCCTTTTATGCAGAGCCCTAGTACTCAACCCAGATGGATTTTCTGTGATGCATATTTGGGCTTCCTTTCTGGTACAGCTCACTTAGGGTGAGATCTGTTATTCTGCTTTATCTATTGAGATTTTTCCTTTTTCTCTTTTAACAGATTCAGAGAAAAGGATTCAGATAAATTCCCCAGGTACTCTGTATTGTCCTTAGGCTTTGTTTTCTTTGATTTTCTACTGAAGAAGTGAAACAAAATTAAAATGTCTTACCCTTGCTTTCTACTCTAGACCAAGATCAAGTAAGATGTAAGACAGTCCACATTTTCTTTGACCTTGATCCCACCCTTTCTTCCCCCTTCAGATCTTATGTAAATGCTGTACTCTGAGCCAATACTGAATTTCTTTAATTATTCACAGCACCAGTTTGTGGAGTTTATTTCTGCTGTCACAGCACAGCTTCTCAGTAATTTTCCTTATGCTTTTGAAAAATTGAAGTTGTTCGTATCAATCACTCTGTGCTCTTACTTAATTAGTTGCTGTGAAAATATTTTTAGTCATCTATTTTAGAAGAACAAAATGACAACTCTATCTCTGCAGACTCATAGATGTTCAGTGCTTGTGATTCTGCCATGACCTGCTGAATTGGCCATGGTTCATTAGGTCATGTTTTGAGGAGCTGCAGATGTTTGGACATGGAGTTTTAATTTGATCCATTACTGTAATTTAGGCCAGCTATGAAACCATGATTTGGATCCATATCCAAACTCCGAAAATGTTGCATTTCCATCAGTGCTAAAGTTATTAAATTATACATGTTTTGTATATTTAGAATTGCTGTTTTCTACCCTATCAATCCCAACTACCTCTACAAAGCATTGATGTCACCACACCTTTTCTGTTATAAAATAGCCACAGCCGTGAGCATAGTTCTCCAGGACATCCAGCAAACCAATCACGGTGCAGGATTTAATAGCAGTGTGTGTAATTCTAAATACTAATTAACACAAAAGCATGGCTGAAATTAATGTCTGATGCTAAGCCAGCTCTCAGCAGTTGTGCAGTTTAAGCTCTGATTCCAGTAAGCTTAGCAGTAGCCTGTGGGAAATGCAAAAGCTGTAACTAAAACTGATTCAATTTTTAAAAGGGCCCTTTGAAGACTGAGAGACATGACTTTGATATATTTGAGAAAAAATAATTACAATGAACAATGATTTCCAGTTTTGTTTTAGCACCCTTGTGAGACATTCAATCTGTACAGCCATCTATATTTTTCCAAATTCAATCAGATAATAAAATGCCTGCAGTCAAAAAAGGCTGTTGGTTATTACATTTCTCTGGGGAAAAGAGTGTCTGGTGGAAGATTCTTACTTCATTTGGCTGCTGTTGACTCACCCAGCTGATGTTATTTGAATTTACACGAGAATTGAACCTGGTACTGAAACAATAAAATGTTTGTTCCTAAAAAAGGAGAAAGACTGTGGAAAATACCTGTAAACTGAAATTGTGGCAGGAAACATAGATGTCTTAGAAAAAAATAAAGGAAAAGGCACTGAATTGGACCTTGAATCTTCTAGGCTTAATATTCCAAGCAAAAACCCTGACAATTTATGACTGTATCATTTTATCTGTCTCAAACAAGCATTTCCTTGTCCCACAAATAGAGATGTTTCCTGGTATTGAATAGTTTTTTTCTCTTTCTCAGTGATTCAGACTCCTTGTTTATACCTACATCTATCTAGCTGTCTCGGGGCGTGAGGTTTCATTCCTGAGGGTGCAGACATGTTTTCCTGCAAATATCACAGTGGAATTTAGAAAGGGATGTGTACCCATGTCAGCTGAACAAAAGCACTCAGAAATGGCTATCTCGGTGTTCAATGAAGTCAGTGGCAAAAAAAAAATCCCACAAAATACTTATAAGATACATAATTTGTTTTCGTGATGGATTTATGGATGTCAGAAAATTTGGATAAACTCAGGCATACAATGTATCCAATAGGCAGCTAATCTATGATAAATGAAACAGACCCCAGGAGAGGAAACTACAAAGTATTTCCCGTGTTAACAAATTAACGATGTTATCTTGCCTTTTCAATTTCTTCAGTTGTTCTGATTTACTTTTGACAATTGAATAAATCTAAGAAAATTGCCTCTTTTAAATTTGCTTTTAGCCCACCATGATATTAGAAAGGAACTAAGTCTATTAACTGCAGCATTCAATTTTCAGAATTAAGAGCATTAGTGTGTCTGTTTGGGTTTGATCTCAATTGTGCTGCGGCGAAGGCCAAGCTCCTGTTTCTCGTGTATTCCTTGTATTACTCTGACAAATCAAAGTGCCGTGGCAACTTTACATGAAAAAAGACTTTAGAGTTCTTGCCTATAACTACACATAGCAAAATGCATTAATGTGGTTTTTTATGCCCCCTTTTCCTTGTTGGGCCTGGACAGAACTGCAGAAATCTGACCCTTCCTATCCCAGCTCTGTCTTTTGAACTTCCCCCTAAAGCCAAGTGCTGCCTACCTTTTCATACTGTGAGACTGGATTCAATTGTCCCTGATTATTCAGATAACTGTTCAGATAATTCAGGCAGCCTAAAAAGAACCCAAACCAGCAATTTGGACTGGTTTAATCCCTTTTTTGAGATGTCTGAAAGGACTGTCCAGGAAAATGGGTCAGATCTCAGAAGACAATTAATGAGGCAGATATTGACCCAGTTCAGAGGAAGAAAAACCAAACAATAATGGAACCCAAAGAAGAACATTTGCCTGCACACCATTCCTTATAGCAACTATTAAATAATCCCTCACCCAAGTTAAATATTAAATTGCTGTCTAGCAATGCCATCAGGAAAGTACAGAAGCATTTCCATTCTAGAGATATAAAGAAGTCCATGCATCTGAACTGCTTTGGTGGATTGGAGGTATAAAACCTTGAAAAGAAAAAAAAACTATTGCCTGAAAATTCATGTCCACATTATATTAAAGAAAAACACCATCAGAGTTTTTGTCTCAAATTTTTATTTGGTCAAGAAGCAGTATTGAGTAATTGGGGAGTGTGTGATCCTTGTGTGTGATGTGTATAGGCAGGCAGAGAGGGAAAGGGTTTTCTGCCACGATGCCTGGCAGAAATGAAAAGTAAACCTTTTAAAAGCCACACAGGGCATAATTTTCATTTAAATAATTGGTTCTGAGACTGGCACTCTGGAGAAGCAACTGTTTCATCCAGCTCTCCGTGATCTGATTGTGTGATCACAAATCAACCTTCCTGTCATCACCTGTTACCCACATAACAAGTGTTTACAAAAGTATCTATCCTTTCCTGGAAATATTTTCATTTAAATGATTCATAGGATCATGTTTATTATAAAGAAATGCTTACATGAATTCGTACAATTCATTTTGATTGACTTTCATTTGGATTCAGAATGAAAAATAAATGCTGGAATGAGTCATGGAAGAGATGTTCCTTTTTCTGGCTAGCCCTGGGGTGGCCATCTATTATTCACAATAACTCTTTAGAACTTTCCCTAAATTTTTCTTACAACATTGCAAATTAGATGAAGGCATTTGTAGTAAATAGAAGTGGAACATATTATATGTTAAGTGATTTGCCCAGTAACAACACAAGAACGAGCTGCAAACAGAGCAGCCACAGGCTGAGGTGACACACGACATGCCCTCAGATGAGAGATGACAGTAAACAAGAGATCTCTTGCTAAAAGAATAATTCTTGATCACTCCAAGGGGGTAGCTGGTTTGTAGTGTTAAAAATGATGGTGTGTTTACAGTCATCAGTGGGCTGGGAGGGGAAGTGATGTGGTGTGTGTGAATGATGCTCTCAGGAACGTGGTTTGAGTCTTGGCGGGGTTCTGTGCGGGGCCAGAGATGAAATTTGAAGATCCTTGTGGATTCCTTCCAACTGAGGATATTCTGTGATCCTCTGATTCTCTCTGCTGGCTCACCAGGTCAGATATCTTTAGGGAAGAGGTGGGTTTCCTTGTGCAAAATTGTGTCATAGTGATGGCATTTGTAAGGGAGAGCATTCCAACTTGGACACTGCTGTAGTGCTTTAAGGTATGAAGGATGTTTCCAGCAGCTCTTACCCATGATGTGGTTGCATCCCCCAACCAAATTTCTAGAACATTTGTTTGGCAGAGTTCCCTGTTACTATACAGCAAATCCTCTTCTCACTTATTCAAATGGATCCTTGGACTGGGTCTTTTCAAAATGGGGTCAGATATACAGAAAGACACAGATCAAACAGAGGAAAAGAAACATAAAATTTTTCTCATGGTCTAAATATGACTTGTTTCATTGTTCTGATAAGATCACAGTTCTTGAAATTAAGTTGTCAGAAGGAGCACCACGAGGGAGATTTAAAGGCATTTAGGCACTTTACTCCTCCTATTGATTTAGCCACCTGAATATCCTAAAAGCTGACCCTCTCTTCAAAAAAGAGCTTTATTAGCCTCTAAATGCAACATGTAAATTGCCTCTCTAACCTTTTCCTTTTTTACTGCCTGCTTTTGCATAATGCAACAGCAGGGCTTTGAGGCTCATACTGTGCTCTGTTTCTGCTGGGCAGCCCTTAACTGTACGGAGCAGTGAGAAAGCTTTTTCTTTCCTTGTGTGAGACAAGACCACTTAAACAGCAGCTGTCTTTCTTGTGAGAGGAAAAGTACTTAGAATTTTTAATAACTGCCTTCTCAGGTTTTTCTTTCCATCCACTAAAAGCAACTAGAATGTAGGAAGGAAAAGATGAGAGAGAGTTAATAGCCATTTTGCCACAAAATCATGTTTAAAATGCAATGATGTTTACCAAAGAAGGGTTTATTTTAATTTACACATTTTGAAATAAACTGTATGCAAATAAATGATCCCATGGTTTTAAGGAGCCTTTCTAGTCTCTCAAAACTAATGAATTGCTGCCAGGGAAGACTAAGACACAGAAAGAAAAAGGCATTACATATCCCATATCAGGCTTCCCAAAGTGCACTGAAGGCAGTGGGGAGCTGCTGTCCCACTGCAGTGAGCAGCGTTTCCCATCTGAAGGGAGACCATTGAAATGGGGCCAATTTAAACCCTGCCCTGTCCCTCCTTTCCTGCTTTATTGAGGCCAGTTGAGCTGAACCTCAAGCAGTTTTGTCTCCACTGAAGCAGGCTGTAGAGTGATGCATGAATTACTTGTGAGAGGTAATTAATTTGGGTTTAAGTGTTCTCTGCCCGTTTTTAAGCATCCTTTTGGTGTGTTCTGCTCCCCCTCCCCATCATGCATCTTGCTCTTGCTCAGCTGACAGATCTTCAGCACAGTTCTGAAACACAGTTGTGCTAAGGTGAATTAAATCAGTGTATTTTCCAATAATGGTGATTTCAACTCAAACTGACTGTGTCAGCTGGTACAAAAAAAGTAATTACTTGCTTGGGTATCTTTTACATCAGCTATCCCATATTTTAGGGAAATGGGAAATAAATGTTCAAGGTCAGTGTCACGTGGTTCTCACTGTATTTTCTTACAGCACAGCCAGGTGAACAGAAGGTGTATTATGCAGAGCAGCCTCTACCAGAATGAAGCCATAATTGAAATGGACGTTGATGTCACTGAACAATTTATCTTCTTTAAGGGGGTTTTGCTTTACAAAAGAAGCTAATTTAGTCTGGGAAATTAAATTGATGGCCATGTGGGAACATTTGTCTAATTCACTTAGAGTTGTATCATTAGCCATGATTGTTTGATCAATATTTACAAAACAGTGGAATTTACTCAGTTGACAGATGTCAGAGTTGTGCTCCTCATTACTGAAAGTAGATTCTTTGTGGGTAACCTGCAACAACATCTACCTCCTCAGAGACTCAAAATGCTAATATGGTATTAATAATGGATTTTTAAATATGTGATACAGTCTGCTACAACCTTTTAGCAGGCAGCTAAACCCACAGAAAACTCTTCCTAAATGCATAATATTAATATGTACCAGATACAGAAGTTTTTTACAGCATTGGATAAAACCTGACGGATGCCAAACCTGCTATATCTAGCAGCTAAAAAAATAATTAGTTGTATTCTCAGTTATATGTGGATACTGGCAAAGAGAGCTCTTCAGGGAAGGAGATACTCTAATTACATGCACACTACTAGGAATGTTTATTCTCCCTTGTTAATTGTTCCGTATTATCAGTCTTCTGTCAGGTTCACTCTACCTGTGGAACTGAACCCCTGACAAATGTATTTTAGACCAGTGTGAAAAATTATTCAGGTTAAGAAATTGCCTACATGTTGATATGTAAATAATACAGAAAAATACTTTTCTCTGCATCTTTAATGAACTTCCATTCATTTCATTAAAGCTTTCCTTCATTCCTATAATTTATGCCATCCTGTGTTCAGCTTATGTTCTGTGAATCACGACTATAAATCACTTAAAGTGGCTTATCTCATCTCAGTTCAGCTTTGCCCTATTTTGGGGAGAATTTTTTATCAATCAGCAAAACTATATCTCTTCCTCACTTTTCAAATGAAATTCCCTTCACCTCTCTTTTTAGCACAGCCTTTGGAAGTTCTTTCTAAGACTTGTCACTACCAACACTTTGGAGTCTGAGTGCTGTGAAGGGGTGTATATGCTGTATATTCACAGTGAATCAAAACCACATATTTGGTGAAATTATATAAAGGAATTTGAAATACTTGCTCCTAAAAATGTCTATATTCGTGGTGGAATCTGAGCTGCCAAAACTGTGATCTAGATTTGGATTTGGATGTGGGAATTCAGAGGAAGGAGCTTTGTTCAGTTCTGTTACAGACAGAAAAGCTCTGTCTCTCTTGGTAAAAATCAGTGTTGTTCCACTGCAGCCATTAGAACACAGTTGATTTTTGGGCAGTGTATTTCTGTTTATCAAAAAGTATAACAGAAGGGAGAGCCCTGTTTAAACAACATGGGTTTATTTTTCTGTGAATCCTTACTATTTCCATTACTTTCATATTATTCAACTTCCGCGCCTGTGGCTCAGACTATCATTGAATTATCCTGGAGATAAAACTGGAGAACTTTATGGAAATTATTGCCCTGGCTACCTTGTATTTTCATTCTTTATTGATTCTTAGAAATGTTGGAGCACCCTTTCTCTATCTTGTCCCTCTCTGCCCCTTTCTCTTTTAATAGAAATGGATTTTCTTCTTGTTAGTTTTTCTGCATCTTAGCCTGGTTTGAAACCAGAAGTGCAGTTGCTTCTTAATGACAAGCAACACTGGAGGAACTTCCTCCCTTTTCTTTTTTTTCCCCTCGCTTGACTTGCCTTCTGCAGTTAAAATAATATATTTTCCACTTACATAATTTTATGTTCTTCTTAAACCAACATGCACAAATATATAAAGCACAAGTAACTCGGCTAGCCCTCACTGACATTTAAAACCAGAAGCATGACTACATTAGGTAAAATATGTCTTTCTTTTCACTTCATTTTGCATTTTATTGCTTTTCTCACATTATAAATACATTTTTAAAAGCATATACTAATTTATTAACCAAATATTAGGATGCTCTGAGATGCCCAGCTGTCATAGAAGGTACAGTGCACCCATGTCTCCTATAAGGAGTCAGGAATAGAGGCAAGGGACAGGTTTGGTTTGGGGGGACAGATCGTGCCTTTGAATGGTATCAGTGATTTGACTGACACCTGATTTTGCCTCAGCAGTTACTGAGTATCCATCATGCAAATGGTGAATGTCAGCTCTAGGGAAGCATTGAGCTGAGGATGGTGAAGTCCCTGGCCTCTCCTACAGCTCTTGCTCTCTAATTAGCAGGTGTGAGGGGGAAATGGAGCCACATGGGGGGAAATGGAGCCTGTTACTGCCACTCCCGTGCTCAGCTGTTTCAGAGCAGCAGTGGAAAGAATAACTCCTCTCTGGAACCTGTTTGAATCTCTAACTCCTCTCCGGAACCTATTGGAATCTAAGGCCAGGATATCATGCTATGAGGATGATTCTCCAATTCTCCTGGGTAGGAAGTCAGTCATAGCTGAAATACAGTTTTTCATATGTATTGGGTTAAGTAATTTCTTGAGTTGGTAATTATGGAAGAATGCAAATGGTTCATGCAGCCCTATATTCCGATTCAATTTCTTTAGGTCAGTGTAGCATGAAGAATCAACTCTAGGATTTCCAGGTAATGGATTACCATATGCTTGACTTTGTGTCTTTAATTAAAACTGTCAAATTGGTGATTTTGAGAAGTGTATTTGTTTGATTTCCTTCTGTTCTCTTTGGCCCTGGCTTGGGAGTAGGAAAATAGACTCAGACATGGTGATAGATTTGACAGCTGACCTATTGCTCTCCAAGAAAATGATACCATGATGGACCTTCTCTAATAAGAATTCAGAAGGTATTAATGTCACTTTCAATCTAACAAATGTTTGACCTTTATTATGGTCTTACAGAAATGATAGCTGCTCATACTTACTCTTCAATTTTAAATGCATGCTGAAAAATGTTTAAATGTGCAAAGCCCACAGATTCAAGGCAAGTTCAAGAAATTGCTCCTGACTTCAGGCATTTTAATTAATTTATGAATAACAGAATAAGCTGGCTCATGTTGAAGGTGGCAATCTAAGGAACTAAAAAATTAATTTCATAAAGATACATACAAGGCTTTCCCTTCTTTAGGAAGCTCTGTTTTATGATTCTGCAGATTTTCATAGGTGTACTTTCATTCCTGGTTCTAGGCAGAAAGCCAGCAGTTTAATCCCATTTTATAAGTGACTGGGGCCAAATTCTATTCCCAGAAAATTAAATGAGAGTTCTGTGATGGAGTTCAAAAGAATTGGGAATTGACCTCTATCTAATATCTTTCAGACTAATTTATTAAAATTATTTCACTTTTTCCACTATTGCATTGCCAATGCAAATTTGTGCATTGGATTTCAGACTACGGCAGAAGGGAAAAGCAGCTAAATAATGATTAAAATTCCAGTTATGTTATCTTTATGCTTTTTTCATATTGCTTCTGAAAAAAATTCAATGCACAATTTCATGACATTATAGAAAAATGTTGCAGAAAGGACCATATGTGCTGAATAAAAGAAAATAGCTTGAAAAACATAATGCCCCAACCTCAGTAAGTCGACCTGTAACATCAGAGGCAAATAAACCCCCAAGGACCAGGAGGGAGTTTAAACTCACTTTTCTGTAGAACATAAAACTACATTCTGTAGTACAGAGTGTTAGAGAAGGAATGTTTAAAGAATGGGGAGAGTTTAATATTAAATAGCAATTTTTATAAGGCATTGCATAAATGATTAATCCTCCACTGTGCAATTTCGCCTTGCTTTCCTATTTAAACTCTCCCTGAGCAACTTCTTAAGCTTATTAGAACTCGTTGCTTTATTGAGCTTCTGTGATAAAGTATTTCATGCATTTACCTTTTTGTCTGGAACACTTCCATGGCAATGTATAGCTGGTCTATCCCAGCAGCTCTGCCTGTGACACTCCCTTGAAAACCTCATTGATGCTTGTCGTTCATACTTTGCAGGTAGCAGGTATTTAACAAGTTCCAATTGAATGTAAGTGTATGGATTCAATTAATGCACAATCAATATGGTTACATTGAATGGTTCCTTTAATGAACAGGCAACTCTCATTCTTTTAGGTTGGGATTTTCAAAGTTGAAGGATTAACATATTAAATTTCACCAGCGCTTTTAAGATAATGGGGCACCTAACTTGTGTACACATAATAAATCCTCCCTGAGTTTTGTCTCTTGCAAGAAAGGGGGAAGAGGGATGGGGTTTTCCAAGCTTTTCTTCATTGTTTTGGAGAACTGCCAACTTTAAGTCAATTAAATGGTATTAGCTGCTTTAGTTGTCTCAGCTTGTCAGTTAAAGAGAAGTATGAGACCACTTGGTTTAGGAAGGAAGCAGAATTTCAATCACAGCATTTTCTAAATAAGTCTTTGGGAAGCCTGTGTGAAGGAATAGGGAGTTCAAGCTTCTTTGGGAAAAAAGGACAGACTGATTGACTTGTTGGTGTTTTCAGGCTTGTTTTTTACCATATGTTATTATTATATTTTGTATTTTGACTTCTAAATACAATCCATGAATTTAAATGTATTCACTTCTACAGTCAAAATCTGGGGCAAAAGCTGACACCAGAGTGAACTGATTTCTGAGGCTGATGAAAATGCTGTGGGATGGCACTCTCCATCTCTATTTTTCACTAAAGAGGACAAGTAGTTAGATGAGAAAAATCCACTTCTGGTGGCCTTTCATCCCTCAAGTACACCAATAATCTTCCTCAGTTTTGACAGTAATAGTTACGATGGAAATGTGCCAAATTGTGGGCTTTATGGAAGAAATTCTGGTATCTAATTCAATTATTTATTGAAGTTTTTATAGAGGGAGTTATGATTTGTCTAAACAGCTACAAAGAAACTAAACAATATAGATTAGCAGCGGGTTTTAAATTGCAATTTACAGGAAAGCCAAGGAGAAAAAAATTAATTTTTTGAAAACTGGCACATTTCATCTCCAGGTTTTTTCCTGGGCTCAACAATATCAGTGTATTAATATTGCCATTAGATTTTTATTTTTTTTTAAACACAGGCCAGTGCTATTTCATTGCTATGATCTTTGGACTAAGTCTCTTAAGTCTCTGACTTAAGTCTTTGAAACTTGTGCTATTCTGTCACACAGCAAAATTGCCCATAGAAGACAGCGATGTTATTGTTTTGTTTTCAGTCACTTGGGGCACTGACTGTGTGTAAAACAGAGATGCTCCATGTCAAGGTTGTTCCAGGATTCTTCCTAATGATTACACTCCTTAAATCAGAATGTGCTGATATAGGACAATGCCACCTGTAGTTTAGTTGTGTTCATACTATTCTTTTTTACCATCCTGTATTAATTTACAGCTTAGCTGCCCACTCCTTGCAGGGTTTCTTGCAGCCTTCGCCCTGAAAGGTTCCTTGGGAGGTTTTTAGTTTCTCAGCTGTGGGAACAGAGGTGTGTTCTGGAAGTTTACATTCAAAGAGGCATCCCTGTTCAAGGATGGGATTTCTGGTGAAAACAAGAGAGATCTGTGCAAAATTGGTAGAAAATTGGAGGGTGATGTGGAGAGCCTCTGCTTGAGAAAAGCAGCCTGAATTAGAGACAGCATAACCTTAAACCCTGAGCACTCATTTCTCAGACTGGCTTTTCCTTCTGTCTATCCTTTCATCTACACAGTCACAAAACCCTTTGAAGGACCTTGGCTTTGCTGCAACGTGCAAAGCAGAGCTTTCTAAAACCTTCATTTTGTGAAAATGGAACCACATGCCAATTAACTTTGCTCATGCCAAATAATGAGGCTCTCACTGAAGGCAGAGGGAGAGTCCTGCTCAGTGATGAGAAGACATTATAATTGGGCCCATGGTAAGCAAGGGCTGCTCAACTTCCACACTGAATTTGGGAGTACCACTAATATGGCTCTCTCTTTAATCACACTTAATTGCTTTGCTGAATCACATTTTTAGGCACACAGAATAATTGAAGGTAATAAATTTGTCCTATTCCGACCTCGGGAAAAGGGTTTGGAACGTTGAGGTATAAAAGGGAGAAATACATTGAGAAATAAAGGGGAGGTGAGGGGAACGGATTTTGAGAAAGTGTTTTGCCTATTTTGACTCATCTGCCTGTAGCCATGGAAAGATTCCATTTCCACTTTCAAGTAATTCTCTGTGAGTTACAACTGCCACAAAGCCAAATATGTTTCATTGTCATCACCATTCTGAGCAAGTTTATTAAAGCTAGGCTAAAGAGAATCCTGATAGAGCTGGGTTTTGTGAGGGAAACTCATCAAGTTGAAATAAGAAGTAAAATAGCAGAGACATATTTTTTTTCAAAACCATGTTTCAACAATATCTTCTTTGTTCGAAATGAAATACTTAGATTGCTGCAAAATAGTGTACTTCAAATCAGACATACATTTGAATTTTTCAAAGCAAAATTCTAGTAACTCAATAATTATTGAGAGGAATTTTAATGGGTTTGAGTTAAATATTTCTGTAATATCCATGTTCCCTACAAAAAGAAGTCTCCCCCTTTTTTGGAGGGGAGAACAATTTCTGATCAAGATGCTGGTCAAATCTGTAGTGTTTTTCTGTCTCTGTATGGCTGTTGGTGACCATGTATGCACTGATTTTTTTATATACTCTGTTTATAATTGTCAATTTCTGAATATACTGTGCTGTAACCAAATGCACTAAGCTTATCATTCCAGTTCAATATATATTAAGCCAGCATAAACAGCCTTCAAAATCATTTCACAAATGAGAACTTATTTGTCCTTCATTTCTTAAATTAGCCTACTTAAACTGCTGAATGCCCTCTGCCTTGATAAAGTTTTCTTAGATGAAAAATCTTTGTATTTCCTTAGGGACACTCGGAATGAAGCAGTTAATGTCACACACAGTGTCATTGGTTACAAATTGTAGGTGACACTTCACAGAGGAATTACTTGGTCCTTCCATTTTCCAGAACACATCCACAGGAGTGTGTGTGTGTTCATCTTTTTGTCTATATATTGATATATATAGAAAGACAACATTTCAAAAGATACTCAACATCAGTAAAAAGCAAATCAGTTGGAACTGAATTTTGATGTGCTACCAAGCATAGTGTGTGAAACCCAGGCTGTGTGAAGTGCAGATGAATTTTTCCAGAGCACTGGCAGCTTTCATCTTCCCACATGAATGTGAATGCAAAAATCCCATCTTCTTTAGCCATGTTGCAGTCTTGTGGAAACTGATTGACACCTGTCAATATTGCTTACTACCTGAACAGCAGAGAGGTTGCTTTTCTTCCAGCAGAACATGACAGCTGAGTGCTCTTATCTAACAGGGCCCCATATGCCACAGGGTCTCAGGAGGGAAGAGATACTAAATGCTCTAGTTGCTTATGCATTCAGTTCTACAAGAGAGAAGGTCACCTAGTCCTAATCAGAGCTGGAAAACTCCATTTTCCCCATTATCTGACAGTTTCTTCCCTTTAAACGTGAGTCTGCAAGATCACAGTGGTGGAACAGGTGCATTCTACCTTGGCAGCCAAGTCATAATGCACCAACACTGAGCCAGGACCAAAGCAATATCCAGCCACTGAATATGCCGAGCACATGCACGAGTAACATCCTGTTTGATTTCCTGAATGTCACCTGGGAGTCCTGATTGATGCTCTTTCCCTGAGACTCCTTTGAGGGTTTTCACTGGGGGAAGCTGCTGTGCTACATAAGTAAAAGCAGTCGCAGCCACAGTGAGATGAAGGCCCAAGAGTCCTGTTGGGAATCTGGCTCTCCAAATTCTGGGAGCATTCAGATCCTGCAGATGTTGATATAGTGATCCCAACATAAAAAATAAATGGATTGTGACAGGGAGAGAAAAGGCAGGGGTAATTGTATATTTGTTGTGGATGGAGATTTGAAATAGATCAGTTGGAAAGCGAGTGCAAAAGCAACAGAAAAAGTCTCTGCAAAACTTGCCAGCAACATAAAATGCTCTGTAACTTTTGTGTGTGTGCCAGTCATCTTTTTTGTCTCAAAATGAGACTGCTTTGTTTAGTCATTCATTGCTTTGGTTAGTGGCTCAGTGCTCAGCAGGACAAAAATCTGAATATTTATATGTTGAGTGAAAGGAAATGACCCTTACAAATTACATAACTTCAGCACAACTGTAAAGATTATAAATAATAATATGAATTGTTTTCTCTTTGGTTCATCTAAAAGACTTGTATGAATTCAGCACTATTCTGTGATATGAAACTTCTCTATGAAGTTTAGATTGGTAAGCACAACCCAGAAGAAAACTGGGTATATTAAAACATGCCAGACTAGGGTACAGTCAGATGGGTAAATGATATATCTGAACCATAGTGAGCTGCAAGAGCTTGTTCATTTACCCAGTAAGATTGCATTCACACTAGAAAGATTTCACAGCTTTAATTATGTTTTTGGATTAATTAAAGCAGTAAAACTTTCTAATGTAGATGAGCCCTTGTTCATCTCATTTCTTTGCTTCCAGCACACAGTCTATCAGATTTGCAGTGGAAGTTAGACACCCTTATTTTGTCATTTTGCATACAGCTTAGTGAGCTCCTAACGACTTCATGCGGTCTTGTGTTAACTTTTGCCTTGCCATTTGCACTCCCTGACTGCACACTCATTACAAAGCAGCTCACACTGCAGCAATTCTTGCGAGCACATTCTCTTAGGCTCTCTGGCTTTCAGGCATGGAGGGCTTTTATTAGCAAATTTGGTACAGTACAATCAGCATTACACTTGCAATGGTCTTATTTATCTTCTGATTATGGCCCCTGGCTCTCTGGGTTGCAAACAGGTGCTCACATACCCCTTCTACTGTCACAGCATTTGCACTCTGTCCACACCAGCAATTTTACTGAGGCAGTGAATATGATAGATGGTCCTGACATGTAGGGCCAGTGGTGGCAGTGTTTATAAAGGCTTGGATTTTTTCTTTTTTTTTTTCTTTCCCCCTTCTTTTGGCCCAAATATGGAGGTTATGGAAAAGATGACAAGGATCAGATGCATAGATAAAACTGTGAGATAGAAATGCATATTACACATATGAGGAGGTACCTGAAGGGTGAATATGTTGTGTATTTGCTCATCTTCAGTGGGCTGCTGTTTTTCACACTTGCCATCATGCTTAAAGGCCCTGTCCAGGTAGGAGCATGGAAAATAACATTTTTGCTGCACCTGTTCTATGAGTTAAGTAGCATAAAACCATTTTTCAGGCCATGGCTTGGTACTGAAGCAGTCTCTGTGCCTCTCCAGTTTCCATAAAAGTTAGATATTGGATGGGAAGGGCAACCCCAAGAGTTCTAAGATTATGGTTAAGGTCTGTGAATCATAAAACTGGATTAAAATCAGAAAACTTCAAAATTAGCAACTTTAAAGATCATGAACACTTTTAATTTTTCTTTCACTTCTTTAAAAATTAGAGTTAATATTTTCACAAAACACTCTGGAAACTTAATAAATTACAAGAGGCTTCATCTTAAGTCAGAAAACCATGCAAAAATATTGAAGTCTTAAAAAGAGCCTTAAAAATTTTTAACGGTAGAATTTGTACTGTGAAATAACACCAACCAAAATAAGTATTTCTACAATTTGATGGTACCAAATGAGCGAGCTTGAAATGAGAGATTATTAAAGAGTCAAACAGAACTCTGCCCTCTGATATCCTGTGGACAACTCGGTAATGAGTTATAAAGCTTATGTATGTGCTGGTTTATGGTACAGTTCCTAAGGCTACACTGGGTCACTGGAGTGTTTAATGTATGCATATGTTTGTCTGATTTAATAACAATCTGCTGAGAAGTAAATAAAAAGTTGTGGCCCTGGATGGTTTTGGACCTTCACAGGATTTACAATTTGTTCTTTTCAGTTTAGTCACATTTGGGGATTGTGTGATTGTCACTTGGCAAAAATGCAAGGGAAAATGTCATTTAAATCATGAATTGATTATTAAAAACCCCAAACAAACAGTACTACTAGAAAGAAAAAAAACTACTCCCAGATAAATTTATTTGGATTCAAAAGACAAGGCATTAATTATTTATCCATCTATGCCTCACCAGACCCAGGAGAATCGTAAGAGATTTGCAGGATACGGAAACTCAGGCCTTTTTTCCTCCTCGGGGAGCATCACAGATTTCTCCCTGGGAAAGATGCAATCACAGAAAGCACTTAGAGGCAAAGCTAATCCTGTGAGCAGGCACGTGAACCCAAATCATATTCAGGTTTTCCTTACAAATGGTTTCTCTCAGTTAGAAACATATGTGGCTGGTGTTGCTGGCAGGAGTTAAAGGTGCTACAAGATTGCAATTTCAGACAATAAAAAATGAAGAATAGCTCCAGCCAAGTCACTTCTACAAGATCTACAACAGGTGGGTTTCATTTTTTAATAGCAGAGTCCCAATATTGACAACACACGGGATTAAAAGGTGGGAAATATCTCTGATTGCAAGAGTGTCTTGTATCAACATTAGATGGATTTTAGATCTAATGAGCACAGTTTTAAGGCTTGAGTTCATAAATGCAATGTGACAAAAGGTCAGTCTGGCACATATGGCTCATTTACTGTTGAGCTGTACAGAGAACCTAGTAATAGCTGGGTTTTGTAATAACTGATAACCCAATGGATGAGTGGGTAGAGAGAATTAACTTCATAATCTGAATGTTGCTTTTGAATGTTATTGAAAACAATTACAATTATTTGAATCACTAGACTGTATTTACATGTTTGGAGCTTTCCCTTTGGGATAGTTCCCTGGTTTGCTATCACACACCACTGGCTGGTAGATATTAGGCTGCAGTTAATAGTTCTGCTTTACATGGCAATATTATTTCAAGTACCTGAATGTAGCAGCAGCAAAACACATCATGAGTTGTAGCTGTGGTCAAATCAATACATTCATACAAAATGAGGAGAAAATTAATGCTGTGCTGTGAATAGATCTAACCAGAAAAATGTCTCTTGTAATAAGGAGCAGACTTAATAATCTGCAGCAAAAAACACAGAAGTAAAGAGCATCATGACCCTGTAAGGAACATAAGGCAGCTTTGCTTTGCTGTCAAAACCCCCTGTATCCCTCTAAAGAGAAACAGGATTTACTCCATGATATTCTCTTCTTAAGGCAATAGAATAACAGCTACAAAGAGATAAACATATAGGGGAAAACCGGGCAAAAAACAGAATCTGGGTTGGAGTCAGCCTTTTTCTCACCATGTCTCTGCCTCCTGGCTGGAAATGAAGCCTGATGGGGAGAAGCAAGCAGGGAAGCGAGGTGCCCACAGCCAGGGCACTGAAGTCTGACTGCAGGGAGCTGCCCAAGGGCTGCCAAGGCTCTGTGTTTCAGTGGAAAGCACTGCTCGTGGCCAATACCTTTAAGCACAAGTGGTATTTGTGATTAATGGGTTGGTGTCTCCAGGTGGAGGGAATGTAGAAGCTACAAGACAGAGGGACTGATGGGAACAGGAGAGGCTGTTTGTGCAGCAGACTGAGAAATTACCTGAGTGAAAAGCCCAGGCTGATGGAGGGGAGACCCTTCATCTCTCATGCAAAGTGAACTCTTCTCCACTTGCAGGTGGAGGCTCTGGGAATGTGAGACTGCAAAACAAACAGCTGTATGGGAAGACTTCCTGGGCTTTACTGCTTCCCTTAACAGATTCAACCCAAGAAATAGAAGGACTACCTGAAGTACCTGTGCCTGACAGTAACACTTAAATATCAAAACCAGCATGAAGTGAAAGATGAAAAGCTGTGCAGCAGTGCTTGCTGTGAGGGAACAAACTGCTACAAGTGCATTCATTTGTACCTCGCCTTTCTTTTGCTGACATGTTTGACCATAATGTCTTTTGACAAAAACTTATTGTTTGATACAGCTTTCATACAGTTTTATGCAGGGGTTTTTTTATGACTGGGACCAGAATTTCTCTCTCTGCACACAGAAAGAAGGCTGTGTTGAGCTCAGATGTGGTAACAGGCTGCTGTTTCTGACAGGGCAAAATCTTGAGCATCTTTTTGAAACTGCTTTAGCAAGGACTTAGCAGGGCAGATCTTGGTAGCTGTAGTAGGAAACATAATTTGTTTTTTCCATATTGTGGTCCCTATAAACCAAGAAAACAGTTCTTTTTCTTGCTACAACTGTTAGGACACTCCAAGGTAGGACTCTGCTGCTTTAATTTAGATATCCACAGTACAGACATCTCTAGCTGAGCGGGGCATACAGAGTGCTTTTATAGTCCATGGAGAGAAATAGGGAATGATTTGTCTTATTCTACAGTAAATGTCTAAAGTGCCATATAAGTCATGCTTTAGCAATGCTTATGTGTCTCTAAAGACTACTAAGGTGTTGTAGATAACTATTTGAAGACTTCTGAATTTGCCCATTTGCAGGCAGGTGAGGTGAGACCCTTCCCCTGATCCTCAAGGAACAGCAGGAGCACTGCTGGCAGTGTCTGGCCCTGCAAACAACATCAAAGCCACGTGTGCCTGCTCAGCACGACCCTTTCCCACAGGATCCTCTCCAGCATTTTCTCTTTGAGCTTCCCTGGACCTGCTGCCCCTCACATGCCACGTGGTGCAGCTTTTGGTCTTTCTGAGGGAGCCTGTGTTGCTTGCTGTCCCTTCAGGGCCCTTGTTTACCTTCTTTAACCCAATTATTTGTACCCCATACCCACAGATTATGGGATTTGATTGTGCTCAGTATCCTTTCATCTACCAGGTTTTTAACAGATCCAGATGACTGCACGCTGTTTACCTCAAGTCCAACCCTAGCAGAAAAGGGCATCTTCCTCCTCATGGCCCTGCCTCAGGCTGCTCTGCTTTCATCTCAGTCCCAGGGTGGTTCTCAAGTTTATTTATAGAGGAGACAAATGCTGAGCTTGGTTTTCTCTTTCCCTGCACCACACAGTTGTTTACCCTAATGAGAAAA
Organism: Margarornis squamiger; assembly: GCA_035222235.1. Lineage (NCBI taxonomy): Eukaryota > Metazoa > Chordata > Aves > Passeriformes > Furnariidae > Margarornis > Margarornis squamiger. Next base: position 14,291,394 of record JAWWTY010000035.1, on the reverse strand, counting down.
GGATTCCAACTGCTCCACAGTCAAAATGAGGACTTGAGACAGACATCATGGGCCAGATTAAGTTCTAATTGCATTTAGTTCTGGATGAAGTACCCCTCCTTCTCTTTTCTCTCATACTGTCTCTGTTTCAGTGTGGCTTTAGGGTTTCCTCTGTCCTGCTTTTATGTCGTGGATTTGTTCCTTGATTGCAATGTGATTTCAATAATATCCGTAATTGCTCAAGTTTCAGTAGCTAACTATGTTAATTGAGGAGCTGGACAGATGGCTCAAGTATCTGATATTAAGCTTATTGTGCTGAAACGATGTAGCCATCAGGATTTGAAGTGTTACCATGGGAATGCTCTTCCAAAGGCTACTGAGTGCGAGAAGCATCACAGTCACACTCTGCCAGGGCTGTAGTGACATTAGCTTTTAAGAGATAAAAAGAGGCAATAAAGGGTCAGCTTAAAAAAAAATCCTTGGAGAAATAGTATGATATGTTGGTATCAAATTAGCTGCTGTGAGGTTAACCAAAGATTCTTTGCACATGCACTCAACTAGGAGCATCGAATAATGTGATAGACCTTAGTTTCTGGAATAAAGTAGAACTATCTTTTTATAAGTTTCATTGTAGTCTTTAAACTGAAATGAAAAAACCTTCTGGTCTTTGAATCCCCTGTTCATTTCACTGGAAAGACTTTTCAGTGACCTTCAGAAAAGGAGGATGGTTTGGTAGTTAAGAATTGGGATGTCATTTCAGGGAGATCCACAGCTGTTCAGGTTTCTGTAGGTAACTGTGAGCTGAGAAGTTGGACAGAGGGCTCAAGCATCTTACGTGAAGCTTATAGTGCTGAAGTTATATAGACATTGTCCTCAGAGCAGCATAAAACTCTTCCTACTTTGTACGACTTTGGGCAAGTCCTTTTATTTCTTCATAGCTGAGTAATTGAAATTTAAGGCAATATATTTTACCAACGGCTTCAGCAGAAGAAATTCAGTGCTTTTTTCCTCCAACTTTGTGAGAGTTACATGAAACGAAGACTAGGGTATGTGTTTGCTTTGTTATGTAGAGTAATTCCCTAGGGTAAATATATTTACCATTTATCATCTGTTCATATACATAATGCAAATGTGTAGCTGACTTTTCTAGCACATAAAAAGTTTTTCCTTTTTTTCTTTTAACCTTTCAGCTGAAAAGATGCATAAATATAAATCCCATCTGCAGATAAAACATCCTGAGTGCTGCATATTCCCAAACCCCTCCAGCAGCTGGGCTTTATATTCCAGGTCATGTAAAATTATTTTCTTGTATTGAAGTGCTGTGATGTAGCAGAAGAGTTTCTGGGTATGATGCCCTGTGTGAAATTCCAGCCAGCCCACGAGAAGTGGATATGACACAACTACATTTCCAAATATTGGTGGGTGTTTTTTTGCCAGAAACTTCAAAGCTGCTGTCTGTCCGAAACCAGCTACTCTGGGCTGAAAGGCTGGATTCCATGGTATAAGGTGCACTCTCGATGCTTTCATTTCTGACAGTGTGTTTCAAAAACAAAACCAGGGCTGTCCATGAACGTCACTCACAAATAGGTCTGTGTCTGTTTGACAGCCACACGTTGTCACTAAAAACACAGGTTACAGGAATGGCAAAAGAACAACAGTTTGACTATTCCATTTTCTCCTAAAATGTGGTTTTATTGTAGCGCTTTATCTTGTATTTGGTATTTTTCCATCACTGGGCATTTTTTAGAATCCGTGCATTTGTTTTGGAATTTAGAACATATCTGAGATCTCTAGAAAAGCTCTCTCTAGAGTATAATTTTCACAGTAATTGTCTGGTCATAGAAGAAGCCATGGAGAGGAAAAGGTCTGTCTGTCTGCCTGGGGCCTTACCACATCTCTCACAGAGCCAACGCAATCTGTGTTTTTGTGATTTCAAAGAAATAGTGGACTGAGTGGCTTTAGGCAAGATGGCCAGCTGTGCTTGCCATTTTTATTCTTTCTAAGTGGCAGTCCCTTTGCAGGACTTGTAGCTGGAAGGAAATTTTAAAACTGTAAAATGAATCTCACTTAGGTAGAAAAGGAATATAGGGCAGCACTGCTGGAGACAAGGGCTGGAACACACAAGCTTCATTTTCATGGCGAAAAAAGTCCTTTGGTGGCTAAATGTGTTTGTGAGTCAGGGTTGCAGAGAAATCCCAGCCCTGCTGAAATATGATGGTAGCAGTTCCTGACTTGTGAAATATGAGCTGAGGGCATGGTGTTGCATTGTTTGCATTGTGATTTTGTACTGCTTATAAAGTACTGCCCCTCGTTTTGAACCACGAAAATTAGCAGCAAAAATATTCCTGCTGAAATGAACTGAAAGTTCGTCACTGGCTGTTCTGCTCTTTAGGCCATTTAGAGCACCGTGTTATTTTATTCATTTTCTTTGAGAGCATTGTGTGTTGCTGATGTGAATTTCTGACTTTTCAAAAGCCTCCTTCATTGCCATACGCACAGACAAGAGGTCTAGAAGTGCCCATGCTTCAGATCTTATGCCTTGTCTGAAGAGCAGTTTCAGTCAAAAAGTAATTCTACACAAATGACAAGCATTTATTCCACAGAACAGCTCCTTGGTAAACTTTGAAGTGCATCTCCTTATTTTGCCTAACAGGCGGAATGTTTTTCACCAGTTAGCAAAAAAGAACCAATATAGGGAATGTGCTTTGCCCTCTACACTGCCCATCTTCATCAGAACTATCAGTGATGTTTCCACTCCACAGAATATTTTTAGGTAAAAAGCAGAGAGCTGGTTTTGGCATGTTCTCTGTCACTCTGGCAAAAGGGTTGTCTTTCTTCATCACATTATGGGTTAAATATTGCTTCACTCAATATCTCTTCCAACCTCCAAAATAGAAGACATTTGAAGAAATTATCTGCATTTCTTACAGTCTCTTACCCAGCAAATAGATATTGCGTACATGCAAGGGGATGCTTGGAAACTCTTTCTGGCATAACACAACCTTTGGGTCATATTTTGCTCAGGGCTGTAGGAAAGGTAAACAGTTGTCCCAAATTTCATGATAAAATCCCACAGTGGTCTTTACTGAAGTATAGAAAGACTGTTCAGCTGCCTCTGCAGGTGAAGAGTAAAAATGTTGTGCCAGAATGCAGAAAGCCAAGGTTTTTGGTTCTCTCAATATTACAGTGTTGGAACTGATAATGCAGCTGGATCATTAACTTCAACAATGTCAGCATGTTCTCACCATTGCATTTACATTAATTAGTCTACATATTATTTAACAGCACACTTCTCCTAGATGAATTCACTAATGTGCTTTTTGGCTCCCACTATGTAGAGTGCCTCTGCTTCAAAAATAAGCTATTAAATGCTAGAAAAGGTAGGAAGATTTGTGGAAAGAGACACCAGTGTGTTCACATTTGAAAAGAATCACACAAAGACACTGAATGATAACTTTTCTGAAGGATTCTCTTGCTGCTTACTATGCAAAAGTCTTTGTTTCTACCTCATGTGCAGGCAGGAAATTAAACAAAAACCAGAATATCAAAGCCGGAGGAGGAGTGAATGTTTATGGACCTGAAAAGTGAGATGAATTAATGGCTTCAGCAGATTGTTTTAGCATAAATTAAGACATTGTTCATAGTCCAGAAAAGGAAGAAGAAAATATGCTGAGTATAGATCCTTACAGCTGTTCCCTGTGTAGGAAGAACTCGACTAGAGCTGCATCCTGTTTGGATAAAAATGCAGTATCTGTGAGGTTTTTATTTTAAACCTGTTTTCATGAATGTCAGAGTTGAGAGAAGCCTCTCAACTTCGTCAGGATTTCAAGTGTGAACTATGATACTTTAGGTTTTGCCTTATCTCTGTGCTGGCTTCTGCTGCTGAACTCAGCCTGGCATGTTAATCAACAAATTAGCATGTAATCAATCAGGAAACTGAAGAATTTGATGACTTTCCAAGACATATTTTGGCCTTGAGTTTTGGGATTCCCTTTTCTTTCTCCCCTCCCACCAACTTTATTTGGAAAGGAACAAAGAACTCCTGTATTGTACATTGTGTGGTACAAATTGAACTGTAAAAAGGGCGAAATGCTCTATAAATGTAGACAAGTCCAATGCAAAGAAATCTGAGAACCTCCATATCAGAGTTATTAAATTACTTCTTAATGAAGTTTGTTGATTGAGGGGTGTTTCTGTTTGTCAGATCTCTGGATAGGTAAGTGGCATTAGCATGGGGAGAACTAACCTGTTGTGATGGCTGTTGTACAGTTTGACCAAACATAGGATGAAATAGAAAGGTTACATCTTTACATCATCAGAGTTGTCTTTTACATATATATCTAAAAGCTTACTCTTTTAATACCCTTTTAAAATAACTTACACCTGCCTATAATGGATGAGACAGTGAAAGCCACACTTAAAGGTGAAAGCCCAGATTTAATGTTTTACTGACAAGGAGGTCAGGCAGATTTGACTGAATTCCTTTTAGAGCTGAATATGAAACCTCCTGATGTCATGCAACAGGTTGGATTTGTGCTTTAGATAAAAGAGCTGCTCTGGGTGTGTTTAGAAATCAGAGTTGCAAATAAATGATGCTTTTGAGTACAAGAGGTACAAATTAATCTTCTTCTTTGTCAAGGGCCAAAAGTTAATTCATGAATGAACATCCATCAAATATGGTCACTTTAGGTAATAAAAGACTGAAGGAAGCAAGAACTTAAGGCTTCCCCTACCCATGAAATAGAATGGTTATTCAATAAGAATCAAATTAAAACTGTCATATCGACTCAGTTAGTCTTGTAGAATGTAATCTTTTGATATTGATATTTTTAAGCTGTACTTATATTAGCAATTGCAGGCTGAGGGCTCAGTGAGTTGCACAGGGGCCAATACAGTGGAAATGTTCATTGCCCACCTGTGGTGTCAGCCATGAACCATTGATGAACATGACTCTGTCAGTCCAGTAAGTACTTTGCACAAGTGCCCTAAGTCTTGATAATACTTTGGGGGGAAAAAATGCTATCTTGTAACACTGATGAGAAAGTTCATTGTCTTTGATTTCATTTAAGGCTTGAGAGATGGAGGGATGACAGTATCTTTTCCTCACCCAAATAATTCTGTTCTTGGTCTTGTTATACAATTCCCTAAGACTAGAAGTGCAGAATCTTACCCACTACTCATGGTACCATGTGCAAAATTAATTAATTAGCTAATTGTCTCATTAACCTTGATCAGTTTCTTGTAACTATGAAGGTCTCTTGCTCTGAAGACTATAGCATCTTTAGCCTAGAGTCATAAATAAGCACTTACCAGCCACTGCTTGCAGGGCAAACTTGCCTTTAGTAGTGCTGGAAATGCATTTAGAGGAAGGTCATGTAGTTTATTTGAAGAACAGAATGCATGCAGCCTTCTAGAAACACAAGTGCTTTGGAAGAGGGAGTTCCCTTGTTCCCCAATATCTGCACACTGTAAACTGGAACTTGCTTTAGTTGACCTGGAGAATATTGATTTGCTATTATAGCCCAAGTGTGACACTTCTTCTTAGCACTATCTCACCAGAATATATGTAGGTAACTGCGCTCATAATTATTACAATTATGTTACCAACAAATTTGAGAAATATTTTGAATCATTCATGCCACTCAGCATGAAAATATTCTTACATTATAAATATTCTTGGGGAGTTCAGCTTTCAGCTCCCGTTAGTAACATGTTCTGTAATGTACACCTTTTTCTTGGTTGACACATCTGCAATTTTGTTCTCCTTGGCGAGGAAAATGCAAGCATTGACATCAAAATACTATGAGGTATGTAAAATAAGGACAGAGAAAATTTTCATGGAAATTTAGCTTATGATATTGTTTCTAAGTGATAGTTACAGAGATAATCCAAAAATTTGCACATTAATAAAGGTCTGACATATTATGTAGACATATCTTAACCAGCTTTAGTCACCTAGCCTGGGGACATGCAAGCTACCCTCCAAAATTCACCCCCTTTCTCAGACTTGTAGCCTGCAATGGGATCTTGTGCTTGGGGCTGTTTGTACTCACAAAAAATTTGTTTTGTTAACTCTGGTTCACCTACACAAACAACAACTGCAGACTGATGGTTGTAGCAGATGTGGATATTTATGCAAATGTGATTGTGTGAGGTCCAATAGAACACTTGGTTGCCTGTTCGGTTTCTGTTGTGATAGCCACAAATGCACTGGTAAGGATTTGTGTGCGTTGCTTGATTGCTGCCATCCATCCAAGAGCTCTTTATATTCTGCCCAAACTAAACAGACCTAGGATTGCAGGGATTAAGAGACCCTGTGGGAACTCCCACAAAACAGGAATGAGGAACACCTGAAATATCCAATGCTGCACCTTCTCAGTGCTTGGTGGGTGCAGAACAGGGATGGGAGGAAAATGGGAGAAGGAGAGACTGAGCTGCAGAGCATCTCCCAGGGAACTGGAGGAGGCAGCTCTAGGACAGAAACCTTCTCAAGCTGAACCAATATTTGAGAGGTATAATAAACACACACAAATATCTTTCTTTTTTTTTTTTTTTTGTCTTTCCCCTTTCTCTTCCTTAGGCTGTGTCTTTCATGCTTCAGATCTTGAGATGCACAGCACATAATGTGGTGTGTGGGAGGCAAAGACTCCATGATTAAGCTGCCGTTTTAAGTTAAGTTATATATTGCCCATAAATGGTTGTTTTCTGGGGCTTATCGTCTTCATTAAGAATCACTTTGAGCTGAACATTTCTATTAATCAGCTTGAAGCTGGCTGTTTATGCCTCTAAAAAAGAAAAAAAATCCACTTTATCCTCTCTGAGTTTTTAAGCTGTTATTGAACCCTTTCAAAAGGAAACCCTTTTCAAATCTTTCAAAGAAGAAACCACAAACAACATCTTTGACTTTGACAGAATTCCTCTTTTCTTGAAGTATTCTGGATCAAATCATGAGTGGTACTGTGGAAATCATCAACTTTTTAAAATTACCCAAATCCAGACTTAGATGAGATTGCCATAAAATCATTCATTATGCAACACTGGCCATAAAATGGCAATTATACTATTTTGTTCTGAGTTTTAATTATGTAACTACAATAAGTATGTTGATTGAATTCCTAGAGTGTGTAATGGTTCTAAAGAAAATATTAGGATATTTTGGCCCATGTTCTCTTTGTGAGTCCAAGTGATGCGGTAATGGGGCATTTCTATCATCACACACTCTGCTCAGTTATCCTCTTTTTCAGCCATTTTAATCCTTTAGTTAAGATTCTGTATCATCTATTTCAGTCCAATTATTTTGAGTCAGATTTCGCTGGACTATCCAAGACCACTTTAAGGACCCTGTAGGTACTGTCTGTTTCTCAGTGCTCCTACCAGGGAATAAGGATTTCAGCACAAATAAATTTCTTTAAATAAACTTTACTCTGTTTGCTTTTTGTTGGAAAATAAGGTAGGTCATCTGAAATTACCTGAGTGCTACCCCATGAATAGTTTGCGTTCATCAGAGGATATGTAACTAAATACTGGCGCAGAATTCCATTCCTTTGAGATCAATGCATAGGTCTTGGCTGCATCAGGGGCAAATTTCCTGCTTACTAGAACTAATGCACCTTCTAAATCAAATGATATTGTTAAGCTGAATATCTTTGGGACAGGAGCTGTCACTTGCTATATCATTGAACAATGCCTATCATGCTGGGGTTGTAACTTGATTGAAATTGAGATCTGAATGTAAAATTTTAATTAGAAAAACTTGGTGGTTTTTCTTCCCTCACAATTTATACCGTTGCTCAATACATTTTTCACCAGCATTTTAGCCTTTGTCATTTGGCAAATATTGATGGCTTTTCCAGAGCTTTAATGGAAGTAAAATTGTCATGAAAAAACCCAATAATTGCATGCATTTGTGTAACAGTTACAAGCCGGAATACTTTGTTCCAGCCTTTTTAAAATCTTCTACTCTGAGCCAATCGTAGCTTCTTGGAATTGTAGTAGCATGCAATACCTTTACAGAAGCACTTGACTATTGCCTGTCCTAATAAGAAGACTTAGCCTGAACTATGTATTAGTTTCTGCAAACATTGCACACAGGTATCACTAGGGAAACTTACAGGACCAATATCAGCTGTCCTTAGCTATGCTAAAAATTGTAATATCTAACACCAAAGTATCCTTGATGTGTAATTCTTTTTCAGGCAGAACTTAAAAAAATATACAGAAGACTTTTTTTTGGTCCTGATAGTCTGTGATCAAGTCCAAAATTTGTAATGGTATTGTCATACAGGTTCAGTATAAGCAATATCAGCTTAAATTAATTATTAGTTTCGATCCAGCACCAGTTTTTGTTTTGTAATGAGAAGGAATAGACTAAACCAGATGAAGGGGAGGTAATATTAAAAAGAAAGACCAAGGCAGACAAACTCATACTGAATGCCTCAGGCCATCTCTCTTTCTGAGTGAATTACATACACATACAGGTATGTGTCACTTCACTAAGTGTCAACTAAAGCACTTTTTAAAGCAGCAAGGCAGCAGTGCTCAGCACTACCCCTGGCAGCTCTGAGCTCACTTGACCTTATGCCAAGCCAAGCTGGGGGTTCCCAAGCACAAGTCTCTGCCTCACTTCAGTTTCCCTCCGAGTAACAACTTCTCCAAGCAAGGCAAGGAGTGCGAGGGGGACACGCCCAGGCAATGAGCGGTGATGCTGTCACACGCCTTGTGGTGCTGGGGAGGAGGCACACGACTTGTCAGCTCCTTTGGAGCTGTGCTGCTTCTCACATCGGGCTGCTTGTGCTGCTGTGCATCGTGATGAATTTCGGAGGCTTTTGTTTCACCCTTTTGACAGCACACATGCAGAGACATTACATTATTCATTCTCTATGTATGATACCTCTTGTGGTTTGGATATTTGTAATTAGAATAGCTCACAGGCAAGCCAAGCTGGAAAATGCAGTTTGAACATGGGGATTTTCAACAGTTTATTGTATTGTGGCCACGTACCATCTTTATGGAGGAATAGAGTATTTGTGTGCATGAGAACACTCCAAGTCCATAAAATGTTGACCTCATTATGGAAGATATTGCTATTATCTTATATCTATTTGTGAATATGTATACCTATGCCAGATATACATATTTAAAAAAACTGAAATTTTCCTAAGAGATGTGCAATGGGAGAAACTACTCAAAAAGACAGTCCAACAGGTTGCTGTAATCCTGACCATAAAGACCTGTCTGGTCTCATTGGAAGGTTGCTCTCACACTGTCACTGCTTATCCTAAGTGTCTACAACTGTAGGGTAATCCGTGACACCTACCAATGCCAGGGAAAACCCTCAGTGTAATAAACCTGTGATTGTAACAGAGTTACAATAAAGCAAATCATGTTATAAAGTAAACCATGACATTTTGTTCTTCCAGTTCTGCTGACTAACAAGGAGTCTACCTCTTCATATTTCAGCTTTTCTCTTACCTCTTGTTTTATGTGTTTTTCTTTTCTGCTGATGGATTTGTGTACTTTTGGCCATGTTGGAATGACGAGACAGTGACATCTGCTGACCAGTTCTGGGTATGCATTTTATTTTTTCACTACTTCGCCATGAAAATTGCCCCATAATTACTGTAAGAAAACCCCATCAATAAACGGATCCATTATTTTGAGCAAGAAAGATCTCAGCAGGTCCCATAAAGTGTATATGAACATCACAATTTGATCCTAATCCACTGGAGAACTAAATATTAAGTGATTGTTTATCCATATAGCCAGTTGCGTGCCCATTGCCAGCAAGGTGTCTCCAGTCAGGTCTCCATTGTCCCCATGGGTAGGGACCTGTGTCACTTATACCTGCTGGATGCTTGGCCTGGCTGTTGACTGGCCAGACACGTAAAGGACTGTGTGTTATTTTCAGATGTGGAGGAAGCAATCATTGAAATTGATTGCTGAATTCTCTATATACTTCCTCACAAAAAGAAAGCAAACACCCCCAACTCCTCAACCTAATCTGCTGTCACAGCTTTGGTGTTTTTTTCCTAAGTGGGCTGCCAGCAGGGCTCCTGCTAATAGTTTGATGTCTCAGCATGCTGCACTTTCTGGACCTATTAATTTCATAAACAGAAACATCAGTGCTTCTCCTCCCTTCAGGCTGGAAAGGGGATGTTTATACTCAGCCTCTATCAGCACAGTGCTGTGGCTGCTAAAGCTTTATCTCTGCTCCATCACACCACTGCTTTAGCTCTCAAATGTTCCTGGGGTTGTTCTGGTGATATTGGAGAATAGATTGAATTTACCCAGACATTCATGAATAAGAAAGAAATCAAGAGCAATAAAGTACAGAGCTGCCTCTTTAATCAAATGGGTTTCCTGCATTGTCCTGTAAGGAGCTGAGGATAAATGGTGCTGTGTTGGGTCATTATCCTCCTTGGCACTGCTACCAGTGCTCCAAGTTAGGATAAACAAGGCTGTTGTTCTGGGAAGCAATTTGGCCAAATGCTTTATTATCCCCCTCCTCACACACACCATTTCCTTGGCTCTCTGCATGGCTGGATGTCTCAATGAGAGCCGTGATGCTCCATCCCCCTCCACTCCCATTTCAGGCCTTTTTCCTCAGGTGGCACATGAGGCTCAGTGTGGGCACTTTGGGGTTTAAACCCTACAAATCCTGCCCTGAAGAGGAGCTTGGGTGGGCAGAGTCCTCACACAGCCACAGCCCCCAGGCTCCTGCTCGAGCCTCCAGAGGTTCTGCCCACAGCAGCACGGTGGCCCTGGGGACCCACTGGGATGGTGGCAGGATGGATCCCAGAGTCCTCCAGTCCAGAGCCACCAGTTCAGCACAATCACAGCTCAAGCATCTTCTTCTCTGTCTGCTCACAGAGCCCAGACAGGCGGGCAGCACAGGTCACAACCTTTTCCTTCATGTGGTGCCTGCCCTCCTCTGTCAGTCCATCGTGTTGTCTGGAAATAAATTTAAAATATCATAAATTACCAATCTGTGCCATTAGTATCTCCACTGGGGTGAAAAAAGTGCTACAAAATTTATAAGACTAATTTCTTTACATGGTGGTTCTTTCTATATTCCAAGCTCCTGCAGGTTTTTGTAGATATGAAAATTATGCTTGATGGGTTTTGGAAGTAATTTTTAATTATTAATATTGTAATAAAACAATTAGAATAATTTTTGGAGCTGTTAAAGGTATTTTCAGTTAGTGTAATTTTCCTAACTGTACTGCTGGCTATAAATAAAAATGGTGATTGCAGTCCCCTGACCTAATGGGGGTAACCTGACAAATAGCATCATTCCAAAGTTTTTTCTCAGTCTTTCTTTTTTGTGCCATCATCTGAGCAAAGATGGATTTTTCCATGATATAATTATAAAACATTCATAAACAATAATGTTTTCCTTATTGTAAGGGGTATGTTTTAAATTACATTTAAAGCATCTGAAAGTAATTTATCCCAGAGCTACATGGTGTCACTTGAGAAAAGAAAATCAAAATTGCTTTTGAATTTGCTGTGACTTCAGCAATACTTGCAATGGCAGCTCAAGCTGCTGCTTGGAAAACCAGAGTCCCTGAGCATCCTGAGGTATGATGTGTGTGTGTGTGTGTGTGTAATTTCCCCAACTTTAAAGTTTCACTCCCTCGTTCAGGTGTCTCTGGTTCCCTTGACCTTGGGAGTATTTTAATGTTCCACAAATGACTATTGCAGCTGCAATTGAACATTTTAATTTGAGTGCCATTTTGCAGTGGGTAATGCTATAAAGGCAAATTAGACGAATTACAATGTATGTTCATAGAAATTAATTATTCGTAATGATTTCCTGCCCAAATATATATTCCTTTCAATGAATGAAATGAAAAGATGGTTCTTTACTCTAGGAAAACGTCCACGTGTTTATGCAGATCTTAATTTACGATCTCATTATAGTTCTGAATTATACTAAAATGTATTTCTATTATACTTTGGTGGATTTTGTTTCTTCTTGATTCTTGTTCTGTCCCTGCTGCCTATGGGGGGTTTGAAATTGCAGCTGGTTTATTGTTCTGGTCAAGGTTTCTTTGAGACTGTAGAAAATTATCTGGAGGGGTTTTGTGGCCATGGGGAATCTGTTGACTGTCTTCAGTAGAATAAATAGTTTCTATCCTTAAATTTCCACTGTGCATAACATTTTTATCCACAGCTCCAGATAGATAGATGTTACATTTCAGCTCATGAAGTGCTGCAGATTCTGGGCAGCTACAGAGCTCAAGTACAAAATATTTCTTCTGCATTAGGACACAATAAAATATTGTGAGTATGGATCTCTTAAAATATAGATCCTATCATTCATCTAGTGATATTTCTCTGGCAGTATGAGGCATTCACTCCACATTCTGATCATCACTGAAATCACTAGCCTGAATCACTTCTTCAGGGTTTATTTGTTAAAATAAATATAATTTTTGTGGTTCATTGGTTTTTCAGTTGCTTAGTTAGCTTGCATTGTTGTTTGTTTTTTTTTTTAAATCTAATGAATATTCTTCATGTTACATGTATGACATTAAAAAACCCAATCTTGGGTGGACAGTCCTTTAGTAGATCTCATGCTATATCAGTGTGAGATCAAATCAATAAGTATGGAATACCCCAGAAAATAAAGGCCTGAAAAGGCAGAGGAGCAATAGCAATTAAGTCTGTGTCTTTCAGCACTACAGAAACCTTGAGAGCAGAGCATGTGCTGCCCCACAAAGAGGGAACACAATCACTGGGATGGCTCCACCTCACACTCAACCCTGGGGAAATGCAAAAGAGAGGACTCAGCAAAACCAAAAGGGGTCACTAATGTGAAATCCCAGCAAGAGGAAATATATGGCCTTGCAAAAGAGGTGGAGGATGTGCTGCAGTGGTAACTGGTGCAGAGAAACAACAGGGTCCACTCTGATTTCACACTGGGAAAGATGCTGATCTCATGCACTTTGAGGAGTGCTGGTAAGTCCTGAAAAATTTGCTGTGATTGCAGAATGAACTCTCTGCAAAGTGTTTGATTGTCACAGATAACATCATCCCTAATGACAGAGCAATCCTGTTTAACCCTTCCAACATCTAACAACCTCATTCCACTCTTGTTATCTAACAGGGACAGTGGGAGATGTGTTACCAAGGGCTGTAACACAGTTAGAACTGATTTGTTTTTCAGAAGTTAGCAGGAATCTGATGGCATAAAAGATAAAGCTTTTAATTGTGTCCCAGTCTACTCTGTCTTTTTTTCTCTCAGTTCTCACCTGTGTCAGGGGATGTGGTAAGTAGTGAAATCAGCAGGCACTGTAAAGAAGAAAATGTTCAAGCAAAGATGACAATGAAGGACAGATGGTGAAACACAGCAGTAACAATTACATATTTGTAAACAAAGGTTGTACATTTTGGTGATGTTATGGGATGACCACGGGTCATTTTGAGAAGGTTTAATATGATAAGCAAAGAAAAAAAAAAAACCTGGACTAACTGGGGTAGAGACTACCCCAAGTCTTAATTTCTCTGGAATTCAGACTTTTTCTGTTCATAGTACAAACTCCTGTGCAAAGAGGTAGATATAAAATACTGTATGTTCCTTGAAATCACCTGCCTGACCTCCTGCCTCACAGAACTGGAATGGGTCTTAGAGACAGAACATGTTGACAGTGTCAGCCCAAGGTGTACATTTTCTTGGAGATTTCTCAGGACCATACCCTAAGCATCCTATCTTGAACCACAACCTACCTCTTTTTTTTTATATAAACCTATAATATACATAAGCTTATGTAATTTCAGTGTGAATTTTTTTGAATGACATAAGGCAGACTGAACTCTAAATACTTTTAAACACTGTGACTCCTTTCTCCTCAGCTATGTTGCTCATTACTAATTAATGTGCTTTTATTCAGAGCACTTGGTGTTCACTCCAAAGGGCTGAAAAGAAGTATTGCAAGTGGAAAGAGCTGTTAATATTGTGTGACTGGTACTGGCTCCAAAGGCTGTCAGAGGAGGCAGAGCCTGAGCGTGCAGAAGCTGCTGCCTGGGCATTGAAATGTGGCAGCATTTCCTGCTCTGTCCCTTGCTGTTCCCTGAGGAGAGGCTGTTTTCCTTTCTGTTCTTCAAAAATTCATGTTATTTCTAGCCAACTGGATGATCTGGAGATGTTAAATAGGAACTAATTTAAAGCCAGCAGACTGCAATAGGTTTGGGGCTAGAAAAAGTTTTAATAAGTGGCATCAGCTAAATTTGGAAGGCAGAGAAAAACTAATTAATAGAAATGTATTTGAAGGAACACACAAAACGAGGCATAAAAACTTACATAACAGGTTCTGTTTTGGCAAGAAATATAGCACAAAATATGCAGAGAGTGATGGAAGTGGATAGCAATGATTTGAATGTTTTAAACAGGTTAGGGTTTGCAATATTTTCCACTTGAAGTGAATGCGGACTTCATGTGTTGTTATTCAAAGGCTAGGAAGTGTTTTTTCTTTAACCAGGAAAGGCAGTAATAGATGTAGGTCAACCTGCTGGATAGTTGGTTGAGTGACAAAAAAGAATACAGAGGGACAGGAAACTATCTTCTTTTTCTTCTCTTTTTTCTCTTTCTCTCTGCAGTGCTACACAGTTTCTGTTTGGAGATGTTGACAGCGTTTTTCCCTCCCAATTTCACTTCCACCCAGAAAGTGCCATTCCTCTAGTGCCATTAACACTGCACCCTGCTCTAGTCCAAGAAGATATACTGATTTATGGAATTATAACAGAGATCATTTTTCATGCTCTAACCAGCAGTTATCAGCAATTTTGATGATGTGTTGGAATCTACCTAGCTATAAAGGGCTCTTTCCAGTTAAATAAGTGTTCAAGCTAAGTTGAGGCATTAGCTATTGCAAAACCCACTTTATTAGACTGTTTCATAGCTATTCCATTCCAGCATAAACCCACTTGACTTTACTAGAGAAAGCTGTCTTCCTCAACAATTGTAAGTCACTGATGGCATAGTGGCCATATCTCGCCCCCTAAACTCAGTTCAGAAAGATAATATTTAGGCACCACACCTTTTATTTTTTCCCCCAGAGAGAGACATATGAGCCTGCTAGTGTGGATTGCATGTTTCCATGTCCTGGTTCTCTCAAAACTATCATGATGATGTAAAATGTTGACCAAGAGAGATCTAATGGGTGATTGCATTTTGGCACCCAGGTGCCCTGTCAAACTATGTGTGGCCAGCAGGTCGAGGTTAGAGCAAGTCCAGGGGAGGCCGTGAATATGATCCAAGGGCTGAAGCTCCTCTGCTATGAGGACAGGCTGAGGGAGTTGGGGCTGTTCAGCCTGGAGAGGAGAAGGCTCCAGGGAGACCTCACTGTGGCCTTCCAGCACTTGAAGGGGGCTTATAAAAATGAGGGAGAGAGACTTTATACAGGCAGATAGTGATAGGACAAGGAGCAACAGTTTTAAACCAAAGAGGGGAGATTTAGCTTAAATATTAGGAACAAATTCTTGACTGTGAGGGTGGTGAGGCACTGGCACCGACTGCCCAGTGGATGCCCCATCCCTGGAAGTGTTTAAGGCCAGGTTGGATGGAGCTCTGAGCAACCCGTGCTAGTGGGAGATGTCCCTGCCTAAATCAGCAGGGTTGGAACCAGATGCTCTTTGGGGTCCTCCCTACCCAAGCCTGGCTATGATTGACTTGGCAGGGGACAGGGGAAGATACACACCCTGTGTGTAATATTTACAGCTAAAGAAAATGTGCCATAAGATCTGAGATTTCCGGTGAAAATAAGGAATTGTTTTCCCTACTTATCTACGGTGTTTCACCTAATTGCTGTTCTGCTGTTGCTATGGTAATGACAGCATTTCTCTGGCTCTATATTGTCCTCTTTTCTGTCACTTAGATCTGCTTACTACACGGGCCCACCTCTGCTCAAGAGATGAATTGCCCATCTCCATGATCTCTTTTTTTTCTTCTTTCATCTTGCTTTACAGCCTCATACAAGAGACTTACTTTAAGTGTACACAGAACTTAAAAACAGATATATGTGTAAAGGCTTAGCTGGACTGGTACCAGTGCAGTATTTCTCACATGACCAACTGCTACACAAGTGATGGGAACTCTTACTTGTCCCAGAATATTTAAAGGACCTCTTAAATTAAGGCCAACATTTTTCTCTTGAACTGTTTTAGCAAGTTGACAGAAGACTGAAATTAAGACTGTGCTATTTTAGCAACTCTAAACTTTCCTCATCTTGTGTGATCTCACATTTAGAACCTGGCTGAAAGAGAGGATTGGGGACTGACTGCTGAGCATTATTCATGGTTTACAGTGCACAGCAGGATGTAGTGTGTGATTAGGACACAGGAATTTTTCTTAGTTTGGAAAGATGTTTATAGAGTTTCACAATCCAAATGAAAGAGTTCACTACTCGTGGGCAGACAATTATAACAATAACATAACATCCCACAGTAGAAACATTGTCATTTCTCAGGGATAATGGACATTTCACTTTCATTTTTTAGAAAATCAGAACTATTGACTTGGTGGGGGGAAGAAGAGGATAATGAAGTGCAAACTTCTAAGATGTGGAAGTTTAATTACAAAAAATGGTTTGTAACTGATTAGCCAGATTAACCCTTCTTGGAATGGGTTTGTCCATAACAGTGCCAAGCAGTAGTATAAGAAGAGTAATCTGGGAGTGTGATTTGTAGCAAAAAAACCCAAACAAGCAAACAAACAAACAAAACAAAAACAAAAAACCAAACAAAAAACCAAACCAAAACAAAACAAAAGGCCCAACAAAACAAAACAAAACAAAACATAAACAAAAAACCAACCAACCAAACAAACAAAAAAAAAAAAACCAAAAGACCCAAGTGCGTTTACTACATGAGGGAGAAAATAAATCCAGTATTCCCCAGACAACAGAACCCATTTTGGTTTTGTTTATCTCCATTTAAATTGTGTCCTTTGGCACGAGTTTGGCTTGGCTCTCATTCATCCTTTCGTACGGCATGAATGACATTGTAGTTAAATTACTTTTGTGGCCCCTGCTCTGTATATGCTCTCCAGGATCCTGCTATCACTTAGCAGAGCATCTACTATTCTTTCCATAGACAAAGATAACTTTGAATTAGAATTCTGAAGCTTTCAGGATCAAAGTATCCATACTTCAAAACTGACCTCTGCTTCTGCATAATGTGTAGGCAAAACCTCAAAACAGACTGATGGTTTGATGCTCTTCTTTCCAATATTATCTTGTCTCAGCTTCTTGCCCCAACTTCTGCAGCAACTTATTTTCTTGGAGAAAACCAAGTGCACGAAAACATGAGAAAATGCAAATACTATAATAGGATAGACTGAACTAACAAAACAAATAATGCTATTCCCTTCCCAATTTTCAGACAAACATTAATTTTGTCTTATCTCATTCATCTGAAAAATACAGCTTTTCCTATTTCCAGTTGTTCAGTGACAAGCTCCAACTTGTCTGGAGTCCAGCTTGTGTCAGACTGGCAGCTGTAAACAGTGCCTGCAATTTTTCTCCTGCCAGTTTTGGTGGTTCATTTTTTTTCAACTGCTTTCCTATGAGACTCACTCCTGTTTTTAACCTTGAGCTGTGCACAGCACCATACCCCTGAAAAGTCACTGGGGCCTCTTTTTAAAGGCACATGCTGGCCAAGTTGATACTGATGGAAGTATCTTGTCTCCTCTCTGTGGCCCAGTGTCCTCAAAAAGAGCAAAATATTTTACACTTTGAATTTACACTAAATAAAACCCCATATTTCAAAGGTAGCAAGCCATTGTAACTCACCCACAGATTCATGTGAAGGTAGAAACAAGGCAGGCCACATACTTTATCATTTAAGGAATGAAAAAGAACCACTGTAGGCTCAATTAGCTGCTAAAGCTGCATAAAAATCTACAGAGAAATGCTAAGGCAATTTTGGCTCTTTTCTACTTCTGTATTATGTATTGTAATGGATTTATGTATATACAGCCTTTTCAATTTCACTCAGTATGTGAAGGATTGAACCTCAAATCAAAGCAGATTCAAATTTTACACTGACAAAGAAGCAGGTTGAAGAATCAAGTTAATAAGAAAGTCATTGAGAGGATTCAGGAGCCGAGAAGGTGATCTTTGGGAAGATGAAAAGATGAAAGTTTTTAATGGTTTACCTGGAATGTCACTCTCTGAATTGACTGTATTTTTATCATTTTTTTGTATTCATTTTACAAGGGTGATTATCAACTCACATAGTTCTTTTAAGCTCTGATTCTAAGTCCGTTATGTAAATCTGGCTATTTTTGCATTTACCTCATAATGACACTTTAAACACAGATATCAAACTGTATTTGAAAGGAAGGTAGACTTTTATCCACAAATGAGCCAGGAAAACTGTCATGAAAAAAATTCTCATGGTTCCTGCACACAGTTGTACAAAACTCCAGCTTTGCAGTGCACAGCAGAATGTTTTAACTCAGCCTGCTCTGCTCCATAGCACAGCAGGAACAGGGAAACATTGGTTACCCTAAACAAGCAACAGGCTCTCTGAAAATCCTGTTGAGACCCTTTTTCTTTGAAGAGTCAGAGACCACTGTCATATAATTTATTATAATTTCTGCTTTTCTTTGCAAAGAGAAGTAATTAACAGTGCTCAATGCTGGTTAAAAAGACACAAATTTCAATAAGTGTAGTGTAATATGGATGTAAAGTGGGGGGTTTTTTCTAAATATGCCATGTTTTTAGACCTTTGTGAGAGCTGCTAAAGTGGGAATTTTTTCTCCCTGAATATTAGTGTGTAGTTCAGCTTGTTTGTACTCAGTACAGGTATTTATTTTTACAACAAAAGACGAGCTAACATTGAGTGATCTATTTTCAAATTCCAGATATGAAACTCAATTTATAAAGAATTTAATGCTTTAGAACTCATAAAGTCAATGTCAAAGTTTGATCCAGAGGCACAGGCTCTTATTACATATAAGAATTAAATAAAATGATTCGATAAATGCAGAGAAGACAAGAAATAGACATGTCATTTAAACAAGAACAACACTTAGAAGCCTCTTTTACCTGAAGAGGCGTGTTTTGGTCAGATGATCTTTTTTGGTTTGACTTTATATGATTAACTAGAGCAAAATGTAGGTCCCAATTCCAGAGACTTCTGCACATGCTGGATCATGTGGGATTACTGCTGTGATTAAACCTAGGCCTGGCCGTGTGCTGGAAGGGAGAAGGGACAGTGTGACTGCACTGAAGCCAAATTCCTTGGGACACCAACAGGACTATTTGTCTTCTGGTGAAAGGACAAATTTGCCAAGAAATTAATTTGGAGATTTCACTTGAGACTGTGAGTTACCTTTTGGGAAGTGACCTTAACACACTTTAGACTAGATGACATTTTCAATAATACGATTTTTCTCAACAGGAGGAGAAGGATTCTGATTCATAATTATATAGAGCAACATGATCAGCTGATCAAAATCCCACTTTTCTGCTGGATTTCAAGTAATGTGCATTCATTATTCTGACTCCAGAAGTTACATACTCCAAAATTATCAATATTTTTTTCCTTCAGCCCTGACCTTTGAGAGCTGTTTCCTTTGCTCTATTTTTAGAGGAGGGTACTACTGATACAATTTTTTAAAGAAATCTTGTACAATGTTAATAATACTATATTTAAATGCAAATAAATCCCGACTTCATAGTGTTTCTAGTAAAATATTAACAAGTATCCACGTAAACCAAGATTACCACAGCTTCCTGTTTCAATCTTTTGAGGATTTTGCCTGTGGAAGAATCCCCCACTAATGATCTTCATGCTTTCAGCAGATCCAAACAAAGTGATGCAAACCAGACACTTGCCAGAAATTGAGCTCTATTGCACAGAGACTGAAATATCAGTTTTTAACAATCACCATTAATACAGGAATAGTGTTTTTATGTTCTGGGGATCAGTTCTTAACGTTTAGTCTTAATGGCTCAGTGAATGTAATAGAGATTTCTAGAGACTAAGCTCTTACATGTTTTCATTTGTCTTATGGAGAAAAAGGCTTCTCAGCTGCAATAGCTATCACACTATTTCTCCTCGTTGTTTCCAGAGGGAATTTCATCACTGCAGAACCTGTGTCAAAACTTGTTTCTGCTGAGGCATTCTTGGCCTCTCCAAGTGTGTGCAGGGGTGTTGGGTGATGTCGTTACTCATCACATTGGGATGGCAAAGATTTTTTTCAAAGGCAGCTCTTTAGGAACTGTATATGCCTGTCACCATCCCCAAGCACCTAAAGTTCCTGAGGAAACAGCAAAATATGTCTGGGGAAAGGAAGGCTTGTTGCAGTGAAGTGAGCTACAGAAAAGCTTAATTCCTTGCACGGATCAGTATGTGGGAGAGTGGGAAGTGATCTCAGATCCCCTGCGGTGCTGGGATATAAGCCTATCCTTCTTGTTCAATTTAATTTAGAATAAGTATTCATTTTTAACAGTGCTTCTGTATAAATCATTTAGTAATAATCCATCCTCTTGAAACCAAACCTATAACAATCAGCTGGATATGAATAATTGGTACTAAAAGATAGGTAAAAGTGTCTCTTTCCCCATAAAAACGTCTCCCTTTCTGATTCAGCTCAGCATTTTCTCTCTCCTCAAGAGGCAAGGGTTTTGGGGCTGCAAAAGGATAGAAAAAGAGTTTTGTTTGCATTAAAAATTCATTTTGCAAGGATCAATAAGCAAAGCCCCAGACCTTCATTACCCTGAGCATATGAAGAAATGGGTTCCTGCAGCAATTCACAAAACATCTGTAGCAAGTTGTCAAATGGCCTGGGGCCACTGCAGTGCCAGGCAGCTTTGGATTCATTAGTATTGCTAGCTGGAATATTTCTAATAATTAGCCAGGTCCCTCTGGTGAGGAGTAGATAGTCTTTATAACTCTGAAGTCATGTCTCAATTACATAAAAGAAAGTGAGCTGCTGTTCACATAAGGTACAATAGGTAGTTTGGACATCTGTTTCCTCTAGATAATTAACAAACCTGAGGTCTCAGAGAGCTTTGTACTTTCTTTTCTCACCTTTGTGCACAAAAAGTTGATTGTAGCTATCATTGGTTTAATTTAGTGACCCATTGAATCAAATGTATAGCTGGAAGACGTGGAGATGTTTAATGATTAATTTTTTTTAATGGAGACAGTGCTTGTTATTGGGTTTTCTTGGGTTTTTTTTTCTTTCCTCACTCCTCCCAAGAGCCTTTGTTATCCAGGAAGCAATGCCCTTCTTTCCTCTCCTATATCATTTTATGAAGGAACATTTGCAAACCATTAAAAATACTTTGTGGAGATATTAAATGCCATGAGAAGTGGAGATCAGGAGGCACACTTTAAAACTATTCACCAATAAAGCCAAGGGTCCTTCGAGAAACAGTCATAATTGTGCATTTGCTGGGAAAACAGGTCTCTGCAGGCATGCACTGGACCTTTCTCCTTTCATACAGCTTTAAGTCTCATTCCATATGGCAAAACCCAGGGATAGGCTACAAAGGCCTTACATTCGTGATAAAATTAATCATCCTGAAATCAAGGAGAGTTTTTCTAGGAGCTTCAGGTGGGGCTGAAATTTCACCTTTGTTTTTTGGAACTGTTGGCTGCTTCACAGTTTAATGTGATTTATTCCCACTTCCTTTTAAGTTCATCCTCTGATTAGCTGAGTCTTCTGTGGGGTCTTGCTTAAAAGAGGGAACAAAGTGTGGTTTAGAGAAAGCCAGGCACACAAGGGTGTTTATTAATGTTCTCTTTTATCAAGTTTATTCTTTCATGTGGCACTTCTGCCAAAGGTTAAAATACACAAATACCTGACAAGGAGAATAACCAGAAGGATGAAAAGGTATGAGATGGATTATTGTGCTTTAAAGAAAAAAAAAACCATAAGAAATATTTTAATATTTCTTTCTAAAGAGAAATATTAAAATCATATGCCATGGAAGTGGAGCTGAAAAGCCTAGACACATTAACAATATCTGTGCTGCTCATTACTCCAGCCATGCAAGCTGATCCAGAATTTGGCAACTAAAGAGCAGAAGATTTTTGCTGGAACTGAGTAGCTGGTATAAAATGCAGACCCAAGGCCCATACACTCATTTTGAAGCAGATGCATAAGGCCATTGACTTCGAGTATCTTGCACAATTTCCTCTATTAATGCCCCGTGCTCTGAGATCCAGGCTCATTATCTGTGTCCTGACATTGGCTCCTTGTCCTTGTGTACACGGTCAGTATCAAAACTTGAAATAAAGAAATGCTCTGCTAATGTGAATTTCTGCAAGGAAATCATCCATGTGCATAACAGCATCGCTAATTGTCTGTCATCTTGGCAGATATAAAAATTCACTGTTGATGCATTTGATAGTAAGGGGTCTGAATCCTGGCTTCTCTTTATTAGCTACTGACAGTAATTGAGTCTGAGAAACCTTCACTGGGCTCATTTTCACATGTATTTTACAACATAAGCAGGAAAAAAAGCTGTGAAATTGGTAACAATTTGTATGTTTTGTTTTGAGATTGTATTGAAATGTGTAATTAACCAGAGCTGCACTGACTGATGACCTGATCTTTGTGCTTACACTTGCCTACTAAAATAACAGAGCAGCAATCAGGCTCTGGTGTCACAGACACTTCAAGCCTAAAACAAAATCAGGACTCATTTCTTTTCTCTCTCCAGAAAGTACTGGCACTGTCCCATCCAACCACCCCGCAGTGAGTTCTCTTGACATGTACTTCTGGCTGCAGAACAATCATATCACAGGTTTTTTCCCTAAATATAGTAGCTGAGCAACACACCTATTGGGCATTGCTGTAGGTTTCACTGGCTTTTAACAAGCACATCAAAAAGCCTTTTGAAAAACTTTTACTCTGTTCTTTCTTCAGATAGTGAGGGTTACCTATAGCTTTTTTTATTATTATTCTCCCTATTGCTTAGCAGCAGTTGGATGATACATCAGTTGATATGTATCCACAGATCAAGGGGCAATCCCAAGTGCTGGAAGTTCAGATTTCCATCACATGATTTTTATGTATTTCATACAAACCTCTAGAAAACTTCAAATACAATTGGACACATTTGCTCTCCTGGAATTTCTCATCCTGCTGTCCACAAGCTGTGTTCTATTATTTGGAAATCCACTTCAGCTAGCCATTAATTATGCCTAGTTAGTGTCAAAATAGTTAATTCCTTTTCTTCATATTTTTTAGACTTAATAGTGTGCTATCATCTGGCAACTTAATCTTTGCTTTAATGAACAGTACCAACACATTAAAATGATGTGAAAATTATTGCATTAACTTTACAGAAAAAAATATCATTAGTACAAGAAGCACATTAAATTCCTCAAGGATACCTCAAGTGTATGGATTTTGATCTTGATTAGAAGCCCTTCTGTAGAAATTGTTATTTTAGGATGCTAGCTACCCTTTTTCCCAATTTGCAATAAATTATCACTGTATGTCATAGATACAGAGATATATATTCTGTACTGATATAATAGAATCTTAATGCATATAGGATATAGTTAATTAGTTAAGATACAAATAATCACAGTTTTAATGATTTTGGCTGAAGATCTAGAAGGGAACTAACATGACGTGTCTGTGTTTAAACAGATTTATGTGGAATATTAAGAGCATATGAACAAATGGACAGATGCTCTTTTTTCTTGCACTGTTGTCACTGTTATCTATTTTTCCACTGAGACTTCACCCATCTGGTCCAAAAGCTTCTGTGCTGTTCTAGGTGTTGAAATGGTCTATATTACTGCAAACCTTTCAGGGGCATCAAACTTCACTACCATAAGTTTTATAAAATGAACCAGATTTGTCTGCATTGTAGGAACTATTTCAGGCTGCTACTGCTACACAGAGCAGCTGTATATCTGTATATCTGGCACAGCTTAAAATAACATGAAACGTCCAGCTCTGTGGGTGCAATTCAGGGTAATGTAAGGTTGTAGGATACAGTGGGTTTGGCTTTCCTCTCCTCCTGGCTCATCACCGGCCTTAGGAAGCAGGGGCTGAGTCAGATCTGCAGAGCATTAAGCACCTGAAGGCTCAGATAGTCACTTGCTGACATTTGCCAAGTGCCAAAGTGTGTTAGCAGATGTCTAACTCCTCACTGACACTCTGTCTGCCTGACTTGCTCAGGAGCTTCTGCAAACCCAGACAGACAGGTATGTTCCCATTTAGGTACCCAGAGGTTTGCAAATTTGGCCCTAATCCCATGAAGTGATCTACTTGATGACAGCAAAAATGTTCATTCACAAACTGCCTTGCAAAACTTGGAAACTGATTTAAAAAATCCCCAGAAATCTTTCTGTCCCACTGTCTGTCCTTTGTAAAATAGCTGTTCTTGAGTCTTCCTCAGGCAAATGACCTCTTTTAGAGACCTTTCTGACCCATGAAATATTATTACATATGAAGCCCACGGCACATTCTTTCTCTGTTGTGTCTTCCCATGATTTCCAACCTCTCTCCCTGTTTTACTAGTTTCCTGTGTAAGATCATTAAGTGATATGTTCCCAGCTTCAGTTCTCATGGCTAAACCCACTTCAGATGACTCTTTCTCTGCCATTACCACATTTTGCTGAATTTATTGTTCTCTCAAAGATTTTTAGGCCTGAAGGGAGCCCGAGCCACTGTTAAATCCCCTGAGAGAGTTTCACTCCATTACTCTTTCATTGAGCCCAGTGTTAGATTAAGTTAGATCTTTCCTAAAGTTATTCCTCTGAACCAGAAGACTTCAAGACATGGAGGTCCACTGCCTTTCTTGGTCGCTCATCCCTTGTTCCTCCTTGTCCCTCTCCCAGCATGACAGCTGGATGAAGCCACCACTCCTCCTCGTGGCATCCTGCAAAGGCTCCGTGCAGTGTCCCAGAGCTGCCTGACTGGGCAAATGCTTCAGTGGTCCCAGTTCCCAGGAGGCCCCGAGGGGACCAAGGGCTCATCACACCCGTGTTCCGGATGATCTGTCCCACACCACCCCCACCAGGGCATTGAAGTGGATCTGTAGCAAATAGATGTTAGCAAATCTCTCACATCGTGTACCACGCTGCTTTCTGGTCTAATTATAACTGTACTTTTAGGAAAGCCATTGTTTGACATATTGTTCATCTTCTTTTTTTTTTTTTTTTTTTTTTTTCTACAGGCAGAGCAATTTCCCTTGATATTTCACCATCTGGGAATCCTTCTCTTCTCTGAATTTAAATGTTCTGCAGTCTCAGAAAGGCAGCTCTGTTCTCTTAGTCATTAATTATTCTCATTATCTTGATTATTTTTTTCTGTGATTTGGTATCTAATTTCCTTCAATGTAAGAATGGTTCTGAACTTAGAGCTGTGAGATAGAAGCCTGTGATATTGGAAGTCTGGGTCTGGATTTGGTTTTGGGACTGACTGATACACCCTAAGTCCCTGGTGGAGTAACTCAGGACCTTCTGTCACCACCTCCTGCCATTTGCAGGACATATGGGCCATACTTTTCAATTAGCCATTGGCATTGCCTTCCCTCCCCTGGCACTGTCCTGGGGGCTGTAGAATGGACACATCAATATTCTCCAACAGTCTCTTCTTTTTACCTTTACTTTTTTTTCCCCCTAGTTAACTTGTGATTTCTTCAGCCTGCATTTCTCATATGTCCTTTCTAGTTTTTGAAGATGACTTTATCTCTTGTCTCTGGAGGAATCTGACCTACAATGTAATTCAATATATTGCTTGAAAGCCCCCAGAATGCCATGACCCTGCATCCCACGCCTTAATCTTAATTTCTGAAACCGTGTGAAATGAAGCCTGCACAAAGATATATTTTTCATGGAGACTTGAATTCTATTTTGTGTTTTCACCTTTCTGACAGTCCATGTTTTCACACACTGAGTTATTCTTGGTTATTTTCAGACCTTCTTTATCTGGGTAAAAGAGGGGGGAGAAAGGTCTGTTTTGAAACCTTGTCTGCCATTTAGCATGAATTTTTATACTGATAACACCAGCAGATTGCCAGATGTACTTTTAACTTCTCTGCTTTAGAGATAAGATTGATATTAATCCCATCTTTTTCAGTACTCTCCAGAAGTATTTACCTGCCTGGAATCATCATATTTATTTATTTTTGGATTCTAAATTCTTTTTTTTTTTTTAATAAACCTTCGATGTGCTTTTCATTTCAAGTTGCTTCGATGACTCATTACTAGTCTCGGGTAGAGAATGTATTTTCTGTGCCAGCCACTGAATAACAACTTGAGATGGATTCTTTTCCATGGATGATTTTTATGATTATTATTTTTAATCTTAGCTATGTCTCCTTCCAGGATGTGCTGCAGGGTACTAGCAATAGATCTGACTGCAGTTTGCACTGAAACTCTTTTTCTGATCATTTAAAGGAGCATTAAAGCGGGAGTAAATTATTTGTTGCTTTTTCCTGATCCTCTTAAACTGCCAACATAGTGAGAAAGGGATTTTGTATAAAAGACAGCTATATTCTAAATGTTTTGAAAAAAGCAATAAAGAGTTTAGTCCCAAATGGATAAAGGTGAGAAATTTGGCTGGATATTTTTAAAATAAAGTTTTGTGTGCTAGAAGACCTCATTCAGAAAGCGATTATTTGAGTAGTTCTCCCATTCTCCCCAAGAATAATGTAGGAGAGGCCAGTTCCTACCCATTAGAGAAGGATGATTCTTATCCCAGGCATTTTTCTGGTTTTGTCATATAAATCATAATAGGTATTATCATTTTCTGTCTTTTCATCAGACAATGGTCTCACGGTACTGCACTCACAAGGATGTACCTCAGAACTCCCAGACTGGCATGGGAATACAGAGAGAAATAATACAAAACTCGGAGCAGATTTTGCACGAGGGCAATCCCTTCTCTACCTATTCCCAGATCTCAGGGCTTGTCTGCCTTCAGCATTTCTCATTGAGAGACAAATGCTCCTGAATAATTGTATCTACAGGCTCCCTGACAGGCTTTCTGTGACCCAGTTGCAGAGGTGTGACAGTGCAGGTGTTGGAGTGACCATCTGAGCTGGCAGTGGCAGCCAGAGTCCTTTCTCTTGTGGGAGTCCCTCAGAGGTCCTTGGAGGGGAAAGATACTAAACACTGGGGTCTTTTTCCCTTGAAAATTCTGATTTCTGCATAGCAGATATTTAAATTCAGGTATGTGTTTCCATTCCCTGGTTCAGAGGTGAGTGCAGCTGAAGCACAATATAGAGATTGTCACCCCAAATGGGGGTATTGTCATGGACTTTTGCAGTTTAAGCACTTCATCATAATTCAAATATTTTATTAGAGAATTTATTGGAAAAAAATGTATGAAAATGCAATACTCTGTGGCTCAACACTCCATGTTTTCTCAGGTAAGCACACTCTGCTTGCCAAATACTGAGCTGTGGTAAGAAAGGTGAATTGCATGTACAAGGGCAGAATACATTCATCAATCTACCTTAATTGTGTTGTACCAGGCTTTTTCCCTCCTTTCTCGTGTGCTGAAGATGTTGTATATGATGGCCTTGTACCAGTAAAGCATCAGTAATTGTAACTACAAATTGCAACTACAAATTGCAACTATTTATTCTGTGTGAAATTTTGGTGATAATTTAACAAGGTGTGTCTTCAAGAGCCTAAAGTGTCAAGGTAGCCAGGCTTACAGTGGGTTAAACTGGGCTTCAAACTTTTGATATGTGGACAAAAGACTGCAAAGAATGGAAAATAGTTATTAAACTGATTAAATTAAATGCTCACAAAGCTGAAAATATGAGAAATGGAGTTTAAGGAAACTTAAGGAAACTTTCCATCCATTTCTTTTTACTAGAACATACAAAATGCAATCTCTTGGCTATTTCTAGTGTAACTACATTTTAGCAATAAAACTGAGAGCCCACCAGATTAATGTGGGCTGCAAATAATTTTGAAACCAAAATGAAACATTCTTCAAAATAAGGGAAAATTACATGTGAGTCTTAGAATTTTCTTTCCCAAGGGCCAGAGCTAGAAGATAGCTGAAATTATATTTTAAATGGGTTTTGGTTTTTTCCTTTAAAAAGCATACCAATTACTCCTCCAGTAAGTAGATCTGGTTTCCTCTGCCTGAGAAGACATTACTTAGATTATAGATAAGAGCATAATTCAGTGTCCAGATGTGCATTAGCAAAGAAACAATTCCTTGCACCTGCAGACCCTGCCTGCCATCTGTCTGTTCCTGGTGCCAGACTTGGACATCTGTCCTGAGATGTCCATTGGCAAAAAACTCCTATTCAAAAACATCTCCAGGTTTCCTCTGGGCTTCCCCCCTTAGTTTTCATGAGCCATACTTCTCACCCAGGCACTCAGAAATTATTTACCACCTGCTGTGTTCAGAGACTGGGACTTCCAAAGTTACCATCCTATAGATTAGAAGCCCATTATTTTTTCTGCTGGTGAGGTCAGGAGAATTGCAATGGATTTGAATGGAAACAAGTGGGGAAAAGGAGAGGAAGACTTGTAACAGAGGTAGTGCAGAGAATGAATCTCCACAATTTAACTTCCAAACCAGTAGACAAAGCTGATGTTAAAATGTAAATGACACACAGCCTTTATCACTCACCCCAAATCTACTCTCAAACCAGCTGCTAGGCTTTGAAGCACTGGTTGATGAAGGGAGTTGGGATTTATGGCTACTAAAGTATCAACTTCCTTTTGTCTTGAAGTTAGTACATGACGAGAACAAAAAACCAGTATGGAGATAAGTAACAGTTTGCTTTCTGGTTTTAATTAAGTTTGGCAAAATAAGGTCAGAAAAGGAGTATTTGAAGTTGCCTTGGGGATTTTTCAGACTTTTTCAGTCAAACTGCTGCTAAAAATATAAAGAAAAATATGAGATACAGTTGGATCATCATTGCTTTAGAATCAGCCTCCTACTCTCCAAAAGAAACATGAAAAATTTCTGTTGACATGTTTGGAAAATGGATTAACCCAGTATTTACTTAGTAAAATAATTTGATGTAATCGTGATCCACAGCTGGTTTCTAGCACTTGCTGAAGCCAAGAGCTGAAAAGGGAAAAAAAAAAGGAGCAAGTAAATGTTGGATGCTGGCAATGAAGTGTTAAGAACATTAAATATTTGTATCAAATAATTGTTTTTGCATTTTACTCTCCAAATTAGCTTAGACATTGTGTATCGGTTACGTGTTTTCTTTGTTCTTCTAAATTGTGTGAGTCTTGAAGCTTTCTACACTGTTTGACACTGTTTGTCAGAGGCCTCGCATTGAGCTGTTCATCTTGCCAGGTTCCTGCAAAAAATAGGCTCAGACGTGTGAGAATTTCTGTAGAAAGTTCATAAGGAAAAAATCCAGCGAATCCTCAGATGAGAAAAACGGAGCATTAGCCAGTTCTGTGCATCATCCAGTTCCCATTCTTTTCCCACATCCTCCTTATCCTGTTCACCACCTTAGCAGCAATCAAATGATCTCAGGCACTGAAGATTTTCGGTCTAATCCAGCAGGGCATCAGCCTCGGTGCAAATTAGCCATGTCCAAAATGACTGTGCCCATTTCAGGAGAGCTGAAAAGTGCCAAAAGCTGAGCGTCAGTTTAAATGCTTCATAAAATCAGAATCACCACCAGTGATTATAAAACACTTCGGAGGCCCCGAAGTTGAAAAGCAGTTTTAAAAGATAAATGAAAATAATTTATGATCATTCTGTTGCTGTTAAAACAATGACATATGCAACTCTTTAGCATTCAGTCCTTATGTATTTTACTGAGATTAATGTTGTCAAGTTTATTTCCAGCCAGACGTGACTTTTCCACCCTTAGAAACTTAGTGCATGTAAGAGTGTGAACATCTGTGCGTTATCTACACCAGGCACTGGAGCTGCAGCACTCCCAGCGACACACAGACAATTTAGTCCACTAAACTGCTCTGACAGAGAGCAACTAGAGATGGATACACAGACCAAAGGCTTCTTCCCCATGTGGCTCCTTACAGTTGGTTTTGGAAATGGAAAAAGACTCAAGCAAAGAGCAGCTTTGAGGGGCACCAAGTCTTACAACACGAGGCTGTTTGCACACCATTTCCACTGCAAGAGCTGTGCTGCAGGCATATGGTGCTAATCACTTCGTGCTTCATCAGTGACATTATTTTGCCATTTTTAAAATATGTTGATTTTCTGAACTACGTTTTGATGACCCCTCTCTATTTTAAAGAAATGCCATTGACACAGACTGCTATCACAGATGAATTAGGTACCACTTCTGGTTAGCCTGGCTCGTTGCCAAGTATCATGATGGGAAAGAGTTTAAAATAGCTGCTTTTAAACCTTAGCAAAGAATTTTTTTCCCCCTTCTCTTTCAAATCTGCACTGCTATAATTATGAAAAGCAACTCATTTTTACCATCACCTACAGGCAGAAGCTGCCATTCCTTTTCCTGTACAGCTGTCTGGTTCAGTAAATACATCTTCAGGGACTCATTTGCATTAGTTACCAAGAGATGATTTGCAGCAGTGAATGGTGGTTTGTGCTTTATAATGGGCTTTCTCAGTCCTCACTTTCTAACATGATTATGAGCAGTTCTGCTGTTAAGGGCAGGGCACAGATTCAATGCTGTGCAGGAGACCTGAAGGTCAAGCCTTTGTAGGCAGGAGGGGCATCTGTCATTCCCCACAGTATCTTGGAGCAGCCTGATGCCAGACTTCCAGCTAAGGTGCAGCAAAGTTTCCATTTTTGAGTCCTGACAACTGTTTGTTGGAGTTTTCTTTCATATTCTAGGGGCTTATGAGAAAGCACCTCATTAACATTTGTAGTTATTGAAAAAATAGAACAAGAAAGCCAAAGGGGTCTGCATTTAGATTATTTCAAAGTATTTTATGTGTGGATACATTATTTGGAAAACAGGATCAACAAGAACCCAGGAGATGAGGCATTTTTGGTTTTAATGCAAAAAGAAAGAAGAGAAGTTAACCCTTCTTTGGGCAGGGGAACTTCCTCCACCTGCGGGTGGGGAGAGGTGGGGAAGGGAGAAGCCACACGGTGCTCCTCAGCCAGTCTTACCTCTTGTCCCAAAACTAAAGAGTTCAGAGGAACATTTTGGAATACACTAGAAAATATGGAGAGAACACACCCCACTGTTTTCAAAAACACATTGTGCTTGTTTCTTTAGATAAACCTGCACAGCTGTGATTTCAGGTCTCTTGGGTTTTCGGTAGTAACACTCAGGCACTTTATCATAAGCCCATATCATGAAGTGTTTCTCCTGGCTGGTCTACAAACAAAGCTGTGATGGCATGAATTAACAGCAAGAAACTCATTATCCTCCACTGGTGGCTCTCTTATTGGGCACTGTGTGTATTTCTGGGTTCAGACAGAAACTGCTGTGCAGTAACTGCTTTGCCTGTTGTGCACTGAGTTCTCAAGTGACAAAAGATATTTTCACCAAATAACACATTTTTCAGATTGATGTGCATATTGTTGTGATGTAAGTTTTTCGTGGTTTCCTCTGGTGCAAATCAGGAGGAGTGTGAACTAAGGTATATTGTCTTGCAACATTTTTAATTAATGGTAATAATATAAGGGGGATAAAATTGTATTATATAGCAGTGAATATAAATTATTTGTCTCATTGGATAATATATGTTTGAGAGATCTCTTGTTGTAATTTGGAGAAGAAAAGAGAAAATCTAAATTGTAAATATAATTTAAAAATATTATTTGAAGTGGCCTTAATCAACACAAATACGTGTGTTCCAAGTTAAAGGACAGGTTTTAAAAAATATTTGTGGAATATGCATGTTTGGTTTTTTTTGTTTAACCTTCAGTGCTGTTTTCTCTGAAATTGTTCAAAACCACATTAAAAAACAAAAGCCATCCAGTTCTTTAGGATCAGCTACCTGTAGGTGTTTTAGTCCATCATTACAGCAGTCTTTCAGCTTTATCAGATACTGCTCACTCTATTCTTATTTTTCCTCATTACATACCTTTGTTTCAAAGATAATGATTATATCCATCAAAGCCCATTTTAATTAACAGATTCAGCCCTTTTATTTGTAACATTTCAACCTTCTTTTTTTTTTTCCCTCACAACATTTATCAGATGTATCTGTCAAAAGTACTTCTTGCCTACACAAACATTATTCTGAATTCATACTCCAAATGTGAAAAGGGCAATCTATTTGCCCCCAGCTAGGACTGTTCTGTGACTGATCAAAAATTGGGGTGTTGTGAAATGATAGTCTTGGGATAGATGATTGATGTCACTAATTGGAGCCTGTGCTTTCAGGCTGGGTAGACACACCAAAGACTAACTGGACATGAAAGCTGAATGCACATCTCACCCTTCCAAGTGAGCTCTCTCAGCTGGGCTTGGAGCACATTGTTTAATCAGAGAGGAGCAGCCTCTGCTGAGACTCCTGGTGTTGTTCCTGTTTGTCATTAAATGGAGGTCATCAGTCATCGTGGCTCTCCCTCAACCTCTGTATTAAATTTCCTGTAAATAAAACAAAAGCACTGCTTAGTGATGTTTGTCAGAGCTGCAGGTGCCTTTCTCGACTGGACACCAAGCATAAGAAGAAATCTTTGTAAAATCAAAAGCTTCCATTTGTCTTGAAAGGTGAGGGTAGAATTATGGATAATTGAAGGTGAGAGAACAAAATTGCCAGATCTGAAACATAAACACATTGTCTTTCCATCCATCAGAAAATCGATTTTGCTTGCTCTTTTTCTCATCTGATTTGTCTTGGAAGAAGTTCGTATTTTAGAGATAACAAACTTCTTTTTACCTCATCAGGCAACTTGAAGAAATATAATTTTGCTTCCTAAGTTATAATACAATGCTGAGTGTTTAACATTGTGCTTTTCCTCACTGTATTAGCTTACAGAGAGTTGGGTTTGTTTCCAAACATACATCCACAATTCTAGTAAGGCCCGCCCTTCCTTCATGCAACATCTTTTTCTTTGGATCTTTTGCCTCTCCTCCATCAAAGTCCTTTTCTTCTCTGTTTAAAAACTCTCTGCCGACATGCCTGGAAATGTGAGGATTTCCTGGTTATTTAAGCTAAAATGTGCATTTGGTTGCACAGGTGCCTACATATGCAAATAGATTACTTATCTTTTGAAACTAAGAAATATATAGGTTTAGCTTATAATAAAAACAGGAACACAAAGAGAATGGGTTTGATGCTTTGCATTTGGGAATAATGCAGCTAGGAATAACATTCCTTCCTACCTGCCAGTACATAGAAAAGTGTGTTTCTTGATATTGATCAAATAAAATACATTTTATTACACTACAGTTGCAGATGGAGAGACAAAGGGGAACCCTTATAACAGTGAGAATTATATTTGGAAGAAAAACAGCTTCAGGAATGAAAACTAAAGAATATGGCTTAGATAACGTGATAATGTTCTTTGTAGAAAGCTCTGAACAGATCAGACTGGAACTTACTGACTGACTCAGGATTATAGACAGCTCTTGGCTATTTGTCTGAAAGTACCCTTTGAATTGGGCATGGATTTATCTGCTAATCATGGGAGTTCATGAAATTTACCTAATCCAGCACACTGCAAGTCTTCATCTCCAATCAGATTTTATTTCCTACTTGGATCTTTCTGCCTTATGTGACTAGAATAAAAATTTCCATCAAACCTCTAGGTTCCTCTTCAAGAATGCTTGTTCACCTGAGGGCAGGTCCACAAGTGGGACAGAAGAGTTCACTGAAGCAGCAGCAGCACAGAATCCAATGCAATCTACTCTGTAGCAGACTCTGTGTCTCAGTTAAATCCAACTCCAAACTTCACCAAGTTTAAGTGGGAATTAACTCGGCCATAAGTGTTGTTCTGGCCTTCTGCAAAGATCTGAAATTCTGCCAGAATTTATACCTGGAATGGGCTTGTTATAATAATTTCAAATTAAGGCACAATAACATTTTGTACTTGCAGGTGGCACAGAGGAACCAAAGGGGCTGATCTTGTAGCAAAGAAATTAAAATAAGATGTCAGTTAAATTAGTTAACTGCATAGCCAGAGCCAATGTGAGATGCTTCAGTGCATCTTAAGACCTTGAGTTACAAGGTAAAAGCAGGCCCAGTGATCACAGCAGCCTGTTGGTCTGCAGCTCTTTGCTCTCAGCAGCAGGCACGATATGGCAGTGTTTGCGTTTGATCATTCTGTTTGCTGCTATTCACATTCCCCAGTATTCGTCATTATTTTGATGAGATCTACAACCAGAAATGCTCATTAAAACAGCAGGTAATTATATACATTTTCCGCTTTCCTTTTGCTCTGCTACCTGAATTTAGCTATGACCCTGAATTCAGCTGCAGTCCTGAGGATGAACACGTGTGGAATGTGGACTGGGTGTTAACTATGTCCACAAAGTACCTCCTGTTCCTTGCTGGTAGCTGAAAGGCAAGCAGTTTGTTCAGGGTCAGAGAACAACACATCCCTCCAGGCCACGGAGCCCTCAGATTGCAGCTCCTCCTCTGAACTGCAGACAGTTTATGGACTTACATCCACCTTATGGACTCACTTTGGAAGATTCCCTGTATCTTTGAGCCAGTGAAACCATGAAGTGAGTGTTCATGTAAGCATCAAAATAAACATTTTACTAAGAAATTCCCAGAAGTCCATGGCCCTTGTTGATGGTCTCCTGAGTCCAGGAACCACGCTAGTGTTTAACTGAGCTAAGCTCTCTTGGAAGCATGGGCAGCAGGATACAGACAATAATAGATCATGGGGTTCAGTCCCTGCTTTGCTCCCCATTAGCACCAAACATTTCTGTGAGCAGGCTCAGTCTTTGGTTGTGTTTGCAAACCTTCCCGTGTTTCCAGTTTGTAATGAAATGTAAATTCAAGTCAGTTTTGACTGAGGTGTGCTCCTGTTCCTGAGGCTTTGTGCGCTGCCTCGACGACAACCGGTTTTACACGTAACATTTAGCTTTTCTTTAGTCTCTCTGATCTGATCTCTCATCAGTTCCTGGGGGAATTTGTTTTATCATGTTCCCAGCTCTTCACTTTCACACATCTAAAGCATCATTTTTCTGTTCTGAAAACCCAGCATCTGTTGATGTTCATACTGAGCAAAATGAAATAACAGAGGCAAGGGCATACGAATAAGAGCACTAAAAACATCACAGTTGGTTGCCATTTCCAGGAACATGCAGTACTTCTGCAAGACACTACTATGATTACCTTGCATTTGGAAGTACTGCAAACTCTTCCAGCAACTTTCATGGATGTTTGCCTCAGAACTGAATGGCTCCAGTTTAATTTAAATGTAAATGAAAAGTACATAGAGTTTAAATGTTTAACAGACACATGGAGGATTTTGCACAGAGCAGAATTGTTCACGTACTGTGTTCTGTAGTGCTTATTATTCATTTATTGCTACATCTAAAATCTTTAATCAGATCCAGATGATATTCTCCCTCCCTCCCTCCCCATCCATGTAGATGGCCTTTAGGAAGATGTCCCCAGAACTACGCCAGCTTGGCTTCTGTGAGATACTGCTGGTTCCCTAAATCCTGGCTGGAAAACAGCTTTCATGATTGCAGAGCGTAACTAATGCCTTCTAATACTTTCTTTGCAATGAGTAGCAAAATCCAGGCAAATGCAGTCATCAGTTCCTGCAGCAATTCCAGATCCTGGCAGAGTCTCCTCAGGAGCTCCTGGCCTCTTGTCACTGCAGTAAACTGCATGTTTGAAAAGAAGGGCAACAGGGAGTCTCTTTAACTTGCAGCTTGCAGAGGTTTTAGAGGGATTGTTCTACAGTCCCAGAGCTCAGAATAAGAAGGCTTGTCCATATCTTTAAAGCCTCTATTATGTTATACTTTGTACAGCCATTTTTTCTTAGGAGCCCACTATACTTGTAAAGTCTTTCTTACTGGTAATTTAGGTGTTATTCTGGACATTCCATTGCTGTCAGTATGGATTTTGATCTACTTTATATCTATATTGTCTCCAGACTCTTCTTTTGCAATTAGAAAATGTTATTTTTTTAACAAAAGCACAAAATAGGATAAGGTCCATACTTTTGTTACACATACCTGTAGTACAACAATGCTTTTCTCCCTGCCCTGGGCCTGAGGACATCCAGTTGGGTGAGCAGTAACAGGGCACCTGTTTAGACCTGTTCAGAAATTACAGTTCTGATATGATTTTTCTTTTCTATGAAATAGCTACAATACAGGGATTGCAAAAAAAAAAAAAAAAAAGTCATCTTGGCTGCCTGAATTATTGTATCTTCCAGTTCTTACTACAGTTTATTTAATACATCTGACAAAAAATATTCCATTTTTTATCACCTCCAGCCTTTGCCAGCCTGGGCTTTTCCTTATTTCTTATATCTGTTCAAATTAATAAGTGTAGAATTTGCTTTAAATGCCATAACATTAAAAATAGATAGATTGAACCCTACTGAATTTCACATTATTTTTAATTCTCTGACTTGCACAGAGATCTCTAGCGTGGGAACCTGTGAATAGTGTGGGCAATTCATTCTTCACACTGTCCAAGAGCTATGGATTTAATCCTATATGTGACAAATTTGTCAAATTAACAGCTTCGTCAACGTTGTTCTAGCTGCTGTGGGGGGGAAGTAAATAGAGATGGAAAATGCACCCAATCTCACTAGGAGCTGGCTCCAACCTTGGCTAAGATGTAGCAACCACAAAAGTGGGTGATGGTGATGCTACAGGGAAAGTTTTAAAGCAGGTTTTGTGGTACAGGAATTTCTGGGTGGGACACTGCCCGAGGCTGGACCTCAGCTCTCCTGCAAATGCAAAATGAACACAGTGTACAAAGTGAATGCAATGCATTAAGTACCCACAGCTTTATATATGTGTTTGCTCTGCCCAGTTCATGCAAAGAGGGGCTGAATTCAAATCAACAAGGTCTGGTTGGTAACTGACACTTTCACTCCAAATATTGGGCTGAACGTAGAATACAATATACCAGTGGGCACTATGTGACAACAGAAGTTCCCCAAGCGTTTTAGCAAAAAGTAATTATTGAATTTACTCTGCAGAACAGTTATGTGATAAATAATTTCAATCCTTTAGTACTCACTTTAAAGAAGCCACATAAATAATTACTGCTTTACTGACAGCAGTTTAGTTGGTCTAAGAACCCAAGATTAATAACACAGTCTTGGACTTCTTCTCTGGAATAGCTTAGGTGCCATTTCTAGACATTATATATCTTTATCTTGGACTCTGATTACTGTCAGCTCATCTTGACCAGAGGAGCTGTGAACATGTAGCTAAAATGGACATTTCTTTCATCTCACTAAATCTCTTTTCCTTAATGCCTTTTTTTTTGCAATAGTCAGGATTCTAGTGAGGCAATCTTAATATATTATTTTAATCTGGGAAATTAGTTGCTGTAGGTTCTGGTTATACAGATCAATGGACAATAAAAATCATTTTGACTCGAGCGAGATTTCCTTTTGCAAGGATGCAAAGAGAATACTGAAATCATTTTGACTATTATTGTTTTGGAGACTGAAATTCAAATGCAAGGTCACACAAAAGAAATATTGCACTGAAATCGCTGATAAAGGGAAGTTTGCTGTTTGCTACAGCTATAATTGTCTGCAACTGTGTAAAGATAAAATACATTAAAAGTTTAAACAAGTAACAATTGTTATGTTAGGAGGGACAACCCCCTCCCCCATACTATTATAAATTGTGTTCTAAAGAAAGAAGAAAGGAAATATTTTTGAAAGCTTCTAGCTGACATGGGAATCTAAGTTTCATCATGAGTGACAGGGGGTCAAAACCACCTGGCTGTATCTTCAAAAGCATTTTTTGAAAGTAATTGGACTATAGTTGCTATTTGAACACTCTGCTAGGTCTCCATTCGCATTTGAGGAGTTAAGTATGTTTTAATGTCTGTGCCTATGTGATTTAGACTTTAAGACTTGTTCAATGTCTTTTACTACTTGGGCTTCCAGCTGCCTAGTCACTTATGAAAGCAGGATTTAGCTGTTCAAATCCTTTAGACCTTGTGGTGCTTAGTGCAATGGCATGAAAAAAATTGAACCTGGCTGCTTAAAGATAGAGCTTGAACACTCAGCAGCACGTTATAAAATGCCTACTTAGGCTAGGCTTGAATTCAAAGCCAAAATCACAGAAGTGCCCATGGTGTTTATTGAACAGGGTCCCGTTAGTGTCTGGAGAGAGTGATCAGATGCCTTTGTGCAAATGAAGAATGAAGAGTCAAAACCAGAATGTGCTTTAGTTCACAGTGTTGCTGATAGTCCTGGTTGCTCGTGCCTGCCTGGGAGCCAAAATATCATGGGGGAGCTGCTTGTTCTTTGCCCCAGTAAAAACCAGATTTTTTGATTGGTCTTTTAACATTTGCAGAGTTCTGTTTTTACTCTAAAAGGTTTGAGAGGGACCTTCACCTGGCTGTTTTAACTCTAGGTTGCATCTCAGTATACTTGTGTCTGGAGTGTAACACAGTCTTCAGTTCCTTTCACCCTGCTTTTGTTTAGAATAGACATGAAAAGCAGGGATCTGTGGAATGAGCTGGAGAATCTCCAGTACTACTCTGACACTGGACTGCTGTGTAACTCGTGTGCTTTGGCTGTTTGGTTTTAACTTACTGTCCCTGAAACGTAATTTTCTTCATGATAAAATGTGAGGGAGAGGTTGCACTTCAGAGACATATGCCTGGCTATAAAACATTAGTTTTTTCACCTCAGTGTTTCCAGGTCTCCTGGTAACGTCCCTAATGTATTCATTAGAGAGACAATGGATCAGTGTGGCACAGAACCAGCATAAGATTCACAGCAGGAGATGTGAAACAACAGTATTGAGAAGGGAATTATTTTCGTGTATGGAATAGAAATAACCTGAAGATCCATTATTTGGTTTTGATTTCCACAAATATTTTTCTCCCTCTTCTTACATTTCCACTCAGAAATTGCATTTCTGTAGAAAGACCTTGTATTTTTCCCTTTTTTGAAGTGAAAGGCATATACTGTAAACTGTTGTCTTAAACAGTAATGACTTGCTCAGGACTCCTTGCTGGTGACCAGTGAACCACAAATGTATCCTGAGGTGAACAATGGGAACAAGAGATTATCACATTATTTACTTGAATTCAGTAGGAAATTTTGACTGAAGGGGGTCTGTGTATGTGTTTGTTCCCCAAGAACATTTGAGTGTTTGACCTAAACACATTAAGTAGGCATGAAAGTGTGGGGATGGTTTATTTCAATACTGCTTTGTTTTTACCAGAATCCAAGCCTGATGCTCGTTATTTCTACTTCATCGTGTGTTCTATCAAATGAGGAAACAGACCCAAGAGGTGACTAAACCTTTTCTATCTGGCACCACGTATAATCTATTGTAATATTCCTTTTATGTAAGTCCAATATTTTTGCAGTTAATCACTGCCAGCTAACTTATACAACTAGAACTGATGTGGGAGTGGCAAACTGTGAACGTTTGTAACAAGACTTTAGCAGACACTCTGAAGACCAGGAGTTACTGTGAAGGAATTAATAAAAGTCAATGACTCAGCCAGTTCCAGACATAAATCCTAAAAGTGATGAGAAATGTTGCAACAAATTGATTCCATTAGACTTCAGATTGGAGGGCTTGTCTACTAAAATGGGATTGCACTCAGTTATTTGGATTATTTGTAGCATACTATTAATAATAATATTTTTATCTTTGAATTATGTCAATGATTACATTTGTTCAAAGTGTCTGTAGCCTTTTTATGAGAACAGTCTTTCAGTCCTGAAATTTCCCATCCTATAAACTGCCAGTCAAATTCTGGGAGTCTTATGGCAACCTGGTTTTTTCTGCTTCACCTTCCTCTATTTAACTGGAAGATAAGTGATAAAAGGAAATTAAAAGCAATGCAAGATAAGAATTCTAGCCAAGATTTAGGAGGATACAATAAGCTCAGCATACCCATGAGATTGTTATCATCAGAAGTAGATCAAACCAGGTCCAGCCACACTGAACCAGATCCAACTGCACCAAAACAGATAAATGCCCAGTTTTTCTCCCTATTCCTACTAAATGTGAAAATAACTTTGCAAAATCTGTGCCAGGTTTTGCTGAATAATACCTGGCATCTCAAGCTCAGTTATTTGTCAGCACACTTTGGGCCACTGCCCTGTCTACCCAAGGACTGACTCACCTTTGAAAGCAGGACCAATCTGGATTCGCAGTTTCTAGCAAGGCTGCAGATAAAGAAAAGTTTGATATTAGAACCACAATAGCTCAGATTTTCAAATCTAGAAGTTTAAAGGTATGTATACACGTTGATTTACATCTATGCGCATACAGAGATCTCTAAAGAGTAGCAGACTTGCATCTGACTAAAAAATTTGACTTATAGCTGGGAAATAGGAGTTCAGCTGAAATAGACAGCTAAGGTTATATTAACCCAATAAAAAATGTGAGTTCTGACTCGAAAAATCCAGCATCTTTTAATAGAAGTCAAGCGATTTTCTCATTTGTCTGGACAACTTCTATCAAGTTCATTACTCTTTCTTGATTAAATCTTTTCTAATGATTTCTGCCTGAATGAGAAGCAGAGAAATGGTAGTCACAAATCACTCCTTAGACAGACTGTGACAGCAACGTATATAACTCATTTATGTTCAGCTGGATGTAAATCTTTAATTCTTCCTCTTAACTGTAAGGAAAAGGGTTCCATCAGCAACAAATATCCTAAGGGCCTAAATTCTAAGATAGGAAACTTCTATTGTGTTATAGTTGGCAGTAATTAGAAAATTGGAAAAAAATGTTGCAAGTTTATCAGGAATAAATGTCATTGTGAAAAAAGGGAACCAGTGTAATAATGCTAAACATTTAAGTTATTACAGTCCATTTATCTCATAGAATTTATGTAGCTGGAGGAGAACAAAAGGCAACTTTTGCCTCTCCTGTGTATTTCTATAATTGGAGTGTATAAACAGTTTGGTCTGTGATTTGGAGGACTTCAAAATGAGTGACAGACACCTTTTGGCTTGAGTAGAGTGACTTATATAGGAAGAGCATCCTAATCAAGACCAATAGCTACCAAAGCTTCAATCAAATCTTCCAGTGAAAGTTATAGGTGAATATTCGGTTTATCCAAAGGATACTGTTCTTACATTCTACCCTTGACACTGCCATGGTGCTCATGCCTGCACACAACACTGCCCTTGGCTCGGCCTCACAGGCACAGGTGCTGCCAGACAGGGGGGTGCCAATCTCACTGCAGTGGGAACCAGAGTGTTTCTTACCCTGGAATGCACAGCTCTGCATTTTGCATGGTGTTGGCATCTTTATTTGGATTTAAACATGAGTTAGAAAATAGAGGTGGGCTCAAAGGGTGCTCTTTTCCCCAGGCAGCAGTCACTGGGAGAGACAGAAGGACTGCAGCCTCTTAGCTCCTTGGGCAAACCTTTGCTTACAGAAAATTGGAAGAGTCTTAGCTGCACAACACAACTTCCCTCAGCTTGGCCTTACAGACAGAAGGGAGAGGAAAATATCCTTTTCCCTCTCAATCACCTTTCATTTGTTATTTTTCTCTTTTATCTACTTTTGCTCATAAGGCTGATTGTAAATGTCACTTTTTCTGACAGAGAACTGGGCTGCTCTGAGCGAGATAACAAACATGTGCTCTTTCTCCCACTTTCCTTATATAAAATAACATTTCTTATTCTATTTGCTTTGCTGCCAGCTCTTATCTGTAATTTGGATCATAGACCAGGACTGTCTTGTTCCAGGAACACTGAATAATATAATGACTGGCAAATTGTGAGGATATTTTTCTTTTTTAGTTTTTTCTGTTGTTCTGAATTTTTGTGATGTTTCAAAATAGATTTGGTAACTATTCATACCCTATAGAAAAAGCAGAAATAAAAGCCTTTTATCCTCTTCATTTCTGGATGCTATGTTGGCTTGTTTTCAAGTGCTGTCTTTCCCTTCTTTATTAAAAAACAGAGATGGCTTTTTTCAGTGATGCTGATGTGAGTCAAAGTCTGATCCAAAACTTACTGCTGTTGGTACCAAAAATTTTGGTCATTTTCCACTGGTGTGGAACACCAGTACAACTGGTGTGTTTTACTGTATGGGGGGGGAAAGCAGGTCCCTCTCTTTCTTTCAAACAATGTCATTAGCATTCTGGATGAACAAAAGTCTTTCTGCTGTTGCTCTGGATTCCTGTCACCTTTTCCACCTCTTGTGACTGTTTGAACACCCCTTTAGACTATATAGTCTTTTGGAAAATGACCCCAAAAGTTTGAGCATATACAATCACTAATACCATGGATTTCTGGATTTGATTCTGGCT
Source organism: Margarornis squamiger (assembly GCA_035222235.1). Classification (NCBI taxonomy): domain Eukaryota; kingdom Metazoa; phylum Chordata; class Aves; order Passeriformes; family Furnariidae; genus Margarornis; species Margarornis squamiger. Next base: position 14,249,142 of record JAWWTY010000035.1, on the reverse strand, counting down.
TTTAGACCCCTCCATTGTATAGATCTTTGGGATTAATAAATATAGGTTATAGAGCCACTTCCAGAAACTCCTCTCACTAATCGTGGTGCCAGAACAGGGACCAGCAAGTAAAATCAGGAAGAGCTGTATCACAAAAGAAACCTTTCACTGCTCATTGTTCACCAAGAGAAACTGAACTGGAAATCAGTGACAAGAAACACTCGAGCAGAACCTGCCTCGAGTCAAGAGTGTCCAACAGGGCCTGGACAAGGCCACGTTCCCTCAGTTCACTGCTGGGTTTTGAATGGTAAAGGGTGACATAACCCTCAAAATGGGAATCTGTTCGTCTTCCCTTGCCTGCACCCTTTGAATGGTGCTGAGATAGCAGAGAATTGTGCTCAGTGACTGGGCTTTCTGTGCTCCTGCCTAAAGAGGACTTGAGAAACTTGAGAAACGAATAATTTCTGCACTATTACTTACTGTTAGAGAAGCAGTCCTAATAAATTCAAACCAGCTACTTCTTCATTCATGCCCTTGGCCCGTGTGTATGGCAAAAATGCCTTCCACAGAAACTGGCATCTGAAGAGCCCCAACATCCATCACATGCCAAGTTCAAACCACAAAAGTAAATAAGGCAGAGAGAGGCAGCGCTCAGCCAGCAGCTGCTATTCCAAACACCAAGGCAGGCCAGAAGGAAGCAGGAGGCCCCAAACATGAGCCAAAAAGCAGAAGGGAGGTATGGACCCAAAGCAGAGCCCTCAGCAGGGCTGCAGTGAGGCATTGGCTGCTGCAGAGTCAGCCAGAGACGGGCACTCAGGTGGCACCAGCCCCGTAACTTAATTGATGCCAATTCACAGCACTTCAGGATCTACTTCACAGAGAGTCTGGGCTCGTGGAGAGGATGTTGTCAGAAAGCTCTTGGCCGGCGATGGATTGCTGTAAATGAATGTTTACAAATAAGCCACTTACCACCTGGGCTTTGTAGATAGCCACAAATGTCTGTTTATCACAGAACCTCATTGTCCACAGCCAGGCAGAGCAACGTCGGGTGCCAGTGTTAAAGGGAAAATGGAAAATGTAGCGATGGCAAGAAGGGACATTTGCAGTATCTGATGTAGGTTCTGACAAGACCAAAGCTGAGGAGTTAAATGAGCTGAAGAGGTATTTATGGGAAGGGAAGTAACCAGCTTGAAAGGATGAAGAAGGAAACAAGACCTGTGAAGATATTTGATTACCACAAACAGAGACCAGCTGCCTCACACATCCCAGACAAATAAAGTTTGAGTTACATTTTATTTCATTCTATAAAACCCACCATCTGTAGGAAGAAAAAGCAGAAGGTAGAAGTAACAGAACCTCTTCCCTATGCTGGTCCCAAAAATTAGTACTGAGAAAGCCCAGTACTTGTAGCCCACATAGGAGGCAATTGCCTATATTTTGTGACATCTGCTCTAGTTTCACTTGAATAGACAATGCCAGATAAGTGAAAGAGAATGGTTTAGGGAATGACTACACAAGTGACAAAAAATAAAATTGTTCTTGAAGGCCGTGGGAGGCACCTAGTGGTAGTGATGCACTTTAAGAATGTTAATTGCCAAATAGATAACTGAAAATTGTGAGTTTTAAACGTGTTTAAGTGTCATGAACTAAAAATACTATTCAAACTGAAAATGCAAAAAGTATTAAAAAATGTTTGGAACTAATGGTCAGGTTATAAATCTAGGTCTCAAAATGCTGAAGACCAGGATGCTACCTATTTATGCAGTTAAAACAAGGGGCCACAGCTCTGGTCCCTCCCTCATGCTCTGCAAAGGAACCAGTTACAGCTGCCACGGGCATGGTGCTTGTGCCTTAGACAGCAGCAGAGAGGTACTGGTTATACAGATTTTTGTTATGCCTGAGTATCACTGTTATCAGGTATGAGAATTTTATAGTTTTCTGGCAGGAATATCATGAAGGAGTATGAGGGATTGTGGCCATGACAGCAAGTGACCAGGTCTGCTGTGGTTTTTGGGAATTTCTTATTTAGCAGAAGAGTTAATATTGCTCCTGTTGGCACTCCCCATCACCCCTGTCCCTCCCAGGCAGGTAGCTCTGTTCCTCTGAACATGGGAGTTAATGTGCACTCTGACCCATCAGCAGATCCTGTGTGTGACCTGTCCTTCCTGAATGGATGTTTCTTGACTGAAAGCAGGTATTTTTGGCCGGGATCCTGCCATGCTGGCAACTGGGAGAGTTTGGAGATGTGTATATGCAGTGTGTACTTTGTGCATCACTTTCATAGAATGAACTGAGTTGCTGTTCACGAGCCTTGACCCAAGCAAAGAATAAAGCTCTAGCCTATCTTTGGACTGCTCACTTTGCATGGCAGCTTCTGGAGTTGATTTTTTCTTTGTTTGTTTCTTTAGGTGGGGAGTGTTTGCCTTGTTTTTAGTGTTTTTTGTTTGGTTGGGTTTTTTTGGGTTTTTTTCCTCTTTAATTGCATCTCTAAGTTCTTACTTTCTCACTGGGAAAGTGCAGTATTTCACAAATTACAGTACACGGAAAGAAAGTAGAGCTTAGCTATTTTTCGAGCTTCCCAGTGTGCATTTCTTCTGGTGCCATTACTGAGGCTGAAAAAAATAGCTCTATTAAACGAAAAGCTTTGATACAGAGGAAGAAGATTATCTGATATTTCTTTCCTTGTTAAATTATTATACTGATGCATAGCCAGAAAGGACTGTATTTTTCTCGCAGAAAGAACATAGGACCAAACATTTTCGTAATGGGAAGATGTTATTAAAAGTTGCTTTACAAAATGTTTGTCATTATGAGTTGTGGATAATGTAAGAGTTACAGGGGAAAGACAGGCTGGTATTTCAGGGAGTTTGCAGGCACACAGGAGCTCTGCAGAAGGATTTAGGTGGTTGAAGGAAGGGAACAGCTGAGTGGGATGTGAGTGAGGAATGATGTCAGGGCTGGGGAGCCCACTCGAGGTGGGGAGCCTTGCTTCAGCCTGAAAGCAAAGCTGCTGTGTCTGCAGGAAACAGGACTAAAGGTGTTTTCCTTGCCTCAGACTTTCTCACAGTTGCCTTAGGTGGTCCCTCTTGGTGTGCCAACATGTGTGGGCACTTCTGTGAGACATCCATGTCCCAGACCTGAGCTGGAATTGCACAAGGCAGCAAGTGCTGGGCTTCAGGCTCCTCAGTGCCTGGGTTTGTGGTGCCTGCTGGGTCTAGTCTGTTAATAGACTAGACAATAAGTTTGATTTCTGAAGTTCATTTGATTTCAACTGCAACGGATTCAAAGAGAAAGTATTCATAGACACAACTTTTTTGAAGTCATGGCAAAATTCTACCCTTTTCTGTCCTCTGAAATCCCCCCAAGTGGCTTTTCTGATCCAAATAATCTCTGCTTTAAGATGGCAGAGCACAGCATGAGTTATTTTATTTTGCAGCACGAATATATCCTGTACTGGGTATCTGAGGAAGACTATTCAGCAAGTATAAAATAACAACTGATTTTGTCAGAAATGCCTTGTACACTGGAGGATCTTCAGACAATCAGAAAGAGGCTTTCACACATTTTTTTTTCCTTCAGCTACATTGTAGAATAGAATGTGAAAATCCAGATTTGTGACATTCTGGGTGATTCCTGCTCCCCTAATGAACAAAAAAGAAAAGCCCACACTGCCAAACTGGGGTGGTTTTCATCTGTGACAAATGAACTGACATGATTTTTTCTGTGATTATTTGTTTTCCTTAATGGGTTTGGGGGGAGAGGAAGTTCCTTGGCAGTATTACAGAAGGAAGCAGCAACTGTGTAGAGAGGAGACATAAGTCATGTAGTACATCCTGGCTCTGCAGCTGAGCTGCAGAACAAAATGCTGTGCTCTCCCCTGCAAGATGGAAGTGATGCAAATTCCACCTCCCATGAGGCAATCTCTGGTTTTAGCTGGGAGAAGGTCACTCCTGAATACAATATAAGGAGTGAAAGAATAAAGGACAATAAAGGAAATATAATTTGGACTATAAGTGAATAAAAGGGAATAAAAGCACAGCCGTGGATGAGGAGTGCATGTTCAGTAAGGAATGATGAAGCATTTACTGCAGACTTTGCTGCAAAGACCCACTGAAACTGTTGGGTGTGCCTGTTCAAAACGATATTCTGTTCAGAAGAGGTCTGTGTGTGTGTAGCACCTCCATACTCAAAAGATGAATATTCCAAGGTTTGGCTGTCAGGGTTTCCAGAGCACCAACCAGCTCCTGCAGGATGTGAGGTCTGCAGACAAGAGCAAGGTTCAGTCAATTATTAGCTGCTGGTGTTATCAACATTTTACTAAACTATTTTCTCCTCCACACAGTGTGCATCTTCCTCCTGGTGATATTCTCTGTGTACCATTTGTCCTACTAAAGAAGTTTTGACATCTTTAATTAAGTTGTCTTCCTCAGGCTGTGATTGAACCCTGTTCCTAATACCTGAGGAGCAGAAAAGGCTTCAGCAGGCTGCTTAGATTCCCAACATTAAACTAATTTTTTTTTTGACAGGTGATAATCAACTTCTAGTTTTGATATCCCCTTAGTTTGAAGGTAGGAGAAATTATTTATGGCCTCACCAAATAATGGACAGTCTGGCTTTTAAGAACTAATTCTGGGATGCTTTTTGCATGCTATCTGTTGGTTTGCTGCTATTAGCAGGCAATATTAAGCAGCCTTTCAGGAATATAAAAACATAGTACTGAAAAATATCCTTCCATCAAGGGGATGATATGTAAACTTGCAGTATGTTCTATTGCCTACAGATCAGATATTTTAATGCATAATATATAAACTAAATGCACAATATTCAGCTCACCACTTGTGAAACATAATACACAGACACTTCCTTTTATAATTATGCTCTTTGCTGCTGCTGCAGAAAGCCATCCATGCGGATATTCCCAGTTGCTAAGCTTCAGAACCTAAAGCCTCCCACGCAGTCACCAGCAGAGAGGATGAAATGCCCACAGGTCAGTATGAGCACTGAGTTTTGCCTTTTTCCTCTATGAACACATACCTATCTATTCCTCCTCCCCCCTTTTTTTTCCCCATTTTGGAGATGGCACATTATGACAAATTAGTGGTACGTGAATGGCTAAATGAGGAGGTGTCACATCACTAAAGAGTCACATTTAGTTGATCTGTGTAGAATTTGAAACAAAAATGCCAGAAGGAAACATTCTACAAACAATATAATTTTAAGTTTTCTAAAACCTGCTATGTAAGACCCAGGTTTTCCAAGAAGCATTTGATATTTGCTTAACTCGAGACACTTTTGGAAGGTCAAAATTTGGTTTTGTTTCATTGTGCATTTTCTTCCAGGATATTATGAGCACAAACTAAAACTTTAGGCTTTTGCAGTGGCAAAGTTGTTAATTGTGCTGCAATTTTTTTCTTGTCTTGAACTGGTTTATGCTTTTATTCTCTGTTTGTAAGTAGATATAAGCAAATGCTTAGCTTGGAGAATGCTTAAAGAACACATGCAATGCCCAATCAAGCCTGCTTTTGTACATTAACAAGAGAAAATCACAGGGTGAGAGAAAATTTCAGTTGCATTTGGTAAAGGTAAATTAGACAGCCTAAAACTGCTCTGTTTGGAATTAGCCTGAGCAAATTAGCCATTGGTCAAGGAGGGTGTTTGGCAAAGACACATTGAACAGTGCTTAAAAGTCCCTTATGACTCAATTTTTCTGTCATGTGTCAGCACCTGGTGAAGATGCTGATGTCAGGGGTACATTTAGTACTGTAATCATCCTTGACAAGATGAAATATGGCCTCCAAATTCCAAGAACATATGGGATTATTGAGAAGGAAAATTGTGTGAACAAGGGCAATTATAGCAATAACTATCCGTGACATACTACATGGAGCCATCCAAGCATAACATAGATATAATGAAAATATTTTTAAAGGCAAACATGATGTAAACCAGCGCCAAAATGTTCTAATTTATTATTCTGTCACGAATGATAAATGTTAATAACCTCTGTGCTCCACAGAATAGCAAGAAAGCTTTCTTTATGTACGCCTTGCTACATGATTTGAAGGGATACAAAGGGAAGAAGGTTTATTTGTAATAAGTATTGAAAGAGCATGAAAAACCTTCCTCATCTAAATTCCAATCTTTAATTTTTTAGGATATAATTGCTCTAGTTATTTTCCGTCACACACCCCACCACATCTACACACCTATGCCACATTGAGGAGCCAGCTGGCAGCCTATTAATCATCTTGGAACCAGCTTTAACCTTGGAAACCTAAGCTACAGGATTGCATCCCTAGGATGGGGCTGTTTGTTCACTGAGATGGAACATTTCTGGATTTACATTATCATTTTTAGACAAAAGTGTAGTAGTACTAAAGTTTTAATACAGGATATAGGAGTTAAAAAAACGGCCACCAGAGCCAAAGCTTCGGTCCCTGAGCCACTCAGGCAAGGTCTGAGCCTGTGCTGGGTTTCAGCACTGGCTGTACTAACCTCCAGAAGCTCTTTCTGCTGGTAAGGCTCAGCACATTTCTTCTGTGGGCATAAATTCAACACAAAAACACTGCCTGCACATTGGCTGGGCACACCTGACACTCACAGTAGGACTTTCATGTGAGTCAAGCCCTGGTTGTTTCACTGCAACAATAGCACTGACGGGAGACCGTAATTGCTATGCTGTTGGTTAAAATCCGTGTCGGAAGAATCATTTTAACAAATACAAAGTGGTTTTAGGAAATTAAGGTTTCTTATTTATTTGAGGGGAAAAAACAACAAAACTAAATTATTTTACTACTTACTGGCAAAGTCAGTCTTGCTACATAACCTATTTTTAAAACTCACATCTCATTCAATTAAGATTTCATACCATTGACAAAATGATGCTGTCCTGAAAAAAATACTGCAATAGCTGCTATATACAAGCCCATAAATAAACTGCAATACTTTCAAGCTTCAAAAGAGTGAGGACAGGAAGAGATTGTTTAAAGATTCATTTGAACACTTCTTATTCAGTACATTTGCTTCACTCAGTACCAACAAAAACACATTGAGTCAAACAAGAAGAATGGACTTCGATGGCAACAGAACATGTTTGTTCTTTGTGGTTTTTTTACTAGTTTATCAAAAACAAAAGAAACCCCATCCCCAGTGCAGTATTATAAATACAGTGCTCCTGCTCCAAACCTCATGTGACATGAACAACAAGATAAACTGCTTCATCACAAGCCACGTTCAACAGTTAAAGCACGGGATGCAGGTTATCCACGGTGGATCTCAGGAGATACAGCATAATAAATGCTCCCTCGATACAGAATACATCTATGTCACATTCAAAAGTATAAAACCAAATACATTTTCATGCTCATCTTATTTTTGGTGAGCAATTTTAAAACAGGGTATAGCTGGATGAAAAAAATTATTTAGCCCTTCATACTACTGTCATTCTGTGCTGTCATTGGTATGTCACATGTATTTTCAAATGGACTTTGGGCAGTGATATCAGGACAGGAGGAAATGCAGGCAGTGAAAATTGTGTAGAGGGGAATAATCTTAAAATTATGATTTTTAAAAAAACCTTTTGTATGTTGTCTGGTTCATTCACAGAACTGCTTGTGCTATTATACAATAATTAGAAGAGAAATGATCAAGGAGGGTTTCGATCTATATCTCTGGTCACAGTGTAAAAAAACCAAAAACAAACCAAAAAAACAGACCCACAACACAAAAACTCATATGCTCCAGTATAAAAAATATGCTTAAATATGTTGTCTGCACACAATACAAACTCTGAACTCTGTTATCACAGTACTGTTCTGTTACAATCTCTTCTGTACATTCCAAGGGCTCCGTCTACTGTGTCTTTTGGGGGGAGAAAAACCATTTTCAAGCCAAGAAAAGCCCATATATTTGCACAGTTGTAAGACAAAGCAATGCAGAAAAGGGTAGGGAAAAGCCATGCACAAAAGCCAAAATAAAGACACAGCCATTTACATATTTAGCTTTTACTGACCCTCTGTTTAGAGTTAGTTGTCAACAATTGGAGTTATTTAGCATTAGGAAACACACGATTAAAGCCTATATATGTCATGCATGTATATGTGTGATATGCAGTATGCCACACTGGGCTCTGTTCCAGCTGCAGAAATCCAGCTTAAATCTGGTGCAAATAAGTTAATTTCTTTAGAATGTTTTAATTTGTACTCCCAGAAAAACTTGGGTAAGGTCTGGGGTTTCAGTTTAGGGACCACATGAACAAGTCTTGGCCAGGAAGGGGAAAAGGGAGAAAAGATTGGTCCAAACTGAAAAAGATCATTTTTCTTAGTGCGTGAAGGAAAAATGGACAAAAGCTGTTTGGGATAAAACAGAAATTAAATGCATTGAGTTTTTCTAAACTTTCAATTCTGTGTCTTTTGGATTAAACACTTCACTAAATTCAGTACTAATTGATAGGTGTTTTCTGATCCCTAAGGATCAATTTACTTTTATTTTCTTTTTGATAAATTTACAATCCAATAGAAACTTCCCATTCTGCAATTAGGGTGTAAATATCTGTTCTCTTGGAAATCAATAGAGATATCTTGCTGGGTTCATTGGGACCAGAAATGGTCTGAGCTGCTGAAGATACAAACATTTAATTAAATTTTTAAAAACCCACAAAAATCAACACAAAGCCTCTTAGCAAAACATGAGGTTGAAGATTTGCATATTTTCTGCCTGTTGTAGTACTTTGGTAGCTCAGTGTATTGGGAAAGCTAATTACCTTGGTGACTTCTGCAAACCAGGACACCCAGATTGAGAGGGAGAGAGCTACTGCAAACAAGGGAGGGCTGGGGAGGAGACACGGCTGCAAAGCCACTCTTGGGAAGGGGAGCTCAGCTTCGGAAAGTGCTCTGGACACGCTGGCTGCTGAGTAGGTCCTAGAGCAAGGCACAGACTTGGGGGCTCGGACTTAAACTCTGGGACTTAAACTCTGCTTTGCTCCAGCTGGGAAGGTGCATGGTTGGTACAGCCCAGGTTGCAGTCCCTTGTGCTCCAAACACCGCTCTGAGAACCTACAAAACATCGGTCCAAACAAAAATTAGAGGGTTTTTTTCCTCCTTAAAGATACTTCATAGCAGTACTAAAGCAGCAGCTATTAAGTGCTGAGCAGAGTTTAAAATCACAGAAGAGACTGCAGAGATGTACTTAAAAGCTGTCTGCAGGTAACAATACACAGGCTTATTTGTAGGCTGGCTGTCTTCACAGTGTATCGTTATGTTACATCTTTGTGGGAGGGATTCAGTGTCTTGAAAGGAGCAGTAAAAGGGAGAAAGATAAGTCACAGTGCCAGGTTTTGATTTCTAAAAGCTACAGTGAGTTTGAGAAATGCACTCGATGGACAGTTGTTGATTGCATCCCAAGGCTCCATGAAAAGCAGTGGAATAATTTGTATGGAGATATATCAGCAGACACAAATCAGTAATATAGAGGCTGTGGGTTGCTATAGGGAAACCTTAGCCATTTCTGATTCTCATAGATAAGATGTCAACAGGAAGATCTAAAATACTAATAGACCAGATCACATAGGAGATTTTCATGTTACATGTGCTTTTTATGTGCAGAGAGACGTATGTGTATATCAGCTTTGCTTATCCATGCCCACGCTGGGAGCAGAGTAGCTGGAACCTGCTTCTCCCTCAAGTCTTGACTTCCTTGTAGCATTTAAATTAATCACCATTCTACATATTTTGAATTAAACTTCACTTCGATAACCGGATTCTGTAAGGCAATAAATGTAAACAGAGAGAGCACAGCGAGTCCGGAATAGCCCCACTACATCACAATGGGAAGCATTTCATTTTAGAGCACAGAAATCCATCTTCCCAGAGGTATGTTGCCTTCCCTCAGATCTGGGAGCTGGAATGATTCAGAGAGCAATAAGCCCTTTTTGCGTACCTAGTGTTTTCATCATTGCTGACAAAACCATCCAGTGTATATTTGTGCTAGTTATTTTTACAGACATTGCTAATAGCCAAGTGGTAGAACGTGTTACAGTTTGGAAGGCAAGCAGAGGAGGGCTATTTACTCAACAAAACAATATGGCAATTCCCAATTTGTTAGGCAGTGATTAAAAAAAGATGTTTTCTCCTGTTTTTCACAGTGAGAAAAAGCTGCTGGACACGGTGTCAGAGGTCCTGAATGTATGGCTTGATTTTCTCCGAGGAGCTGGTCCTACTGTCAGACTGCTGATAAATCAATGCGGTTGGCTGAGTTGGTGCTTTTATCCCAGGTGTTCAGCTTTGTGGGGCTTGTGCCTGGCCTGTTCCCAGTCATCTGGAAAACAAAATTGTATAGAAAGTACATTTATTTATTTTGCCAAACCACTCTTGCCTGGATGAAATAAAAGCTTTGAAAGCATCTATTACATTACAGTGTTGTCACAGGGTCTTGAGAGCATATGCCATAAAGGATTTCTAAACAGTTATTGCCAGGATCTAAGGTGATTGGCAATGACCACTTAATAATATCTATCACTTCAGATGTCTGGTTCTTTATAAAAACAAACGTCTTTTGCCGCAAGACAATTTAAGGAGAGGTATAAAAGCATATTCACATGTTGCCTTAAGAGTTTATCCCTCAGGCTTAAATGTAAGAATGCCCTATCAGAAAGCCATCCCCATCAGAGCAATACATTGCCAAAATGCTGCTGGAATGCAGAAGTCCATTACAATTGGTGGGAAAGATCTTATTGAACCATACTCCAGAGTTCATAAACCTTTGTTTACTTCTACTTGATAGTTAACCAGAAAGCAGAATTTTCTCCTTTGCTTTAAAACAGATATTGTATCTGCAACTTAAAGCTTGCTGATTCCACCTGTCTACATCATGCACTAGGTTAGTACTAAAAATACTCATTTCCCTTCTCATGTCCTGTTCTTTCCAACAGAATTTAATGTGGAACACTTTGAAATAAAATCGAGGGTGGGGGGGAAAGGAGGAATACTCACAATGTCTGAATTGAAGGGTTTCACATTGATGTTGCGAGTGGAACTGCTGGTAAGGGACCAGACCTTGGTTTTGTGCTTAAAGGCAGCTCTAACCTTTGGGGGAAAGAGTGAATCCAGGTAAAAGATTTCTTTTGGAAAGAATTGTGTTTATTTTCACAGGTGTAGCCTAAAATTAGTTCTCTATTATCCCTCCTCCACATTAATGTCACTGTGCAAATAAACAACAAACAATCCACCTCTAAACTTTTCTTTGTATTTATGATCTTATTTTAAAAATTAACTTTACTCTTCAGTTATCCATATTTTAAATACAAAGTCTTGGGTAACCTCACTTATGTCTCATTTCATTGGCAGTATTTTTGCATTATCTGGGTAATCAGATCCTCCCAGATTTCCAAGGTGAAACTGTGTTACCATCCATCTCATTAAAAAGAAATAATTATAAAAGCAAAAACCCAAAGCTACAGTGCATATAAACATACATTTCCAGCATTTGCAGTCCTGGTTTGAAGGATTTCATAAAGTACCGTTACACTGATTTCAGCAGCTCACCAGGACATTTTCACACTTTCTAAATAAATATACAGCCCCAGGCTGGACCACAAGGTCCCCCATCCAGGCAGCCTCTCCCTGGAGCTCACACAGCCTTGATACATCCAGATGCCACACGACATAAACCAGCTGCCAGCCTGTTGTAAACTGAATTATTTAAAGATGCTGGATGAAACTCTCTAGAGATGTAGGAACATTCTTCACCATGGTGAAAATAATCAGCTGCATAAAGACAAGATGGTGGGACAGGCATTTTTTAGGCAAGTAGGTGAGATCTGTCCAGGATTACTGGTTGGGAATGATTGACCACTGTGATGATGCTGAGATTAAGAAAACATTTTTCAGACCATCTTGACTCATCCTCCTATGTTTCTTTATATTACGTGTGCATTGCTCTCCAAGTGCACTGGGAATAAGCCCTTTTTTACCCAACCACTTCTACAGCAAATCTAAGATTTCTTTTTACAAAATCTGAGTTTCACTTCTATGGTAGGAAAGAAATTCTCCAGAAGAGTTCTTGCTGCTCAGCTGAACAAGTATTTTAGACATGCACAGTGTATGATGGAGCCAGTAAGTCCTGCTCTCCAAAAATGACAGCTCACATCAGCTCTGTGTAAGGTGGTTTTTGAGGATACAAATTCTGAAACGTTTCTGAATTTAATTTCTCGTAAGGCTCCTGGAAAAATGTCACTGATTCAAATATTTGTATTTTATATAAAATATTTGAAGCTAGAATTTTTCTAGTCCTGTGAAAGAATGGAATGAGGAAATATTTTTCCTCCCTACCTGCCTGCTTAATTTTAGTTGATCTCAATAAAGATCAAGAATTTCATGGTTGGTCCTGACTCTTCAAACTGAATGTGGCAGAAATCCATCAGTGAATGGTCTGAGACTGAATAGATAATATCAATAAATAATGTCTCCACAGAAGAGCTGGAGTGCTACTGTCACACAGGAAGCAGCAATGGGGCAGAGCCACTTATTATATCCAGAAGAAAGAACTGTGGGAAAACGCAAGCTGTGTGTGCCTGTGCTGAGCAGTACCCCTGGCAGTGGTTTTCATAAGGAGCATTTGTTATCAGTAATACATGTTGCTGAGCAGCATTTTCTGCTCTCTGCCACAGGAGAAGAGGATGCTGCAAGCCCCATTTACATCAGTCTTTCCTTGGCTTTATCCCAGTTTCTCTAACACAGCCTTAATGCAAAAAGATGCCACAGTCCACGGGGAAAACCTGAACTTCCTGCCAAGAAAAATACCTGGAATATCTTCTACTCTGTTTGGTTTCCCATTAAGGACTGCATGAGCAACATCCAAAAGTATGTTTTGCTGAGAATAATATTTATTTTCCTCTCTGGAACTGCAGAAATGACAGAGCTCCCCACCAGGGGCTGCCAGAGTGAGTCCTGCTGCCATTTTTTCAGCATCCTCTCTTGGCAGTGCAGTGGGTGCCCTGCTCAGCCCCTCCCGCTCTCAGCAGAGCTGCTTTCCTTAGCCTTGAACTGCCTCCTCTTACCTTTTTCCTTTGTTTCAAACCTTTCTTATGCTAATTAAAACCAATGTCGAGCATGGGCCAAAATGCTGGGAGTTACAAAGTCACTAACAGCCATGTATTAATTAAAGGAAAAAGGAAATCATTGACAGTGGAGAAAGTCTGTTCCTGTTTTACACTTAACTTCTTTGAATTTGGTTAACGCTGAGGTTGTTAACACCGTTTGCTTACATACCTCTGAGTTCAGAAGACAGTGAAACAGGAACATGAAAAATCCCTGCAAAGAGATAGAAGGGAGAAGGGTGAGCCCTGGCTGTGAGGAATCACATACAGTAATTTGTGTCTTGCAGTATCATAAAGAGCAGCTATTGGGAAGCTGGGGATCTATAAATACTACAGGGTGCACTAAACTGTGCCCCAAGAGAAACAGGAGAAACCTGCAGCATTACCTTACTATCTTGGCTGGAACTTACGCTGTAAAAAGGCACCTCTGAAACTTTTCAGTACTGAAGGAAAAATCTGGCTGAAAATAGGCAGGAATTCTGTTTTCATGACAACAAGAGAGCTTTTTGTTTGTGCTTGCGAAGACCAAGGCAAGGGAAATGCTCTTTGGGAAACACCAGCTCAGTGTTTTCCACATTAGAAAAGAAAGGTATTAGCACCAGGAAAATTTTCACAGCAGAATTTTGCTTTTTGTGGGCTTTTTGTCCAATGCAAAGTGAAAAGGTCTCATCCTCTTTTCCTCCCAAAATAATTTTGTTTTCTTCTGGGGAATATTCAGCCAAACTTACCTTTTTTTCTTTAAATTTGGATGAAAATTGGGACTTTTCTTATCACCTTATGGAGAAACCCCTGTTTAACTTTTTTGGTGTTCTCAAATGAAAAAAGGATTTACAGGAGTTTATTTTTTCTTCCTCTTTGTAATTGTTGTCTGGGAAAGAATTGTAACACACCTATGGGTTTAGACCTTTACCGAAATGTCTGCTTAAAGCTAAGCAGATGTTTACATTCCTTCTTGGACAGAGCTATTTTTCTGGATTTGTGTACCACGAAGATGAGGGTCTAGTTGTCTGCATGCAAGAGTGCAGCCCGTGGAATAGCTCCATTTTCTTCTTTCCCACAAACTTCTGTTTGCTTTCATTTAGCCTCAGCAACAAAGACTCAAATTGACACTGAAGAACTGGCCTGGTATCTCTGCTGAGAAATCCTGCCTGTGGTACACGGCACAGGAAAAATCAATTTCATTTCTCAAGCTCACATTTATTTCATTATTGCTACTGGAAACACTAAGGAGTGGGATACAAGTTCTGTTCAGATAAAAGCAATTGCCAGCACTGTGTGGTCAACACAGACTTAAAAGACAGAGGAAGGAACACAGAAAAAAAATGCAGTAAGCACAAGCATTTGAAAACATTACTAATGATCCATTTAATTGGATCTCAGCACCAGTTCTGTAGCCATCAACTTTCCCAACAGGTACTTACTTGTAGTGAATTGAAAACAGCAAATATGTACTGAAATACTAATGCGTGGGCATTGACAGCCAAAATCCCAAAGATCCATGAGCTCCCCAAGATTGGTAAGAGAACAGCAACAGCCTTAGCTGTTAGTCTGAAAGAGAAAATGAAACCAGAAAATGTGGTGAGACAGTTAAATTTCAGCCCACACCCCAAGAAGTTTATCAATTATGTTCTGGCAGCAAGGCAATGTGTGTAGCTCTGTTTAATACGAAATACTTTTAATGGGCAAGCCTTTTAATTATTTTTCATCTATGAAAATGGGGATAACAGAATCTTAGTATCACATGGGATAAATATAGATGGAGAGTCAGTAACTGAGGATGCAGGAGAAGAGATGGAGACATGGTCCTATAACTACTGCAGTCATATCTTCAGTTTACAGTGAAGCATCATTTTGTCAGGGAGGAGTCGATTGTAATAGTCAAAAAGAGAGGGCAAAAACTGAGAGAAAAGGCAGCATCACATAGAAAAACTAAACCCACTGTAGAGTACATCCAAAACACATTTGCTCAGCATACAGTTGAGTCAAGAAAACATGGTATTTCCCTTACAGAAAGTGGCTTGGGATTTTTAATCACCATAAATAGGAATAAACATGATGTAACTCTGCCAAACACAAATCCTCTAACACCCTGGCATTATTCTGCCACCACCCTGCTTTGGTCAGAGTTGATTCAGAGAAACGTACATCAAATATTGAAATAGCTTGTGTTTCTTGGAGATCCCTACTGATATATGTTCACTCTGCTCACTTTGGAGGACTTGGCAGAATTTCAATGAAAGGTAGTATGACAGCTGAAAAGTTAATAGCACTGAGAATACAAGAGGGATTTTTGGTTTTGCCTTACCAAGTTATGCACAGGGTGTTTATTATGTACAGGGTGTTTGCTATAGTGGAAGATGAACTGAATTGTAGCACATCACATAATGAAGCGATCACAGAAAGTTTTCTGCAGCAGCTGAATTCTGTGGACCAGATTTTATATAAAGAGTAAACAAAGGGAGCCACAGAGTAAATAAAGGAATTGCATTTAGAATTGTGAGATCACGGTGAGGTCTCCTGAGTGTTTGTAGCCATCTCCATTAAACACCAAAGAACCACTTTCCACAAGGAGATCATTTCCTTCGTCTGCAACAGGAATTAGGGGCAGCCAAACCTACCAGAGAGCTCAGGACCTGCAGAAGAGGTATGGGAGATACTTGCATCTGTTTTCTGCTCTGACATAAATATTGCTAGTATCTCTCTGCCACCAAATACCACTCAGCCACTTGTGAGTAAAACAGCCACAACTGACACAATTTAACCCACAAAGTTGTGTTCTTGTCCCACACAGCTGCCTCCTCCCTATGAAGTGCTCAGAGCATCATCTCTGATTCATGCTAATGAATTGCTCTACAGAACTCTACTTTTGTGTCTGCACATGCCCTGTAATATTGACTTTGAGAATGTCACAGTAACAGCTCTACAGAGTGCGTCTTGTGTAATCCCAGCCAAAACAGGAGACCAGCACACTACTCTCTAGATGTCCTTGCCACAGGATGCTATGGACAACTGACAAGGATTCTATAAATCTATACATTCACAGAAGATAATACTGTTGTGGATTGTTAAATGTGAAAATTCAGATGCAGCCACTCGGGCAGGACATCCCAAAGTCTCTGTGCTGAAAGGTGGGAGTATTTAAAGAAGAATTGCTCTGCCTGACCTTTGTGGTGGGGATACAGGCTTGGATGGACACCCAGCCCATCTGGATTAATCAGAGATGGCAGGCCTTCTGTTCTTAGCCCAAATCATCTGGCTTCTGGATGAAAACAATAAACACCTCCACAGCTCTTCTTCACATCAGTTTGGTCCAATAAAGGCAGGTGTGAAATAGCACAGGGGTAGGTGACCAATACTGGAGTCAATAATTCACAATCACTTTTTCCACTGAGTGCTGTACATCCAATTCACAGCACTGGCCAGCCCAAAAGCACTCATGATGTCTGTCCACTCTGTAATCACTCCAAAAACTCATGAATCCCACAGGGCAAGATATTCTCCCCTCTGACTAGACAGCCCAGTGCAGTTTTGCCTGCCAAGATGGAATAGATGATTCTTTGCACACCCGGGCACCACATTTTCAGTGCCAGCTACCAAAGGACAAACTTGGGAAGCTGAGAACAATTTTGGTGGTACAAGACAGAAAGCAGAAGGAAGGGACCTGTCCTCATCTGCAACGTCCTCAACCAACAAGGGAGATCTAATCCCTACTGAGCACAGCACTTACAAACACCTAGTTAACTCCTGTTGTAGTCTGTGGGATTTTAGCTGAGGCTTACAATTAAATATGTGTTTAAAGTATCTCAGCAAATTCAATTCTAGATAGAAAACTCAAGAGGGCAGTAAAAGAAACAGGGGTAGTGAAAAACAAAGTCAACTCATGCTTGTTAAAGCTACACTTTTTTAGGAAATTATCAGATTTCCATTTAGCTGGAAACCTATGCAGGAGAGAAAGCTGTTTCAGGGAGATGAATGTCCTACTAGTGCCTTGAACCCTTGATACAGATTAAAGCACACATATAGAGAAGTGCACAGAGCTGCATGACAAGAGACCACTTGGATTTACAACAAACATAAAGCAAATGAGAATTTTGCACAATGCAATTCGATGAAAAAGTCTTTTAATAAACTTAGAGACAAGACATCTTGTTCACCTGAGCACACACTTGGTTATATCCTTGACTAAAATTGTGTGGTGAAGAACTGCATAGGTTTCAGACTTATAGGGAAATCTGGGACAGGGAAGAATCCGGAACTTTTTTCTGATTGGGCTTTTCTTTTTTTTCTGTATTGGTTCATACCTCGATGTCCCCGGCCATGAATATTTCTGCACAATTCAATTTGAGTCTGCAAGGAGTTTGTTCAGCCAGAAAATGAAGGAATACCTTAAAGCTTCTGCTCCTATTTAAATTTAAAAACGCATCTTAAAAGATGCAATTTCAAAACAACCGATACAAGTTTATTTTTGTGAATCGAGGATGCTTTGGGTTTTTTAACTCTGTTAAGATGAAAGTTCCTCCCCAAACTCTAACATAAGATATGCTCCACAGAGCAGCTCTTGTCATCAGCTTTGTGTGGAAAGACCTGTAAAATCCCCCAGAGCCCTTTTGCCTTCAGGAAAATGCATCTGTGCAGGACTCGAGGCAGGCTGGGGGGGAGGACACAGGGACACCTGGAAGATGGATTGGGTACATTCAGATTCCATGATGGTTTAGAAGTTCTCTCCAGCCAAATCTAGCGAGGATTAGCATGCCCAACACAGCCACACTTCTAAAACTGTCTTCATTACAAACTACCCTTTCTTCTTTTCCTCTCTTTTATTCTGACACACTCCATTTTTATAAAATTTTCAGTTTGGAATATAATTTTCCCCAGCTGGTTTGTTGCCAAAAATGTTTTCATTATTTCTTTTTCAGTCACAGCATAAAAGGCTTCATCTGTTATTTGCAGACAGGGACAGAATAGAGTCAGGTCCTCAATTTCAATATTTTCAAACCCATTCTTACAGACTGGATTTTCAGAGGCCTTTAACATCACAAATGTCTCATATATTTTTAAAAATCATGTATTAATAAAGACTGCTCACTATTGAGCCCAGAGTTGAGCACACGTGCTGCAGAAATTCATAGCTAAAAATGAGAATAGAATACAGACATGGGATTTTCCATGCAAAAGTATTAATGTTTCATGCACGCTCATTTAGAAGAGCAGCCATGTGAGAGTGAAGTTCATTTAAGACCTATCTAAGGGTCAGCTCTGCATGTGATTCACTTAAATCTCATTAGGTTTTCTTCCTAATTATGGCATAGCTTTCTATGCCTACATGCTCTGAATTTCATCCTATGTATGACATTATTCATTCAAGGCATTTATGAGCTTTACTCATCAAAGGACTCAGCTGTATTGTTTCTGGTGCACTTTTATTTTCCTCCGCTTACTCCTCCCCTTCCCACCCTTATTTCTTTTCATCTTTGAACTTTAAAAAAGAAAAATACTAACTGCAAAATGCTGCGTCAGAACACCATTAAGGTAGCAAGGTTAAAAAATCTCAGAAAAATCAAAAGTTAATGTTTCACTAGGTACATTAATTCTGAAGCACTGCACATACTTTTTTTTTATTCCCATTTTTCTTTGCTACATGAATATTTTAGTAGATTAGTTCTAGTACACTAAGATATAGAGCACAATCAAATAGATGTTGTTTTTGGAGAAGGAATACCTCTCCATGCATGACTTAAGCTGTGCAACCTAAATTGAAAAGGTCACTAGCATCACTTGAGCTTTATATTGTCTGTAAAATTGCTGACATGAGGAACTAATAATTTGGGGCAGGTCTTCCTTTGCAGATACTGAGCTTCAGCCCCACCAGGACTTCATAAACCTTGCTAAAATCTTTCTTTGTCCTTGTGCCCAAATGTGTCAGAAAACACAATGGCCATTGCTTTATAAAGGAGCCTCCTGTGTGCTCCATCTCATGCTCTGGCCTTTGACATTCGAAGGAACCCAACAGCCTGTTTCTCACATACACTTTTAAAAGCTCAGATATTGTCACTCTTCTGCAGTCTAACAGCACCAAGTTAGATGAGATTTTTGTCAGTAGTATCAGTCCTGGAATTAATTCATTTGTCAAAAAACAAAACCAGCACAAAATATTTCTTTTGTCCTTTCTATTGTTACATTTTGCCAATATATACATTTTTTTTCAGTATGTGTCTGTTATTACTTGGACAGCTCCTGGAAAACACAAAAATACTTTGAGTCTGCTTAAATTTTTATATCTAGAATATATGGAAAAGCCTCTGGAACATTATCAGCTGTACATAGCCTATCTGTCAATTCAGTTCATGGGTTAGGGTTGTTCTCACTCTGTCCCAACACCAACCATCCTTTAGCTGGGTTACAGAGACTTCTGAATTCCTGCTCACCAAGGACCGCTTTGGCCTGACTTATTCAGATTTCTAAGGTTGTTCATGGTGAAAAGCAGCCATGAGTTAGTGCTGCACAGCCAGCATCACATCCTCTGCCATCAGACCTGCAGAGCCTGCTCTGCAGATGAGGCAGGTCCCTGTAAATGAATATATAATCCCACTCACTTTCTGATACACTTCTCACAAGAACAGCATTAACTTTATCCATTAATTTCTAAGCTGTCCAATTAACATGCACTCACCTTTTAAATCTCCAGCTGAAAAAAACATTTTTTTTTCTTCCCTTTCTTGTTCTTACAGTTTAATTCTAATTCCTGAGAAGCAAACTCTGCTCGCCAGACATCTTCCCCTCCAAATTTCTTCACTTGGCTTCTTTTTGGTTGTTTTTGTTTTAGCGTTCACTTCAGTGCAGGAGTTGGATATTTTCTGTATATCTTGCTCAGGCAGAGACAGGCTGTTAGCCAGCATTTTACTCCAGCTGAAATTCTGGAGTGTGCACTAATCAATCAAGAGAGGAAGGGAAGTTTTCCGAGTTGGATAATTATCACAGCTGTATGGAAGCCCCGGTGAGCAAGAAGTACAGGTTTCAGCACCTCTGAGAAATATTTTCATTACCAACATCATAGAAAATCACTGCACTGTTACTAAAGTTACAAGGGACATTTTTCCAAGAGCACAGTTGGGCCTTCCAGTTTTATTGTATTTGCAATTGGTGTGGAACAGCTCTACTCAATTGCAATTGCTCCCTTCCCCTTAGTTAATCTCTGCCCTTTTCTGCTGTTGCCCTGAGCACACTGTCGATATCTTACACCAACGCACAACGACTCCACTGACAGCTTACAAGAAAGGAATTTCACTGCTTGCAGAAAGAAAACTTTATTACTTCTGTGAAGGGGACCCCTAATTCACAAATCAATTTTATTGGTTCTATATGGAGCACTAATCCTTTTAAGACTTCTGACATCCGCTTTTCATGATGCCTGTTGAAGTAAGAACTAAATTCAGACCTATAAGCCAAGATTATATAATCATTGGAGGAAATACTGCCTAAAAAAAAAAAAAAGCAAGAATCCTTCACCACAATTCAAGGAAATTGATAACTTGACAAATAAGTCTTTTAACTGAAGTTTCTCCCTTGTTTCTTGAACTCCTCACTAGTCACTTCCAGCAATATCCTTTGTGCTTTATATAAAAACAAACAAATCCCTAGACCTGTAGCTAACATTTCAGCCTAATGCCTGCAAAAATTGAATGCAGCTTTGGCTTCCCATTTGTTACGAGCAGCACTCACTCACCTCGAAGCTGGAACCTGCAGAGCTGCTGGGGTACCACATGCAGCAATCCTGCCTAGGATAGAAAATGTTTTTCCTGCAAGTTGAATACACCCCTTGTGTCCTGCAGCTGGCCATGCTCAGGCTGATGGCAGAGGAGCAGCAGGTCTCTGACATTGGCTCCCAGGAGCACTCTCTGCTGGGGCTCACTCTTGCTACTCCAAGGAGTAAAACCAGTGCCAAGAGATTTAGGTGGTGAGTTGCCACCAATATCAACCAGACAAAAGGAAGAACACTGGTTAGCAACTCATATATTCTAGGGAACTAAGTAGCAATGAAAACACAGAGCAACCTTCAGGGCTGATCACAGCCACTGATACTGTTTGGAATGTAGAGGAATGAGGTCCCTTGCTCTCCTCAGGAGAAAAACGGAGTCTTGGCAGAGCAATGCACCAGGGGTGGCATGAGCTGCTCAGCAAAGCAGCCAAAGAACAGGCTGAGAGTCAAATCCCTCAGGCCCCCTTTGAACTTCGCAACCAATTTCCTCCCCACGCTGCAGGAAACGACATCAGAGTAGGTGTGTGGGTGTCTCAGTAAATGAAATTAATCTCTGAACTCTGCTAGACATCTCGAGCTCGTGGGGAGAGCTCTCAGCCCAGAAAGGACTCACAGGGATTTTACTTCTGCTCCTGACACAGAGCAGTAGCTCATGAACCTCCGCAAATAAACACGCACCTCCTTCTCCTCCTACACTTCGTCTTGGCTGTACAGACAATAAGGCTGAGGGCACAAGGCATGTCTTTTAATTAGCACCTACTTCCTTGCCTGATCTTGGGTGGTTCTTAGGCACAACTACACTAAATTTAAAGAAAAAAAAGAAGAATAAAAACAAGAAGACAAAACTACTAGTAATTGCAGAGGCCATTTCCCATTTTCCCAAATGTTATTTGCACTTTCAAAATAATGGTGTGGAACTGAATAAGAACTACACATTTACAGTCACTTCAGATCATTGCTTTCTCATGGGGGCCATTTATAACCCACGAAGACAGCTAATCAAAAGCATTGTAGCAACAAAAAAGAAACCCAGGCTGCAACAGCAACTAAATTCAGATTGATTTTTATCACGTGAGTGGGAAAGGGAGTGGCATTACTCCTTTTCTAGTGCCCCCAGCATATAAAACTCTCACCATAAACCCTCACAAGAAGGCAGATGTCACCAAAGTCATGTCACCTCTCCTAGGCCTGCCCAAAAATCTGCGACTGCCTTCTGTAAATACAGTATTTGCCCAAAATATAGGAGGTCTGGGCTCAAATCACTTTTCTGTCTAAGGGATTGCAGTTTCCTTTCCTCCAGAAAAGAATTTTGACTCCCTGCTCGATTCTCATTCTTGCCTATTGAACCTGTTTCCCTTATATTAAATAATTAAATATTCTCTGGCTCAGAGAGAAAGTGAACTCCACAGATTAGTCACAAGGCACTCCCTGAGAGAGGAGAGTCCTACCTAATCCTTGCTTTATTAATATTTCTGAATTTATATTAAATATTCAGTAGAGCAGGGACTGAAATTCAAGTCTCACTTCAAATCCCCATCAAGACTGACAAAATTAAGGCCATGACCAGAAATGGAGCTAGTTTAAGAATTTTAATACTGAGAAGACAATTCCAGGGGCTGGCAGCATTGACTTTTGACTGAAGCACCTAACCAGGGATTTAGGAATCGGTGCCTTGCTAAGGCCTCCCACAGATCAAGTCCCATGTCACCTCCATTACTTCTGGACTCTAAAACTACAGAAGAAAAAAATACTTCCCCAAAAAAGCAATAAGTACTGAACCAAAACATGTTCTTCTCCTTGTCTTTAATGTAAGTTATTAAAAAAATATAAAGAATTAAAATATAATGTCCTTGCAAGCTGAATTTTCAGTGTTTATGATTTCCCTAGAGGAACTGAATTTGCAGTGGGATATTTCCGTTCTTTTTCTACAATTCCTTTTCCCAACACTTTTTGTTACTAATTCTCTCATTGCACTGCTGCTGAGACAGCATTCTCTGCCTCTCGATCCTCAAGCCCAAGGTAAGAGCTACTTTTCCACTGAACTTTGCCATTGAGTCATCAAATAAAATAAGAGCTTATTCTCACAGTAGAAGAATGTTCCGTCTGCAACCAAGAGTGTTAATAACTGGGTTTGGATGAGGAGACCTGCACTGAGCAGCTTTTTAGCACAGCATACCCAGCTGTACACAAACCCGTCACCAGGACACACCCAAAAGCTTCTCTGTTCTTAGTGAAGTCACCATTTTTAAAAGGTAATGGGAACCACCTGCTAGTGAATAGACTTGGTGCATATCTGTGCTTTACTCATCACAACAATGTGTGTCTCTGTGCTTCCTTTCATGCTCTGCTTCTCCTGAAGCATCACTTGAACCCCAGGAAGAGCCCCAGTGTAACAGAACGCGTTTTCTCTTTTCCATAGCAACTGCTAAAGGAGCACCAGTATCTCCAGTCAGACAGACCCTTCAGATCTGCCGAGAATAGTCACGGGTGAGCAGCGACACGACCCTTTGGCATACAATAATTTATAATAAACTCACAATCAACAGTGCATTTCATTCAAAGCCAGGTAGACAGAAGGGTTGGCTGTTTGTTGCAGTCACAGGCTAGATTTTTCTGGAGGTCCAAAAAAAATGTGGCTGCTGAAAATGGGTTTTTGTGAGACTCCAGAAATGGGTGAAAAAATTCCAGAACACATTTCCCGGAGTGGTTTTTGATGACTGTGGCCAGAAGCCAAAATAATTAAATTCTCAGAAAATCATGTGGAAAATGAAAGCGGTTTAAAAGGCAAAGGAAAAGAACCAGCCCTAATCCTTACAATAGTGAAGATTTATTCATTTCTTGAACACAAATGGTTCACTTGCCTATTTCTTATAGTGTTTGGTTCTTCCCTAAAAGCTGATTATGGAGTTACTTTATAGAAGTAAAAGAGAGGAAAAAAGACAAGAAAATATTACTCACTTCCACTTCAGGTTTTCTTTAATAGTCTCACAAAAGTAAATTGACCAGAAACTCTGGAGAGGTTAATTTTCCTTTTTAAAAAGAAGATAAACTGCGATGTTTTAATGGGAAAGGTCCTTTTTTTTTTTTTTTTTTTTACATAGCACGTTATTATTAAAGGTCAGTTTGTTTCCATAGGTAGGAAAGTCCTTCTGTGTTTTCAGCTGCACCTTAAAGAACAAGCACCAAGAGCAGCACTTTTTTCTCACAAGCAGACAACAAAAACTATGCAGGAGGGTTTGGTTTTATCCATATTCAGTTTGCCTTGAGTGAGCCCTGGGTTGATCAGTTATGGTATTATTTCTCTCCAGGTCAGACAGAGATATCAAATAATTAATTGCCAAATATGACCATAAAGTTAGTTATAGGAGCAGGAGGATAATCCAGCCTTGGCTGCTCTGGACACTCTGCATGTGTGAAAACAAATCTGATGCTTCTGACCCCCCTGCTTCTTCTAACAGGGATGTTGTGCCTGGATCTGCACTGGGCTCAGCCCAGGAGAAGGAACTTGCTATGACAGTTTATTCCCAGAAAACTCACTACCTCTCCCTTTCAAGGACAAGGCAATGGAAATGTCTCAAAGGGACAGATCCTGCCTGTTGGTGCCAGGTGGAGCAGACTAGATGTCACCTACTCTTTTCCTCCCGCATTTACACCTAATTATTTCTTCCACTACAGTCTCCATTGTTTTGTTCATTTTCCAAGCTCCCAATGCAGGACTTCTTCCATCTCGTGACAGCTTTCCGTCCCTAGGTATGCTGTCAGTGTGAGGCAAATCTGCATCAGCCTAATTCTTACTATTTTTAATTGGCTAAATCTCTGCAAGTCATCTTGAAGCAATAGAGCGAAAATTAGTCTTATTGCTTTATTTACAGCCATCTCAATCTTTTTTATAGTTATTATATCATGTGGTGAAAACCTCTGTTTTCTCAGCAGTAAACTAAGATGACAGAGCCAGTGCTGATAAAGAGGGATTGGCAAATTACAGAAGTTATGAAAAGGACCTCATAGTGTTCACTTTTCCTTACATAACAGGAGATTTGAAGGAAGCATTCACATGACTGGAATACTGATATGAAAGGCCATAGCTTGTTCAGAAAGGACATGCAGGGAAAAAGAAAGGGTGTATCAAAAATATAGACCAGCTCAAAGAGCCAGAAACTACAGGGAGACAGACCTTTCAAAAATCTCTGTGCAAAAATAAAGAACACTATGGCAGTGTACATCTATTTTGGCCTGCCAAAGCAGGAGCCTGATTTGGGTGGGGCCTTTTTTCCCTAAACATCTCAAGAGTTGTCCAACACACAGGATTAGGTGTTATTATGGAGTCAGCTTGATTTCATTAATGATAACTATAATGAAACATAGTTTATAGACCAGTTTTCAAGACTTATAAATCTGCAGTCAGTGATGGAAACCCATTACGACTATTTTTTTTCCCTTACTCTGGGATGTCAAAGCAGGAACATCATATGTTAATATATGAAATAGCCCCTACTTTGTGCTCTGTGCTGGAGCATCATATTGGGGTTTCAAGAAAACTCTGGTCCTTTGGAAAGACTGAAGGCAAGCAACAAAAATTGTTGATAATCTAGAAAACACGGCCTATCAAAAATGGGACAGGCTCCAATTTGTCCTTTCTTAAGCTGCCCTTGTAGAAATGTCAAGCTTTTTAAAGAAAAACCTCCTGAGCTGGTTACACCCTGCAGAGACTCAAATCTCCATCACCAGAGGCTTTTACCAGTAGAAGTGATTGTGCCCTACACACATTTCAAAATGGTCAGAGGCAATTACACAGCCACTTACCACTCTTTAACTGATAAGCAGCAAGGAACTCCACAGCTTGGTAGTTCTGTGGCTGGGGAACACCCAGAAAAAAGCAGCTTCCTATAGGAATCTGTAGGTTTGGCAAATATTTGTGCCTTTCAGCTTGAAGTCAGTGGGGCCTGTGGTTTAATTTAGGATGACAAAGTAACAATCACATCAAATCATGCACAAAATTTGTGTGGAATAACATTCTCCCCCTGAGGAGCTGAACTCTGAAAATGATCTCTTGACCTGAACAGTCTCGGTGACCCTTAATTATGCAACGATATCAACAGAACGATCATTCTCCCATTTCCATGGCAACGGTACCAGCAAACAGCAAAGCTATCAAGGTCAGGCATATAAACTGAGAGAGAAAAGTCATTTTCTGGGTAATGGTTCACATGAGCTCTAACTGCAGCAGTGGCAAATAAATACCCACATCCTTGCTTGATCGCCTGTCTCAAATGTACATACAGGGGGAAAAGGGATTGGGAGGATTGCTGGAGCACAGCTACAATCACTGCCTTGCTGTCTGGGTTCTGCCAGGGACTGATGTTTTGGAGGACAACACAAACTGCACAAAAGCATCCAGCTATGCAATGATGCAACGTGAGAACTTGATCTCTCATTAAGCTGGCATTAAAGAAGCCAGGCAACATATGGCTTTATGGTGTTTGTCAAAGTTAATGCCATAGTTGGTGCTGTGCTATTTGCCAGTGCTTGTGTCTGAGCCTCTTTTGGCTTCTTGGAACCACCTCAAGCCCTTTGCTTGAGTAAGATGCTGCTGCATTGGGTATGGTTGGGTTCCATACACATTATGAAAATGAAAAATAGACTCTGTGGACATTTATCTATTTATTTAAGTTTCTGAGCTGAGGATTTGCTCCTTCTCTTATTCTGTACACAGACAATAACTCATGAAATGCTTCTTTATGCAGCTCCATACCTATTAATATCTGTCTTATTGCTGCTTACTTTCTGGAACAAGCAATCTAAATGATTACCACATCTACTCACATGAGGACACCCAAAGCTTCTTTGTTCTACTCCTGTATTCAGATATTCTGAGTTTTTTAATATCATTATTAAAATAAGGCAGCTAACTTGGGAGGGCATCTGGAGAAGCTACATGAGACTCCCTGGGGATAAGAAACAATGCAGAGTTAAAGAACATGCCTCTTCCTGGGGTGGTTGCAGCAACTCACTCTCAGAATCTCACTATTCCTCACGTTCTTGTGCTTTCAGTTATCATCTGACTTAACTGCCTTTTTCATTATTTCTAATACTGGTCCAAAAGAAAAGTGCTTTTTATTCCGTTTCTTTCACTGAAATATGTTTCTGCCTCCCATCTTTTTCAATTGAAAAGAATTGAGCATAATGTCCAATTTCTATTTCCGAAACACCTGTAACATGTCTCTCGTTAATGGCATTTTATTACTTACCTGAAGAGAGTACCTAAAAGTTTAAAAGTAATTTTGATTCTAAGGTAGGACTTTCTCTTTATTGTAATCACCTGTATTTTTCATTTATTTAATTTTATTTTGAGAGACCATTATTGGGAAAATACGTAAACCACACTTAGCTAAGAGCTGTGTCAGCCTGGGCAGTGATTTACAAGTTGCCCAGGGCTCTGCACAAGGTGCATGCTTAAATCAGCATTTACTTTCTGCAATGCCATAACTATAATATTTGTTCTTATTATTCTGCATAAAGCTGACACAGAGTGCCAGGATGTAAACAAAGCAGTTCAAGCAAACTCTTGAAGTTATTGCTGTTCACAGAGAATTCTACCATTCTGTGATGAAGGACCAGCATTTAATTGTTGCTCTGGTACCAGGTATAAAGCTGTGACTCATAGCACTGTCCTCCTCCTACCAGCATTTTCAAGGCTTAAAATCAGGTATTAAAAGATTGGAAACTAAATATAACTAGGACATTTTAAAAACAAATTAATGAGAACTTCAAAGCTATAGATTTTCAAAACCCAAAACTTTCTGTCGTTATAATTCTAAAGCAAAGAAGACAAGCTATTCTTTAGACAACTTTGGCAGCACGGAGGGGGACAATGGGGTGACACCACATGTGCATTGTCCTCAGACGTCTCCATATCATATTGTTAACAACACCCTTGACCCATCGCCTCTCTAGCTGGCAGCTTGTATGCCACAAAAGACTCATTAGGAATGATCCAACCTTAGGCATGGGGCCAGCAGAGAGTTTTTTTCCTCATTAAATGTTCTATAAATACTGATTTGTTATAAGAAGACCCCATGTGAACACAGCGTACCCTCGAGCTCCTGCAGAGAACAGATTACACCTGCAGCGACTGCTCTTGGAACCTGCCAGGGACTGATAGATTGGAATCAAGAAATTGATTCAGCCACAGATCAATAAGTACAACATCAGCCTCTAGACATTTCCATCTAGACAAGATGATAAATAGCTGAAGGGTGGCTTGGTATGGCCCCTTCTCTCATAGCCTTCACTGCCACCACTGATTCCATTGTGTTTACAGCAAGGTTTCATCACAGGGATTTAATAACTAAGTTTTAATAAACCTTATTCTATCCTGACATTCAGGTGTGAAAATAAACATGCCTAAGCACCTCTAATAAAAATTATTATATATTTATACTCAGCAAATCCAGCACCTATCAAGTTTTCCTACTATATTTTGTACCTAGGTGTTTTGTCTTACAACCTTTTCAAACAGAAATAGGCACATGAGTATCAGAGCTGATTGTTCCTTTGGAGCCAAATCAACAGGCCCTGGAGCAGCAAATCCTGCTTAAGGAGTAATGACAGACAGAAAACTATTCCCACAAAGGATGATTGTGGCTCAGAAGAAGACAACCAAGGCAAAAATAAGCCGTGGAAAGGCTCACAATGTCATCGTGCCCAGCTCAGCCATGAAACGGGGCCGGTTGTTGCTCCTGGGGCCAGAATTAGCCCTGACACAGCTGCACAACCACTTCTGAAAGCTCTTCAAAGGCAGCAGCTCTCCAGGTGATCAGCTCCATCACTCTGCAACTCCCCTCCCACTACAGGAAGCTTAAAAATATTCAATTTTCTTCATCAATTTAAGCCTGTTACTATTTGTCCCTTTTTCTCTGGGTTTGCAGAGTAACCTCCTCTCTGCAGCTTTGCTTTACATACTTTCAATCTTTTAATACTCCTTCCAGAATGTGCCTGGAACGTGCCTGAACAATCACAACATGGCCTGGAGCCTTTCTCCAGTGCTGAGACTCTCAGTATCTGCAGTAAAGAAACCACTACCATCAGTGTCATTATGGTCTCTAAAAGATTAGCACTTCCTCATTAATGCCCTCATTGGCAACATTCAAACCCATGTTATTTTTAGTCTAAAACTCCGAGTCTAATAAGGAGATACCTAAACTGCATTTGTATTTGTCATATTCAATGAGCCAAAAATTGAATTAGGTTGAAGGCATTATCATTGGCAGTAGCACTTCAGCTCGCTAATTGTCACTGCTTAATACTTTCGGTTTAATTATTTCCTTTATTGTCAGTCAACTCTCCTCCTTCCAACGGTTTCTATGAGGTACATCTCTCATGCTCTTTGAAGCCACGTTCAGTGAACACAATTCCTTACACACAGTGAGAAATTGTCAAGAAAAGGAATTGCTGAAAGCAGATTTGGCTTGTCACACTGCTCTCTCTAATGGATGGCTCTCCTTCAGCAAGTGGAAAAAGCTCTTTTCTTTTCCAGCAGAGCACACAAAAAGCAGGTGCTTTGTGTCTCTCAGGGTCACTCTGCAAGCATCTGCCACCCAGAAAGGCACAGAAAGGATTTTCTAGTGCTACAGATTTTGATTCCCTGTAGACTTTCAGAAGAGTTTGCAGATTGTAACTTGCTCCTCACCCCTTGTGGAAGGAGAAAAAAAAAAAAAATCAGTAAAATTGTCTAATGGTATCACAAAGGGGTGGAATTCATTTATGGAGGAAGATTACAGTATCTCCTTTGGCAAGAGAGCTCTCATGAGCTTCAAGCAAGCACCGTGATTGACAAGTACATTCTGTGAAAATGAACAGCTGGGAATAATCCTTAGAATGAGTCGTCTTTGGACACCAAATGACATGAACCAGGAACGGTATCACAAGAGCAACATGCCACAAGTACACAACATCTTGCAGAATAATGGCTGATGCTGAAGCACCAAAGCTATCAGCACCGACTCCCAACACTGATATCCTGGGCCGGAAGGCGGGTGGTGTGTTTATAAACAAGGTAAAATACCGAGGCAGAGTCATGGCACGGAACGGATCAGTGATTAAATGGATGAGCAATTTGCCACAGCACACTCGCTGTGCTGCAGGGATGTAATAGATGGCTTTGCAAAGTGCTTTGGAACGGCCGATTACACGGCTAAGCCGTGCAGATGTCTGCAGCACCACGAGCGGGTGGAGGACAACTCTCTTGGATTTGCACCTGTCCAAGGGAAATGCTTTCTGTATAGCTTATTTGTTTTTTCCCTAAATAATCAAAGTAAGGAATGGATTTGCATTAAACCTACATATTCCGTTTTCAGTTTCAGGTGAAGGGGTTTATGATATATTTAAAAACGCAGAACGAATTACCACAACAGCTCATATGACTGACTCGCCTGCTGAGCTTCCCTTGAAGTCCTGTTTTGCTCCCATGCATTGCAGCTACTGCCATTTGTTCCAATTTTCAGTCATTAATTTAACTAAACAGAAAAAGTGTTTTTCCAATGGAGAACTGCTTTACTATTTTACTGAGTGAAGATTGAGCTTTGAGGGACAAAGAAAATAAGAAAAGTGAAAGAAAGAATAGGTAAAAGTCTAAGAAATATATCTAATTTTGCTGTAATTGCTTTCTCCATGGATGATTATGATAGCTATCACTTCTGGTTCACTGAGTGCTGAACTGTACACTTTACAAAAAAGAAAGAGATTTTTCCAACTCATTGGACCATTTCAGAGCAAGCAGCGAGAAAGTATTCAATAAGAGTTGGGCTTGGCAGTTTATTCAAGAAAAGTTAATGAAACTGTCTCTTCTGGACAATACAACACAGAAGTGAACTGGCTGGGAAATCACAGGGGTATGGCTGAGTGTGGTGTCTTTGCTTCTACACTAAAACTGCTTCCTGCAACAGAGATGTGCTTTGCATTTCTTCCTCTATTATGATTAATATTAGCCTTGGTGCAAAACTAAGATATTTGAAAATTGTGTTATACTTATTGTAATTTAACCCTTGCAATCCAGGAGCCAGGTAACTAAGGCAGTCAAATCATTACCTGTGATAAGCATAATCAGGGAAAAGTTCTTCCCACAGGGAATGAAATATACACATTTCTAACATGCTGTCACATAAGGTGTCTTTTCTCACTGTAACAGGGAAATACCTTTCCAAGCAAACACAGCAATGAGACTTTGAAGAGGTAGAGTAGCAAGAAAGGAAGTATTTCCATCCTAATAAGAGATAATGAATGCACTGATAGAGTTACGCCTTTAGATGCAGCAGAAATAAGTAAGAAAAAGAGTTCAAATGGTCCATAACTCAGAAATGTAATCATGTGCCCTTTCAAGCACATGAGCAATTCCATTAAACTAAGCTGCTTTAATTGCATTAAGCTTAGAGAGGCTACTCATACACTTAAACTCAGATGATTAGTTATTTCCCTAAAAAAAGAATGGATAATTCAAACAAATGCTGTATGTATGCATTTAAATGTTTCAAGGTATTAGATTCAGCATTCTATAAACTAAAACATTCAAATTAGCTTTTTGGCAGAAAATCTGTTCCCTGGATGCAAAACATTCTCATAAAGCCACATTTGAACTATTGCTCGAAATTATTTTGCTGAGTGTCAATAGCTAACCCCCTAATAAAAGGTTCAAGTATAATCAATCACAACTAAGCAAAAAGTTTGCCTTCTATATACGTGTTCAATATGCTTCAAAAGCAATCCAAGATGTTCCTACGTAAATTCAAGGAATAAATAGGAGCTGATCATTTTTGCTCAGCTCTTACCAGCAGACTGCTCTTGCAGAATTAAAGTTTCAGACACTAAAAATTGGCTATTTTTATACACGTACAAAAATTACTACAACAACCAAATACTTACTGTTTAGACTGTCACAGAAGTCTCTTATGCATTAATCAGCATCTCTGATCATATACTGATTAATTATATTAATTTTGCCTTAAATTACTGGGTATTTTGGAGTTTACATATCATAAAAACTTGCTCTTTTAGGCTGCTTTTTTATTTTATCCTATACATTATTCTGGGGGCACTATTATTATTTACGTTACACAAACAAATGACCACAGTAGTCGGTCTGAAACTAAAACAAAATGTTCAGCAAGTTTCTCTAGATGTCTCCACTGTGACAAGTAACATCTGAGCCTGAAGAGATCAACCAGCCAATAATGTACTGCACTTCATTCTGTGAGAAATGTGAATGGGGAGGATGAATAATAAATTAATTGTATGGCAAAAAAAAAGAAATAGGAATTTTGTTCACAACTTCCTTTCTGTTTTGGCTTTTAAACACGAAGTTTGACAGATGCTGCCATCAGAGTGGAGCACTGGCTCACCCTGATGCATACTCTGCAGTCACGTTAGAGTCTGCATTCGAGAGGACCTGTTGCCATATGGAAAATCAGGAACAATTACTCTAAATAATTACATCAGTTCATTGCTGTCTGTTGCCAAGAGAAACAAGCCTTGTTGGTAATATCCACTTGCGTTGCCAAGTAACTTAATCTTTCAAGAAACTAAATATGCTCCAGCCCTAGCACTTCTCTAGCAATAAATACCCTTTCTAACTGATATCATCATGACTCAAAGTGCATCTTTGTTCTGATTTCCTAAGGTAATCTCTGCTCCGTTATGGGCTGATGGCCTCGGAGGTGTGAGTTATCACACCTGGCTTGAGACGTGCAGAGATGGTATCTGAGCACAAACCAGTCAGTCTGGGCTCCCCTCAGCCACTGGGGAGGAATCAGAACTGTGAAGGCAAGTGAGATGAACACTCAACAGACAAGATCAACTGCGAGGTGGCAGCAGGCATTTCTCCACAGATCAGGAGTCCCGGTGGAGGTGGTGGCAGAGTTAATGAGCTCTGCAGTTTGGGGACACAAAGCCAGGTCAGGTCCTGTCCCATCCAGGCTGCCAGCAGCAATGGAAGCCAGTCTTTGTCAGCATGATCAAACTTTTCCTTTGGCAGCAGAGCCTGGCAAGAGGCGAGCCTGATGGGGAGCCTGTTGTGTAAAATCTCGAGGCTGGGATTTTCAGACTTTTACACCAGCTGCTCAGATTTGAATGCAGCAACATCTGCAAGTGTGAGGCCTCTTGGTCAGGAGCTTACAGGCAGATGTAAGTGCTGGCCTGAGGCACCAGGGGAAGGCAAGGTGGCACTGGCACCTCCCTGGTGCTCCTGCCACATCACTTGGGGCATTGCTCAGCCAGGCTGCCAGGCCTATCAGTTCATTGTCACTTGTTAAAGTCTAACCCTGCTGTTGAACTGCTATCATTCAGTGTTGCAGACAGCAACTTACTGTTTCTCACCGTGCTTTCCACTTAAATTTCATTCCAGCCTGAAAAGACGGCACTGAAATGTCCCTTTTTCCTCTCTCGAGTTTATTGGATTGAGCAGGCTTCCCCTGCACAGCTCCTGGCACTGCAGCTCTCATTTTCTGCCTCTGAAACCACAGACACAGCCCTAAAGGAACCACTTCTGCCTCGTGTCCCACTCGAACGCTGCGAACAACTGCGACACGGTGACAAAGTGCTTTCCTGTCTCACCAAAACCACGTCGTGCCTGTTTAATTCAGCTCCGTGTGAGTTTGTGATAAATTCCCCTTAACACACTGCAGTTTTGCCCATAGCTAATACCAATGAACCGCAGCACTCACATTACACACAGCATTTTGCAGCCTTCACTGATTCCTCCCTAAGCCAATTGAACTTGTTGATTCAAAAGCTACCTTGCAGTCCTTGCTGACAGCAACCTGACAGAAACTCAGAGCTTATTGTGTTTTTCTGATTTCTCTGTGTTCTGCCACCGATTCCGTTCTGCTGTGCTCATCCACTCTGACACGTTAACAACCTGTAATCAACACCCAGGATCCTTCATTGCCTGGAGCTGTGGGGCTTTTTCCCTGTGAAAAACACTTCCCATACAGCTGTCAGAACCTGCTTTTGGTTTGTTCTCTTCTTTTTTGGAAGATGAAAATGCAGACAGGATGATTTCACACTAGCTATGTAAACCTCTTCACCTGTATAAGGAATAGTGATGACAACAGAAGGAAACTCAGTGTTACAAAGGCCTTTTAATTACCATTTTTGCAACAGACCAGTTACTTTCTCCATGACTCCCCTGAACATGAAACTCTAATCCATCATGCTTCACTGCTGTGTTGAATCGGGGCATAAATACTCTCCAGGATCTGATATCAACAGATATTTACACCCTTCTCTTTAAAACTTATTTTGAAGATGCATTTCTGGAATGATATCTAAAGAAGAGTTTTCTATATGTTCTGTTTACCTTCTATTATATTTTGTTGACATAATTTAGTTCTGTGAAGAAAGCTGTTCTATCAGAGCATATTTCCCCTTAATAATTTAATGATTTAATATTTCCAGATGTATTGTCCCATGGATTGTCACTTTTGTCCACCACCATCATTTTTGTTAGGCCAAATCCTAGAACTGTAATGTAAAAATTCCTTGGCACAAAGAGAGTCTTTCTCTGGAGAAATCACATTTTCAGTACAGAGCTACACCCTTCCAAATCTACCATTGATGATATTTGAACTGAGATCATATACTCCTCCTTGAATGGATTGCATCTTATTCCCAGACCAGTCATTCATACATTGATGCACTTGTGTGCACACACAGTTTTCTTTAAAAAAATTAATATACATTACTCTGCAGGGTACAGTGTGTATTGAATCAATTCCTTGCAATAAAAGTAAAATATCTAAGTACATAGAGCAATCTGTGTAGCTTCTCTTCCTCTTATGGAGTTGTTTGTTTGTCTTCATACTTCTAATAATGCATAGAAATTGGCATTGACAATATACAGTTATTTGCTTCCTAAGGTTCTACATTTCCTTTGTGTTTCTGAAGGTCACAGGGACTCAGCCAAACCTGAAACAGTCATTTTAATCCCCAGTCTTTTCATTTCGCTACAATGTAATTATCTTATAGATTTTTGTGTAGATTATTTACTGTTTTTCTTTTTCTGTTGGATAAGTATACAACAACTAAAGTAACTTCAATTAGGTAACTGTCACCAATATTTAAAACTTAATGACATTTTCAAAATTACATAAGTAATCCAAGCATAAAAATTATTCTTTATGATACCATTTCAGAACAGTGGCACCAAATCCTTACTGTAGAATAGCCTGTCTCTCAGAAACATTAAACACAAGCCATCATCACATTTTTCTTCTATGTAAGTTCCCTATTCCTTTAGTTATATACAGTGTCCTTTCTATATTTGAACTGAAGCCTTTTTAGAAGAGACAAAATGGAATATTCAGCATCTTAATTTAACCTCTGTATATTAAATTATCTTCTTAGCTACACATATGTCATCTTATATATTTTAGAAATCAGAATTTGTCCTTGTGTATTCAGAAGTAGCTTTGTGTCTGCCTTACATTTCCCCTCCAGACTTGCTGGTGCTATTTTAGAGATGATTCACTCTCAGAGGCCGCCATCCCCAGAGGCTCAAGGCACTGTGATATAAAGACCCACTCGAATTTAAGCACACATTTAAATCCACCATAAGTCTGTGTGCTTTGAAGTATCAAGAGAGTCTTAAAGATAAGCATATGCCTAAGTATTATGCTGAACTGGGGGTAGAAACAAGGTCTATCCTCTGAAGGAGCAAAATAGTTGCAATACCCCAGTACAGACTGATGATGCTCTGTGAGATTTAGCTTTGAATACAGCAGGAAGAGGAAAGTCTCCATTAATAAAAGGAAAAATCATGAATCAGCAAATGCTGGAGACTGTAATAAGCAGGGAAAACACCTTAGCTGCTGCTGAACCACAGGTTTCACTCTGCAGGAATCTGCTTTAATAAAATACAGGTTAACTGGCTGCATTCAAGAGAATGAGAAGCTGCCTTTAACATTGTTTTTTACTGAAGAGGAATAATACCAGTGTTCTGGGAGAAGTCTGTGGGTGAGATTGTTATAATTTGAGTGAGGAAAACTTACTTGAAGGCATTAGCATCTCCATGGACCTTATAGTTGTCTGCACTGATTCTGGAGATAACTCTTGTGACAGCAATGAGAATGCCAATATTGACCTGGAGAAGACAAAGAAACAAGACTTGGTAAGGAAAGTAAGTTCTGACTCTGTCAGAGGTGCAGGCTGCCCTGGAGGATATTGTACAAATAAAACAGAAAACAGAAACTTTGTGTTTATTTGTCAAAAGAGGTTTTCATTGTTGGAATGTTACAGTTTGCCCCTTATCAATGATTTCTGTTCCCCCACATTGGGTGGTTCTCGCTTGTGTTCTCTTTCCTCCAGGAGCAGCCCTTAGGAAAAGTTTGGTTTGATACATTGCTTCACCCCCAAAGAAATGCTCAGGATCCCTCCTGTACAAATAAATCCCCTAAAAGTCTGATGCCAGCTGACAACTCAGACAAGAACTTCACCAGCGAGGGCACGTGTCTGCCTTCTCTTCAGTTTTGTGCTTGCATGTGCACAGACTTCAGGGTGTACAACTCCCTTTTCCTACCAAAGTCTGCTTGCAATTGAAGCACAAGACTATTTTAAAACATAAATGAGAAAAATATGTTAAGCCTGAACTCTGTTCTTCAAAGCCCCTGCTCTTTTTGATGTCAGGTCCAGCAGAAACATCAATAAAATGAAAAGAATTCCCAACAGAAAAGTAGGAAATCTTGAAAAGACTAACACTGAAAATGTCCAACAAAAGACAGTTTGCTCTGGAGTCGCGGGTGAAGGAAGAAGGAAATCACTTAAAGAAAACGTGGCAAGGACTGTCTTGCTGTGCAAAGACCTTGGGTTTAAAGAAAAAAAAGAGTCAAGAATATGAAGGTGAAAGATGTATTTGCCCCTTCATGACCAAACTTATAAAACAGCTACAAAGCATCAAGTTAAGAATAAAACTATCCTGAACCACAGAACAAAAAGAAAGAAAAGACTTCCAAAAAGTGCTGTTCCCTCAGTTAAAACTCAATAATCATTCTCTATTTTCACATAAATATTCTAATTCTGAGGATGAGAGGGTGAATTAAAAATGTTGAAGTTTGATGATAATTATTTCCTTGGTATTTTTCAAATCTTCTGATCACTCTTTTAACTTTAGATTTCTAAGGGCAGATCATCACCTGCTGTAAAGTCGGAGCATAGCTGTGATAACTCATTTCTGCCCTGGCTTTTGAGTCTGTCCAAAGAATACCCTGCAAAACTGACAGCTCTTCAATAACAAGTGTACTTGTTGTTCAATCAGCTTTACAGAGATGAGTAAGAGGTGAAATTCAATGGTTGTGGGATCATTTTCCCTATTCCCAACAAATCATATTTAGCAAATAACTTTTATAAGTCCTTTGAGGAGGTAATGAGCATTTTTGAGAAACCCATTTATCTGTTAAACTTCAAATCTTGAAAACTCTCACTCAAACTGGACCTGAACCTTTAGATCTGCTCATGAAAACAGCCAAGACAAATTAGACAAATTAGATGGTTTTGTAACACACAAACTGTTCAGTATTTACAGCTGATTTTTTTTTATATATAAAGGAAACTGAGTATAAAATTAATTTCCTAGGTATTTTGGAGGGTGTAAAGTAGAAATTTAAAAAGGTCTTGTCATTCTCCTCTGGTGCACTCAGTGTGACCCTTTCCAGGGTGCACTGATAATATGTTTAAAAGATGAGGAGAAAACATTTTGATCTCAGTGCTGGTGTAAAAAAAGGTACTCAAGTCCTGAAGTTCTGTATTTAAATTTCGCAAACCACCTAAAAATTTTTGCTTGGGTATTTTGAGAAATTAGAGTAATCTCATCCAGCCTAAATAAACAGATAAGCAGTAAATGTCTCCCTTTGTTAATGCTTCAGTAAGAAAACTGTGGAGGTATTTCTACTGCCCTTACAATGGGAAACCAAAATACAGCCACTGAATTGTTCTTCCAGTGATTTTTTTTGGCATCTGACATAAACACTTTGCCAACAATTTGAATAGGATAATGCTTAGTTGATGAAACACTCATTATTCTCTAACCTATACCAGAATGTTCAAACTATGAGAATAAATATTTAGATAAGGGCACTGTGTATAGTTCCTGCCTCTTCCTTTCCCAAAAGGCCAGATGATCTGACAGTGGCAATGATTTTGCCTTAAAATTACACAGGAACTTAGAATGGTTTTGCTTCCAGGTACTGGCCACACTCTACTTGAAAAAAACTACAGCTAATAACATTAGTGCTTGTTCACTAATTCACAGGACTCCTTTCAAGGCATCTTGTCCAACCCCAGGCACTCCCAGCTCTCTGCAAAGTCAGCAGGAGCTGCCAGTTCCCATTAGTGAAGGCTTGATCCAAAGGCCACCGGAGCCCCTGGAAAGGTCCCGCTGACATCAGGGAGCTCTGGCTCGCTCTAGCGGCAACCTCGTCTGACTGAAAACTCTCAGATCAGGGAGAGAGGTGAACGAGCGAAGAGAACCTCTTTCAAAATCTTTTCCCATCAAAATTTTGCCAGACCAGATGCAGTAAGACAAATTCTTTCCCTCTCTTAGGTTTCTTCGCAGGGATTTCACCTAGATTTTCTCCAAGTCACATGAAATTTTTGTTTCTTCTTAAATACAGGGCAGAAATCCCATGTGTAAAACCCTCTGATGTGGTGTGTCCCATCCCAGCCAAGAAAAGGCTTGGCAGTACAGAGGAACTAAAAAAAATACAAAAACATATTGCCTTAATTAAATCCATTGACCAGCTTTCCTCTAAAACCACAAACTATTTTAGGCTCCACTTCAGTTTCGGGCAATAGCACAGGGAGTTTTAAATGACTCTTCCAATGTGAGGTTTAACTTGCTCTCTGATGGGGTGAGTGAATTTGATCTTTACCATGCCATCACTGGTCACACACCAGCACTGCAGCCCTTCAGAAATCATTACTGGGCAATAGCCATGCCCAAACACAGCCAGTTGATCGAATTAGATGGATGCTAAAATTTGGGAGAATGATTTTGGAAAGGCCTGATGCTACTTTTAGCTATCCCAGAGCAACTGCACATGGAGTAGGAATATCACACCAGTTAGAGCTGAATATCAGAGCAAAGCTTTGTGGCTGGGAAGGAAATAGAGAAGTAAACAAATAAAGAAGCCTGAATTCTACATTTTCCTAATATTAATTCTTAATATTGAATCTGTGCCCTTGTTAAAAAAAAAACCCTTTAATTTTAATGATTAAAAAATCTTTAATTTTAAAATAATGAAGGAATTTCATCTTAAAAGAGTAAAAGTGCTCATAGCTGAGGGCTAATAAGAAAAATGAGAAGCTTAGCAGATGTGATCTAATCCCCCACAGCATTGAAGTAGGTACTTGATTTCAATGAGACTGAGGAATCCTACTGCCCCAGGGTCTGTAAACACTACGGGTTCAACTCTGTCACCTCTTCCCATGATGAGTGAGGTCTAAAAAGGGACACAAATTGTCACTTTTCAATCAGGGAGCCTACCTGCAGGGTGACACACTGTCCATCATAAGGAAATTATACTAATTCTGCACTGGTACATAAAGCTATGAATAAATACCATAAGGACCTTACTAAATGGTGTATTATCAACAGGTATAGGGGAGGTAATATTATTTATATATTGAATATTCACGGGCAAGTACCAACTGAAGACAGTGATGGCAATCTCAGCCTGGGATCCAAGTTCCACAGAGTCCCATCTGAAGACACTGGTCACAGCTGATGTCCCTACAGCACAGACCTTTTAGCAATATGCTAATGAAAATCATTCAGCTCCATAAAAGTGCTGTTTCTTCAAAAGACTTGCAAAAAACCACCAGGAAAATAACTATTTACAGGGAAAAAACTAGAAAGGACTCGCCACTGCAGCCCTGCATCTCCCCCTGCAATGGATTGTTCAGGCTGCAGCACATCCACTGCTCCACATACACAGATGCTTTCCACAGAATGTCCTTAATTCTGCCATATCTATGGAAACACACCAAGGCAGCAGATGGCTGATAACAAACAAAGCCTTCTGCCAGAAGTTCTAATGTCTTGTATCAAAATTTCAGGTGCTTTCTCAAGTGGTCTGTCGTTCGTTTGGTTTGTTTCCCACATGTCTCAGGCTAACTTTGGCTGAGCTTAGTTTGGTTTGCAAATTAATTGCAATATTGTGAAGCTGCCTTAAGAGGATGATATAGAGGCTCATGTGTTGTGGTTTGGAGGGTGGGGTAGAGTGATCTTTAAGTTGTTGGTAGAAGCCAAAAGACCTATACATAGAAGGAACCTTTTCCTTCATCACATCCCTAGGAAAGAGCACGTTGGGTATGGAAATCCATATAGGGCTGGGAGGTTCTGTGAATTACTGCCTAGAAAAGCATGTGTGATTGTTTTTTCCCAGTCACACTCCCTACACATCATTCTGTTTTAAGGCTCCATGGTGTCTGTATTGCCTGTGAGGCTGTGGCAGGACAAAAGTGAACTGTCTGCCTAGTCTCTAGGGAGTGGGAGTTGAAAAGAGCAGTCCCCCTGTTTTCCTCACAGCATAATCCTTTTTCTTGGCAGAGAGAAACTGTGGATGGAACTATTCAAAAACTGCTTTTTGAGAAGTATTTTTGGAGTTAAACACTAGTTCATACAACTGGTGGCTCATCTGTTATTTAAAGAGCACAGGCACACACGTATACACACAAAATAGTGTTTAGCCTTCTTATTTCCCTATAGGCACCAACACATTTTTCAGCTGGAATATTCAATGCCCAGAGAGGGTAATTTGTCAGCTAGCTTGCTGCTATTTTGGGTAGAGCTGAGTTTAGACTATTTAACAAATTGCTCTACGTGGATCAACCTTGTGAGCTCACTCTTTCTCTTTCTGAAAATATTTGTATCCCAACAAGAACATAATTTGAACTGCACAAATGTTATATATCATAAGTTAGAGCCAGACAGCTAAACTTCCTTTCACTGCCAAGCAGCTATGCATACAAATTGTTGAAGGCTGTGCTTGCTCAGGTGAGTAAGCATTTCACTACCTGGCATATTTTGGTTAACACCACCTTGGGACAGCAGCTTGGAAAGATTTCATGTTATTGGCTGCATCCTTTTCCTCCTTCGATGCTGAACAATGGCCAGAAAGCAAGTACTAGTACGAGAAGGAGACATATTGAATATTAGAGTATTTTAATTGCTCTCCATTTATCCATATCTACAGATCTTCGAATATAAACTCACATATAGAAGGTTCAAGGTACATGTTAACAAGGAATTAAGTTTGTTGGAAAATAATCCAGAGCTGCTTAACCAGCTCTAGCCTAGTGATCAACATTTCTTATTTACATGTTGCTGCTTTCACCTAGGTAAAAGAAATCCTGCCCTTAATGCTTAGAGACTTCCAAGTGTTGCCATGAATAATTTGATTAAAATGCTAACATGAGACAATTTCTGTCACATCAGTATGGCACCCATTTTCATTGTTTTTTTAATATATGTTTCTATAGCCCAGTTTTTCAGAGGCTGTAGCTTGGGTGGAAGATGCTGGGCTGGGCTGTCTGTAAGAGATGCTGATTTCACTGTCTCCCAGGCAAATGTTAGGATGTCCACCCATCCACAGTGTAAAATCACCTGTGATGGAAAAGGGCAGCCAAGGAGCCATCTTCTGCTTGCCAAAGAGTAATGGTAAACAGTAGGCTTATTTATTTATTTATCCTTTGGCTTGTGAGCAGGATTTGTGGGGGTTTAGTGTGAGATAAAATCTGGGCAAGGTTCTTTGTGGGTTTTGTTTGTTTGTTTGTTTTAAGGTCCGTGCCTTTAAAATCCAAGTCAAGCTTTAAAGACAACCTGAGTACACTAATCAGTGAGTCTATTCCATCTCCACACTTTCACTCTGACATTGCAACCTGTAGCAAAAACTGTAGATAACCTGATCAACAAAAGCATTAGAAACGGTGGTGAAGAGGTGCTAATCTCCCACTTAGTCCCTGCAAACACCCCTGATTCCTTAAGTAATCACAGTGCTTAAGCTACAACTCATTGGAGTCGTGAGCAAAACTAAACTGCTGTAGAGCATTTGTGAACGTGCAACCTTCCCTGGAAAGATGCTGGCTGCAGACTCTGCTGGTGACCATCTTCACTGCGGGCTCACAAAAGCTTCAAACCCCAGTGGGATGGAATCAGACTTTCAGCTTCCACTGGTGTCTGTGAAACGCAAACCACAGAGTCTGTTCTTTTGGGGGTTCTTTCTGAGAACTGTTAAAACTCCCAAGATTACTCGGTTCCACACAATTATTAATGACACCAGCAAGGCTGTCCCAGTATTTTAGGTCCTCTCTTTGTCTCGAAATAGCGAAATCACTAGTGTGAAAATTAATATGCATAAACTAATACACAACTATGTACAATGCAAAAAAATTGGAGGAGGAGCCAAGTAATTCTGGACTATTCACGACTGCTGTTTCACTGGGCTGGCACAAGGCTTGACCCCAGGCCTTTAGCCAGTTCTGCTGTGCGGCTGACACAGACGTGCAACAAGAAAACAGCAGCTGCTGTGGCTATACCTACCAGAATGACAAACATCGCCGGCGCCACAAAAGCCCAGATTGCTCCATTCTCCAGTGAAAGCCAGCAGCTGCAGGGAGAAATCAGAACACTTTCAGATGGAACACACAGGCATTTAATTAGTAATGTTCTTAATTTAAAAAAGCAATTAAAACAGAGCACAAAAACACTGATGAATTTTAAAAGCAAGAGATGCCATAGCTCCTTTTCCCCTCACACTCCGGGAATCCAAGGCAGGATCTCATCTGGGTTTGTGTTTTGCAGAGGGTCAGTGACAGCTCTGCCCCAGCCCACCTTCAAACAGCACCACGGGTGGAAAGATGGGAAGAAAGAAAACATTTTATTGGCTCTTTGTTGTATCCTCTGTCAGAGGCAGTCATTTCAGTGCTGGAGCACTGTCACTGGAGCCAGAGACAAATTGAAGCCTCCCCTGCCTTGCCTGGCTGGCCAACACACTGTCAACTTCACAGGCCCTTCTTACAGCCCTGATGAGATAAACCAGTTTACACACACCAAATAATAATCTTTGCTCCAAAGCTTTTGCTTACACTATGGTAGGACTAAATCCTATGGTGCTCCTTAAGGTAAATTTGTTGTTCTTTCCCTAAATTAGAAAGGAACTTAATTTTCAACATTTTGGACATTATCCATTCTAGATCCCAAGATGTGGAACTGCAGTTTTCTTCAAAAGATTGAATATCTTCATTCAAAGCTTACTCTGAGTGGGGGGTGAGCAGGGAGCTCAGCAAGGAGGGCTCATGCCTCCACAGTGAAAGGAAAAACAGGCAAAACGTCCCAGGAGCTTTTCATGCTTCATCTCAGCAGTGAAAAGCAAACCCGAGGCTTCAGTGTCTAAGAATAAGAGAGTTGTGCTTTAGCAAACTACCTCCCCTGCTCCTCAGGAGGATCTTGCAGCCCCACAGCCCTGTTAACACACCTAGGAGTTTCCTCCACATCAGATTTTTCATCCTCACTGCACCTGGGGTGAGGATATTTTCGTACTCACTTGCCACTTTCTCCGTAGCTGTCTAGGGACGATGTCGCAGAAATGACACAAATCACTAGTGGGCAGCCTGCAGAAAGGCAAATGCAGTGGCAATATTAGCAACAAAAGTATGTCCTTCCACTAAACCCGGCAAGTTCTGCTAGATTTTGTATGAACAGAACAGCTCAGAGTCATTTTCAAATTAAGTCTAACTTGACATCCTCCTGCAGCTCTGTAATCCAACATGTTTTCATCAATTGATGTCAGAAAAAGAAAATGACTTTTCAATAAAGCACTAGTTTAACAGTCCAACTGAAGTAGTGCAAATTTCCTTGAAAATCACAGTCCTCTTTCAGCCTGGTTTTTGTTTATGTAACTTCAGCCTCTTGCTATTCAAGCAGTGCTGCCATGTGAAGCAATATCAGACTTACTTTAACCACTTTCCCCTGAGTAAATGAATTTTTGTTCTAGAATTCAAAACAGCTTAGGAAAGAAAGCAGAGTTTGTCACAGGGGTGCATGACTAGCAGGGGAGAGGACAAGAACAGTGACATTTAGTTATCCAGAGCATCACACCCAGCAGCAAGAGACAGAAGCAAATTCACATCCCAAACAAGACTTCTTTTAACATAAATATGTAATAGCTCTACAAGATTTCTGTGTTTAAAGTAGGCTCTGTTTCCAGATGGGTTTTGACAGTGGCAGTGTGCTGTGCCCGGGGAGGTGGGGGAATGTGGTACAGGATGATATGGGAATTACACAGAGGCAGTTCTGGTCCTGCTGCTCCAGCCCCAGCACTGCCACATCCTGTTGTGCCACTTCCTGACAGCATTCCAGGCCAGGAAGAGGAAAGGAAGCTTTTATTGCCAACAGTTCTGAATATAGTAAAGCCTCATTCCTTTAAATATTGAATTATTGTCTGTTAATTCCTGCATGATTTAATAAGATGTGAAGGTTGGAGCTTTTATCATCTTACAGAATTTAATAACCAGGTCCCAGACAGAGTATTAGAGATGATAGCTTAAAGTTTCAATTTTCTGTTTAATTCTTCAGGTTTTCTGCATGAGGATTTTGCAAAATTCTCTGACAAGCAATTGCTGCTCAATTTTACTACTATCATGCTCACAAATTCTGTAAAGATTTCCTGTACTGGCAGAACTATAATTTTTGGAAGAAGTATTTTCATTCTTTAGTGATCGCAGCTAAAACCACATTTATAAATATTTATATGTGTTTATAAAATGGAATACTCAGTAGTTAAGAAGCATCATCTACAGGTATTGTTTAGGCCTTAGACTTTGAAATCTATCCTGTAGGATAGAGTTTAATATCCCATGAGCTTCATTCTGCTTTCCCATGCTGGTCCAAATCAGGAATAATACCTTAAATGTAATACTTGTGTAAGACCCAAGCAAGGGCAAGATTTTAGTTACTGTCTCATTTCCCTATTTAAGAAAGGAAATTCCTGCACACATTTGAACAAAATCAAGACTAATTGTATTCAACAGAGCAATTAAGCAC
This sequence comes from Margarornis squamiger, assembly GCA_035222235.1. Taxonomy (NCBI): domain Eukaryota; kingdom Metazoa; phylum Chordata; class Aves; order Passeriformes; family Furnariidae; genus Margarornis; species Margarornis squamiger. The sequence continues at coordinate 14,204,229 of JAWWTY010000035.1, read as the reverse complement.
AGACATAATCAGTATGCTATGGCTATGTGAGCTACCTGGACTAAAGGTCCCACATATTCCCAAGCACATCCTTGGCTGCAGAGAAGATATTGTATATAGATATTGTCTTCTCATGCAAGTTGTCTTCCCACAGCAGGGACTTTGTCACTGAAGCAAAAATACATGTGCCCAACTAATTCTTCTTTATATTTCTAGTCTTTTTTTTTTTCCCCCTAGTCAAATACTGGATATTCAAAGGATTTAGCACAACTCTTTATCAATTTTAAATGGCAGTGAAGAAGAAAATTAAATAGAGTTCCTTTGGAAGATAGTAAAACTTATGCAGATGAAACACAGAGAAGTCATTGGCATTAGAAGAGCTGTTAAGTCAGTGAGAATAAAATGGTCTGCAGCCTAAAGTGCATTGTTTGCCTTTTCATTGCATTCACAAGATACTCAGTTGATAATGGCAATGAAGGCAGAATCAAGGTTTTCTTATAGTAAAATAAGAGTATTTTTCCTTTAAGGAATGACCATTGAATAAACTCCATAAAGGTTGAAAAAATATCTATTTAGCCTAAGGGTGTCGTAGCTTTGATCTGGACTGAAGAATTCATATGGATTATACATTATACACAAAAGTAAGTGTGTTTACTTAATCTTTTGTCAGCACCAATGACATAGGAGCTGTAAAGTTTAGTCTACACCCACAACAGGTACATCAATGTTGTGCTGGCACGGGTTATCACCCACAAAAGGGTTATGGTTATGGGTTTCTACTGTCTCTGAACATTTTCTCAGCTGGCAGACACTACAAATATGATCATCAAGCCTATTCCAAATCACCAAATTTCTAATGCAGCAGATCCTGCTTTCCAGAGCACGGTCCCAGATGAAAATGCTCCAGCACAGCTTTCTGGCAGCTGACCCATGGCACGGCTGTCACCTGTGTCCCTGTGGTCCTTGAGCATCAGAGCATCGTGTTCAAGTGGGGTGATCACCCCCCAGGGAGCCTGAGCTGCTGCAGCCTGAGCTCTCTGGGTGCTCAAGCAGCTCATTTAGAGCTACAACATCCCAAACTTGGCCTTAAAATACAGCCTGCAGGGTTTATGTTTCCAGAGGGCGCCACCAAGATGAGTTTTAGAGGGATGGAGCACCATTCCTATGAGAAAAGGCTGAGAGAATTGGGATTGTTCAGCCTGGAAGAGAGAAGGATTAGGGGTGACCTAATTGCAGCCCTCCAGTACCTGAAGGGAGGCCACAAGAAAGATGGAGAGAGACAACTTACAAGAGAATGCAGTGACAGCACAAGGGGAAATGACTTCAAACTGACAAAGAGTAGGTTTAGGTTAGATATTAGGAAGGAATTTTTTACTATGAGGGTGGTGAGGCACTGGAACAGTTTGCCCAAAGAAGTTGTGGATGCCCCATTCCTGGAAGTGACCTAGGACAGGCTGGGTGAGGCTTGGAGCAACCTGGTCTGGTGAAAAGTGTCCCTGCCCATGGCAGGGGGTGGAACTGGAGGATCTTTAAGGTCTCTTCCAACCCAACCCATTCTATGGTTCTCTCTTTCTGAGGCACTACTGACAAGCAAAGTGGAAAATGCCTGTAAATCCCTATGCTGTATTTTGAAAGTTTCTGTATCTTCTGTATAAGGGAAAAAAAACAAAAAACAACCAAAACCAAAATAGACAGGCTATAGAAACTCTGTGGCAGACAATTTAAAGCAATTTTAGAACATTAATTCTAAAAGGCTAAATATGTCATTTACTGAGAAAGATGAAGCATTAGACACAAATGAAAGTATATTTCCTTCCAATGATGAAAAGATCTACTTTGCTTGATGGGGAAAAGTATATTTCCCATTTATATTGTAGAAGTTCATTTTCTATGATTTTCTTCTGCTCTGTTATATCATGTCTAGGCAGAAGTCTGGGACTGCATCAACTAAGAGCAAATAAAGAAATTTATGTCTTTTGACAGCTCAGAACAGAGCCTTCATTCTGTGGCAGTCTCTAAAGGAAATTGGCTGAAATAGGAAAACATGTTAAGGCCAAAGTGCCACAGCGAAATCTCCAGTATCACAAACTCTATCATCAGCTCCTAAAAATGGTGGGAGGGAAAAGCTTTGCTACAATAATCTCTTCTCTGAGTGTTGTGCTGAATCACCAAGGCAAAAAAGTGGGATTCTTCTTTACCCAATCAGTCTCAAGGTAGTTTTAAAGGTTGGATATTACCACCTTTCTCAAATTGCCTTTTTTGTTTTGTTTTGTTGTTTGAATTCCTGACAACTGCAGTCTTTGGGTTTATTTCAGCAGCCTTGTGACTAAAGGTAGTACTGGGAACTTCAATCAGCTCTGCACATTTGGTATCCTGCCTCTCCAATTACCACTGAACTCATTTCAAAATGATATCACCTCGCAGATATCTCAAGAGATGTCCAGAGATCCGTGTAGAATTCCTTGTCCCTATCTCCTCACATGGCCTCAAGTTTCAATTTGGCATAGACAGAGACTTTGCAAACATTTACCCACATGTTTAGCCCAATGTTTCTGCTTAAATCTGAATGATGGGCCTGGGTTTCTAAATTCAGGATGGGGGTTGTCATTATCCCAGGAACTCTGAGGTTGCAAAAGTTAAACAGATTCACACTCCAGCTGAAAGCACAGAAGCAGTAAATGAACTGTCTGCTTTAGCTAACATGAGATGAGACATCCTTGTTTTCAAATCCTTTCAACCATCTTAAGTCAGTATAAGAGTTAGGTAAGTTAAAGTGTGAAAAACCTGGGGTTTATTAAATACTGGAAAGTGTACACCAATCGTGGTCTCAGAACGGCACAAGTATTCTCTTGACAGTCGCATTCAATACAAACTGACCATCATTTTGAGAGCCAAACAGAATAATTTAGGAAAAAACCTTTTTAACCTCTTTCCTCAGTCTTGCAAGACTGCAATGTGAGAATTTTGTGGAGTGTATTTAACTTCTCTCTATTGTACTTCCATCAAGTTCATGGAGGAGAAACCCGAACTCTACCCCACAGAACATGAGCATGCACTGCTGCTGAAGGCAGAAGGGAGATGTCTGATCCCTAATTAAGCATTTCCAGCCATATTCAGTGCCCAGATGGTAACAACAAAGCTGGGAACTGACAAACCTGGGTGTCTTTTGGCATTTAAATGGATGGGGATTTTCCCTCAGAAAACCTCATTGATCAGCAACTTCTCTTTCCCACTGAAGGAGCATTTGGGTTACATCCCTGAGACTGAACGGCAGTGCTGTTGATTGAAAGGAAGTTGCCCTAATACTTATCAAGAGATAAACAATTTGGAATGCAGTTGCCTGGTTAAATTACATCAGCTTTGTTTAGGCACACTTGCAGCAACGATGTGATGTCAGATATGATTAAGGAGATTCAGCTTTTAATTCAAATGTAAATACTTTGAGCAATACGAGATAAAATGAAGCAACACAAACTACCACTTTCCCAGCAACATGGTAGATTTCCTGGATTTCAGAAAACACACAGTTTTCAGGGTCATTGTAGGAATAATAATGGGAACATGCTTTCCAAACTTAAAATACACAGTTCTTGCCAAAAGGAACATCACTAGAAGAACAGATACAGAAACTTCTGGTGCCTCCTGTATTGTGCTACATACATCATTTTGATGATAAATACCTACATTTGGGCCTGAGGGATGATTCTTCCAAAGCATTTCTTTAATACCACTGAAGAGACCTTTTAGTAACCTCATGTAACATCCCTTATGTTGTATGCCAGTAGGCTGTGTATTCATCCTGCTAATTACCACTAATTGAGCAGTGGCAACCATATTGCAATAAAATCAGGCAAAATGCAGCATGTTGAGAGTTGTGGCTTTTTACATAATATTTCTGAAGGACAGAGTTCTTGTGCACTTATGAGAACATTTTCTTTGGTTTGATCCACTTGGATTTCCATTCCATAAGCACTGGATTAAATAAATCCACAAGAAACCTCTCTAACATCAGCTGGTTTCTCTGTATATAGTGCTGAATCTAGAAGAACCTACAGATCTTCACTGTCTTCAAACCTCAGCCTGTACTGGTTCTCTTATTTTTGGGTCTATGTGCACGAAAAAGATGAATCAATCCATTTGGCCTGTTTTCATTAGTGGTTTAAAAAAAAAAAAAACCAAAAAAACCAACAAACTGCTAAGAAGAAGATTTTAAGACAAATGAAGAATGCTGCACTGAATAAAAAGGGCATAATAAAAACAAATAAAATAATAAAAAAGAACAAGTAAGCAGCTGTTGAAATGTATCTATTTCACAGCATTACTATCACCCAGGTCTGTATGGTGCCAATAGGTATTAAATATTCCAATTAGGACTGCAGCAGGTCTGTGTTATTGGTTTAATTGCTTTTCATGCAGCTTCAAATGAATTTGAAGGGCGGGAAAGTTAATGCATATTTTAACATATTTTTAAATTATCTGTAATTGGATGGATAGTCCTTTGATATTTTTTCACATCTGTCCTTTGACTCAGTGTATGAGGTTTCCTCTTCTTCTGGATGTGGAGGTTTCTCAAGCATCACTGCTGCCTTTCTAGGACAGTGTGAGCAAGTGAGCTTTCATCTGCTGTGACTCCTCAATATGCACACAGATTCATTATTGCATTTAGAAAGCTGTGAATTGCTATCTATGACATTGCTACGTCATAGGACTACTTTCTAATTCTTAATAATAAAATTGAGCTTCTGTGCAGCCTTTTAATCTAAGGATTTCAAGGCATAAAGCACAAACTAATGAAGTCTTGTGATACTTCTGTGCTACTGTGCCCATTGTTTATGTATGACTTGCAGAATACAGATAGAATAAGGCAGTATTGTGAGTTAGAACCCAAAAAAAGAACATACCAGTGCAGTGAGACCTCCCTCCCAGAGTCCTGCTCTTGATTTGGTAATTAAGGGTCTGATCTGACCTAGAGAGGTTGTGGAATTCACTGAAGTGCAATTAGGTTTAAGGATTATACATTTTAAAGTCTGATTACAATCAGAAAAATTATGTGTTTTCTTATCCAACAGACCTACTCTCAGTGAGGCAAACTATGATCATAAGATGACAATTTCAAATATGCTTCTGAATATAACCTTGTCCTATAGTGAGGAGACTTAAATTAAGCAGCTACTAAATGCTTACCCCATCCAATTCCATAATAATATAAGTGCTTGCTTTCTTCTGACCCAAATACTTTGATCACCATACTGTAAAGATGAAATCCTTCCACCAGCATCCATGCAAAAGCACTCAGGAAGAAAAAATGAAGGAGAATGGCCAAGATCTTGCAAGGCACCTAAATTAAGAATAAAAATTAAAACATTACTTCTTTGTCATACAGTCACATTTGTTTTTCAATTTTTATTTCATTTCTATATACATTTACAAGCTAAATAATTCAGATAGCTTCAAATCCTCTTACCTCTAAAAAAGAAAAAAAACCTGAACAACATTGCCAAACATGGTGTGGAAATCCAAATGTGTTATTTCTTTATAACAGTAACAGCAATACTCCTACTAAAGACCAAAAAATATTTAAGGATTCAAAAGTGAAGTGTCTCCACACAGCTGGTGAGTCTGCAGTAAGTACAAGAGTCAAAGAAGGGGAGTACAAACATTGTCCTGTACCCTGGTCCCTGTTCTATGATGGTAAAACAGCCAGCACAGTTCATGCCTCATTTTAGATGAAAAACTAGTAGAAAGTCAGTGGAATAGTTAAACTTGAGCAGAACACAGAAATTTTAAAAGAAGGTCCCATGTTGAACACAGAAATTAAATCAGATTGTATTTCAGTGTCTGTCCTGGTTAGAAATTCTGCAACAACTTCATAGGCTCCCCCACCAGCAACAGCAATACAGGCATTTAAAAAGTTATAGTCAACTATCTTTGCTTCTTGAGTCCTCCCTGCTCTGTGGTGGGCACCAAATTTCCCCTCCTGTCTGAGGTCTCAGTTTCCCACAGTCTGATGTATCAGCTGTACATGAAATCTGACAAGCAATTATAGCCAAACACTGAAAGTCTTCTCTGTGGAGTGTTTACAAACAATTCCAGTGTTCACAAACAATTCCAGTGTTCCTTGCTAGTCTTTTCTTCACCATGTGCTATGAGGATTTTGGAAATAGGAGCTAACACCAAAGTTTAAGGAAAAGCACCACGTAGAAAGTGAGCTCACCTGGTGCAAAGTGGACCACCAGTTTCAGTTTAAACTATAACATGCTCTGCAGTGAAACAAATGCTGCCCCAGAAGAGAGGAATGCCATGACTGAGGTAATGCAGCAAGAATTAAAAACACCCCTCTGAGTGCTGCTCACACCTCAGTGCTTGTGGTCCACTGTGGGCTACAGGAAATGCACTCTGGGCTTCAGACCTGGCTTTTCCTTAAGTTGTTTTTCTAAGAGAACTTTACATTTTTCTCTAAGCCTCCTCTCAGCCTGGCTTATGAAAACGAAAACCAAATCCTTTCTTCTTTCCCACTCCTCAGATACTCACACCATTTGCTTTATGAGGATGTGTCACCACAAGTGTCTTCGCTCATCACACAGTCATTGAACAGAGGTGACTGTCATGATCTCGCCACCAGATAACCTTGTTTGGTTTGCTTGCAGTGAAGGCACATTTTAAACACGCTCTTGGAACGAGTCCCAGTCATATCTCCGGTTTGCATCTCGTAGCATACTGATGATGAACATTCTGCTCTGGAGCTGTGCCACCCCTTCTGTGACACCCACAGAATTCCAGAGGGGTTTCTTGCATCCAGGATGTGTAAATGGTACAACTTTTCCCTTCCTCAGCCGGACAGGTCACAGTAAGGTGGAGTCTGTGCTGAGGAAGCACTACCAGTAGGAACCAGTTTGCTGCCACAGATGTTCATCATTAGTTCCCTATGTTTCTTTGGCTTAGCTGCCCTGTGCTGGCATTTCATTCTTTTTGTTGATGATTTGGGATTGTGTACCGTAATGAAAATTAAAATGTTGGGTCTCGATAGTATAATGAAAATTGATGCTTTCCTGTGCGTTCTCACTCAGCTGATTCTGTGCTAGTGCAAGGGCATTCTAATGCAAATCCAATGTGACTATGTGTATTCAAAAGCAATAAATTTGGGTTTCATTCATGTAAGTGAGGTCTGTATGTGGTTTAGCATTTCGCAAAGTTCAGTGACATATTATTAAACCAGATTAGCTTATTGACAAAAACTGTAAAAGCCTTTCCAGTTAGTTTTATCATAAGGCTATAAAATCCATTTTAATGCCTTTTGATTTCTACCAGAAGATTAATCCACAAAAATATAAATGCTACATAAAGCTGACTTACAAGCTAGTTCTGTCAAATGGATACTTTCCAAGTTTTGAGTAGCCAAACAATATAAATCACAAAACAGAGAAAAATAAAACACAGTGAAGCAGCAGGAGGCTGGTCTGTATGTAATTCTGTATAATACTAAGGTGCAGATTAGTACATAAAATCCACAGCAAAGTTGCTACTCATTCTGATTTTGTGCCTTAATGATGGCTTAGAAGTTATTCTTAAATGATAAAATTTCCTTCTTGAAAAAGCTTTGAAAAGCTGAGCCTTTATGTACAAAACCCAAGCATGTCTCCCCTGCTGTATCACATGATGCCCCCTCCTTTTAGCAGAATACTTATAAAAAGGCAGATCTCATTACTCTTAGAGTTCATTCCTTGTGAGTCTGTGGAAATAGAAAAATCAGCCCAGCCAGCAGCAAGGCCTATGATGTTATAATTTTTGAGAAAGTAAAGCAAACTCTCAGAAAGGCCTCTCAGAAGATATTGGTCATTAGTCAGAGGACCGTCTTAAAACAGACAGGTAAATTTATACATATATCATAAACAAAAGCAGCTAATTTCATCTCTCCATTTGGAAGTGTTTTCAGCAATGCCATGAATGAGAAACAGCTCAATAAACTGATCCAGAACTGCAGAGAGTAGACACAGTAAATTTTCTGTTGTGCTGGAAAACCACAGTGCTGTCTAACACCTTACACTTCAATTTTCATTTTCCTATGTTTAAATAACACTTCAGTTTTCCCCACAAACACACTCAGGCCTTTAAAAGGCTTTGGTAGCCTGAAGAAATGTTGATGGTTAATTATTTTCAAACACATGCTGCGGTTTGGGTATCTATTAAAAGAATGGTGTTCTCTAGTCTAGACCAGAGTGTGACTAAGAGTGCAAAGCTCTCTGAAGAAGCAAATCCATCTCTTGCTGAAAGTCTAAGGGAAGTCAACAGACTGGCATGTAGATAGCAAAGATATCTTAGGGACTTGGCAGTATAGGAAGAAAATGCTGCATGCAGAGATATTTGCTGTTTCTAGAAGAAAGACATCCTGGTTTGGGGAATAATTATCTTCCTGGAATATGCCAGGATCATTTAAGACTCCTGTTTTAGCACTACTGATATTAGGTATCAATGACCAGCTTTTTATAAATAAAGAAACTAATTGGATATATTACAAAGATCAAAGTCCTGTTTGTGAAAGTAAAATTCCGTGGTAGAAATCAGTCTTACTCTACAAAAGCAAACTTGCTGGAGTATAAACTGTAAATTATTAAATTACACATCAGAAATTACCAGGGGAATGCTGTATGCCATATCTGGAACCACAAACTAAATATCCCTACAGTCAGAGATGGGAAAAGGATGGAGAGTCTCAAAGCAGTCATGCAAGAAAGTGATGCCAGCTCAGGGCCCGGTTTTCTGAGCCCATTCCCTGTTGCACTTCATTGCCTCAAGCAAGGGAGTGACACACAGGGGTCCCACTGCTCCTCTCAAACAAGGGGGTGACATACAGGGGTCCCACTGGTCCTCTCAAACAAGGGGTGACACACAGGCGTCCCCCTGGTCCTCTCAAACACGGGCATTTCCAAACAGCTTAGCAGTGATACACCCAGCTCTGGCAGAAGCAGAAGATTGCAAATTCACACCTTCTAGTGTAAATACTACCTCCTTCTTTTAGTTAATGACAATTGAGCAGTTCAATTAAAGCTGCAATTAAAGGTGTTAAAACTGCTGTCAAAGCTATTGAGAACAGAGCATGGACTAGGTAAGGATATGAGAGTAATAAAAGGATGAATCACAATCCCCCTGGTCCCAAGAGGCTAACACAATAAAAATAAAAGCTCAGGAGACAGTATTTACATCACACTTTTGGACTTTAAAATCTTTACTGTGTTATGCCATACAATTACTGCTGTTATAGAGGAGATGGGGCTGAAATACCCGTGGATTCTGTGAAGCATCTCACTTCACAAAGCCTGTGGTGTAAAAAAACTGGTCTAGCTTTGTGTGTGCTACTTCTCCAATTTAACTAAAGTAAGTTTTGAATAGTTGAAGAGAAAATATGCACCCATTAAAATGCAACTTCAGTCCATGTGAGTGTTTCACAAGCTTGACTGAACAAGCAAGACATCTGTGTGTGAATAAGGCACATTAGAAATGTAGGTGGACACTGGGACAGGTCTCTGGAGAACATGAGCTCTTCCTACATCCAGCCAAAAGCAGGAAACACAACTAGTATTTCACAGGGTTTTAAAAGACTGGAGGTGATGCTGGCCTTGATAAGGTGTAAAGAGGCTTTCACACACTATCTGAAGTGACTCAGTTGGATTGTCTGAAAATCTGGAATGGATGAAAAATGAAAAACTGTGAAAATAAGACACACTGTTACGCTGAGTGAACCTTTTATTGCCCTCAAGCCTCTGTCCTTTCAGCAGGGTTTTAGCTTTATACTTAGAGAGGATTATTTTCATGCCTGGTTTCCACTGTCTTCAGTTTCAAGTTATCTTTTGCTGCTCTCCACTGTCTCCATTTCATTTTCCTTCTAAACCATTCCCTACCATTTTCTCCCTTGCACATTGCCTTACTCATTTAGGATCCACCTGAATGTTTTAGATCCTCAAGTAATAACAGCCTATGCAGAACCAGGCATTATTGTTATTTATAAACCCAACAGAATTTCAAGGGGTCCCATTTGAACTGAATATAAATTTAGGTGGCTGTTGCACTGGCAAAATGAAGATTGTGCAAACCTCATATTTACTTATACTGAGAATATTTGGGGGAGTGGGAGGGGGAGGAAGATTAATTGAAGCCACTCACTCCTCCTGAAAAGTAATATGGAGCAACAGGTGGGCACCAAACTAGCCAAGTTTTGATCATTTCAAAAACAGAGCACACTGAAAGTTTATTGTAAAATCAGGTTTTGTTTCTGCTTTTCAGGTGGGACTTTCCATCAACAGACTTTATGTTACTTTAAATTGCGTTTTTTAAACATAACAGTGGAAAGAAATTGGTTTTACTGGTATGTAATACTGTTAACTTTGCCTATTTGTCTTAATCTAACCCAGCTGTTTTAGATGCCAGTTTTAATGGTTTAGATCCTGGTACTCTGCATAAGGAATTCCCACCTGCAGTAGCAGATCCATAAAATCAATCTGTAATTTCAAGTTCCAATCTATGTGATCAAGCAGAAAACAGCCTATACATTCATAGAGCTTAAGTACCATGAAAGCAATAGGAAGGTGTTTGTCCTTGCTTAAGTGGCTGCCTTAGATGGCCACACAAGAATATACATGTTTTATAATATTTTGGATTAAACTGTTACACAGTGATACTAAATGCTTTCTGCCTCCTCTGGCTAAACAATAGCCACTTTACATTTGTCATTGCTTATTACACAAATTGTATTTTAAAATCATCTAAACCTATAGACTAGAGATCATCATCAATAAGCCTGCTATTCAGAAAAACAGTGTATTCTACCACACAAACGAAACTTTATGAGCAAAAAAATAAAAAAAGACCACCTGTTTTACTCTCCAAGAAAGCAGAAGAAATTGTCAAAGCTCACCCAGGGACATCATTACCTTCCATCAAGAATCAGATGACTTTTTAATGTGGGGGGAAAGAAAAAAAAAAGAAGGCAAATACCTTACCTAAACACACAATTCATACAATTTTCTCCAGTAGGGAATTCCTACAGTTTTCAGTGGATGAGAGAAAGCATAAGCCATGTCACACAGAGGTCTGCCATGATATTTGAAAACATGCTGAAACATACTCCATTTCTAGAGTGATTTTCCCATTTGATGGGTGCATATTGCTTTTGGTTCTGCAAACACCCAGACATGGCCCATACAATGATAACACCATTTGGATGCACGAAAGGCTTTATCCAGCATTGTAGGGAGGCATTTTTTGATAAGGCATGTCAAAAATAGGACACCTCATATGGAAGACATTTTCTTGCATGTGACACATGGCATTCATTCCACGGAGCTGCTTCACAGAAAACACAATCATTCCTCCTAGGACTTACAGTTCCAGGGCTGAACTGAAAGCTGGTGAGAAGCAGGATCTGAGCCACCAAGACAGCAAAGGACAGGTTGGCGTGGATGTGATAGCGCTGGTTGCGGATGGTGCTGACAGACCTGGCAGAAGACAGAAATACACCTGAAAAAAACAGCATTCCAAGAAACACAAATACATTTATGGTTTATCAGCAAGCATTTAGACTGACTTTTGGTTATTGGTTTTGGTTTTGATGTCTTTTGAGCTTTCCTTCCACCAGGATGGAGTGGTACCTTAGTGGTTTCTTTGATATTCTGCTGCTGTCCTAAAGGCAGCAGAAAGACTGATTTGCACACGAACAAGCTCTGCTGATGACTAATGACAGAATATTAACAAAGGGGTCGGTCCTGAATGGGGCTGTGCTCACAAGGTCAGACCTGCACCTCGCAGCATTCAGCCCCTGCTGTGCCACAAAATTCCTGGATTTGCTTTGCTGGTATTTGCCTGTATGAGACATAAGGGAACGTAAAATGACATTGGCAACAATTTTGAGTTATACTATTGTCAGCTTCTGAGCACAGGAACTACAGCTCCATATACAGATGGGCACTGCCTATCTTGACAGAGACCTGACAGTGATTACAACATCATTTGAACATATCTCTCTTGGCTTTGCGAAAACCAGCTGGAAATCTGACAAGAACATGCTTTCCTGGAAGTCTTCTAACCTCGTGTTTCTGTTCTCATCCAGAAATAAGAAACAGAAAACAAAAACATTCATCTGAACAACTCAGGCCTTTGGTACAATTTCGTTCTTCTCTTTAAAAAACAAACAGTACTGGTGATAACAGATTTCCTCTTTCAATCCATGCTGCCTGCCAGCCCCTACCAGCAGTTTTAATCACCTCAGGACACCCTGACTCTTGGCGATGGGAATTGTGTGTTTCCTCCACTCAACTGCACGCACTGCCATTCCTTTGCTGTGTCACACTGGGTGGAGATGACTTTTGCAGCCACTGGTGACACACCACGTGTGTCCCTGCAGCAGGGTGACCCGGAGTGGACGATGCAGACAATGGTTGAATCAGCCCTGCTCTTCCCACACTGCTGCAGCCGGTGCTCCATTAGAAAGGAATAAAAAGGCAAATGACAAGAAGTATCTGTGTCCTAAAAGTAATTCAAAGAGACAGGATGTGCTGCCTGGTGCCAATGGCTTTCTGTTGAGGAGCTTCATGAAGTCACAGATGGAACAGGTTACCCAGAAGGTGAGCAGGACTGCCTGCCCTCCCGGGAACCGGCCGGCACTGCCAGCACGCGCAGTAGGACTTGCCAGATTCTTCTCCACTTACGTTATGGTCATCAAACACCACATTGCAAAATCGCACTTCAGCTGTTTAATGAGACCCTGCTCGCCAGTGAAAACCTAATCAAGTGATTCTTGACTGGCAGTTTGAGGGATCCTGCATGTAGGTGGGGTGCTCTAGCCCTGTGACAGTCAGCTGGCCCCAAGCTCTCTTCCAAGTCTTCTGTTTGCCTCCACTTTCTTGAGGAGTTTTCAGCCCTGCTGCAGCAACACCACCCCTTTTTATTCCTTTTTCCTTTCTAAACACAGTAACATCCAATTTTGCACTCAGACAAAAATGGAGCAGATCATTCCCTTTAGCCTAAACATGCCAACAGGGCAGTGCCAGACAGGCAGACACTGGACTTAGTTAGAGTGGATTTTGCCACGCATTATGCATTTAATCCAAGTGTGACCAACACAGATCTTGAGACTTGGAAATAATACGGGGTTTGGAACAAACAAACATTGCAATCAGTTTACTGGTTTTCAGCAAGTCCTTTTCCCTAGAAACTGGCCCCTTAACAGGATGTCCAAAATGCATTCTTAAGCACAGAAATGAAAAATTGAACTCTTGAGTTGGAAGAATATGGTTTAGCGTGAGAAAGGAGACAAGAAACCCATTCTTTGCTGCACTCCCAATCTGCTGTGCAGCCTCAGACAAGTTGCTTCACCCTTTGTCAGGTTTTCTATTTTCTATTTGGAAACAAACCTCTAGAAACCTTCTTTCTTGGAAATGTTTGTATCAAGCCCAGCTGGGCCTCAAACTCAGTTGTCACTACTGGAACATAAACAGGCATAAAGACCCCGAGTGCCCTGTGGCAGAAACCTTCCAGCACAGAGCCCTCGAAGGGGCTGCCCTGTTATGGGCAGGAGGCTGCAGAGATCCAGAGGGTTTAAACATAAGCCATGGAGTGAGGTTCACACTGCTTACAGTGTCCTACTAAAGCAACACATTAGAAAACCAGCCTAATGGAGGACAGCAAGATACTTGAAAATAAATGTGGGTTGTATGATGTAATTGTGTACAAGTTGCACGAAACAAAAGGCAGGCAGCTAATGTTGACTGAGACTTCCTTTCTGGGCATTCCTTTATAAACACGCTGCCTTACAGACCAAGACAGCTGAAAAGCAGCAAGTACTGCCTGAACACTCCAAGCAATCCAAAGATGTGTGTAAGGGGGGCAGAGGGGGTGATCCTTCAGTCCTTGCTCATACTGTACTTGCTTTGAGCTCAGACCAAGCCATCCTACAGACTCCTTGCAAGATTCCTGAACTACAGCAAGACTTGGAGAGTTTAAGAAAAAAAAACCAAACTAAAAATCCCTCACAGGATGTAAATAGCTTGCTGTATAAAGACCACCCCATTTTGGGAAATGAAAGTAATTTAGAAATAACCAACCAACTGTTACAAATACATGTGCAGAATCCAATTAAGGAGGGTTGTAGAATTAATAGCCTTTGTTTCATCCTGAGCACCTGAAATGCACTGCTTGCCTTTCTGCATGATAGCTGCTCAGCAGGTATTAAGTTAAAATTACTCACGACAATATAGCAAACGTGACCAGCGTGATCGTCAAGCAGAAGATGGACAGAGCGCAGCCAATGTAAGTGATGGAGGAGAGGGCCACCTGGTGTCCTCTTGCTAGCTGCACACAAAGAAAAAAAAAAGCGAAATAAAACTATTAATTGATTTATCACCCTGCAGAACCACGGGTCAGCCCCCTGCACATCGTGTTTCCTCCTCCAGCCACTCGTGTACGAGCTGATGTTCACAGTCATTCCCTGCTGTGACTCGGAGGGAAATGAGAAGCCAAGTCCAAACTCAGTGGCACAGCCAGGGCAGCCACATGCCCATGGCATTTCACTCCCTCTTTTATTTCCTGGGCCAGCATTTCCTCAGCCCAGGCTGTGGTTTCTCTGCTGCTGCGGTGTTGCCCAGCCTGAGATCAGAGCAGTGTATTGGGCTCCCAAACGGTGTCGGTGACGGGACCTGTCACAGCTCGCAGGGCCCTTTGCTAATGCTCCCACACTGCAATAATTTACATCCTTGTGCAAATACCAGAAGTGCTTCACGGCAGTGAGAACTGACAAGCCCAGATAAGCCATAAATCACAGGCCATTTATAGTCCACTCGTTTTGTTTAATGTGTCATGTGTTCGGTGCCTGGTGAAGGAACTGGACTGGCATCTACAGAATGGAAAACCTCAGAAAAGACCCAGCATGAGCAGCTGGAGTGTAAACCTCTCATCTCAGCCTCTGGTTTTATCTACAGGCACCATTTGTAGAAGTAATTCAATTTTCATGAACATTTAAACTGTAACGCCACAGAGTTCTTTCTCCACTAGGATCTGTGTTAAACCTGGACAGAGTCAATGCAGCAGGGACAGTGTGGTTTGGCCATTCATCCTAAATTAATCAGAGAGCATGTTTTAATTTTCCATGCAAGTTCTCATAAAAGAATGACAAAAAAGCCACACCCAACAAAGGGAGCCAGGAAGTATTAATATATAATAAGTAGAACAGAGCTAGGCAGGAAAAGGTTTTCTCATCTCAGAAGAATTTTCAAACATTTTTCCTGACTTGAATTTGGATAGAGTTGACATTTGCATAAACTGGTGGAAAAAAAACACCCTAGTCAATCAAAAAGTTTTAGTTTTGATGCTTGAAATAATATGTTTTTATTTTAATCTCTATTCTCTATAAATTAAATTCATAGTTGAAAACTTATTCAAAATATTTACTTATTGTAAAAAATACTGACAAGAACAATATCTTGTCCAACTTTTTACAGTAACTTTTATCTAATAAAAACTAATCCTTTCTCACATGTTTGGGATTTGCTATTGTTTTCCGCACACACACTAAAATTTCCCTCCCAAACAAAGTATTTCATTAGAGATTATCAAACCCAAGCAGTCCCACCAATAAACTTCCCATTAAAATTCCTTTTAAAGCAGTGAAATAACATGCCACGTGGTTATGAGAAAACAGAAATACAGACAGAAAGATGTGTTGGGGATGTACATTTTGCTTGTAATTATCTGCCAGCAGAACCAGTTGACGTACAGTAAGTTTTACAACAGAATAACTTGTGGCTCGCTCAGCAATCTGAGAACTATTAAGGGATGCAGCAGCAGCACTGAAAGACAACTGTTGCTATGGTGTTATAGTTCCTATGAAATATGATGCAGCTCTTGAGTGTTTTTTCTCCCTTTCAGCCAAAGGCACATTTCTTTTCCCTGACTCGGACGGCATCAATTAAAGAAACAAAAGAGTTCTGTGTGCTGGACCATCTCAAAAGCTCCATGTAATGCCTACAAAAAAGATCCTATCGTCTCTCATTCCCCAGAGAAGCCATGTATAGCCATTCTTACCTGTGTGGTAAATTGGGCAGTTTAGAAGTGATTTTCTCATCGGGGATATTCATGTCCAAAATGCATGGACCTTATTTTCTGATATCTCCAAGACACATCCTTTTCCCTGGCTACAGGTGGTTTGCAATTCTGCAGAAGGAGGAGGGGAGCAGAGGAAGCTTTTACAGCTTTGAGTCACTCTGAAATCACTATTTCTCAGCTGTTCAAAGCTTTGCTTCACTCCTTTCGCTCCTAAACTCCTGCAGCCAGAAAATGTTCCCCAGAGAGGTCAGAGCTGCTCAGTTCCCATTTAGGTTTGCAGTGATCTATCGGTGTTTGCATTGGCAGAGGAACTGCAAAGGGAAGGGCAGGTCTTACTATCTCGTACAAATACAGAAGATACACAGGAGCAAACCAGTGGAAACTGGCAAAAATCACAGAATCACAGAATGCCCTGGCTGGAAGGGACCTTAAATGATCATCCATCTCCACTCCCTGCCATGGGCAGGGACACCTTCCACTAGCCCAGGTTGCTCCAAGCCCCATTCAACCTGGCCTTGGACACTTCCAGGGATGGGGCAGCTACAGCTTCTCTGGGCAACCTGTGCCAGGGCCTGCCCACCCTCACACAGAAGCATTTCTTCCTATTATCTAATCTAAATCTACTCTCTTTCAGTTTGAATCCATTTTCCCCTTCTCCTGTCACTACATGCCCTTGTAAACAGTCTCTCTCCATCTTTCTTGTAGCCCCTTCAGGTACTGGAAGGCCTCAATTAGGTCACCCTGGAGCTTTCTCCAGGCTGAACAATCCCAGTTCTGTCAGCCTTTCCTCATAGGAGAGGTGATTCATCCCTCTAAAAATCAAAATCTTTGCTTTTTTACATAGTAATCCAAGAGAAGATGATCACACAAACACCTTTTTCTCACTAATTTCTAACATGCCTCTAATATGGTCTTTCTCTGGTTTTTAGCTCAGTGTTCCTCCAGAAACCCCTGCAGGGCAAGACAAGATGTGAATCAAGTTCTCCCAAGTGCAGCCTGCATTACTTAGAAAGGAAAAAGGGGGGGAAATCTCTTACAATAAAATGTAGAAGATTCACTGAAACCTAAAATAACCTACCCAGGCCCCTGCATGTATGAACTGGGAATTGCTCTTGCTCTGGTAAACACAACCAGAATCTGATGCTGCTTTAAGAATGATGCTCTTAAATCAATAACCACATCAATATGGTAGCAGCTACTCCAAAAGCAACGCTGCTGCAGTTCACCTTTTCATCTTGCCTAGTGTGAGGGACAGAAAGCCTGTAGTTATCTTTAAACCTTTTTCCCATCATTATTAAGGGACCAGAGGAGCCTGAGATAGCTGTTCTCAAATGGAGCTGTCAGGAGGGGTGCAAGGAGGGTCCCTGTTCACTGCAGCCAGTGAAACCGGCTCCTTTCTGTGGATAATGTGAACTGTGAATGTAAGGGAGGAAGGAGACAGCAGGAAAAGAAGGCCTGGAATTATTTCCAAGGTGTGTAGCCTCATTTCAGGGATATGGTGCAGGAGAGAACTTGTATTTAAGATTTCCCACAACCCAGCTGTCAGCACAGCTGCATGTGGTGTGTTCCCATTGTAAGGGATAACCAGGAGCAGTTAGAAGTACCTGAACCATCAAAGCATTGTGCATCATCAATTAAGACACTATTTCCTATAAATTCCAATGCTCTGATATGGGCTGATTTCATCTTACCTCAGCTTGTCTTTTGGAAACTTTTCAGACTTCCTGCATGATGTGGAATATAAAACAGTAATTTGGGATGATCTTGCAGTCAGCACAAAAATGCTAATCAGGCTGTAATGTTATTATTAAAGAAAATAGCACTAAAAAGTACCAAATAAAACATTGAGCAATCTGTGAAGTAGTCCCATGAGCCTGATTCTCACACTTGTCCCAATCTACATTAAATTATTCTTTTCTTCTGCAAGGTTTATACGGTCATTCTCTTACTCTGCAGCAATCTGAAAAGCCAGGAAACGAGCTCATAGAGCCATGAGTGTTAGTAATCACAAACACTACAAGACAGATGTTTCTTAGTTTCAGCTTTGACAAAGTCAAATCAAACATTCCTATCTCATATAACACTCCCAGCCTTTAAGTTTAGGCTGTAACACCGTTTACCTTGCAAGTGTTGCTAACAGTGTGGGCAAAGAGCTGGTGCTTTCAGCAGATCCACCCATCTGTGGTATTACAGTCTATTGTCTTAGCCTTGTCTTCCCTCATAAAAGAAGTTAGTGCATTGCTCAACACTTTTATTTTGGAAACTCACAGGCAACTGGATGGCCTGAGAAATGATCCTGGAAAGATACCAGTTCAGACTCCAAATATATATTTTTCATTCATGATGCTGCTCAGAAAAACAAAAAAGAGTGACATCTCATGCCTCTGTATAAACAGAGCTGCACAGGAAGATGAAAATATATTATTATAGTGGGGTGGTTCTTTTCATCTCTGGTGTAGCTGGAAAAGTCAGTTCAGGCCAAAAGATTATTCAATAGGCTCTACAAGATCTCTATCTAGAACAGAAAACCTACTTGTTTCTGTAAAACTAGTAAGTGTCTGTATATACAGCACAGCAAAGGTAGGTGGGCTACAGGAACACAACACAGCCCCTGGTCAGCTCAGAGCATCTGTCTGGGCCACACGGGCTCTCCTCTGTGTGACATTTGCACTCCTGTCCCTTTCTCTCATTAGTCACCTCTCAGGCAGTTGGCCACACCTTTTCTATTTTGCAAAGGGTATACGTTTGGCTTTCTCCAGAGAAAGGGTCATTTTGAGGAAGTACTAACCTGGAATTTTCTTCATTACATACAGCAAAACATCCCTCTGTGTGTGACTTTAAAAGCAACACATCAGACAAATGGCTGAGTTCAAATGCTTAAACCAAGGTTTGTCACAGCTGATCCTGAAAGGGTTTTTCCATATACCAAATTACAACTTCACCATTAAGACACTAAAAGCAGTAATTTCACTGTCTAAACTACTTTTGAAATCTCCTTTCTGAAAAGGCCATTCATCTTCTTCTAGAAAAAGAAAAGTTCTTGAAAAAAAAAAAAAGGTTTATGGCCTTAAAACAAAAAAGAAAAAAAGAGTCCTGCCAGCAAAGAACTATATCATACCTCTCATTTGTATTTTAGTGTTACTGGGGTAGAAACCAGAATATGCTATCTTTGCAGGTGCTTATATAGTGCATACACTTTATGAAACCAAAGTTACTTGTTCCCTGGTGGAAATGTAAGGAAATTGCATTTTGCTCTAAATCCAAACATCAGAGCGAGTTGTATTTTGGTGTCCCTTTTGGCCAGCTTTCCATCTCCCAGAAGAATTCCCACCAGGACGTTACAACCACGGGTGGTTTCCCTCTGCCATGAACCCACCAGCTGCTGGCCTGGGCTGAAATCCCCTCTCACACCCTTAGGTGAAAGCTAATACCTCTTAGGAGACATTTCTTGGGGGCAGAAAAGGGGAGGGGGTGGTTTAGGTGAAAAATTGAGGCTCAGCCAACGCTCTTGAAGCTGCACCTTTAAAATGCAATCTGAATCCAATTAAGAAAAGGATGAATAATTAACTTTGGCAGCCTGAGTGTCTCAGAGACATTAAAACGCTGGCCTTGGCTGATGAAGTTAATGGTTTTAATTGCCTCCAGAAAGGCTGCTGAAATTCAATTTCAGTCCAGAGAGGCCTTTATTTATATATTAAATAATAATAAATATACAAATCTCTGTTTTCCTTCGGCTTGCCAAGCACTTTGTTAGGTACATAACATTACGGTTTTTTCAAAGTAACATCTGTGTTGAGTTCAGGGGGCTCAGTCTACTCCCTGAGACCACAAAAAATTATTTGGGTGGGGCCATGCTTAATGGCACTGCACAATCACTACTGACAGAAAGGAAAGCCTAACTTGATGCAGAAACTTCTTTTCTCAAGTCACAAGGTATCAGAAGCTGCAAGTTTTAAGAGAAAAGGGCTCTGAGAGTGACACTTTGCAGCGCAATCATCTTTATCAGCCTTTTCCAGCAGAATTGCTTTTGAATTCCCATCCTCTATTAACTCCACAACTCCCAGGGATCTGCAGTAAAGTGCTATGGAGGGCTCTTTTCAGGATTAAAGGCACGTTTTCTTCCAGCCAGCCCAGCCTGCTGCTGCTTATTTAAAACTTTTCACTCTAAAGTGAAAAATGCAGAATTTTCCAAGCGTCTCCGCCATGATATTAATTAGTATTTTTTAAAGCCCACATCATTTTTTAAAGCAGTCCTGAGCAAGATGTCATCAAACAGTAGGCAATCTGCTCATTACAAATCTCACACAGCAAGTTCTTAGCTCAAATGAAGCTTGAAGGAAGCATGGCAGGGAGGAAGGACTCGAGTTGTGAAGCAGCGGCGGATTATAATAAAGTCTGGGGATCAGAAAAGCAGATATTTTCCAGTTCTTCCTCACATCTGTTAGTGCAACACAAAGCAGGGTGCTTTTTCTGCCTTCATTAGGGGCCCACAAGGCTCACAGTGTTTCCCAAGCAAGTTAAACACTGCATTTACAGCAGATTATCCCCTGTGAAACTCAAGGAGCTGCTTTTGCCCGTACACCTAAGATTTGTACATCTGTTCTCCACCTTCTGTTCCAGCAAGAGCAGGCTCATCCTGCTCTCCAATTAACAGCCAAAACAACGTCCATCAGAGAGAGCTACGAGAAGGATCAAACCCAGCAGGGTCCCAGCAGGCTCTTGCAGGCAGAGAAAAGATGGTCTCTTGCCAGACTCAGAGCAGATGAGGATAATTAAATACCCAGCTCCCAGTAAAATTCAGGATAAATAGGTATATCTACCTCTGTTTTCCCAGGTGTGGGCTTTGATTCAGAAGGTCCATTTGGATTCAGAAGGTCCATTTGGATAAGTGAGCCTTGCACTGCAGCCCTGCAGCTCCAGGTACCCAGCTCTGAACACCCCCCACACCACACTTTGGGGAGAAAGGGCATGAAAAGGCCAATGCAGGAGACAGACTGGACTCAAGAGTACCAAAAACTAAATTTAAAGATATTCAGATACACAGAGCAATGATGGATAAAGGTGCAGCATCATAACGTTTTGATACTGTATGGGGAAATCCTTTAGTCAGCAAGAAGAAGTGGCTGCCAAGTGGCTCAGTGTTTTCACTTCCACCATGGAAAGGAAGTCTATGTTATTTTGCTAAATATTCTGATTAAAATAGAGTATTCTATCATGCTTCTCAAACAAAGAAGTTCTTTGACCGTTATAGCA
The DNA here is from genome assembly GCA_035222235.1 of Margarornis squamiger. Taxonomy (NCBI): domain Eukaryota; kingdom Metazoa; phylum Chordata; class Aves; order Passeriformes; family Furnariidae; genus Margarornis; species Margarornis squamiger. Next base: position 14,182,908 of record JAWWTY010000035.1, on the reverse strand, counting down.
CTCTTAAATATGTGTGCCTTTCCAAAACAAAAAGTCATTTATTGTTCTCCTCTGCCGAGTGAAATTCAGTAACTGCCAAATAATTCTCTAAGGAATTTGAGGGGTTTAGTATGCTGCAGCACTAGTCCAACTTTTTACATGTAATTCTGTGGGATTAAGGACAACTAGAAAGTCTCCTATTTCCTCCCACCAAAGTCAAGGGAGCTGTACTGGCATAGGAGTGGAACAGCAAAAGAATGAACAATGGCCCTGAGTTAAAAATCAAGACTGGTGCTCAATTTTCAGAAAAGATGAGCATGGGTATAGTAAGGACAAAAGAAATATGTTGCACAATCAAACTGTGAACACATCAGAGAGAAGTGCTCCTCCACGGGGACAACTTCCACTGCAAGAAAATGGAGAGGGAAGTGGAGAGAGTGAGGAAGAGCAAAGAAAGTTTTACAAAGCAACACTAGAATAAACACACAGGCTGATTTATCTTTGTTCATCTGATGGGTGAGGGCTGTCTGAACTGTCTGTAGAGATCTCTTCAGCTAAACAAACTGTCAATGGTAATAAACAAGCACCAAAAAAATCAAAATGCCTAGCTGATTTTTAAATATGCAGCATAAAAGAAAAATTACTGGACTGAGGCATTAGTCTTTTTATGTTCCCAGCAATGAAAAGCATGCTGAGAAGAGTAATTATATTAAAATTACAAAACAGCAGAACTCGGGGAATGCCACATTATTTCCATTTCATTGTCCTATTAGAGTATGTAGCTGACTGGAGATTTTGAGAAAAAAGGTTATCGCTTCAGACTGCTATTTTATTGCACCCAGAATGCAATGTTTGATTAATAACTGCAACATTAGATTTAGGAAACAATGCTCCAAACTTATAAATTACACACCTATCCCCCATATTTTTAAAGCATTTCACAATATTAGGACATTTTCAAAACAGCCTTTATAAACATGAATTGATGCACTTAGTCAGCCACACATTATAAAAACTTGCTGTCAAACTCAGCTACAACAGTGAAAAATAAAATAAAAACACACACAGTGCCCCAAAGAACAATGTGGGATGTCTTTGTTTTTGTAAATAGAACCCCAAAGCTCAATCCCCAGACCTTTTCAAAATCCTGGGCTCCCCAAAGATGCTAAAGATGGGTTGTCTCTATAGTTCCAGCTGTAAGATCAGATGTTTTTAAATATTTTTCCCTTTATAAATACTACTCTGCTTTCAAGCCTGTTGGTGAGTGGCTTGTACTATACTGACTGATCCTCCCTTCTGAATTATGAACAGGAGCTACAAATGGGACAAAACCCAAAGACATTTCTAGCTTTAGAAATGCAGAAAATGTGTTCAACACCCCGAACAATTTCTACCACAGATTGTATGACACTATTACTTCCCTGGAAATGTCCATCCACATGTGAACTTTATAGTAGCAATTTTTATACTCTCGCAGTTGGAAGAGACAGAAAGATGAAAAAAACAGGGGGAAAGAACAATTTAAGAGAATGGTCTGGAGTCATAAATACTTCAGTTGTGTCTTGTGTTGTTCCCCTGGAGGAGGAGAACCCAAACTTCAAGCTCTATTTTCTGTGGGAGACAATGATTCCCCTTTAAAAGGATTTTTGAACTCTGGGTCCCCAGGTGTCCACCACCCTTTTGCTGAAATGACATTTATGTGGCAGATGGTACAAATAGCCTGGCATGCCTTGTAGTTGTTGGATCACTATAAAAATAAAAACTGCCAGATGGCTGGCATGTTTCTTGGCAGGAACATAGGGCCCCACTGAGCGATGAGGGGAAGTAAAGCTGCCCAAAATGAACTAATAACATCCGAATTTTCTTTGAAGTGCTTCTGACATGCAGCTTACTCTGAGTTGGGTTTGATTCCTGCTGTCTAGGAAGCACCTTGAGCCATCCCTCTGTCCGTGGGTGCCAGAGGAGTGCTGTTCATGCCTCTCCTCCCGATGTCACCTCTCCCTCCCACCCCAGGAATGGGACCTCTCCACCAGCCTTTCCCCTCCATCCAGAGGTTCCAGAGGGTGCTGATGCAGGAGGTGGTGTTGCAGGTTGAGATCTCCCCAGGCTCTGAGCCAGCAGAGGATGCCCACTTGAGGGGACATCTCATCTCCCACCCTCTGCTGCTCCTGTGCAGTTTCAGGCACAGCAGAAGACTATTTTCCCACAGTGCTACAAGCAAACCACCACAGGGAGCCCATCACCCTGGGGCTCTTCTGCTTGGGCTTTCTCCAGAAGAAGCAGACATAAACCAGTGTAAACACATCAAGCTAAACGGATGATTTACTTTTCCTGCCACAGCTGTATCAGTGCACCAGTGTCTCCCTAACTACAGCACTGCAGGGCAGCTGGCAGCACAGGTTTGTTCTGGGTGTACCAGAGGAAGGAAAAACTGGAACTCTGCTCTGTGGATCAAGGAAAGAGAAGGACAGACATGAGTCCTGGAGAGTGCAGCTTAAGCAATGGTTTGCAGTGAGGGACTTCCTGACCCTGCCTCAGGTTCCCCCGGCAGAAAGAGAAGCTTGATCAGAGCAATGAGTTTCCCAGAGGAGGGTGCATGAATCGGTCGGTATCAGCACACCTACTCTGAACATCCCACTGACACTTATTCTTGGGAAGATGTAGTTGGATAATTCTCAAACTTACTGACTTGATCAGAGCTGTGAAAAGAGGTCTCAACCAAGTTTCCAAATTCTGATTGTGTGCTGACCTTAATTACATCCATGCAACTCCATGAAGGCAATGAAGGGCTGAACACATCCCTTCAGGAACATTCTGCTCATCTTTGGTCACATTTTACTTTCAATTAACTTATTTATTTGTTTAAACCAGTTCATGACCATTAGTCCTCAAAATTCAAAATAAATGCTATAATTTCTCAAGTGAAAACTAACAAGATAAATGAATCTCAGCAAGCAAGAATTTGGGCCAGGCATGATACAGACATAACAGCAGAGTGACAAAACACAAATAATTTCAGCATTCCATGTAGGCCAATTCATCAGCAGGCTAACAGGTCAGTGCCAGGCTGACATCTGAGCACCACATGGTTGTAAGTTTTTCCAAGATGGTTTTTTCATTCCTGAAATAAACTTGTTACAACTGCTAATCCTCTGCATCCCTGAAAGCAGCTAAACTGCACACACATACCCCGAGCTCAGTGGCAGGGCTGTTCAGACCCTTCTTTCACAACCACCATGACTTCAGTGTGTTTGAGCTCTTGCTGAAACTAATATAAAATCTGGAGTAGTGTTCAACTCAGTTTTAACTAATTCACAGCATTCAAAGTCCTTCTTCTTCATATCCTGGTGCATAGCCCACAGATATGAGAGTGAAGGTTCATTTTGTCACATTTAAGTTAAAATTCCAGAATTTAAAATTTTCCTTTGTGACTGCTCTCTCTTTCAATTTCTTTCTCTGAATATTGGAATAAAACCCCTTTTTCATCTCAGCAGATTTCAGCCTCTGGAGATTACTTCCAGCTAGCATACAGTAGAACAGTGACTGAATTAATCTAACCTGTTTTGAGTAAAGATCAAGAAGAAAAATCAAGGACTCACAGCTTGTTCCTAAGAATTTTCTTGCATTTCTATGCTCCCTGGACATTAGAGTCACCTCACAGCCTGTGCCACAAACATCTAACAATTCTTCAGCATCCCTCGTCTCACAGTATTTCAAGGATCCAAGAGAAAGCACCGTCAGATGCAAGATACCCTACAGTTTTGTTCCTATGAATGTCTCACTGAGGCAAAGTGAAATCCACTATAATTCCTCCCCAAGCCAGGTGCATAAATTACTATCACAGTTCTGTACCTTATAATAACATTGCAATGATAAAGAATATTGACAATATGGCAAGGGATTTATGTGCACAAGAAATGCAGAACATGTGTCAATACAGAGGGAGATCTGCTGGATGTTGTTGAAGGTGGGAAAAGGAGCTGGACCAGTACTGGCAGGAAGGGAGGCACTGGGGGAGGGTTAGCAGGTCGGAATCATGCTGTAGTTCTGTAAGTGGAAAAATCTAGACTTGCCCATGTGAAAGAACAAAGAGAAGGAGTTAAGCAAGGAGATTCTTGTTTGAATTCAGCATAACTCAGAAGCAAAAGCCACCATTCTTGGCAAACAGCTATGAGCTCTGTGGTCATCAGAAACGCTCACCACACCCACCCCCACCCATGTGGCAGAGCAGGTACTTCTGAGGAAGGTCACTTGTTGTCACTGTTTGTTGCTTGGAGACACCTTGGCTTTGCCTGCACTCCTGGAGGATGCCATGCTCTCCGGATGGCAACAGCAAACTAAAAACCTGCAATGTCTCATTATTGGAAAGCTTATGGCTTTTCTTTTTTTTTTTTTTCTTTCCTGAGCAGAAAGAAAATCAATGTGAAGAGGAGCTGAGACTCTGGTCTTAAGAGTTCATGGATTTCCACATCAACAGTGTTATCCCTAAGGATGTTCTCCCAGGTCTGAAACTGCTGTGTATGTACCAGTCTGTATTACAACTCTTTACAGCTGTGACTATCCCCCTTTTTTATCTTTTTAATTGCTTTCTGTGCAGCTGCCTGCCTTTCTGCAAGGAGTGGCAGAGCCATCCACACCTGGTTTTTCTGTTCCAGTGACTGCTGCATAAAAGGCCATTTTGGTGCCCTTGGAGAGGACATGTGACTCTTTCTGCTTCCCTGAGAGCTGCATTTATCAGTACCATGGAGAGAAAGGGAAATGATACTTGCCATAGGAGAATGGAAGTATAAAACACTCAAAGAATTCCCATGGAAAATGAATTCACTTTTTCGTACCAAAATACAGCATTTGATGAAAAACTCTGCGGTTTTCAGGCAATTTATTTCCAATCACTTATTTACAGACCCTATCATGTAAGAAAAAAGAATAAACATTCTCTCAAAAATAGTGTTCATAGAGGAAAATGTCATTCCTTTCTATTTATATGGCCACAGATATATAATAGCTATATAAACAGAACTCTTCAAATGTGGGCAATTGCATAGTCCTACCCTCTCTTTTACTTGTCTCTTATTATCTGTGCACTTCATTTATGACAAGAAAAATAAAATACACAAAAGTTCAAGATCAACTATAACATCATTGCAACTATTTCATAGAGCCCTGACAATCTAATATTCCAATGGGTGATTTATATGGGTCCTTTGAACCTTGGCTCATGAATTTCAGAAAACAGTGAGTAACATGAATATGTGCTTAAAATCCACAGCATTTTAACATTTACTTAAGAGGGTTCCAAGGACACCTGAGAGGAGTTTCCAATTGTCTAGTTGATTCAGTAGGCTCTAATGCTTAGACATCTGAGGCAAATACTTAGCAAATATTTCAGGAATTTGCAACTGAGCAGGTCAAAAGCCACACTTGCTGGATGTAAATGGACTAGACCAAAAATTTAAGGAGAGAAAAAATTTTGAAAATAGAACCATTAAAGGACTGTGAGGAACTTGAAGGTTCATTCACATCCAGCCTTTCCTACTTATTCCTTTCAGACCTCTTAAGGAAAACTTGATTCCAAAGACTTTGATATGAAATATCTTTGTTCTCCAATTACTAATATTGCATAATACTAAAACTTATTGCAGCATCTCACTAATCATCACAATTGAAATCTGTTTATTTGAAAGCCTGACCTTTCAGAACCATTCCACAGTAGAAAGCAAACTAATCTTAATTGGTGGCCATTCTGCTCAATCCTGGCTAATTCCCTGTATGCTGCTCTTTAAACCAGGGTTAATAATAGTACATTTCTCTCAAGATACTTTTGTCTCACAAGATTGCAGGTCTTCAGGCAAAGCTGAAGCCTATTATCAGTATGAAAAGTTCCTAGAAAAATTGTGCTTGGAAACCAGCTGGAGTCATTAGGTGCTTTACAAGTAATAAAGATAATAATGGCTAGATAAAATCCAGATGACCTGAAGAAGCTAACCCCCATCTCCAAATGGTTAGACTAATACAAAAGGCTGTGGGTATTAATTAAGCTCTTTGGATAGCAGACCATCTTGTTCTAAACTGTGACCCTGACTTTGACAACAATACACCATCTAACCACAGTTACCAGGGGAGCAGTTGTACAAACAGCGTTACTGAATCAGCAACTTCTAATCTGGGATGAGTCAGTCCTTGAAAAGACTTTGGTGCTGCTCAAGGTAAAACCCTGGCTCAGAGTTCCCTTGCACTGCAAGCTGACCTGTGTATCTGCAGGAACCTGTGCTGCCTCACCAGCCCACCCAGCCCATCCTGCAGCAGGTGCTTTTTTGGCAAAGCTCCTGCCTAAAAGAAGAGCAATCAAACAAAAACCCATCAATTAACCAGAGCCTGTGACAGGGCCATATAGCCAATGAATCCACGCCAACAGGACTGACAAAACCTTTCCAGCTGCACCACAGAGAACACCAGGCTTGTTAGCAGCACACAGTGATAAAAGTGGCAGCACTAGTCCTACTGAGGCTCTCCTTTAGTCTGCTAATTTATATTATTGGGATAGTGTCTGTAAAAAACTGCGAATGTGCCAGAGAGTATAAATTTGACAGACAATTTGTATATGTTTCTTTAAATGTGCAGTTTGTAAATTATTTATATTATACATTCATTATTTATTAACTGAGAGCTGTTCAGAGCAGAGCTTCATTACTATCTCCACTGGATCTTCCCTGACAGAAGCACACCTAAATAAAGTGGTAAAAGCATTTCTCATGCTCATGGCAGTGCTGTCTGATTGCTAAGATCCAGGATGGGGCTGACCTTGCCTTCTGCTGAGTTTTGGAGAGGGAGTCCTTCACCTGTCATGAGCAGACACTGCTCCATCTCTGTACCATGAAGAGAAGAACATGTCTAGTGTGAAAAGCAATGCGTTTGCCATCAAAGTTTCATCTGAAACCAGTAAATAGCAAGCAGAGGTCCTAGGTAAACAGGGAAAGAGTCACTTCACATGGAGTTCAAGTTCACCTGTTCATATTCCACGAGTCTGGTTACCAAAACCCTAAACAGCCACACCTCAGCTGTCTCTGTCTTGAAAATGAATCACAAAAGCCAAGGTTACTTGTACAATGTCCTCTAGTCCTTTTTCTGCCTAGAACTTTAAGAAATCATGCCAAAACTGTGAGAATAAGGTAGAGAATTCTGACCTATCACAGGCATGTTTCATGTCAGTTCCCAAAAGTTTTAGAACATCAATATAGTCAAGAAGTATTAACACATCATCCCAGAAAGCAAGATGTGGAATAAATCTGAGCTGGGCATAAATGAGCCCAGTTCCAGTCACTTACTGATGAGGCATGAGGTTGAAACTGATGTATTTATGCTTCATTTTTAACAGACAGGTTTACCCCTTTGCTTAATCTCACCTTCAGAGGCACCACTTGCATCAGAATGGCGAAGTTAGTGAGGTGGTTACAGAGACACACGGAGTAGTTGAGGTCCCCACTCTCACGCACACAGCCTTCATTAGACCAAACACCAGTCCCATTGCTGCAAAGCACACAAAAGAATGAACATAATCTCTTATCAAAATGCATCCTGTCCAGGTTAATTTGACATGCATTGTACTATATAGGAGATAAAAGAGTTGGAAAGCCATCTCAGGCTGGAGCATCCACAAGCACTGCTAGGACCCTCTCAATTCCATCCTGGAAATAGTTAAGGAAAATATTGACCCGGCCATGGTGCAGTTCAGTTCCCTACATGAATGTTTCTAGAGATTTCTTCCCAGTTTTATAGCCACTGCATGATAACTACATTTTCTTTTCACACTGTGCATTTCATTTATGGCATTTCACCTTGACCCAAATTTCTGTGTTCTGAGAACTGTAGTATCAGACAAGGCAATAATCTTGCAAAACCCAAAAAAGCCAGCATGTCCCAGGTCCTGCCCCACTGCGGCTATGGCTGGGCAGGGCGTGTGAGCTGGGCCCAGGGCTGTGCAGGAGAGAGATGCTCATGAGTTTGCCCTTTCTTAGAGCCAGGGAAGGTCTGAATCCTCTGTGCTGTCACAGTCCTGAAGTGGAGTGGGGACACAGAAACCTCAGGCACAGGTCTAGGGTGGCTCCGTGGGCTCAGGCACTGTAGGTCACCCACCCAAACTGCCTGACCTTCACTATTTATTACTTCTGATATTGCTCTGGGTCCTGCAGCTAGACTGAGTGATCTGCATTTTTCTCAGTGCTTAGTTTGAAGATAGGTATTACCTCACACTTCTGTCCTTTGGGACCTCCTTGAGTTCTCAAAGAGAGTCTGTTGTAGGTCAGAAACTAATTTCTTATTCTTTAACTACCATGCACTAGGGAATAAGACCATCTTGACACAAATAAAACTCATTTGGAAGGACAGATTTCATATTTAAGTTTCTACCCTGAGGCAAAGCCTCAAGGGCTTGAGCCTCAGTGGAGAGCAACACAGGAACAATGCCACAACCATATTAATTTGCTTCAGCAAAGTCTGTTTCTAATTTATTGCAATTTGTGAGTAACCATAACAACGAGTAACTGCCAACAGCTGGGCCAGTTCAACACACTTGAAACAAAACTTCAATAAAACAATTACAGTGACCTTCCCAAGTGCAAGCTGATAGGAGGGATCACAGTGTCGTGGGTCGTGGCTACATCAATTAGGCTTATACTGTTATGGCTCAAAAACTGCTAATCCTCATCAAATTCAAAATTCACTACTTGTATTCTTTCTCAATTAATTCAGTAAGAGCAGCGTGTTTCAAAATAAAAATCAGATGAAATGTATTCCTGAAAAAAGAGAAAAAAAGCTACTGCTTTTCCATAGCTTTTATTTTCTGAGTGAAATTTGAGGTGATATTTATTTCCTTTTAATTCTAATTTGCATTCAGGGTTATAATATTTACCCAGTCCATGCATTGGCCAAAATTCACAGCTCTGAAATACTGATCTCACTTAATGTTGTGACACAGGCACAGATCCAGTGAAAACAATGGCTGTGCTGGAGGTTTGCCATCTTAAGACATCCAAGCACCTGCCCAAGTGGACATACTCATAAACCAAGATAAGCATGATTGGTATCACCCTCAGTCTTGATTACAAAATTTATTCAGTCTCCCCATTACCCACCTAACCCAGGGTCTGTGAATAACAAGTCTCCTATTAATGGTAAGGAGCCGCTATCAGATTGTGGTTTTTTCTAAACCAATGGCTCCATTTCTTTATTTTCATGAATGAAAGGAAGCAAGAAGGATACAGGTAATACACAGCATCACAAACTAAGTGTAATTTCATTAAACCAAGTTAAAGAATTTCAAATTATGTGACATACCTATAGTCCAGAAAGGCACAGTAGAGATGAACTCTGTTACTCTTATTTAGTGCTTGGCTGTATTGCCTGGGTGTCTGCAAGAAAAAGGTACAGACCCTGAAGAAATGTTTAAAAAAGACTAAATTCCACTATTCAAGCACTTTCAATTCTCCATGCTATAATAATTTCAAGAGACTTATTCTAGATTAACACACCATAACTGACAGCAAAATTGTTCAGTCCTCGTAGCTTTAACACAAGTTCCAAACATGCAAAGGCTGGTATTCAGTTTAATTTTACACACTGGGATTAAACTCATGCCACTTTGAGTGAGAAAGCTGTGTCCTGTTTAAGTAAATAGCAAACCAGGATTATTTATTGTGTAAAAGCACAAATGCATGTGTTAATTTTTGGAGGATTGGGGCATTATTCTTTGGCACATATTTGGCTTCCTTGGGTTTTGTTCATCATTTGTTCTCACTGGGTAATAAAAATGTCACATTCTAGGATTAATAACATTGAAATATGTGCATTACAATGACCAACTCACAGACATTTTCTTTCCACAATAGCAATTATTTTAAAGCATACAATCAAACTGAAAGAGCAATGTCATAATTCAGATTTTATTTTAACACACCTCAGCATTATAATGACATAATTTCTATCTTTCCTAAACAGATTTAGCAACTAATTCAATCTCCTATATTCAAGAAGCTTTGAGACCCCATTCTCCACTCTCTTACACCAGCCTGATGACACAATAATTCAATTTACATTGGAGTGAAGTAGTAGTTTGTTACAGACAAAATATGCAAAGTAGAGGATTTCCAGGATTTGTTCCAGGATTTGTGCTTTTCTAATAGATAAATCCCCAAAGTCCACATTGTGTGGACCCTACCTTACAGCAATCTTTGAATTACAAGAGTCTTCAACATAAACAAATCACTGGTGAATTAACAGTTCTTGGATTATTGCAACACAATTCTGCTGTCAAGCTGAAAGATAACCAAGTACTGCTTTCCTTGTTTTAGGGAAAGGAGGAAAAAAACCCATCACCTCATTATGCTGAAACTCAACCAAGTACAAGAAGTTCCTCATGCAATTTTCCTCCTCCTCTCCCACCAGCCCAGTAAGGAGTGTCAGGAACAAGGTAGCACAGATCCCCCCTCACCAGCGATAATATTTCTGCACAGCCAGGGCCATCCACACGTTCATGCTGGATTTCCACACCCCTCAAGTAGCTATGCTGTAGATAAGGACATTTACTTCTTCTTAACTCCCATCTCTGGATAACATAAATGGAATTTTCTTATCTGCTTGAGCACATCCCTGGACAAAATTTCAAGTCCCTTGCCTTATCCTGTTTTCCCCAAGCCTTTGCCATAGAAACAGCTGAGGTTGCAGATCAGGTGCTTGATGGAGAGGAAGGACTGTCACTGACCTGCTGAGGGTCTCTACCTTCCCTTTGGACTCTGGTAACATCCTGTAGCCCTTTTCCATGAGGGGAGCAAAGCAAACACTAAATCCTCACACTCTCACAGTGTGGCACACCGGGAGAGATTCACGTCCCTCGTCATCGGGAAATGTCTCACTGAGGTAACCCCACTCTGCTCATGGCACTTTCTTCCCAGCTGTGGTGAGAGATGTAGTAAAGCCAAGTATATGATGTTAATTAATGTTAATAACAGGGGAGTCCTTCCTCATCTGTGGAAGGGTGGTCAGGCATTGGAATAGATTGCCCAGGAAGGTGGGGGCTTCACCATCCCTGCAGGTGTTTAAGAGGCATCTGGATCCAGGGCTGGGCGACGTACTTTAGTGGTTTAGTAGTTATAGTGGTGATGCTGGGTTGATGGTTGAACTGGATGATCTTAAAGGTCTCTTCCAACCTTGTTGATTCTACAAAAGGCCTTCCCCAAGACTGGCTGCCCTGTGAAAGCCTTGTACAAGGCTTCAAGATCAAAGTGGTATGTTCCCTGCTAGATGCATCCATCCTGACCTCCTTCCTTTCAAAAAGTGCCCCACCACAGCCTCATCTTCAACAACAGCAGGTCCTGCACACCTTCCAAATCACAAATCACCCATGAAATGCAATGTCTTTCAGAAACTGCCTCCTTCTCTAATTCCACCTCTTGCTGCTCAGAGCATTCTTGAAGAACACTAGTTCAGAAACTGCAGAAGACTAATAATCCATAACCCCTGGCTGGAAAACTGACTTCTGCAACTTCAGTTAATTCGGAGTTTTGCTGGCAGAGTTCATTCTGTTTCACCAGCAGTGAGAGCATGCAACACACTTGTGTTTGCCCATTGTGCTGGATAATGTTGTGTCCATCATGTCAATAGCCTTCCTGAAGTAAGCAACTGGAAGAATCTACAGTCAGTTTGTATTATAAATTATTTCACTTCTATGACAAACAAACAGTGGCGGAAAAAAAACAAGAAAGAAAAAAAAAGAGAAAGATCTGCTGTAATAACAGCTAAGATCGAACAATAACTGTCATTTCTGATTTGTAAGATATCTCTAGATAAATCTGGATTCTTAATACACTAAATGGAAAGGGCACCACAGGGTCAGGTGGAAGAAGATGTAATACTGCAGTTGTGTATCTTTTTACACAAATAAATCCCAGATGTATGTTTTACTCTCAATTATGTACCTCTGGCAAGGGACAAATTATTGTTTTTCTCCATCTCAACTCTAAACACAGATGTCACTCATTAGACAATGAACTGCACCAAGTGAGGCCATACAGCCTTTGACCTGTCCAGAACTGTGTGTGTACCCAGACGGGGAAGAAAAAGATACATAATAATAATAAAAAATAGATTATTCTATTTAAAAATGGACAAGAAGGGTCCATACTAGTTTTCCTTCTTATTTCTTTTAAGGAATACATCCCATCTTTTCTCACCCATGACATATTCTTCACAAGGCTTTCCAGTGCCATTTATGATAACTACATAGAATACTCATCTTCTCGAACTTCACTGAAGTTCTGCAACAACACTGTCATTAGAATAGAAAGCCCCCAATATATAAAAAACTGGCTACAGAGGAATAAACTCCCTCTGATCTTCAGCAGCTCTACTTCAAAGTACTCTATCTATGAAAACCGAACTGACTGTACCTAAATACTGCACTTCTTAAGTTAAACTGTGTGTGACAGCTTATATGTGACTTGGATCCTGTAGAACTGAGGATATTGATTTAATGACATTGATAACAGAAAGCTTAAAATACAAGTAGGCTTTTACACTAAAAGATTAAGTCACTTGAGTATTTATAAAAGCCTGTGAAAGGACACTTTATGAAGCATTCAGGAGTGTGGAGAGGGAAAGTACCAGCACGCTAAATAATCCAAGATGTGTGCATGAGCTCTCCCTCATCTACATTCCTCCTATGGGTCCTTCTGCATGGAGAGGACATGCAGCTTAGCCAAGAAAGAATTACATTAAAAGAGGAAAAAACAACCACTTGGCAGCAAGAAACAGGGCAAAGGCTGTGTGTGTTTCATGAAGCAGGTACCTTGAGGAAGGACTTGTTGGTCTCGATGACCTTGGAGGTCTTTTCCACCCTCAGTGATGCTGTGATTGTCTCTGTTTACATCGTGGCTGTTCAGCATCACTTACAGTAACCACTTAGTCTCAGTAACTCAGTCAGACTCACAAGCAAACCCCAGAAATTCTATGTCTGCCTTGAGAGTTTACAGAGGACATGCATAGAGGTGTGATGGGGAAAAGGTCCTTGCTGGGAACAAGGCACAAGGCATGGTTAGTGGGTGAGGAGGCCAAAAAAGGGGGATGTGGGCTGAAAGGACTGCTGGAAACCTTCAGGAAAACCTAGTTGCAGGAAATGTCATGAACACAATTGCAGAAGAAAAACAGGCAGCCAGCTGCTGCTGGGAAGGCTTGCCAAGGAAGAGAAGCCAAGCAGAGGGTGGGGTGAACCTTTATGAGATTAGCTTGTTTCTCCTCTCGTCCCCTGAATTTAAAGAGCAAATATATATCTACATAGTGGTGGCCAGGAAGAGGAGAGGAGAGCATGTGCACCTTCTGTCTCCAGTGTGCAGAAGGACAAACCTTTGGGTCAGATCTGTCAGTGATCTAAACTTAGCAGCTCCAAGCCCAAGGTGTTGGGTGTTGGACTTCCTCTCATCCAAAGCAGTTCATAATTTACCCTATTAAATTCACTTTTGGAGTTCACTTGTCTCTGTTTGCAAAATACAGAATTTTGTCTAATTCAGAGATTTTGAAGCCTTGTTTTCTCAACCTGCAAAAATACCATGGATTATTTTGAAGAGGGCAAGAAAAGTCACTAAGACAAAGAAGACTCCTGTCTCTGCTTGTGTCTTTTATGCAGTTCACAGCCCCACTGGAATATTCTTATGTTTGCATGACTCAAAAGCACTTCTGATTCTGGTTTATGGATTAAATTAGAGCCTAAAATGATGCTTCTAATTTAAGGATTTCCTGTCCTTACAGTGACATCCTGACTGTTGGCGTGACCTATTCAGGGACACATGGTTTATTGACTCTCCTTTTCATCTACTTCTCCTAATTACCTATAAGATTAAAACTTTAGAGTACATTCATCTACTCAGTTACCTGAAAACAGACAGACAGAAAGAATAATCACCTATTTCTATAGTGGCTGTATTGGCTGTTTTCTTCCAAGCTGTGAGAAAACCGCATTGCAACAGACTTTGGGTTTAGATCAGCCAACTATTTTAATTTAGAGTCCATTTGACTGATTCACCCTGAGATGTAACTAGCATATGTAATGAAAAAAAAATTACAAATTGTACAAAAAGGAATTTAGCTTATGAATAGGGAATTATAGTGTGTTATGGATAAAAGCCAGAGCTTTAGTTGTTTCATTGTTGTGAAAAGAGTTGTGCCAACACACACTCGCTGAAGGGATGAACAAAACACTGTAGGCTCCCAGGGCCAACAGAAAAGTTTGCTGAGTGTATTTCTTAATGGGACAATCATCCAGTTAAAAAATTGGCATGATATCACAAAGGGTGAAAGATTGTGACAGACAACAATGGAAAGTTAAAAACTAGTGAAATATCAGAGGTTATAAAGGCATCTGAAATTAAAGAAGGTTGCCATATGGATTGGGTTTGACCATTCCTTTGCCTGAGGCTAAAAATAGTTGACATATCAATTTCCTGCAAAAATCATGTTAATCAAATGCTACACCAATAGCCTTCCCCAGATCCCTGAGTTCTCCATTTAACAGCTGCTGTATTGGGCAAGCAGTGTGAGAACAAAAAAGCAATGAAAAGACCTATGAGCAACAGACTGAAAAAAAATCTTGGCTGCTCCACTAGATATCACTTTTGTAAAGAGAGAGAAAAGGAGGATGGAATAGATGAGGAAACTGTCCTGGCACTTTCTTTTTTAATTATTGCACATAGCAAAAAACCTCAAAAATATTACCTCTGAATGTGTACAGCATCAGAAGATCTTGCTATTTTTTGACTGGCAAGTCCACATCCATTTAAATAAAAATGCCATTCCCCATCTCTTTTGCAACAGTGCACAAGGGGCTTCATGCAACAGTGGCCAAGTCAACATCTGACCACTTGCAGGTCTCGGGGTGGGCTGTTGAGCACTGTGCATCTCTCACACACTTCCTCACGATCTACAGAGACTGGAACTCTTTCTTGGTGCTCATCTTTCCTCAGCTTGTCTCTTTGATCCAATTCAGGTTCCTGCTTACAGCACAGGGAAGTTTGTGGCACCCAGGTAAGCTGGGGCAGTGATTGCTGAACGTACTCCAGGTCATGACAGTGTTAAAACAGTAATAGCTCCTCTCTCTGGTTGTGGGTGCTAAGCAGCATAAGAGTCAGGTTTTTTTCCCAAATGCTTGAGGAAAGCTGCAATTTTGGCAATGGAAACTGTCTGCAGCCCTTGAGTCAAACTTATAAACTCCCTAAATACACATGCACAGCTCCCAAATGGTTTATCTTCAATTTTACAGCTACAACATTCCTACTCCAACATAAAAGTTACATTCATGAAGATCCCTCAGGCGCTTAACACAGCATCAGTGGGTCAGTGCTGAGGTCTGGGCTTGAGAGTTTCTGAGTCCAAAGTACCTTGTTCAGCCTCACTAACCCCATATCCTCTATGGACTATGGCTTTATATATTCCTCGATTTCAAAGATCTTAAATATATAACAGTATATTTCTTCCCTCTTTCCTCCTCTTTGGCCTGGGTGCACATGGGCATGAGGGTGTTTGGTGTGTATTGGTAACCACTGGGCAGTGACAGGGGGTTGTGTGCCAAACTCTCTCAGTTTGGAAGCCAGAACTGCTTGAGATGCAGCACTGCAGTGCAAATCCATGCCAAGCTCCCATTGACTGCAATCTGGATTAATAACACAATATTGTTGTAAATCATGGTAATAAAGGGGGGCATGGACAGGTTGAGAAACAGCCACAGAAAGAAGCAGGTTCACTTTCATTAGGGATGCATGGAGCTGACTCCAGTGGAAGGCATGCACAAATAGAAATTGCAGCAAAAAGACCTTTGAAATTCAATTTGGGCAGCAATCAAGTTACTTCAGTAAATACTTGATGTTTAAAAAATTTAAATGCCAGTCAGTGAGAAGTGGGGGTCAGCAGAGCAGCCTTTCTTGTGTGAGCACCAACAAACACAGGATTGAACTGATGATGTGTATGAAAAACTGTCTTAATGCTCAAGTGAAAACATTTCTCCTGTTCCAAAGAGTGACAAGGTGAAAATATTAATATTGTCTCTCTAAAAACAGGCTCATTTAAGTAATTAGCCATATAGCAGACATTTAATATGTCCTTACAGTTGAACAGTTATATCCATATACAAGAAAGAGAATTACACGTACACAGCCATCTAAACCTACAGTGATTTAGACGTGAAAGGATGGACAAAGTGCAAAGTTAAGCCAACGACACTCATGCACCTGGGACATGTTTTCTTACCTCTTTGAGTTTTAGCAAGTCAATTCAAATGAGAGAGCAAGTGAGAGCCAGTTTCTTTCCTGTGTGTTATTGACAGAGTTTTACTCAGAACCAGAATCATCAAACTTTTTGGGACACTCCACATTGCCTCCGACTGTCTCAAGGCACAACCTCCAACTAGACATTATCTCTCCAAAATTAATGAATGCAGTCTGGCTGCAAAGAGATCTAATTTAAATGAAGTGATTAAAAATGCAAGTTATTTGACTCAAGGTGCCCATGTTGAGGCAGTTACTCATTGCTTAAAAGACCTTATTTTGGTTCAGTGTAATGGAAAGCCCTGCAGAGCAGCTGTTCTGCTTTGGCCAGCTCCCCTCTGTCTGCACACACTCAGGTCCAGAACCTCTCACTGGACCAAAAAAGAAACCCAACGTGATTGTCAGGGCTCAAAATGTTTTTCAGACTGGCAAATACATTTTAAAAAAGGAAATCTATCAATGTTTTCATTAGTAGACTCCCCTGAATTGGAGATCACAAAGGGGACATAAAAACAGAGTCCCATGGGGCTGTTCTCCCCTAACCAAGATTTCACTTCGGTCTCTAATGCTCTGATCTGCTTCAACACCTCTGAGTTAGATGGGCCAGACGGAAAGTAATCTTGGAGCATGGATGAAGCAAAGCTACAAATCCTAAACCACCCCAAAAGTGGGCATTTGGCCCGTTTTTTCCAGGAGGTAATTTTGTGTGATACTTCTTGCCAAGGCTGGCTATCAGTGCAACTGGTTGTGGTGTTCATTCCTCTGGTCCAAGTCTGTGTTGCTTTATGCTGCTTCTGCACTCCTAGGCTCCTTGAAAACACCATTTTTAATGCAAGTCAGCCACTTACAAAACTGTCTCTGCAAACCATCCACCAGCCTTGCAAAATTCTGGTCACATACACTGTTAGAATCTTACAGGCCTTTTTGGATAGATGAATGAAATATCATTTCAGCTTGTCTCCACCCTCCCTACAAGCAGCATAATACAATAGATTTTGTGGTCAGGCTGATGCAAGCTAATGATAACTTTCCAAAACTGCTTAGTGAAATAGATGACGGTGTCTTTTCTTAAGGATTTTTGTTTCCTTTTTCTGCTACTCTGCATTATTATATTAAAAATGTGTTGCTTTTCTAAAACAAGAAGCAGATGTGCCTTCGGTACACCCTTTCTAATCTACTCTGTTTTTCTTAACTCATGCAAAGTATTACCAAAGGAAAACAACTGGTCTGACTGATGTAGAAAAGGCTATTTAAAAACAGACAGGTTTTCTAATCCAACAGACCCATAATGAAAGAGGCAAATAAATCTTTTTTCCCCCCATTCACCTGTAGTATTTTGACATAGGCAGAAACATTTCCCTTTGCCATACAACTATCCAGGCCCAACGCAGAGCTCTCTAACAGGAAACATTGTCTAGGTAATGACAAGAGCTGTGACAGGGACCAGAAGGCAGGCATAAAGCATAATCCCTTAAAGGGATGCACAGAGTAGAATCAGTTTTAGGAATACTTTTCCTATTAGGTAATATTTCCACAATTCTTAGTTTCCAAAACAGTGCTTGGACTTTTCCTCCTGATGACTTTTCTTTTTTTTTTTTTTTTTAAAAGAAGAGAAACATTTGCATCAGACAAAACACTCAGATTTTGGACTTCAACTACAGTTGTAATTCACAATCTCCACGTTACCGGGGCAGAGAGAATTTAAATCAGAAATAAGAAAGTGGGACAGCTCAGCACCAGGATGGGCAGGCAGGGTCTGACAGCATTTGCTCCAATTTCCACAGTACAGACACCTGTATCCCAAAGAACACACACCTGGACTTTTGATAACTAGATTTCAAAAAGCTCAGGTGAAACTGAAACCCCATAAACAGAGGATTGGTACCTACAAACAACAAGCTTCAACAAAAAATTGTGCTGAATTTAAAGGCAACAGGAAGGTGAAAAGCCCAAGAGCAGTGACAAGTCTCACTGGCCCTTTTGGTTTCAGTTTTACACACTTCTTTGCCAAACCAGAAACGAAACCTGAGTTAGCAAACATATCTGTTTCCTACAATAGTGAAAGTCATAATTATAAGAAGAATCAATCAATATTCACTCATATTTATTATGGAAAAGGCTTTGGAGACTATTTAGGCAATTTTTCACACAATAGGCACATAGTAGTTATCCTGAGATAGATTTCCAAGTGAATAATCAATATCTATTATCTTTTCTAAGCAGATCAGAGGGAAAAAAAAAAGAAAAAAAAAGGCACAAAGATACAAAGATGTCCTAATTTTCCTGCACAAAGACCAAGCAAAGTCTGTACCTTTCTTTTTGAAGAGCACAAGGACTTTGACAGCGTGGAGCAGTGAAATATTAAAATTTCATTTACTCTGCATGGTAACAACAGGAATAATGGACAAGACAGAGGACAGCATGGGAACAGCCAGGGCTGCTGATGCAGGGAAATGTTGCCTGAGCCTCCTTTGGAAGGCCAGTGAAGCCAGGGAGGCATTACCCAGGGCTCCAGCTGAAGCTCAGTCCTGCCTCCCATGTACACATGGATTTAGCAGCCCCTGGGGAGGAGGAATAGAGGTGAAAGCAAAGCAGCAAGAGCTAAGGGAGCACCCAAGGAGCAAGGTCACCAGGGCACAGGCACAGAGATCTTTTTGTGCTGTGTGTGCACAGAAGGTACCTTACTGGGCCTATGGTGTAGATACACTAATATGGATTGAACTGTACTCCTGAAGGAAAATATCATTATTGTCTTTGGATGGGAAGCCCCTTTGTCAGCTTCAGTGAGAGTTTGGTGAAGTCTACATTGAATGCTTCAAAAAAACCAAGATTTTGTAAGTTGGTTTGTCCTCATCCATTTGTAGAATCATCTTTGCTAACATTTCTTTTCAAACAAAGGACCATGTTTTAAGGGGAGTTGTGAGGACATGATTTAATGAAAGCTTTAGGAGGAGCTTTAATAGTTCACGTCAGAAACAGAGTACCAGGCTTAATGGTAAAAATATTTACCACTCAGTACGTTTGTTGCTAATATTTTTTTTTCTAGGACTGGATTTATATGTTAGCATTTTCCATTCTCATTAAAACCCTGGCTATGCAAACGTTGCCTCTGAAAGGCAGTGCCTCGCATTCTTTGTGAATTATATGTGGCAGCCTTTGTTTTATATTGACCCTTTCGGCTCTTCCATCCCTTGACTAGCTGCTAATCATCATTTATCCCTTCCCTGACTCTGCTAATCTCCGGGGAGCGGGTGGGACAGGCGGTCAATGGAAGCGATGGAGTATAAATAATGACAGAGTACAATAAACATTCCAGTTGCGATGTCACAGCTCATGACAAAGGCTCTCAGAAAGACACAGCGCACAGTCCTTCTACGATAAGGTTGTTGTAACCAGACTGGAAAATATTACAGAAAACCTAGGCTTGCTCAAGGCCCAGACCCACTAGGTGAGATAAGGGAATGTTTATTCTGTGTAACCAAAGAATCACTTGGATTCAGGACGTTTGGGTTTATTTCCTAATTCACTTTCCCCAAACTTTCACAGGTTCTTTCCTGCCTCTGTGTTTCATTTCACATTCATTATCCTACCTATCTACTCTGTAATGTCTCAGACTAAAACATGACTCCTGTCTCTTATGTTCTGCACGGTGGGAACCCAGCTAGAGCCTGCAGGGATCAGTGTGGACTCCTGTGTTCATGCACAGCCTGAAGCTGTGGCATTTCCCAATACTCTTTGAGTAGCCACTGGACCAAGGTGGGGAGGCTTTCTGCCCCTGACCCCATTCCCCAAACTCTGGGTGAGGAGACACATACCCACTGCTTCACTTGCCCCAGTTCTAGCAAACAGACACACGGTGATAGTGATCTGAAAACAAGAAAATGAACCCCACAAAAATGCAAGTTTTCTAGCACATTAACGAGTTACAGCTGCTGTCTTGAGTGCAGTCAATCAATGAGACAACCCATGGCAAGGGAGACAAGGACAGGGGCAGGACTGCTCTGTATGGAACAGCCCAGACCTGCACCCAGCTGGGTCTAAAGTTAATCCTCATCTTGAGATAAAAACGCTCTTCTGTAATGCTCATGAGCAGCTGAGAGACATAAAGCACTCTCTTGCAGGACTCTATTGCTCAGACCTTAACACTCCATTAATATATTATGCTCTCCTGACCAGATCTCTCAAGGATTAAGCTCATAAGTTTCCATTGCTGGTTTTTTTCCTCCTTTCTTCTCTTTTCATTGTGGGAAAAAACCCTCTCTCAAGAACATTTCCTTTTTTTTCCCTCTGATTTGAATCTTTTCTCCCATTCCTGTACATTTGCCAAATATGAGTTGTCTTTTAGTCTGGTGCATGAATAGGGATGAAATCCACACAACTATTTAGTGTCATTTTTCATTCATAGGAAATGTCAGGGTGCCAAAACTATTTGATTTGTGCATCAGCCACATCCAACAAATTGAGAACCAGGCTGGAATTAGGCCTGGTCCATTAACTCCAGCTACAAAGTTGAGCAATATGAGACTAAGCCATTGAGTTGGTTTTCCAGATGAGAAAATGGAAGTCAGTGGAGCTTTGTGTATGTCTCCAGACACAGCACAGATAGAGATGTTGTTGCTGATACAGCAGAGACAAAAAAAATTGTCAGTGGAATTTAAGCCATGGCCCTGGCTCAATGATGATGATGATGAGGAGGAGGAGGAGGAGAAGGAGGAGGAGGAGGAGGAGGAGGGGATGCAGCAGGAGCACAGCCATCCATCCTCCTCCAGTTCCTCACGGAGCACCTGGGTGGGCAGAGGGGCTGGAGAGCTGCATGTGCCAATCTGCCAGCCAGCCAGGAGCCCTGGGGATGGCAGAAACCACACAAGGCTGTGTTTTCAACAGCACAATAAATACAGCGCTCCTGAGAAGCTGGAATTTTCAGCATGTGGGGTTTTTTTCCCAGGATAACCAGGATGGAAGTTTTAAAACAGGGGCACATCCAACCTTTTGCCACTTTGCAAATAACACCAGCTTGTGCTCAGCTGCAAGTTTACAGGAACATTCGACCAAAGGAGTTGAGCACAGCTGGGCACAGGAAACCAAAGGTGCCACAGAAAACACAGGGAATGGGAGCAAACCACTGGATAAGGGATTGGTTCTGCTGGATGATCCCTCCAGGCATGTCACAGAGTGCCACATAAAGGCATCTCCTGCCATAAATTCGAATGCCTCCACAGTTACTCAGCTCCCAGCTTGCGCTATTTGTCTGGGGCTCAGTTTTTCCATGAGATTCCTGAAATCAGCAGCGGGTCCCTCTGGAAACTGATCTAATGGTTTGAGGAATGCGGTTGTGGTCACCAGAGCTTTGCAAAATCTCCAAACTCGCTTGTCAATTATTTAGTACAACAATTTAAAATGGGCAAAGAATGAGAAATTGTGTTCTCCCTTCCACGGTAATGCTGCTACGCTCCTTTCCTTTCTTGTTCTTGCACTCGAGTGAAATGTCACTGCATGGCAACCCGGATTTTTAAGCATCCTGACACAGAAGCTTTTAAGCTCCTGTCACACAGGCACCCTGTAAATCAGTTGGAGTCTTCTCTTGTCTTGCTGTTGTCTTTAAGAAGAATACATTACATAAATAGGGGAAATGCTTTTAGATCTAATAAAACTGTAATCGTATGTAAACAGAAGTGGCTGAGTGCACAATTTAATTTACCAGGAGGATTCTGTAGAACATCAGAAAAGTTACAAACCAGAAACCAAAAGCCTTCAGTAAACTGCTACATGCCAGTAGTTTTATAGGGCTCAGAGGCAGCCGTTCTGTTCCCACTGAACCCAGCAGGGAAACTCCCAGTGACTTCAGTGCATACAAGGCACAATATTCCTGTTCTGCTGTCATTAAGAGTTATTAAAAAGAAAGACAGTCCATTTTTAGGAACACAGTGTCTCAGAACTTTACAGCAACTATTTCAATGTCATCTGAGTGTTAGTTCAGGATGTTTTATGCTGTGGAATATGGAGATTTCTTTCCTTTGCTGAACACATTATTTTTGGAAACATTCTTGCTAGTGTTCACAGGAATATTTCCAATGGGGCAACACTCCCAATTAAGACTTTCTTTTTATAGTTTATAAATATTCTAATAAGTGGTTGACAGCCTAAAAAATTAAGTGTATTTTTTTTAATAAAGAGATGATTGTTAACCTGTCACAGAGTGATACACAGTCCAAATAAGTCAAGGTATTCCTTCCAACCATTACTTACAACTTAAGAGCATTTAGTATTCTCATAACCAAAAATGGCACATGCTGTGCATGTCTACCCCTACTGCTTATTTAGAAAGACATAAAAGGTGATTCATTAAAAAAATGCCAAGTCATTTCTTACATAGATGAGAGGCTCTCTCACAAACTCTTGTGGTAAGTGATTCAAAATAGAATATTACTAAAACTGAAGAATAGAAGAGGCAAAACAGCCTTCCTCAGGGATGCACTTAGATTCTCTGCTGCCCCATAAGTTATCAAGGACATCAATGCAATCACCGGATTCTCGGCCTGCCCTGCACACAAAAAGCTTTACTGCACTTAATGGGAGCATCACATAAGCACTCTCATAAACCAGTTCCATAGGGCTGCAATTTACCTTGTGGGGATCATGATCACCGTGGGGGACAGCCCAGGCTGTGCCCACTAATAAATCAGAAGTTTAAAGCACCAGAGTGAAATAGCCTTGAGCATCAATATAAAGAAAAGTAATATAATTTAAAGGCAATCTTCTAGCTTGTGGCCAGCCTTTCATTACGGTCTCCTCATGCTACACACAATGAAAAAGCTGAAGAGCCTGAGGAAGGGGACAGAAAAATGGGAAGAGAGAAGAGGGAAGGGAATGCACAGCCCTTTCTTCCTCCTGGACTCAGCCACCCATACAGTGAGTCTGTAACCTGCCTCAGAGTACTACAGAGGAAATTTCAAGGAATGGAAGAAAATATAATCTTCCAAAGTAGCAAAATCCCATCTGAAATATTATTTACCATCAGAATTATCCCTGATGCCTCTTCAAACTGTGCTGTGCTACAGTCAGCTACTTCTGGTTCTACCCAGTACACGTTGGGTACATTCTAAGTGAGATGCACCCAGTGCACACAGTGGAGGGTAAAGAGTAGCTCAGGGAATCTTCTAAGCACTTGAAGCAGCAGGACTTCAGTAGCACAGTCAGGCCTCTTATTTCTTTTTTAATACACTAATGATTCATTTCTGATATTTCCCACCAGCAAAATATTGATCCAACCAGACTTTTTTCTGGAGTTTTGTTCCTACTTCTCATCATTCGCCTTGGCAAGCTCTCTGAGTTCTCTACCCATTCAACCTCAGTAAAGTAGGAAGAGCAACAAAATCGAAAGACTGCATCCAGTGTGTCAGCTGAGTCAGGATGTTTCGGGGATATCTAACCTTTAATGACTGCTACCTGTAAAAGCAGCTTTTAACAATTTGGTCACCAAGGCAGTTCAGTAAGACTTCTTAATGCAAGCAGTTTCAATGCGATTTGGTATACAGACCTGTCATCATCATGCTTAGTCTCTTTATGTTCCCTGGATTCTAAGGAGCTCCAGAGGGAGTGCAATGGTGACTGAGCTGTAACATCAACCAAGTGTCTGTATGTCCGACTGACTCTGCCTACAAAGTGAGCTACATTACAAAATGCATGGCTTGATCCCAAACCCATTCACTCCAGCTACAGTCTTTCACTGGATTTAAAGGACTTTTGGACCATTGTCTCCATTACAGAGCCAGCAAAATTCCTCATTAACACCCTCAGAGACTTCAGACTCCCTCAAATTTCATTACTAGAAGGTGCTGCCAGCTCAAGAGCTTTTCAGCACCAGAATCCTTTACAGCACAAAGGTGTGGCCCCCTACAAAGGTACGTTTTGCCTTTTATTTGTTTTTGTGTGTTTTTTTTTTCCAGGTTACACTATTTTCTTTTTTTTGTTTGTTTGTTTTGATTGACTCAGACACAGGTTGCCCTAGTGCTTAGAAATGCGAACTGCCCTATTCCAAGGAGCAATTTTGTAAGGGAATGCTCAGGACAGAAAAGCCACTGCTGTCTGTAACAGCCCTTCCCTCTCCTTCATCCGTTCCACAGGTTCCAGCTGCATCCTCTTCCCAAAAGTACAATCTACTTTTCTGTAGAGAGGAATCTGCAGTCCTGCTGCAGAACATTTCAACAATCTGCACCGAGCAGAGGCATTGCACACCACAGAAGAGAAACCAAGGGACTTTTCAAGTTAAGACATGAGCATCATCCCCCCTCTAGCCCCTCAAAGAAAGGGCAGGGTTACTCAGGCATCAAAATTATGCACGTCCTTTGTTCTGCACCACTGTAAGGATCTTCTCATTTGCTGTCAGCAGAGATATTTAGGGGATGCAGCGTAACTATCATAAGAACTTGCATGAGAAGACAAATAGATAAAATTAATGTGAAGACATCTGGTGAAATGTAAACACTGAGGAGCTATTTGTCACACCTCTGAGAGCTACGAGACGTAATCTGTACTGCAGGTACATGTCTTATGCTTGAAGAATCAAGGCTATTAAAACCCTGTTTCTCCCTAAATCCACATGCCACTTGTACTGCTCTTAGCTCCTCTTTCTTCCCTCTCCTCGAGGACTGAAATCATAGCAGTAATCACCTTATTTTTAAATTTAATAGAAAAAACAGTGAAACTAATTCCAGCCTTGGGCAGTCCAGACAGCAGCAATCTACTCTCATCCTTAACTTCTCGTATACTGATGAGATTGCAGCAAGATTGCATCTTTTTATCAACCACAGGCTGAAGAACTGCAACATGGGGCTTCTCTCTGTTCCTTCCACTGCGTGCCTGACAACCCCTCTGCCTCAGTGGGAAGGTGGTAATACACTGAAAAACCTAAAGATAAATTAAAGAGATAAATTAAAGCACACAGAGAAACACAGCCCACGGAGCAGAACTGCTGCAGATGGCTACGGGTGCTGTGCAAGTTGCAGCATACAAGTGTGTGATACGTGGGTATTATGGGTTACAGCCCTCATTAGACTTGGATTCCTTGCCTTCAACTGACAAAAAAATGACATCTCAAATCCCTGCTTTTGCCTCCTTCTTCCTAGTAATTAACACAAGCAGCCTTTGGTGTGTGTTACACCAGGGGACAGTGAGAGCCGGGCCAGCACACACAGCAATCACGAGAGGCTGGCAGGGCAGACTCCAGCTCTGTACAAAAAGAGGGATATTTTTTTCTGTAAAAAAAAAAGGGATATTTTTTTCTGTAAAAAAAAGGGATATTTTTTTCTGTAAAAAAAAAAGGTTATTTTATGTTGTTGTTTGGTTGTGGCTTTTAGAGATGCTTTTCTTAGAGGGGGAGTTGATGGAAACAAAGGAAAATTACTGTTTCCCATCACTCTTTGAGGTCACAAAACTTTCTTTGAGAGAATACCTCCACACTAAGCTGAAACAGGGTGGATATTATTCCACCCAAACCATTGGTACCTAATTCTAACTTCAAATATCTTCTCTGGTTCTTTTACTCTGTTCCCAAGCTGAAACACATAATGTGTTTGGGCACAGCACAAACTGCAAACTGAAATACATTGTCTGGACAGTGCCAGCAGGGGTTTGACTGGGGCTGGAAATCACACAAACAACGTGAATGAACACAGGAGAGAGTCTCCAAAAATATATTCCCTTCACAGAATTAGCTCTCCCCAATTACATTAAATTATACTCCAGTTTATCTGATAGCAAAAAGGATCACACCCAAATAAAGAGCCATGGCTACAAATGCTGAGTGCACAAACAGCCCAGTCAGAAACCCATGAAATATAAAATTACCTAGTGGGAGATTTGGATGGTTTTCTCATATGTGTAGAGCAAAGAAGAAGAAAATCATATGTATGCCTGCCCATGAAATTGCTTTGTGGTGTGAAATTACCCATTTCTGAATTAATTCTTTGGGAAGAAAACTCATAGATTCATGAAGAACTGTTTCTTATTTTTCCTGAAATTTTACATGCAACAAACATTCCTCTCTGTGTTTTAATTTTGTTCGGTTTTTCCATTATTTGTGTAATGTGGGACTGGAAAAACAAAATGTCATGGAATTCTAAAAATTAAAATATTGAAAAGTCTGAATTTTACATACTATTTCCCTCAAGAAATCCCTGAGTGGTAAAAAACTGTCCCCTAATTTTGAACAAAAGTACTGTGACATTTTGAAAACACTTTGATATTTCTTTTCTGGATTACCTTCCCTTGTTTTCCAGCATATATGCAACAGCAAATTATTAAACTGGATCATACTATCCCCTTGCCCAGAAGACATATCTTGCTGTCTCAGAAGTATCAATTATCCCAGGCCTGAGTCTGACAACAGAACATGTTTCCCTGCAGAGCACAAGGAAAAGCCTGCAGGTTTATTTATCACCCACATTTCTAAGCACACACATGGCATTTTTCTTTTTGCAGATTTTCTCTAACTATAACTAAAGCTGTTACCCTCCTGCTTCACCCAAGTGTTTTTTTCTTTCCCAGGATAGGGAGTTCATTCACTGGTTTTGGTGGCAAGGGGATCAGACCTACGGAATTCATGCAAACTACAAGCTCAGTCTCAGCGGGGTGATGACTTCCAGAGATTTGCATTAAAATAAAAGAGAAACAATGCTTTGGGGGTTTGTTGTTTGTTGGATTCTGAGGGTCTTGTTTCCTTTTTTTATTATTATTTTTAGTTTTAGCACATGTAAAAGCCTGAAGCCAACAATGTTATTTATTTATGTGAGTCTTTGTGATGCAAAGGAAGCTTGTTTTCATTTTATGAGAAAAGGAGAGAAAAGGGAAACAACTTTGCTTTGAGATGGTTTCCAGCATTTCAACTTTTAACTTTGAGAACAACTTCAAGGCCAAATTGAGACACCTAAAATACAGGGTTTCTAAAGAAAATGCTGACAGCCTATAAACTATAAAAGTTATGGAGAACCCTGTAATAGTAATAATAGTATCTTTCATTTATATATAGCTTTTTTTCTCCCAAAACATGCCTTAAGCTGTAAGTCAAACAATCTCATCTGTGGCAGTAAAAAAGACTGAAATAACAAGCACTGTAAACTTCTGGATTGGAGAAAGGTTCCACCCCAGTTCAGTCCTGCTTCTCAGGACTTTCTTTCCGATAAAATCGAGTTAAACTAAACAAACTAACTTGGGCAGCTCACCTGCTCAATAATGCAAGGAACAAGTCACCACCATAAAAATATACAGGTTCTGTGTGGGGGGAAATAATAGTGGGGAAAGAGAAAAAGAAGGTAAACTTCTCCAGCAGAAACGAGTAGGAGTTCAGTTAAATCTTTCTGTTGAGACGGTGACTTCAACAGAGAATAAATTTTCTCCTGAAATTACTCCAAGAGACCAAAGTTACAATAAATAATAATAAAGTAAAACATATGTGAATCCTACATGAATTACAGAAACCAAGCAAACAGGCACTTGAGGCAAATGGAGGCTGCTGCTTTGATGTGTGTTATTTCCCCTCACATTACATGGTATGCAAGAGGTCCAGCTAAAACCATGAAATCATTAGGAAAACAATTTTAGACAGAACTTGGTGATTTACTTTGCAAAACAATTTCTTCTCCAAAGATCCCACTAGCAAGCTGAATAAAAAATGTCTGATTCAAAGTTATGATGAGAAATGGACACAAACCAAATAGTAAAATATTTGTGGCATATAAAACCCAGCAACTATGTGAGCTGCCCGAGTTGTTTGCAGTTAGTTTTGCTTGCTTGTATCGCCAATATAATATCTCTACATAAAGAGCCACCTCCTGGTCTTTGTGAAGTCAGTGGGAACTTGGCCATTGACTTCAGCGGGAACAGAATGTGGCTTGCTCAGATCTTCTTCGGAAAAGTGGGGGTGGGAAAACTGCTTGGGTTTTTAAAAATACTTTTAAATATTGGAATTATAATCTTCATTGTATTGGAAAAGGAAGACTTATCAGAAACGATATCATAAATTACCTGCCAATTAATTTCAACCAGCGACTCAGCAATATATCCTAAAATCTCTCTGCCAAGTCTGTGTGTCAAGTGCCAGCACGTCAAGCACCGAGCACACACAGTTTCAACTCTGAGGAGCCAAATAACTAAACAGAACAGAATGGTTAACAACAACAACAAAAGCTGACAGGTCATTGTGTCCATTTCACAGATGGGAAAACTGAGGCACTGAATTATTATGGACTATTGCCCTTCTTGAGATAATTTGTCAGATTTCTTTTTATTTCATCTAAGTGATGCAGCTACATTTGAATAGTTTGCTCCAGGTTACAGAAGGAGGTTATGCCAGATCCAGAAATGGGGTTTAGATATCAAAGGCTTGGTCAGTGTAAAATTAACTTTTCACTTTCCTTTTTTAATTGCAAACACTCCCTTTATACAACTGCTGTTCACAAACTTAATGATCAAGGGAAGACAGCAGCTTTAATTGAGGGACCATATGTAAGGCTGTAAAAGCATGAGGTGAAGAAATGAAAATAAGCTTCTTATGCAAATAGATTCATCTTAATATTCATCCTTACAGAAAGCAATTTCTACTTTAATTCAGCAGCACTCTAAAAAACTGTGGGTAGAAGGAGTAAGAACAAGAGAATACTGAAGAAGCCTCACAGATCATCCCTGCTTTTGTTTCAGTGAGTTAGCACAAAGAGCCTGTGAGAACTTATACCCTTAGGTGGAAAAACGTGAAGCATCTGAATTGTCCCCACAGCAGCAGAACCTCCAGTGTCGGGTTTTGTATCCCTGAGAGCTGCTTGGGATGAAGACTGATTTTCTGATGGCTCAGCTTGGTCCTGTTTAAAAGTGGAGCAGGCGTATCATAGGAAAGGGGGGATAAAAAAGAAGAGTGGCGTATTGGCACAAAGATGAACTCTACCCAAACCACATAATTTCCAGTCTTTTTTTCTTATTTTAACTTTAGAAAGCTCAGAAAACTGGGACACTGCTCCAAAACTGCATGGTTGACTTGGAGCATATCTGAAACTTGGCACACAAACTGCATCTTTTACAAGTCCATGGGAATGGCAGTTCATGAGATTCACCGTAGAGCCTGGTTAGCCACAAACCAGAAATGCCACATCAAAACCTATTTTCATATCATTTACGTCCAGTTCAAACACAAGTCAAGAAGTGCATAGTCTCACACTGTATTTTTAAGGTAACAATGTCTGTTTTTGAATCTCATAAAAACTTAGGTACAGTTTGGTTCAGAGTTTGAACAAAGCTTTACATAGTTTCCATTTTTATTAATTTTATTCAAATTTTCTACGCTCTTACATTCAGTTCTTCAGGCTTGAAGAAGTTGCCTTCTTCCACAAAACCTTCAGGGTTTTCTGGAAGAGATGGCTTTAAATTTTACCCTCATTATTTAACTTGCTGGTCAAATCTTCTATTTGCTTTAGGGTTTTCTCTCTGTATGTTTTTTGTACCTTTCCCAGCTTTTCATAAGACAGTCATTTGTCTGTCAGCTTTTTTCCCTGCTCTCAGTGTTCTGGATCACTACAATATGATGATTTTTTCAAATCAAATGCTTTGATTGAAACAGATACCTACTGAAAAGAGGTCTTGTACAGCATTAAGATTTAATAAAAATCAGGCTTAAACAGAAATTTAAAGATCAGATAAAAAAAAGAAAAGAAAGGAAAAAAGGATATTTACAGGACAAAAAATGAACCAATTATTGCAAAGGCACAAATGTGCAGAGCCTTGTCTGGTCATTTTTATTTCAGGCAAGGTCAGCCTCAAATGCCACCAAACAGGGACAGAATTGCATCAGTGCTCACTGTACATCCTACACAAAGTGCAAGGCAACAGAAAATAAGGACCATGTGTAAGAAAGGCAAACTCTTCAGAATTCAGCATATTTTATAGCAGTTTACACTCACTGAGAACCTTGAGCCCACATAGTTTGAAACAAAGACAAATCTCACCCTAAAGAAGGCCACAGAGAGTGATTAACTTGCACATATCCCCTCCTAACACCCACCAGTATAAGCTTAAAGCTACATGCCAAATCCTGTTGTTTTTGTCAGAAGATATTTCAGATTAGCAGAATGACATCCCATGATTAATTATTTTCAAAAATGTGGAATGTGAAACGAATATGTATTATTTTCTGGGGGAAAATAAAGCAGCTCTTTTGTTTTAAATCAATCTAGATCACTCAATGTACTTGAAAGGGCAAATTACAACTTGATTGTAGGCCAATTATTCTGGTGATCACTCAAATGACTATAATGTATTCCTTCACAGGCAGTATTTGTTATTTGAACACCAATGTTATTAAATTAAGGGATGAAAAGTATCTCAGGTACTTCAGGTCAAAAACTCATTGCAATGAGTGTTGTTCTACATACATGTTGTTGTACTTATCTGGAATGGGCTTTCAGCCTTTGAGCTCTGAGTCCCAGGCTTCAACAATAGTTTTGCTGGTGTTTATGGAGCTACAACCAAGGAAAAGCACGGATTGTATTTCATTTGTACTAAATGGCTCTCAGAAAAGATTTGGTCACAAACTTTTTGAGTTGGCCCCCACTGCTCGATGCATCGGTCACCCCGATATTAAAACCTTGGCTGCAATCAAAAAATATGAGTGCAGAATTTGTATTCTGAACAATAAATTCTCTCTCTCCAAAAATGTTATATCTAAGGAAAAGTAATGCAGAACTCATTACTGAGAGCTGATTATCAAGACTGTGAATGTTTCTCTGGTTTATTATAATCTGATTAGTAAAATAATCTATTTTATCCAGCTCTGTGACAGTTGAGTACAGATTACATTGAATACTTCAGCTGGGTGTGCTAAACCCACTGAGAAGTTCTTCCAATTGCACTGACTAGTATTAACTTAAAATGAAAATGTTTACTGTGTTAAAAATAACCCTTTCAGCATTCAGAAAAAAAAAATCCCATTATTTATATTTATCTTCTCATTCTTCACGTTTTGAGTCATGTCTCAAGATCGACCAAAGAAGGCCTTATTGTGGTGCCAATTATATAAATCCTTGCAACTTATGCCAATACTTTTATTTGTCATATTTATTGGAACTGACATTTTTCTGGACTCTGTTCACACTATGACTTATGGTCTTAATTGGGTTTCATTTGTTTGGCTGTTTAAAATAAATTAAGACCAGGGTGTGGGGGATTTATTGTCCCTCAAGATCCTTATTTGCTAATATTGTGCAATGCAAATTCAACGTTCTAGTTGCTATTGAATTATGCCATCTTATTAGGAAAACCTTACCTAGTGTCCTGATTTTGCTGGGATGGAGTTAATTTTTTTCCTAGTAGCTGGTAAAGTCCTGTGTTTTGGATTTAGGATAAGAATAATGCTGATAACACACTGATATTTTAGTTGTCCCTAAGCCGTGTTTACACTAAGTCAAGGACTTTTGACCTTCTCACACCACCCCCCCCAATCTGGGGGGCACAGGAAGCTGGGAGGGGACACAGCCAGGACAGCTGTCCTCAGCTGACCAAAGGGATATTCAGACCATATGGCATCATGCCCATCATGGTATGGCATCATGCCCATCATGGTATGGCACCAGGGGGAAAGCTGGATGGAGACCACTGCTTGGAAACTGGCCGGGCATCAGACTGTGAGTGGTGAGCAATTGCATTGGGCTTCACTTGTTTTTTATACTCTAAGTCTTCTACCATTATTATCATTATTATTTCTCCTTCCTTTTCCTGCCTATTCAACTGTCCTTATCTCAACCCATAGATTTTACCTTTTTTTTTTTTTTTTCCCAATTCTCTCTCCCATCCCACACCAGAGAGGACTGTGCAGTGCTTAGCTGCCTGACGGGTTAAACCACAACACCCAGCTACTTTAAAGAGCCTCTTCATTTCAGAACTACTACTTCATTTAATCCCCATAACACTAATCAGGGATCTCTTCTAGTTATACTCGTGCTAGGGATGAGGAGCTGAAGCTGAAGGCTAAATCAGCAGCTGTGCCTGAGGTGAGAGGGTTGCAAAAGCTCAGTCTCAGTGTCATATGTGTTTCTAAAATAAACAGCAACAGGGCCACACCTCTGGGCAAGTTAAGGCTTAGAGGGTCTTGGGAGGTCTTAAAGAAAAAACAGTAGCAATATATGAAAGATGATGGAACCATTAAGGTTGGAAAAGACCTCTAAGAGACTTAAGTCAAAAATAACACAATTAAGGGGAAAAAAAAGTTTTCCTCTGATATTTCTGAGAGCAGAAGTCCTTGCCCTTCCTGATGGTCATCTGCAGGCACAAACTGCCCAAGAGAGGCCAGGGAAGGAAGGTGGCTCTGGAAGTGGATCCTGCAGGTGCCTTCCAGAAGCAGGTACTGAGAGGCTGTGCAGGACCCCTCACCTGAGCATACCCACTCCATCACTTCTTTGCAATTAAGGTTCATCTGTCTCTGCTGCATTCCCCATAGCTGGGAAGCCAAATCCAGTCTATGCCACAGGGTTTCATATTACATGAAACAAGAAGAGAGTAAAGCGATACCAAATCTTTACGCTGCTACGGTTCATTCCTGCTCTAATTCCTCATATTGACAAATTGCACAGTTTTGTCTGAGTAAAGCCCAGAAGACTTGTCCTACATAAGACTTTATGCAAAACTCAATGCTGTCCAATTGAACTCTTGCATCAGGGAGAGCAGTGTCTCCAAGGAGTGAGCCACTGCACCAGAAATGAAGGCACACTGGGAGCATGTGTATTCGAGATAGAGGGGAAAAAAAAGACTTGCCTAATCTGAAATGCTGAAAGCAGAAAATCTTTTTATTTATTATTGATTCCCAAGGCTCTTCACTGATTCTTGGAGCACTGTTTGGGTTCCTCTTTGAGGTCAGAACATTTCAGAATCACATCATGAAGAGTTTTCAAAACACGCTAACAAAGGCCACTGCCTAGTTTTCATTGAACTTGCTCGGTGGAGTTAGGAGTCAGCATAACAGCAAAGCACAACATTCAGTTCTCTTGTGGTAAAGTGCAGAGACAAGAAGCTGTTGCAGGGTATGCAACACTTTCCCCCAAGTAAAACCCTGCCTAACAACAAAAAATTGCACAAGACCCTCAAAATTTGAATATTTTAAGTTTATGATAAATGTTTTTGTTGTGTTTAGGTCTGAAACTGTTCTCCAATAACCCAGATGTTTGGGATTTTAGGAGACAGGAGCCACAGAAAGAGCTGATGGCCCTTGAAGAACTCAGGGGTTATAACAGAGAAAGGGAGAAAACTTGCTTGACAACCACAGGTACATTAAAATTAAACAAGTGCCCGTGCACAATTCATTCTGAAGCCTTGGAAAAAGGGGAAAGGCATGAAAGAGAATGACAATTAAAAAGGTTAGTAATCTCTTTTATGTGGATAAATAAAGCTGATGATCATCCAGTCAATACCACCCCAATTAAATGAACAACTATTAACAAAAATTGTTTGGGGACAGCAGTGACAGCTGGTGCCCTGTTAACAATGCCCAGGTCAGACACTTAGCCCTCCTAGAGAGGAATTAGCTTCTTGAAGAGCTGATGCTCACACATCTTTGCCTGATCTAGTGGGGCACTCTCTACAATAGCCATCTTTCCATCTGCCTGGTTTATCCCATCTGGCAGCTGTTTTCCTACAGCCCTACATTGTTTTACTCCTCAAATAGCCACTTCATCTTCACCCTTTTCTTTATGCGTTTGGCAAACAGCACATTTTGAAGCTTTCATGTTGGTGCCCTGAAACACCTTAGAGCTGCTTGTCAGTTGTGGGAGGACATTAAATACCCTTTTTTTGCCTCTGAAGGAAGCCATACAGGCAGGTTTCAGCCTCCTTAAGAGGGTACAGAAAGGTGAATACATTTGAAGCTGCTGACATCTGCAAACTCCAGACTGAACTATGGGCACTGATGAGTGAAAATATATTCAGTTGCTGACCTCCACATATCTTTCGCTTTCTTATGCAGCTTTTCACTGTTTTAGCCTTGTACAGTTTTTGCACCTTAGTGGGTCTTATTTTCCATTCCATTATTCCTTCAGTCCTACCTATTTTGTAACTTTAATAGGTTAATAGGCATTTAATAGTTTGGTTCATCTTACAGTCATACGTATCAACCTAGTGCTTGCTTAACAGCAGGGATTGATTATAATACCCCCTATTTCTCCTAAATTATCTTGGTTCCTTAATTATTCCCAAAGATTTCTCCCACACAGAATATCCCTCTGTGTAATGCCTGCTATGTCCAACGAGGAGAATTCATTTAGTTTGCATTCCAAGTGTGGAATCTCTTTGTTAGTACGAAATTGGGTGTCCAATGTTGCTGTCAGACAGAAGAGGATTAGCATTGTTCTGAGCACACATTCTGGTAAGATAAACAACTCACCCTGTAGGTTTGGTGTATATCCTATGCAGAGTTATGAACAGACTTCCAGTATTCATCTTCTCACTATTTACCTATACAGACACTGTTTCTATGTTCTGCCTTCTAATTCGAGAATCAAGTTATGTTATACATTTGCCATTGTTGATACAGACTAGAGCCTGGTATGCAGTACAGAAATTGGAGTTTCATTTTGTACGGCGAGCAGAAAGAGAACACATATTGACTCATTTTGACTTTTCAAACATGTATACCAAACATCGTGGATACGTTGACAAGATGAACTGGAGGTAAATAAAAAAGTTATGAAAACATTTTGCTAAACTGTTTCATCACAGCTTTCAGTTAAATCCATTGTAATTCACCAAAAATGGAAGAAAAAACCAGATCCAAAATGTCAGAGATGCACCATGAATACTCAACAGTAATTAAATAAAAACGCCTATTAAATTTCATCTTCAAAAAGTGGGACATCACAACACAAAACACTCCCTGAAAACTCTGTTCTTTAGAGAAGTTTGCCAGCATTTGGTCCCTAAAGGCAACAAGCACTGTCTGGTTGCTGCTCATGGATCAAGAAAGAGAAAACCAGAAGGGCCTGAAGGCCATTAGAAGGTTGCTCAGACACTGAGCTGAATGTAGCAAAGAGCTGAGGAGTTTGGTTATAGTGATCAAAACATAGGAAGTTGTAGTGAGATATTCGAGATTGTCAAAAAAATCCATTTTCTTCTACATGTATGTAACAAAACCTTGAGTCTTGTTTCATCTTTGAAACAAAAAATATTGAAAACGTTCAGATTCAACACGTCACATTAAAAGAAATACATATGTTCCATGTTTAAGTACTGAAATAAAATGTTTCCATTTTAAAAATACTACACAGGTTTATAAATACTTTACCAGAGCTATTCAATCCTTTCAGCACAAATGACACCTAATTCAGCCCGTCCAAAGTTACGAGTTTGAGTGAACAAAAGAGCAGTTCAGGAAAACATTTCCTGGTCATATATCACAGTTCCTTCTGCATCTCCCTCTGGCTGCCTCAGGACCCTCGGCCCTTTGCCCCAAGCACTGACACCTGTGAGCCTGGTCCTGCTGCTCTGAACCTGGGCAGAGACCTCGCCCTCCCCTCACCTCCTGCACAGGGTAGTGCAGGACAACACAGCCCTGTCTGCCTCTGAAACTCACCTCTTGGCTCACGAATACCAGCACTGTTACTGAGGAGTGGGAACACTTTGGAGCCTGAGAAAACAGCACAGCTGTGAGGCCACTTCTCCTCTTTTCCAAACTATTATATATATATATATATATATATATATATATATACATACATATATATAAAATAAAAAGCAGCACCTTTCCATATAACCTTTAAGCTGATCAATCTGAGTAAGGCATCTTTGTTCAGAAACAGAGAAACACAATTCTGGGAGATTTCTTCAATAGTTTTGTGAAGCACTTTGCCCTCTGGGCTTCAGGGCATCGAGAGCAGCACAGCAGGTTTTGGGATCACAACTTCATTCCCACTGAGAAGCTTTTTGCCAACACATTGACACCAGAAGACCTTCCTAGTACATGACATTGCCAGTTACACCAGAAAAAACACTGTGTCAGTCAAGCAACCTCTGGTTGGGTTTTTGTACTGACTGGTTTTGCACTGGCATGGGCAGAGCTGCTGTTTGGGGTACAGAGCAAATGATGGTAGTGTGTGCTGGCCCAAACATTTCTGGGAACCCAGGACACCTTTCCCTGTGCTCTGAAATTTACTGGAATTGGTCTGTGATTCAGCTAAGTTCACACTTCAGTCAGAGCTGGACTTTGACCAAGACCACTAACATTTTTGGACAGTCGACGAGGAAACATTAAATCACAACCCAATTTCTTAGAAAACAATCGGTCCATGTGAATGAAATGTGTGGCATTAATTTTGCTGAGTTGCCATATAGTTTGTACCAGGAATTGTGGACTGGGAGGCAAGAGGGAACCCATCTCTACCACATAATAATCCTGCATGTTAAATCTACAGTAACATTGCTAAGCGTAAGGTGGCACAGAGACAGAGCTGGTCACCTGGACCATACCATTCCCCAGTGACCACTCTCAGATGTTCTCCAGCTTACTTATTCCAAAGGGAGGAATGGGAGAAGCAACTTCACATTGCCTGGAGCAGAAGCATGATCTGAATTATCTACCTTGCACCAAAAAAAGGGAAATTTTCTATATTTGTCAGCACAGAGTAAATTTTGAGAAGAGTCAGACCAATATAGAACATTTATAAACATATTATTTTACATGCCATTGTTCTCACCTGCAAAAAACAGATGGAGAAATCAAAGTTCTATGTTTTACATCCCTTCTTTGCAAATGTACATGACTCCTGCAGGCAGTAAAATTGGGCATTGTGGATTTTTTTGTTCTCGTCACCATGTTAACATGTGATAGCATGAAAAATAGCTAAGTTATTAGCACACTGTGGTGAAAGTCAGGAAAGACAAAGTATATCATCAATATCCTTCAAAATTGTTATGCAAAGGCTTTTCTGGAAACACTCTCAAAGTATTTTGGACACAGCAAATTATTTTAATATGAGCAAATATTCCATTTGTGTGAAGGAGTGTTCCCAAGAAGCACCCTGAAATTATTTATAATTTCTAATGGCAGAAGCCACCACCCTTCCCAAATATTTTAGTACATGGAGAGATGCAAAGAAGCAAATGCACTTTGTACATGGCAGGCTATTGGTCTTCTCAGTGATTTGAAGTTTGTTTGCTGTACTTGCTCTAAACAGCAGGTGCACATGTAATTGGAAGGGGCTGGTTGTGTCAAACTAGAAATACTGCATGAGAAGCCTTAAAGAGCTGACTTATACCTGCTTGGGGGAGCTGAATGCCCCACTGTGCAAGGCAAAGGCATAGGCTGACTGCAAACCAGAGCACCCATTTGGCCTCCCTGCCCCACTCGTGCTGCAATCACACTGTGCAGGGGCCAGCAGAGCTGCACAGATGTGCCCTGCCTTACAAACAAATCAGTGAGGTGCCTTGGGATGGAGGGAACAGATTGCATTCTGTTCTGCCACGAGGAAACGGATGGCTGAGTGAGCAACTGACATCTTTATCTGCATATATTTCCAATTCTCCCCCTGCACCAGGCCCCTAACACCTTCTTCCCAAGGCTGGTTTCTCCACTGGAGCTCGGTCCCACAGACTCCACAGTGGAACATTTTGGGAGATGCAGACAGGGCTTCCTCACCTAAAGACTTCTTCTTACCTAAGTGGAAACAGGGGTTTGCTGAATGTCTGCCACAGATAGATTTAAGGGGTTTGGCCAGAAATAAGAGGGAAATGATTAATGTCCTTCTGTCTGCAGGTAAACCAGAGTGATGTAGGTATATCAGTACATTACACAAAATTGCCAGTTCTTGGGCAACTGGAATAAAAAAAAAACCCAAAACCCAATCAATAAAAAAAGAGGTTGGAGCAGGGCCAGTGACAACTTTACAAAACGGTGCAGAGTGTGTCTTTTTGTGACATCCCAGAATTATACTTCTTAAGGCTTCCTTCTCACATGGAAAGTGGAGAAATCTCTCTCATTGGAAGGGCTGGAAAAGGCAAAACTGGGCCAGAAAACTTGCCCTAATTGCTTTTTCTCTCTGACCTGAAGGATGAAAATACAGATCATAAACAAAGCAGCAACAGATGTTTTAGTGCCCATTTTGAAAGTCAAGAGATTCATATAGCCTAAGAGACTAAATAAGAACTGCAGTCCTTATGACTAATGCTTGCACACGACAATCCAGGCTGCACGCTCCCTCTTATTTTCCCAGCTTTGTATTTAAGTGCTCACCTCCTCTGTCCTTTCAAAACCAATAAAATAAAACTTACAGATTTTGTTGCCATCTCACATTCAACCAAGAGCCTCCTGAGATTAAACATCCTGGAAACATCGTGCAATGTCTGAACCAGTGGAAATCTTAAAATTCTTTGTACCTTGAGATGATCTCTCGTTACAGTTCAAAGGGGTGGAAAAACAAAGAACAATATGGAATGGGTAATGATTTAAAAGTCAGTAATTATCAAGGGGCCCTTTTTTTCCCCCAGATGTTTTAGTCCAATCTGACTGCATTTCCAATACACCATTGAAGATTCTAACTCTCTAGCCATAGTGGGTGGTCTGAGAACCTTGTTAAAAAAGGCAGGATTATGTCACAGTGAAAAGTGCTTTGTTTTACAGATTCACCCCAAGCAACCCCCGTCTCTTTGCAGAACTAATTGGAAAGATGTAATTCTCATGCAGCCCCTGCACTGCCAATGTTCATACAATCTCATGCCAACAGGAGGCAAAAAAAAGGCTGCACCAACCTACCACAGGTCACAATAAATGTGGGAGAATGCATATTCCCATTATAATTATGTCTGTGTGAGGCACAAGCATTAGTGGATGGAAAACAATGTCTGCATTGATCTTTTCTCTTACCTAGGCAAATAAGAATGTTTTTAGAGCAGCTAAAAGAAGTCCAGAGATGGAGCTGACTTTGGTGTCCTACTGTCCTGTAGCTACAGGGGGGGACCTCAAACGACTGCCCCAGTGGCACCAGAGCCCGGTGCCTGCATCCTCCTGCAGCTGCAGGGAGCCTGCTCAGCCCATCCCACGCTGGGCTGACTCACAGTCCCTGTTTACACCTCGTGCTCCAAGAACGTATTTTGACAGCAAGCAGTGTGTGCTACTACCAGCTACAGAGACAGAACATTCCTGGAAGGGAGTTTCTCTCTTTTCTTTTGCAACTTTAAAGGTATTTTTCTGGTTTAACATCTGCATTTTTTTATTATATTTTTATTTCTAAGACAGGCTTTCCAAGTGTCTTGTTTCTTCACAAGCAACAGCTGTCAGGTTTGATAAGAGGCTCTGCCTCTTACAGAACACAGCTACAGAACAAAGACCTTCAGCCACACACAACCAGAGAAAATCATCCTCTGCCTTACACAAGAATTTGGAGGGTTAAGATTCATTGGGTTTCCTAGGCAGTTTTACTGTTAACATGGAATATGGTTCACACTGAAGTGGTCTTCACATGGTTCTTCTGAAGCTGGGGTGAAAATACCCCAGACCCACACCCAAATTTTCAGCACAATTTCCATCTTTTCCATCCATCAATATTAAATACAGTACTCCAAATGTCAGGAAATTTGACATGTTTTAATGTATTCCTACATTATTCCTCTCAGGGCAATCATTGCTTTCAAAATAGCATCTTCTTTCTGCTCACACTGTATTTAGGAAAGGCAGTTATTTCCGAAGATCTGGGTTTAATTTACATTTGACTGTCACTGCACAATGGGCATTCATGATGAACACGTTCAATAAACTTAACAGCCTTATGATGAGCTGCTTCCTGAGATTATTTCCACTCCATTGCATCTGTAGAAAAATACAGTATTTTTTTTTAATTTGCTTTTTCTAGCTAAAAGAAATTTAATATCAGTAGTACTGGAATATGAAGACTTATTAATAAATCAAATTTTTGTCTGCTTTGTCATGTTTTTCATTGCTAAGAGGCCCTGACATAATGGCTGGTTTGGAATCTTGTATCTATGAATGAAAATAAAGGCAGTCTAGAGCCATACTGCTCTGTTTATTTCTGTCCTTAACTTGAACTAAGTAGGCATGCTAACTGGTCTTTGATAGTTGCTGTTTTGTAGATACTTTGTCTGACAAAAATCCAACAATCTACCAACTTAGATCTTGTCCCTGTAAAGAATTATGTACATGTATCTTTAAACAGATGATGTGAAAATTATGCTATTTGTATTTCAAATATATATTACTTTTTCATGACCATTAGAAGATAAAGGTTACTCAAAATTTACTTAAAACCAAAGCACAGTATTTGACAAGATTTTTCACAAGGACACTCTGCTGTTTCAAAAATCATTAACAGAGAGGAGACATTACACTACTAAGGAGAACTGTGTAATCTGTAATTACAGTAACTGGGAGGAATTGACACCTATAGTAACAAAACAGGAGCACCACCTGCATTATTTGTGTATAGATCTGCTCAAATGTCACTGCAAAAGTACTTTCTTAATTCCAGACTCTTTAATATATTGGATAGATAGATAGCAATTCTCTTTCATGGGTCTAGTTTCCATGAGTTTCAAAAACTGTATCCATAACAGCTTACATCAAATCCTCTGAAGTCAATCACAGCCCTCCCAGTACCTTTGATCAAACTTAGTAGAAGGATGGAAGTTATAGTTTGGATCTTGGAATCAAGATCATTCCTCTTCAAGCTACTAGTTACGTAGGAGAAATTAAATACAGGTATCTATAGGCTTTCAGTCCAAAATGACTTCTTTTGCAATGTTTAATTGTAGGAATAAGCACATCTGTTATTGCCATAATAATACAATTGTTTATTTCTCAGGTAGAAAAGACAGGAAATCACCTAGCAGGATGTCAGAGAAAAAGCTTACAGACACCTTAGAAGTACCATAAAAATGAGAGCACAAGAGCAAATTTCAGAGGAGTGACTGTGGAATCTTAAGAGTGGGAAAACTCCTGTGTTTCTATTACCTTCCTGTAAGAAACCTGCAGTTTTCACAAATAGGTTTTGATGTGTTACACCAGGAAACAGAAAGGATTTCAAAAGAAACATTCTGTACATAAAGTAAACAGAGCAAACCAGGTACTAAAGGGTTAGTGCCAGTTTATTTTCCTGAAGGTCATTATTACTCATTGTCCCACCCCGAACTGGCACAGTTAAGCAGATGTGATATTTGAGCTGTGTTTAGTTTATTCAACACACATTTCCAGTGATAACATTTTTAGGAGAAAAATCATCTCCATTGCCTGGTGCTCTTTGTCAAGTGCATTCCTTCTGCAGCCTGGCCTGGCACCACCAGGCACAGCCGTGCTGGAAGGCACTGCCTCATTGCTCACATTTTCTTGAAGTCTGGAGTTTTTGGAGCTGGCCTGAGCAGGAGAGAATGAACCCTGGAAAATACTTACACAGATTATACCAAAGGAATGTAGGGCAAGGATTAAATTATAAACCAAAGGGACTTTAAATGAAATAACACAGCAGGTTGTGATGGCTGTTTGATACGGTCATTTAGGATCTGATTTTCAAGGTCCAACAGAGGAGGAGGAGGTAGATGTAAGAAAGGGGAAGGGGCTCCTGGCTTGACTGAAAGCTTGTAATGATATGCCAGGTGGAGTCTACATTCCTACTCCTTCCATCTTTCCAAACTACTTCTTGACTTGGAGCCTAGAAAATCTGGTCACCTTAATATATGGTTGGCAACTTTTCAGTATAGGAGTCCACACTGACATCTGAAAGTGATCATTTTCCTGCCCACACTGGAGGAATGTTTCCCCACAGGAATAAGGAATTTTATGAGTGTTATAAAAAGTTACTGGCACTACAACGTATTATCACTGTGGCATAAATTACTGATGTGCATGTCAGCTAGGGGCCAGCCAGGACAGCAGCCAGACCATCTCCCTGCTCTCAAAGAGCCTCATGGACAACTGCCTCCCTTCCCAGCCTTCATCCTCAGCATCATCCGGTGGGTTCCTCCTCAGCAGGGACTGATTCAAAGCCCAGGCAGGGAGGGGCAGAGCACAAAGCTGTTGCATCACATACTGATCATAACACAACTGCAACAGCAGACAACGTTCTGATCGCATTCGTCTCGCTGCCCATAAGATTTGCAAAGTAACACTGGTTTTCATCAATAGAGACCAAAACTGCAGTTTTGCCATATTCTCAAGTTTGGAGCAAACTAAAATAGAGCATACTTGAATACACTTACGTATTTAGTTCTCAAAATATAAGGTACTTAGATTCTCATCAGACCTTGTGTTTCAGCTGCACATTTATTTTTTTTTTCACAACCACTCTGAAATTTACCTTTATTTTTAGCCTATATTTTCTTGAAGTTGTCAGACATTCTGTCACAGAAGGTATTGAGTACAAAATGCAAAATATTGCTATTCTGTATTATCCCTCCTATCCCTAAAGCAAACGTGGCTGAGCCACCACCCAAGCCAGACAATACACACGAGCAGAGGCACAGGGAGGTGGCACCTGGCACAGGGCTGATCCTTCCCCCTCTGCAGGGATCCAAGGGCTGGGGGCAGGCACATACCCTGCATGGTTAAGCTGGCTCAAATGCCATCTGCACCAAGCCAGGCTTGCCCAGAGCAAAGAGGAATCCAGCTGAGAGTGCAGGCTCAGTCTGGTTCCTACCTGGTCCTGCTTGGGGAAAAAGCAGCACCCAAGCCCTGGTCCTTTCACCAGGAGTTATGTAACTGAAGTAATACTGAATTCTGGATGCTGTAACTCACCACAAACTACAGCTGGATGACACGTCTTTATCTGCTGCTCAGAAACCCAGTGCTCTGAGACAATGTCCTATAAAGAACAGTG
Organism: Margarornis squamiger; assembly: GCA_035222235.1. Lineage (NCBI taxonomy): Eukaryota > Metazoa > Chordata > Aves > Passeriformes > Furnariidae > Margarornis > Margarornis squamiger. The sequence continues at coordinate 14,139,791 of JAWWTY010000035.1, read as the reverse complement.
TCAGACAAATGAGAGAGGCTGGAGCTGAGAGTGAAGCGATAAATCTGTATGCAGGGCTTGTCATCATTTCCCATTAGTTTGGAAGCTCCAGCCCTGTCAGTGATCCGTCAGTGGTTGCAAGACACATTTTTCTTTTCAGGGCTCTATAGCTCTGGGCTGAAATGTCACATTTGTGGTGTCATCAAAACATATAAAATCTGGTTCAGTCATGCAGGAAGGGATATGAGGAAAAATAAAGGACTTTCAAAGTCTCAGTATCTTTCCCTTTTAACTTCTTTTTTCCTCTATCTTTCCAAGCACATTCCTTAGGCTTAAAACATTGCACATTCCAGAAAACCCAAAATGGGGTGAGTTTTTCTCAGCAAGTAATCCAAACATCAGTCATTACGAATATAAATCTCCATATCTCAGCTATGCAGTCTTTACACTAGGCACAAATAGCACCTCTAATTCCTTAATGTATCCCTATTGCTCCCCTCCCAATACTGTTCACAGCAGGGAACTTCCCTCTGCATGCTGAGCTGTGCAACTGTGCAGCCAAGAAAGACTTGTAGGGTTTTAGCTGAGCAAATCCTAATGTTCATCGCTCCAGGTTCCCTTATAGGAGTAATTCAGGCAAAACATTTTAAACAAATACTTTGGCATGAGATGGATCATACCCTGGAAGAACTAAAATCTCTTCCTGACCGCACAGACAGGCTGGGCTGTTGAGCAAATGTGGAGATGTCAGTCACAGAGGATGTTAAAATACAAAAGTGTTGCTCAAACACACCCTGACCCAGGTCTTCAAATGCAAGCAGAGTGCAAGCTTCACTCAAAGAGAGAGTACCTGGATATCCAAATACTGTCAGAGCTGCATTTTCTGAGTTGCTACAGGAACCCACTGGAACAGCAGTCAGTGAAACTCCACATCCCAGTCACTGGACTGTTCTTCCTACCTCCTGACCCTTGAAATGTCCAGGAAGAATTTTGTCTGCTCTCCATCGAGTGCAAAGGGCAGCAAGTGCACCTTCAACATTTTGGCTTAATATTCTACAGTTCAAAGGCCAACACTGATGCACGCTGCAAAATTTAGCACAAAAAGCTGTGGCGTGAGCATAAAATTCCTTGATGATCCAAAACAAAATAGATAAGAGATAAATAGAAGCTTAGATATCAAGTAGTAAAATTATGTTCCACAGGACTTGCACTCCAGCAAGGATCGGGATGAAATGAGTGCAGCAAGAAAGTGTAAGTGAAGAGCAGCTCTTTGAGAAGTAACACCAGTAAAGAGCCATTGCATTGATTAATTGCCTTTGTACAGTTGATCACTGTACTTAATCCAGTAAATCCCTGAGTGTTTTGACATGCCATTAGGGAAGACAGAGTGAGGCAAATATGCATAAACCATCAAAAAAATAGCAGATACCTAGGAAAAAATGTGACAGCTTGCTTTTTGGAGTCTGCCTTCCAGGAACAGTCTTCTGTAACCACTTAAAATTTGCTGCTCTGCTAAATATTCTTGCCAGTACATTTGTTTTCTGCTGGCTAGTTGAGAGTTGCAGGAAGCAAACTTAAAACTTTTTATTTTTTTTCTTAAGTGGAAGAATATTTATGGCCTTTTTTTTTTTTTTTTTTAAGATAATATTTACTGAGTTCTAACTTTCCTCAAGAGAAAGCCAAAGAATGGGGTAAAATATGTAAATCTAGTTCTGGGATATACAAAATATTTGAGTTGAGAGAAGTAAAAAGCTAATCAACAGTCTGCAGACTATGAAGAATGAAAGTAGACAATAAAGAAATACACTATATACTGAAGTTGTGCTTTTGTTCCCTTGGGTACAGGCTTTACCACAATAAAGCACTCAATCTCTGCAATCCTTTTTATAAATTTTTTACTGGAAATTCTTCTATCATTCCTCAGGTTTTATGTTCATGGGATAGACTTGGGTTTGATGCTTATGTGGTTAACTACAAAATACATGATTTAAAGTGAAATCACATACTTAGATAAGTGTAAGGCTACTCATTTATGAAACTAAATAATCAGGCTTAATAACACATTTTTAAGGAGCTCGTTCCCTCCACGCTGCCTTCAGGGGATTGCATGAAACTTTTATCCTGAATGATTTACACACAACACCCCATTTCATCCCTCCCACCTGGCCATACCCATGCTGCCCTTTCATTCCTGGACATTTGAATGCTAAAGAGAAATCCACAAAAGAAAATCAGGCAGAACATTCTCTTTTAGACAGATAAAATATCACTGGCAGGGTTTAAGGGCAGGAATTGCATTGTCAGGCAGGAGCTGAACCCTGCACATTCCATGTGGATGGCTGCAGTGAGGAGCATCCAGCCTGTCCAGGTACACACCTTCACTGCTCCTGCCAGCTGGGCTAGGACTGCAGTCCTGAATGGACCTGACTGAACCCCGCTGAGCAACAGCCTTGACCCCAAAGGTCAGAAGTTACCCTAAACTTCCCCCATGCCAAGCTCTGACAGCACCGGGTCACTTTGCCAGAGCTCCCAGTCCCTCAGAGGATGCTCAGTTCTGCCTATTCACCTCACCTGCTCCCGAGAGCAAAGCTCTGACACAGGAATGGTGTTTGTGCTATATTTTCTTGTGCTACATTGAATTATTCCCTGGAGGATTTTTCTTCCTTCGCCCACGCCTCCTTTACCCCGCTAACACTTTGTCTAAGTCTTGGCAGATTTTCAATGTAAATATTTCTGTTCCTCGAAGGAATTTACATAAAGCCCAAGTGCTTTGCCAAGGAGGAACACGTGAAGATGTCACAGCTCCTTGGTGACAGTTTAGGAGGACTCAACACTGCAGTCACAGGACCAAGAAAGGCAACATTTTGATCTCCTCTCTAAGTGGGCTCTGCCATTCATAAAACAATTTGACTTCAACAGTTGAAGTTTCAAAGCTTTGCTATGCCAGTCTGAAATAATGGTCTGAAATAATACATGTATTTTTACTGCAGTGTTCAACAGGAAATTTGGAACATTTTAGCCATTCTGGAAGTACGGTGGCTGTGCAATAACAGGCTGGGGCTCTGAACTCTTGCTGATTGACTCCACAGGAGAACTTCTTCCCACTAAACACTTAGCCCATTTCTATAATGATGGTTTTTCTCCCCAGTTTGGGCAAGAGCAAACAAGAACATTTGACTAGAAAATGGATCATGTCAATACACAAGGCTTTCATGGATGAAAATAAATGGAAATCAGGACTTTAAAACGGACATAAATCTAGGGGGAAAGTTTTGAATCACAACATAATCATTACACAGAAAGTCAAACTGAGAAAGCAGATATTAGAATAATTCAGTACTGTTTTAGATTTTTAATTAATAGCACTACATTGCAAGGCTGAGTTTTTTGACCAGAAAAATCATTCCAGTTCTGAGGGCCTTTAAGTAACACTCCTGAAAGAAGAATTATCATGTGTCTGCCATATGCAAAAATCAAGAAAACTTATTTTTTAGGTTGAGGGGAGAAAAAACCACAAACGAAGAGACAAAAAAGACTGAAATTCCAAAACTTGTTGAGGGTAGAACTGTCAGCCCTAATAACAAATGGGAACCAGTAAGATTTCATCAGTGTAGCTGAATAATTACAAACATCACTCAGGAAAATTAAATTCCCTGGTGTGTCTGGTACTTTCTCCAAACTTATTCTTTTGCTGGCTATTCAAGCTGTATTTGATATCAATTATCATAGCAGACAGAAACAAGAAATGAAGAATACAGACAGCAGTGCTCCTGAAGTTATTGCTGTTGAAATTATTTGAAACGTCTTTAGGCGAATGAAAAGCCTACTGCAAAAATTGCTGACAGAGAGCAGCAAAACTCACAGTTTAACACGAACCAAGCACAAGTGTCACAGGACATTTTTTCTCCCTCTAACTTTATTAATTAGACATCTCCTTGAGCAATCATTTCCTACATTCCCTACCTTATAGGCACAGAGAGAGGGTAGGGAAGGAAAAAGTGTTCACTGCACTTTAAAAGTGTTAGATCTTGTGGAGTTTTTGCACCAAGCTTTAAACGCACGTCAGACCAACTTACCCAGTGCAGGGGGACAAGGTCCCCTGGTCTTTACACACCCCCTTCCCTTCCTCCTTTTTATCCAGAGCCAGAGTCCTGAGGTAGCTCACAGTAACATCTCCAAACTTTTGTCAATATCACCAATTATTGCATTGAACAAAGAGATTTAGCCAAACTATACAGGATTAATTTATTTCACAGCTCTTTGGTTGGCATGAATGCAAAATAATGGAGCTGATGACTGACACTGGACTGAAAGCTCATGACTAAACATTTTTCACCAGCATCTAGGGCTTAATTCCACCCTAAATCATTACATGATCTGTCAAGGCACATTTCATCAGCCTAACCCTGTAAATTCTTCCTACAGTGAACTGTATGGAAATTAAATGCAAGGGGTTTAATTTTAGGATGGATTGTTATATCTTCCTTCTACCAAAGCATTCAGGCTTACTTAAAGCCCCACCTTATCTGGGACAGCACTCCAGCTCTTGCCTATTTTACAGCAATATAGTGTTGAACATTAGTCATACATACACATATATAAACAGCAGACTAGAAAATGACTAAATTAGGATACAGATATGACAAGAAAAAAAATTACCATTTGATCAGATTAGACTTTCTCTAACCATGAGAATTTATTTTAACTATTATTAAAAATAAGCATCTATTTCTGATTTCTCTGAAATCAACCTGTAGATTTTTAACTAGAAGTACCTGTGCCTCTGAAACATTCATTTCTACACTTATCTTTATAAGGATTTCCAAACTGATCTTTATACATAGCCCCCTTGCATTAGAAATATGCATGGAACAGCCCCATTTAAACCTAGGAGAACAAATAAAAGCAAAATGCTCAAATCCAAAGATCTGAGAAAAATAATTCTTAAAAAACAAAAAAGGCATTTAAAAAAATCAAAAACTCAGGAAAATAAAGAAATTGAACAGAAAAATTTAAGGATATATTTTTTTTTTAAGAACAAGCTAATATTCTGAATTAGAACTTATCCAATTTTTTTTAATGGCAACTTAATTAAACTTCTCTCTATGTAATTTTATTAATTCCTGGCATTTTTCTATTTATGCTTTGCAAATCTTCTCTCTCTCCTCATTTAGCACTGCCTGTCTCCCAACCTCAGCAAAGCCCTTGGCCCTGTGGTGGTTCAAACCACACGAGCAATCCCTGTAGAACCTGTTGCTGCACCATTTGCTAAACTGGGATGCTCTGGTTGTCAAACTGACCATGTTATCACATAAGCCCTGCCTTCTTCCAGAGCGCACTTTCCCCTTTTCAAGGCATATGTTAGTCATTAAATGATAGCTTGAACAGATGAAGATTACTGAAATTTATTGTGAGTCCCTGCAGAGGAGGGCGGTATGCAGAGCTGGCTCCGGCGTGAGTCACTGAAATGCAGTTCCTCTTGGCTGGCCCTGTCCCGATAGGAATCTCGTTGCTGAGCCAGCCTGTGTTGCCTCTTAAATTGGGAAGGATTGTACTTTTTTTTTTAAAAAAAAAAAAAAAGGGAAAATCCCTCCTTAGCAGCTGCATATTTCCTGCTAGAACAACAACTCCAAGTTTCTATTACTAGCTGTAAATGTCATTATCTGCCAGAGGGAGTGGAGTTCGACTGCCTGGGGGAACAGGAGGTGGGGAGGGGAACAGGAGGTGGGGAGGGGAACAAGCAAACCCAGAAATTTGCCATCCACGGACTTCTCTCAAGGCCGGCTCCTCTGCCATTTCTGAGCTAAAATTAACGCCACTTGTAAGCCAAAGTTTTTATTTCTGTTGTGTGAACGGAGTGCAAGCAGTGTTTTAGATGGGTGATGTTCCTGTAACACAGCCCATACTTAGCCCCAGCGCTGCCCTGTGATTAGTTCAGTCAGAGCTGCCAAACACCACGCGGTGCCTTTGGCTTTGCCTTGCAGAAATTCCACTGGGGAAAGGCAGAGGAGATCCCACTCACCACTGCTGAGCAGGTGCTTTGTTTTCCCACTGCTGGTTAAATGCAACAGCTCAGGAGCGTAATAAAAAGGGTCCAATTTATTCCAAAAATCTGTGCAATTATTTCTGTGCTAATGCTGCTAATCACCAGCAGCAGGGCAATAATCTTTGCCTCTATTAGACTGTATAACTGTTATTTCTCCCTCAAACTTCCCCACTTTACTATTATGGTTGTGATGATTCTACTGTTAATGCAGAACACGTTCTAGTTTTCCCACTCAGTGTTCCAAGGGAAATTCTTGGTATTTGCTTGCAGAAACTGTGAATGCTTAAAGGGAGCAGGGGGAAGGAAATCAATCTATATAAAGTGGACTTGTAGAGTTTTCAAATCCTCCTCTTCCTAACTATAAATTCATTCCATTTGGAAAGTGCCCACTATTTCTTTATCACCAGAAAAGCAAAGTTGAAGCCAGCTTTTCAACCCTCACTATCATAAACTAAACTTTCTGAGTCCCACAAAACCATAGTGAACTCCCTTACATTCATCATTCATGGCTAATGTGTGTAACATGCCAGTTCCAGTCCAATCCCTCTTAACTGCAAGCCAGTGAGGAGGAGTTTCATGTTCAAAAAGTTTAAATAATCTATGATATAGAAGTACATACAAATGAATACCTTTCCTCTTACTATCCATATCCTTCTATTTCTCTTTTGGACACACCCCCCCCCGAAAACAAACAAACAAAAAAGTGTTTCAAGGGATTAAAAGAAACAGCCTATGGCCTTTCCTCATGTTTTAACCAAGAGCATGTGCAACAGACCCCATTCTTTTCAAAACATATTCCATCTTCACAGTGGTTGGCCTTTCATTACCTGCTCATTTTCAGCATATTTTTGCACGTTTCCAAGGCAGCAGAATATAAATCAGAAAGACAAAAACAGATTTAGCATATTTACAATTTTCTGAGTGAAGCATCACTCATTTATATGCTTTTAAATATTGGTCATTCGTGCCACATGAATCATTTCTGCAAGCTTAAGAGGTTTCACAGAGACGTGGGCAGATGTGCCAGAAGTCATGGGGAACTTCAATAAAAGCATGTGATAATGTCTTGGATAGGTGAGCAAGAAATGTAAACCCACAATCTAAAAGGCAAAAGAGCGTGAGCAAAGAGCTCAGGCTCTGCAGAATTAATAAAAGTAGCCCAGCTCCTTCAACACTGAGCACCAACCTTTTGAAGTCACCACCTGTGCAAAAAAAGCTAGCAAGTGTTCCACCAAAATGTGTCAAGGAGAATGTACAAGAGGTTAGTCACACCCCATTCTTCTGAAAGCAATAAAAACAAAATTAAATAGAGGTGCAGATGGCACCTCGGCAGTGAGGTAATAAGTAGTAATAACTACTGAGAAATTGTGTAGTGAACTCCCTCCTTGTTATGCAGTGCTGAAAGAACTTTGAATTTCCAGAAAATACCTGTAGACAGAGCCTTTGCTCTATTCCTCATAAATATAGGCCCATTTATCTGCTATGACTTGTCCTGTGCAACAAGTGGTCTCTCTGAGTGGCAGAACTACCTGCCTTTCTGGGATAGACATAAGATGTTCAACAGAGAAAACTGACTTCAGAGCAGTTCGTGGCACTCAGGTACATGGTTCTGCTCTGATTTCATTGCCATATGTGAGAACACAGGAGAAAAAAAATCAGTGCCTTAGGAAAATCTAGATCTTAGAAGCTTGGCAGTGTAAGACTTCCACTATGAACCCAGACAGTGTGCAATGGGAACCAGCTGAAATGTAAAGGATCAAACTAACAAATCAAGGGAACCAGACAAGAACATCTCCCTTAAATTTCCCTCCACCACAGTAACTTATTTGGATCCCAACCACACTGACCTGGCAGACAAACCAAAATGAACCTGCATAGAGTTAAAGCAAAGTGTCCAGAAGATCTGAAAAGTCCTTTCTCCTTTTGCTTTTATATGGATTATTCAAGATGTAACCCATGGAGAGCCAGCAATTCATTAGCATTGGATTTTTTTGAAAAAAAAAACACTGGCTGCCAGTACAATCAGCAGAAAAACTTTCTGAAACAAATCTTTTTGAGTCTTTGGATTTGATTCTAGTTTCTCTTCAAATTGTTACAAATAATGAAGAATGGATCGTACCAGTCTGAAAGCAACATTAGATCACCATTAGAGTGAGGACTGAAAGCTTGGCCCCGTGGGAGTCAGCAGTTCTATCACAGTTCATAATTAAATCAGAATTCTACTCTTTATTTTTAATAGGTCTTATTACAAAACAGTTTGGAAAACATACTCTCTCTCTCCAAACATCTGACTCTAGTGACTTTGAAATTCTCAATCAGCAAAACTATTTCTGACCTTTTAAAAAGGCAAAACAAAACAAATCAAAACAAAACAAAAAGATGATTTGGGCATTTTGAATGTAGAAATTTCAAATGCTACAGCTTACTTCTGCCACTTCACAACAGCAAGAGAGGTTTCACAGGATCCATGCTCACAGTGGGGATTAGGGAGTGGTGATGTGTTATTCTTACTTTTCTGTTTATAATGTCATACATCGAAGTTATTAACATCTGAATATTGTCCACTTCATCTCTGCAGCAAGTTTTTTCTTCACATTTAAATGGGTCTATCTGTATTAACAGTGTGCCAAGAAATACAATGTTTTATAGCAGAAACCCTAAGAGTTCATTAAATGTAGTGCAACTAGATGGATGGAACTCCTGCAAGAAGCCATCCCCCCATGCAAGGATTCCTTCAGGATGTAGTCACTGATGAGCAGCTTAAACAGGAGAACTAAATTGAATTAAGAATCGTGCTCACGGCTGGGACAGACTATTGCTGGACCAGATTTGATCACGTCAAATACAAACCTCACAATTTTCTCTTCTCCTGTGACAAATGTTCAATCAAAGGCAGAGTGAGGTAGCACATGATGCCACAGTGCTGTAAAAGAGGAGGACTGGAGAATGCAGTTTTGGGTGTCTAAGTCAGCAAGACTTTTCAAGTTTATTGGCGGGTATTGACTGACCTCCAAGTGCTGACACACTATCACTTGCAAGCAGAAATTGGAAAGACAAAAAGCAGATGCTTTTTGCCATAGATTGGTAACGGTTGGTTCCACTCAACAGTGGCTATTTTCTTTAGGCAAGAGGTAATTTTATAGCTACTAAGTGGGAGCTTGCACATAAAATTACCCACATACCCAAAGAATAAAAGTCAGCAACTAAACTTAAAATTGAAAGCAAAATTGACTTGCATGTGTCCAAAAACATACAATCACCTCGTGATGCCCTCACGCTTGTTGCAATATCCACCTCAAAGGCAAAGGACTCATTTACAAAGAAATATGAGGACTTGTTTCATGACAAATGAGTGATAATCCAGGGAAAGAATTGTGCCTCCAAAGGTTTAAGGCTGTTCTGAAATGGCAATTAAACCTTCTATGAATTACAGCTCATTACAAAGCAGTCCTGATTCTTACAGCAGCCCATCTTCAAGGTGCTTAACGAAAATCTACATTTGTTTTGTTACTGCACCTTTCTAGGCTTTTAGAACGGATTCCTATGAGAAAATATGTCTTGGGGTGTTTCTGTTAGCAACATTAACAATACAAAACTATTGCTGTACTCTTAAGAGATGCTGTATTTCATAATAATGACTCCTGGTGTTTTAAGGTTGCCCAGGAGTAAGAAAATTATCCAAAATTACATTCATTTCTCATGTGAACTCAATGGATTTCCTGTATTCTTTATAGCAAGGACTTAACTTGTGTAACAAAGTGCCAAACTTTGCATTGATTTTTAAATTACAAGCTTTATTATTATTTTTTTCTTTTTGCTTAATTGTGGTACCTTCTGCAAGAGTCACAGTTTGAATTGTATTTTAGTCAAGTTCTTTCTGTCAAAGTCCTTCCAGTGAAAAATTATACCTTTGTCCTGCAGATGTGGGCAAGAGTCATTGTTCCTCCTCAATCAATATAGAAATTAGTCAACACCTAACTTGCCATAAAAATAAATTGGCTCCACATTGATTTGCCTCTGTCATGGCAGCACTAATATTTGTGTACAAATGGGAATTGGTTCTTCCCTTATTTTATTTTCTTATCAGTAACGATGTTAAACAAACCTCAGGATATTGCACGCCCAGGAAAAAGCCAGAAAAAGGATGACGTTCGGGTACGTTTTAGAGGCAAAAGCCCCAGTGCCTCATTAAAAGCTCAATGAAAATGTTCCTTAACCTTGTCCCTCACTCCCTGAACTGTGAGAGGACTACCAGCACTCTCCTATAAATGCAGCAAAATTTAGAGAAGAGAAGGCCTATCTTTTCCTGGCGCTTTCCCACCTCCCAAGGAGAACCCCAGGAGGGCACTTCCCAGACATGCAGGCAGCACTGACTAGAAGGGATGCTGATGCTCTCCCAGGACTCCTGCTTCGGGAGCTTTAAGAAAGTCATGTAACAGAATATGAGATGGGATTAAGAGGAAAGGCTGAGAAAGCTGCATTGATGGAGCGCTCCAGAGAGGAGCACAGAGGGAGCAGGTCACAGTGGGGTTCTGATGGGAAGCATTCATGGCAGAAAGTAAAAGAGCAGCAGCAACTCCTCAAAAATGAGGAGAGAAGCAGCTGTTTGAATGATTCAGTGCAATAATATGGTAGGAAAGATTAACACTTCATGGTCAGGCAGGCAATTCTCCAAGCACTGAGTTTGTTAAAAATGAGCCATATGGAGCAAAGGACTGAGATGGAACAATGCTAAATTAGTCCTGACATGGAGGTATCTTAGTAAAACATGCATTTTTCCCAGAATCAAACAAATCTGTAAATCTGGGATGGCATTTCCCCAACCATATTTGGGGAAAAACCAGCTGCATTAAAAATTCCCAATTTGCATCTACTCTTCATGTGAGGCCTCTCACATAGGGTGTATCAGCCAGGAGCTTTTAACTCTCCAAAGCTGCAGCTGCACGTTCCCCTTCTGCAAAAAGGAAAGAGAAAACAAAGCCCTGGAGAAAACTCAAAGTGGTTGAAACTAGTGTACAAAATCAGTATACAAAAAGTTTTCTTCTAGATGTAAGGCAATTTTCTCTGTAGTGCCAGTCAATGGTACGGGATGAGCAGAGCAGCGAGCGCTGCTCTATCACTCAGGGTACGATGCTGCCCTTTTGTCTCCTCACCTTAGTCAGTTCTTTGCCCTCTCTGCCCTCTCCAAATAGGTCTGGATTTATACCAAGCTGCTATTTCTATAAGCTAACAGAGTGTCAGCTGCCGTGTCAGGAAACACAAGAATTTATAGGTATTTTTATCCCCAAGAGTGTCAAGAAGTGGCTTCAGCACAGTCAAAAATCAAGGTCTGTGCTACATAACCATATGGGTTTAACAACATATTGGTGCAGTTTGACACAATTTCTTCCTCCATTGCCTCTTCTGACTTTTTCCAGAGCATGGTGTGTTGCATTTCAGCTTTGACATTCATCACGTCTAAATTTCTACCCTGTGCTGTAATTTCTTGGATCACAGAAGTGAAATGTTAGTTCTTCTCTAGTTGCTCCTGCTATGAAAAACATCTTGCTAGAAACAGAATTTATTTTTTTTTTTCAGATAATCATTTTACAAAATGTACTGTTGCCTCATTACAAAACATCTGGACAGGTCAAGACTAAGCTGTCTCCAGCTACAAACTACCATCAGTCTTCACAAAAATAAAGGTGTTAGTTGATTTCTGTTCTCTCTTTGGCTGGAGAGTGTAGTTTATCCAAGCTGGTGAAGAGCAGAGCATCATCACTTTTTAAATCAGTTTTAAAAATGTCTGTCACTGGAATGTTCCTGAATAATAACTTCCTATTGTAAGTTAGTGTATCAACTTTTGATTCTTTGGGGACTAAATTCAGACAAAGTTTTGCTGATAGAGAGAAGTGTATATATATATTCAGCATTCACCCTAAATTCCCTGCAGTTACAGCCAATACCAGCTGTCAATGAACATGATTTTCTTGAATTACTGCCTTTGACAGTTTGTCATGCAAGCTCTAGAAAGAAAACAATGTGTATGCACAGAGCAAGCTGTCCCCACTCTCTGCACAGGTGTGTGCTGGCTGGCAAGGCTGCTTTATGACAAATATTGAATCAACAGAATGAAATATTTAATGAGATTAAAAATCATACTGTTGATAAAACAGCTTTACAGAACGAAAACTGATCTGAGTCTACAGTGTCACAAAGTGCCACTGGTTCTCTCTCATCTTCCTCTTGCACCCTAAGCAGTGCAAAGGAAGGGACAGTCATTAAAAAGATCCACTAATGTCATTCTTCAATATGTAAAAAGTCTCAAGCAAAAAGGCCCTCGATGATGCCCAAATATCACAGGAAAAGCTATCTCATCTCTACAGAGAAGGAAAGTGAGAATTGCTTTTCACCCCCAGCTATGCCATTGTGCTGTAAAAGCAGACACTGTGCACAGGAAGAATTGGATAAGTTTTCCTCAGAATGGCAGAAAGAATAAAATACTTGATCACTTTATATTCTTATGCAAAGAAGTCAATTTTAAATCCTGGATGATGAAGACTTCTTGGGAAACAATCTTTCTAAAGCTGTTAATGTTTTCATAAGATGAAAGAGTAACAAAAACCAGTTTGGGGGACTTTGCAACAAAATAAACTGTTGTTAGAAGAGTGGTGATTAAAACACTATAAGTAATAAAACATACATATCTATCCAATCCACAGGGAGTCTTTTCTTCATAAGAAGAATTTAAACAAGTAATATTTTAATCCTCCAAAAAGAACTGTGGTAACTTATTCATCCTGAATCATGAGAAATTCCATTTTAAGTCTGAAAACCATTTTCTACTAGTGGAAGCTAAACCAGAAAACTTTCTGCCTGCTCTGTTGGTAGAAATAAAGTCAAGGTCCCATGAGAATCCAGCTGTGAGCCTGAACATCAGGCCTAATGGCTGCAATTACACATGTCCTTTGCTTAGCCTGCAGTCTGGTCTCCCTGTCCTTGCACACAAAAATTAACATCCTGGGATGTTCACATCCTATGTAAGAAATGCTGGCAATTTCAGAGAAACCCAGAGAATCCTTGCCTAAGAGGAGATTTAAGTAACCAGGAGTTAAGCTGTGGAATGATAAATGCTCTCTGCAGTTCTGTTTCAAGAGGTGATATTCAGTTCACAGACGTTTTCTTTGTAACTATTTCCTAAAATAGACATGGTTTATTTTACTGCCCCCCCCCCCTTTTTTTTCTGTGGTTTAATGATTGGCATTTTTCCTATACACATAGGAAGAAAAAGAAAACGTCGGACTCGAACTTAAACTTTAATAACCTCCCCCCCGCCCCCCATTTGTTTGGACTTGGTATTGGGTTTTTTTCTTATTACACTTTCCTCTGTTGAACTGATAACATTATCTGGAACAAACAAACAAATATGAATGAGATGGTATCCACTCCAAATGTTTCTCCCCTTACTGTAGCATTTTAATGGATAAAACAGGTTTATAAGCCAGATTTTATGCTCTCAGTTTAATCATACTATTCAATCATAAACTTAGATAAAGAGCTTGACTGTTACTCTTTAAAGCACATACTTGAACACAGTGATCTTGGAGCCAGAATTTCTTCTACATTTAACTTTAAATTCTACTTTTATTTCATGAGGGGTCATACTCAGCCAACTAAAACCACTTATGAAGTGTAATAGAAAGGATCTCTGCTGGTATCACATGAAAGTCTCCAGAGTCATGCAGTCATTTCCCAATCTGCTTAAGTAAATTCCCTTGAATTTACTTCTGTAAATTTGCTTAAGTAATTTACTTTCAGAAGTAAATTGTCTAAATTTATATTGTTCAAAATTATTCCTTGGAATTAATTGGAGACACAGCAGTCTAAAAGAAAACAGATTTAACCCACTGCTGCCACGCTCACACATAACTGGAATAACCCATGCATCCATTCCTTAATATTAAACTTACCCATTAATTAAAAGCCAGAAGAGAAATTATATTCTCAAAGCCATAGGTGTCAGAGGCAAGCAGTTTTCCTACCAAATTCAATGTATATGTGACTTCAGCAGAGCTGCACACATTCTACTCAACTCCTTTACTACACATCTTCCCAACAGACAATTATTCCATGTATTTCTATCTACACTATACCTCTTCTAATATAACTTCTAACTCTTATCCCAGCACAGTTTGTTGGACAGAATTCAAGATCATGCTCTCTGCACTTTCAGAAATACTTCCCCTCTTAAAATTCTCAGAATTTTCACTATAAATATATTTACATGTATTCATGGACTGGTTTCACACAGCACTGAGCTGCTTTTTCAATGTTATTACAATAGGATGTTTGCCCAGCTTCTGCGAGGATTTTAAAAATAAATAAACAAATAAGTTAAAAATAAACAAATAAAACCTCTAATCAAGCTGAAACCCACACACACACACCCAAAACACCCCCAAACTATCACAAACCAACCCCAAGGCCTCCCTGAACCTTGTTCACACCCCATTCTCGGGGATTCTGCTGGCTAAAGCAGAGAAAGAGATGGCTGATAAATGTTACATTTCTAGCTGACCCCAGTCATCTTCACAGTGAAAAATAAAAAAGCACAGGTTTGTTTAACAGCCTCTAGTAAATCATCATAACTACAGCATGAGGAGGTACCTGGATAAATAAAGCAAAGTGTATTTTGTAAATGGTCTGTTCAAAACACAGACCTGTAAGAGGCCATTAGGAACATTTAGGAGTCCTTAATTTGAAAACCTGTCAGCAAAACAACACCCTTCACTTCTCTACCTTAGAGATTTTTCATATATTTCCTGTAGCTTACTCCACCTTCCTAAGGAAGAAAATAAACTGGCTTGAAAACAGCCATTGAAAGAAAAAAACGATAAAACATTTAGAAGAATATCTAAGAGATGTTTTCCAGGAAACATTTAAGAACTGAAATCTTTCCTTTCCATTTCCATTCAGTGCTGTAAGTGGGTCATAGATGCTGCATTCCTTTTGCCAGCACTTCAGAGTTTGAGTTTAAACTCAACTCTTCTCCATTCCACTGACAAGACAAAGGGATGCCTCTATCTCCAAGAGCAAATAAAACCAGCTATTATTCCAGTTTCTTGCTGGAATGTGCTAACTTGGTGCAATTGAAACACCTTACTGAAATTGATCTCTTTTATTTAAACTTTTCTCCAAGTTTTCGCAGATTGTCAAATTTTTTGCCTCTTATTTCTCAGATTCAGAAAGCTCTACTCTCTAGAAAAGGCAGTTCACACTAGAACACGGATTTGAACCCTTTCCACTCCTACCCAGGAGATGCTCTGCCCATTATACTTGTACCTGTCCTTGCAGGAGTTCCTTCTCTGGGTTTATTCATTCAAAACCCCACAGTTACCTCACTGTGGATTAAGAGCAATAGCAAAAACCACAAGTGAATTCTTGTTTTTTGAGCAATCTAATGAGAAAGCAGCAATTTGTCCCACCCTGTTGCAGACTGTGCAGACCTAAAGCTGTACTTGTCACTTCACCTTCTTCTTCAACATGTGCATTCATCAGCCTCTTGCAGTGATGGAAACAGAAGTTCATAAGAGTTGGAAAACCATTATATTGTAGCTACAAATGCCACCTAAATTGCTACTAAAAATGCCCATGAAAACGATGAGAGGAATACAAAGAAGTCATCAGAGGCACCCAAGTTTTGACCACCCCTGACTGTGACCTAAACTGGTGGTTTCCATTTCACTTACCAATTTGTGGGTGAGCTGGATGGTAATGAGAGGAGATCCTGACAGATTGTGGGACAACTTGGGTAGAGGTTCCACTTTGATAGAGATGAGATAACTAGTTGCTGAGATCATATAACCTTTGTAGGCAGCAGCTTCAGCAATCCTTGGAAAGAAGAAAATACATTAAGGAAGAAGAACAACAATTTATATTTTTGTTTAGTTTGTCCACAACAAAGGAACACAAGACCTCCTTTTCCCATTCAAATCAGTTAATTTTTATAGGGGAGCAAGATTTGGCCCCAGAAGATCCTACAGGATTAGAAGCCATAGCTACAAAGTACTGGGAACAACTCTGGACACCTGGAGACTTGACATCATAAATAGTCCTTCACTCTGCTCCACTTTTGCAAAGGTTGACAAGCCTTGCTGAAAGTGCTTTAGATAATTAGAGAGAATCTTATGAAGGGATCTAAAAACACCCTCAGCAAAGTGACCCGAGGAGGAAGCTTGGAGGGCTGTCTGATTAAACAGATCTATCAGTGTGTAAGACACAATAGAATGCATATAAACATATACATAGGAATATATTTAGAAGTAATTTATAGCTTTACTTTGAAAACGTGATTATATTCAGTTAGGTTTGTTAGAGAGTAAGTCAGGTCACAATATAGAGAGCTGAACTTGACTAAATATCCAGTTGGTCCAGGTAATACATTTATTCTAGTCTGAAGTAATTTTGCATTACATAAGAAGCCTTTTATTTCTGCTTTCAGCTAAAACTTATGACTTTGGCATTTTCACATATTTAGGAGTAACCGAGATCCATTTGGCTGCAGAGTAACATTTTTTACACTATCAGTAACAAATTGTGCAGGGGTAAAATGATCTCTGTCATTTACCTCTTGAGCATGTGAATTAATGGTATTTACCATGAGAACTACGAGCCACAGTGAATTTAGCACCAACATGAGCTCCCAAACAGAGCCCACCACTGGAAAGAACCAGCTTGCAAAGCACATTAAAAGCCACCTTATTTACATTCACCCCCTGTTTGCAATGCTTTCTTATTTTTCTTTGAGGAAACAAGAGAAAAAGTCATGTCAGACATTTAAAAAAACTTCCCCTGAGCTCCTTGGCAGGGTCAAATAGAACAGAACTCATTTAGCACAAGCCCAAGCACCAGTCCTTAGCTCTGACCTCAAAAACCCACCAGGAGCACAGATTACTCCTGCACCCAGTCACCAGCATGTGAATGGAATTTGTTCATCTGAGGGCAGAATTTGCTGCTCTGATATGAAAAGTTGCAGTTTAGAGAAGGACTAACAATGTTAAAATTATTACCCGACCTTTTGCTATTTCTCCTACACAGGTTAAGAGGAAGGATGTTTTTCCACAACCTTTATCTGCTGTTTTAACTTCAAAGAACTTGGTGAATTTTGAAGTGTGGAAAATCCCAAGCAGGAAATAGTGTTCCTGTGCATGCACAAGCCTTTCTTCACTGTGGCCCTGGATGTTACATGGCAGATTTACACAAACTGTGTGTGAGCATATAGGAGCTCAAAATACTTTTGTGTTTCAATTTTATTTGGTTTTTTTTTTTTGTTTTTCAAAGATTGAGAAGTAACTCCTCTTAGAAACTGCTATTTATGTAGTCTGAAAATAGAAATCATCTGCCTGTACAGCACAAAAGCTCCAAGAGTTTTGGTTTTGGTTTTCCACCACAAAAAAGAAAACAATTGCCCTTAAGAAGAAAATGGACGGGCTTCAAATTACAGGTGTTCAAGTAGCCCAGGCTAGAAGGAACATTTAAAAAAGTCTTTAAAACAAACTACTCTGTGAAAAAGTTGTTATTCTAGTGAAAAGTAAGCAAAAAAAGTTATAATAGCAGAGGACCAAAAAGAAAAGCAAGCAAAAGTGCATACTTACTTTTAAAGCATTTTTTGAATACCTGGGGTTTGATTCCACAGAGGAAAAATCACTAAGCTAGAATTCCCTGTATTATTACCTTTTTAGATGCTGTTTTGGACAGACCTGCACCTACAATTTTATAGACATGATTTTGTAGTGCTTTACATACTGCAAACAGATTAAGTAGTTTGAATTAATTACAGGAACATTTCTGCTCCCATGTCTTTGTGTTTCTGTTTAACATTGTGACAAGGCCAGATCCTTCCTTCTCAAAAAGGGAGCTAAAAACACATACAACTCAGGGGAACAGGAATGGTTCTCCAGGCTGTCCTATTCCACAAATTTCAGAGTATGTACACAAAGATGTTTTATTTATGAGAGCCCCAGGATCTATGACAATGCATTAGAATACAGAGTTTTGACATGTAGCATATTTAATCATATTGTGTTTGTTAAACTTTGACCTAACTCAGGCTCATATTAATTCTCTTTCTCCATTTGAAAAATTGAGATTATAGCTTATTATCTTAACAAATTGCCTTGATCCTCCTGTTTGAAAAACATGAGCTATCATAAATTAATGCCTCTATTTCTTCATGTCACTATGAAATACTGCACACTAATGGCATGATTCCCCAGCAGTGACCTGCTAAATGTCCTTTTTTTGAGAGAGCAGGGTAAACAACAGCACACCTTGCTATTGATTTAGAAATGCTATTTAGTAATAGCTGCGTGATTATCTCAGTGTGATCAATCTAGACTGTGATCCAATCTGGATCCATCAAGCCGGGATTCTTTACCCTGAAGTTCACAAAAGAGTTTCTGTGACTATCCATGTGACTTTATGTGAGGAAAGGAAGGCAAGCCCTGACATTCAGGAATACTGAGATGCTGCACCTTTCCTGCTGTCAGCAACAACACAGCAAAAAGTCCCAGACTGGAAAAGACTGAAGCTGTAAACTGATCTATGCACCCCAGTGAAAACCAAGTGAAAACTCAAAGTCATAGGCTTGCCTAAAAGGAAAATGTAACGATTTACATGAATGGCCTTGCAAAATCCCCTGGGGGACTGTATTGCAGAGGTATACAGCTCTGCATTTACTTTATCTTATCTGCTAATGATTTCCCTGATGCAGTATATAAAACAAAAGGCCTTTAAAGTGTTGCCTGGTCTCCTGTTATAAAATTTCCTTGTGGGCTTCTAGGATTAGGATTCAGATTTTGTCTGAAGAAGGATTTTATGTTTTCTTACTTGTTTCATTTAAGTGCAAGCTTTATCTTTATAAGTGTCAGGAGAAAAAATGCAATTCCCTTTTATGAGACAGATTAAAATTATGATTTTCTAGTGCCAGATCTGATGAATGAAAGGAGAAGACAAAGAAAGACAAACATGTTGCTACGGGAATCTCTTTTATTGCAACACAAAATAAAACATCTAATGTAAACTTTAATCTCTGTCTAGTTAATGACTACACATCCTCAATATTGCAGAATCAGGATTATGGCTCATAATTTATTTACAGCTGATAATGACAGGGCTGTTATAAAGGCATATCACTAAGATAATAAACAAGCTGTTACAGTGTGAAAGGTCTGAGATACTTACTTGGTATCCATAGGGTTGATGTTATGAAAGAAATAATGCATGTTATGGTAAAGCAGGCCAACAATGGTAATCCGAGCTGTGAAAAAGGGAACAGGGGTTATTCCTCTGAGCAACAGTTGTAAGCAAGAGACTTCTCTCCCAGGCCTGAAACTGTGTTAATTAAGAAGAGTTTTGACTTATGTAGACTTTTATATCTTTGCTTTAGCAGAGTTCTGATTGCTCTTGTAAGTGAAAAAGCATGAACATACTGTGCAGCACAAAGGCAAATAGAAGGATTCCTGCCCTGCACAGCCATACTTCCAAAATAAGTTGTTAAAGTAATCATTTGTCACTTATAAACCCCACACACAGCATGAGAAAGGGTCCCAGGACAGACCAGAGACAACGTCTCAGTCATCTCAAGGCCACTTCTCCACCACCTACACTAACTGGCAGCTTATGAAACTCAAACACAAGCCACCAGTTCCCATGTTGGTTTGCTGCTTGCTGCCCACATTCCAGTATTTTTGGGCTCTCCAGCATCTGAGTGAAGAGACAGATGTGTATTTTCTAAGACTGAGACACACAGATGTCTTTTGCTATCCCTTTTGCTGGGTTCCAAGTATTTATAGTGTCAACTGTCTAAGGTGAAATAACAGATTTTTTTAGGTTAGCTCATCTGGGCAGTGTAGAAGTGTGGCCTGCAGACTGAAATTGCTCAGCAGTGAGCTTTAGCTGGAAAAAGAGTAAAACATTTAATGCACTGAATAATTTCAGGATCTGAAGCATGACAATGTTCTGAAGAGAAAAAATTCTGCATGGTGAGAAATTTCATAAGTGGGAAAGGAAAAAAAGTCCTCTCACATGCTATTTTTGGCATGACAAGTTGGTTTGCAATTATAGTTATTCAAAGCTTGGAGCACTTGCAGTCTCCAGCCAGAGCCCCTGCCAGTGCAAAGAAACAAAGCTGTCATCACAAATCAGGCAGACAGTTCAGTAATTATTAGAGAATTTCTCACTGCAGGTTATTTTCAGCTAACTTTGCACTTTATGAAAAGGGACTGACCATCTTTCAACAGAGGTGACTGCAGAAAGGTCTCTGGGTGAATAAATTCTGTGGGTTGGAATTTAGGGCACTTCAGTCAGATTTTCAAAGATTTGAGGATGGGGGTAAAGAGGTTCCCTCAATCTCTGAGTAAAACATAGCTAATTAACTTCAAATACTGTTATTTTAGAGTCTTGAATGAAGCTGCAGGTTTTTGCCATACTTTGCTTTTGAGATTATTAAAATTTTAGCTCAGGTTCAGATTTCTGAGTGCTGCCTTTTTGCCATGACTGTAGTCTATATGATCATTTTGTTTCTGCAGCTGCTATTGCTTAAACCTCTCATTTTATAGTTTAATTTTATACAAAAGAGCAATTTTGCATGAAGGGATAAGATATACCTAATCTGACATCCTGGAATTTCTAAAAAATAACCAGTTCAGATGATTAAAAGAAATTTATGAAATTATGGCTTCTCTGATATAAAAAAATGTGTCAAAATTAAGTGGCTTTAGTCTCTGTGGCCCAGCTCTATTATTCAACACTAATTCAAATAATGTGAAAACTCCACCCTATTAATCTTTCATTAGTGTGGCGGTTCAGCTTCTGCTTCCTCCCAGCCAGTACAATCAACAGGGATCAAATCAGTTGTTTGGACAAATAAAGTGAACCAAAACCTGTTTGCAAGCAAAATCCTTCTGGGATGCTCTGTGTACACGACTCCACTCCTCCCCTTAATCTTTTCCTTACCTTTTTCATGGAAAGCTTCACTGGGAATGGAAATATAACTCTGCCCTCGAGACGGAAATCGATAGTGGGACAAATTCAGAGTCTGGGGATGCATTTTGACCACAGTGTAATCTGTGTAATAACCCAAACAAAAATATCATAAAATCAATAGCCTCTACAACCTACTTGACTGTTTAACTAGACTTCCCTAATAGCTATTGCAAGTCTGGACTTAAAAATCCCATATGTTTGCAGAAAATACAGTAAATTCCCCAAGTATAAAATTGCCTTTTATATCTGACTCCTTTATGACAGAAAAGGTGGTACGTGCACTGTTAATGTAGCATGGATCACTTCATCCAGGCTCAAACACTGAGCTTACCAGGGCAGGCAAAACAGATTAATAGCACTCTTCCACTGACATTTGAAGGCATTATTTCAGTCCTCCATTTGAGAATCCCAGTGTCCAACCGAGAACACACAGTGATTAATGGGTACTGGTGACTGCTAAGGTTATTTACCCCTCAAGGCACAGCAGAATGCCAATACAGATAAATTACCTTTGATACATGTATCATCCAAAGATGCAGATGAAATGAGAGTGCTAGGAACAGCAGTAAAATAAAATTCTCCACAAAAGTCAAAACTATTCCTATTATTTTCAGTCTGTGGCAAAAATTAAGGTTTTGTAGCATCCAGACATCTTCAAAGTGCTGTATAAGAGCTTTAGGCCCTTTAACTCTATTAGCATAGTATTACCAGATTCTTCACATATAATTCATATTCTCAGTTCCTCCCCAAATAACCTCCAGGGAGTTCAAGCACAGTCAGAGCCGATTACCTCTGGACTAACTGCACAGTCATCTTTCTACAACTGAAACTCAGTTTTGCGTTCAACAGAGAGAATGATGCGATTTGTTTTCCTCCTCTCTGCTGGCAAAGGAGGGGCTGCAAGCACAGAAGCTTTCAGGACACCCAGGCAGTCCAGAGGGGACATCCCTGCTAATTCATACCTGCCACAGATGACGTGCCCTCAACAGTTAAAGGCAAGGAGTTTTCATCCAGGTTGTGCATGGTGTGGGACATCACGCTGTCAATGGTTTGAATTAAAGTGCCAAACACGTGAGCAGTCTGAGGGGAGAGGGAAGAGAAGGTTCTGCAGCAAAGGAACTGCCATTCACAGCACAAAATGCAAAGTGCCAGCTTAAATTCCTGCCTCACTCATCATTCCACTGCCCAGAGTCAAATGTGGCCTTTTCCACATCTAGTGGATAAAACTTTACACAGACTGATGCCACCCAGAGCCTAACTTCATAAAATACTGTGTTTTATAGAATGTCTCCAAATGACTTCTGCTCCCACCAGAATTTGACAGTCAATTGCACTCAGAATTCAGCAGAATGAGGCCAAGAACTTTTTTTTGGCAATATATAAAGTTTGGTATGAGATCTGTATTGGAACACAGGCTGAGGCACTACAGTTTGGCCTTTCATCTGATTAAAATGCTTCTCAGTATAAAGCTATTTTAACCCTCCAGGTTGAAACTTGATCCATAAAATCTCAGATTTAATGCATGTTTCAGTTTTATCTGAAATCCATTTACACCAGAGATGATCACGGATTTTAGGCTAAGAACTTAAATCAATTAGACATCTTTTTGCCTTAAAAGCATTTTGGACTTCCATAAGACCTTGATTTGCTTTAGTCTCTCCTCTCAGTTTAAAGCTCTGTTCTGAAATCTGTGCTTTCTTAAGATTCAAGCAAAAAACCTCCAGAAATTCCTGGATTCACCCTGCAGGTATTTCTTGGCACAATAATAGGCAGGCTAGTAAAGAAATAACATTGATAGAAGACACTTTTCTCTATATCAGGTTTAATCATTCTCAAAGCTTCAGATCACCAAATAGGTGAAGGCTGCCACATATTTCATGTGCATTGAAAAACACCAATCTACCAAAAATATAAACCTTTAAATATCAAAGTTCAGTGCTAAAAAAAGGGGTGATTAAACACTTTAGTGACAATGCTTGTTATTTTATAAATAGTTTTGTTTCGTTCATTGTGAAATGTGGAAACAGCAGCAGATAAAACTCCTTTATTTTAACCCTCAAAAACATATTAGAAAATTATGTAACCTTTTTTTCTGTAGATGTTTACAACAAATATGAAAGTGACAGATAGAAAAACAGGGAAGTCATAGTGCCAAAAAGCCCTAACAAGCATAATAATAGAGCCAATCAGCTCCACCATCATCCATGGGAATTTGTCCAACCAAAGTAATCTACAAATCTAAACCCATTTGTCTTACCTGTGGTCCATCGATCAACTTGGGCAACAACGTAAAGTCTTCAATAGCTTTCAAAAATGCCTAAAAGATAAATGAAACTCTGTTATTTGAGTATTTATTAGTCAGTTCCATCTCCTGGCAAGGATCCAAGGCAGATCTCTGCTAGGATTTGTCTTAAGTTTATGCTAACACGACAAGCCCACTTTCACTCAAGTCACAGGTTCACCTTGACCTGCCAGCACTCCCACCATGTTCTGCATGGTGACATCTTAGAGTAGTTTTTTTATTAAAAGTAATACCACCATCTACCTCCCAGAGTGCAGTGATTATACTACAGCTGAGCTAACACTGGAACCAAGACTAAAGCAACTTAGTCTCCCATTTTATCTAAACTCATATGACATCAATAGAACCATAGAATGGTTTGAGTTGGAAGGGACTTTAAACATCTATTTCCAGCCCCCCTTCCATGGGACAGTTTCCACTATTCTAGGTTACTCCAAGCCCTGCCCAACCTCACTATGAAAACCTCCAAGGCTGAGAAATCCACAGCTCCTCTGGGCAACCTGTGCCACTGCCTCACCACCCTCAGCATAAAGAATTTCTTTCTAATATCTAATCTAAACCTACTTTCACCTTGAAGCCATTCCCCCTTGTTGTGCTGTCACTACAGGTCCTGATGAAGGGTCCCTCTCCATCTGTCTTGTAGGCCTCTTTTAGCTTAATTTCTGGGTCCCCTCACCTTGTACAATTTATTAGCTGCTTAATTTTTGCACTTAGAGGTTGTTTTTGAGGTCAAGATCTGTCACGGTGGGCACCATTCAAGCACTCAGCATGATATAGTCACTGCCCTAAGGAATCTTGCTGATAAACACAAATAGAAGGAGAAAAGGGAGCACGGAAAGTGGCACTGAAAATTAAAAGAAAAAAAAAAAACACAACTCCTGCTTAAACTTATCTATTAAAATGTGTTTATAGAACAACTGAGTACAGAAAAATTCCACTGTGAAATGTGGAAGACGTGACACAACAAAACACAAGTCAGATTTGTCAGAAGCAATTCATTATAAATGTGTCAGTAATCAGAAAGTTTATTGCATGCCCCTTAAATCAAATTTCCTTGTGCTGTCAGGCATACAACAATCAGGACAGAGATAGCTCTGCAGAAAATCCCATGCATGCTCAGTGCCTGTCTTTCAGGGAATTAGCTGCAGACAATACAAAGCCTAACCATCAATCCGACAGATGACAGAGTCGGGATGTATGATCAGGACTCTCTTGTGTTGATTTCCCAAAATAGCTTTGCTGAAGATAATCATGTCCCACATTTCTGTCTGCACATCACTTTCATGGGCAGACAAAGCAGCATCAGATAGCACGAATGAGCACCCAAACGGCAACTGGAATGATGTGGGAAACAGGTATGGTATCTGCTGGGGTAATGTTCCATTTTCAATTTAGAGCCCGCACAAATTTTTCAGCAAAACAAAGGAAACAATGTATTAGAGCTTTTTAGAAGGGGTTTTGCTACATATTAAACTGTGATCCGTGAAATCCAAGCTTTACAGTTTGCCAATGCCAAGCTTTTAACACAAACTATCAATTGCTGTCTACGTCGTTTTCAGAAGCATTTATTTATATTGTTTGTCTGAGTAAAGCATCCTTGTCACCCTGGTATTACCCGCAGGCTTAAGGGAACAATCACCAGCGAGGTCAGAGCTGATTACTGTAATAACAGCTCTCTAGCCTGCTGAAATCAGGGAATTAGATGCCCATCATTTTACAGCCGGCTAACTTTACCTTAGCAGAACACGTCACAGAGTTGTTTAGTTAGGGAAAGACCTTTAAGATCACTGAATCCAACCAGTAACCCACCACTAAACCATGTCCCCAAGTGCCACATCCACACATCTTTTAAATACCTCCAGGAATGGTGACTCCACCACTGCCCTGGGCAGCCTTTTCCAGGGCTTGACAACCATTTCAATGAAGAAATTTTCCCTGATATCCAACCAAAACCTTCCCTGGCACAACTTGAGGCCATTTCCTCTTGTCCTATTGCTTATTACCTGGGAGAAGAGATCAACCCCCACCTGGCTACAACCTCCTCTCAGGGAGTTGTAGAGAGCAATAAGGTCTCCCCTGAGCCTTCTTTTCTCCAGGCTGAACAGCCCCAGCTGCTCCTCATCAGATTTGTGCTCCAGACCCTTCCTCTCTCCATTGTCCTTCCCTGGACACCCTCCAGCACCTCAATGTCTTTCATAGCGAGGGATCCAAAGGCATTAAACAATATCTCCAAAAACTAATGAGATCTTCAAACTATTTTCTCTGGTCAAAGCTCACTATCTGCTACTCCCTACTGCTTTTTTTTTCATATGTATTTTCTGCAATATGCCAAAACTCTCAAAACTGCATTCAATATTCCAGGTTCTGGAGAAATGTCAGTGCTGCTGGCTGCACACAGAGATGTGAGAGGCTCTTACCTCGGTGAGGCTCAGAGCAGTGTTTTCTGACAAGGACTCATGGGGCAAGCTGAAGGACACGTTCTCCAGGTAACCCAGCATGGTAGTGGGGGAGTGGAAGTTCCCTCTCTCCTCGGTGAGGTTGGTGATGATGGGACGATAGGCGTTTGTGGAGAGCTACAGCAGAGACACAACTCATCACCAGTTATTGCATATGGCCCTCAGGAGATATTGGTTTAGCCCAAAAGGGAGCTGGAGGCAGAGCAGTCTGCTGTGGCACACAGAGGAGGCTACAGAAGCCAAGGGGAAAGGAAAGCAGACAGATAGATAAGATAGATAAAATAGATTAGATAGATAGATTAGATAGATAGATTAGATAGATAGATTAGATAGATAGATTAGATAGATAGATTAGATAGATAGATTAGATA